>JAOPSE010000016.1:7101526-8302020 GCA_029449295.1 Zea luxurians
AACAAGAGTTGGGTACCTAAGACCCAAGCCTAAATTTGCCTTGCAGGTTTATGCATCCGGGGGTTCAAGCTGGATAATCGACAGCGGATGCACAAACCATATGACGGGGGAGAAGAAAATGTTCACCTCCTACGTCAAAAACAAGGATTCCCAAGATTCAATAATATTCGGTGATGGGAATCAAGGCAAGGTAAAAGGGTTAGGTAAAATTGCAATATCAAATGAGCACTCTATTTCTAATGTATTTTTAGTTGAGTCTCTGGGATATAATTTACTATCTGTTAGTCAATTATGCAATATGGGATATAACTGTTTATTCACAAACATAGATGTGTCTGTCTTTAGAAGGTGTGACGGTTCACTAGCTTTTAAGGGTGTACTAGACGACAAACTTTATTTAGTTGATTTTGCAAAAGAAGAGGCCGGTCTAGATGCATGCTTAATTGCTAAGACTTGCATGGGCTGGCTGTGGCATCGCCGTTTAGCACATGTGGGAATGAAGAACCTTCACAAGCTTTTAAAGGGAGAACACGTGATAGGTTTAACTAATGTGCATTTCGAAAAAGATAGACCTTGTGCAGCTTGTCAAGCAGGTAAACAAGTGGGAGGAGGGCATCACAGCAAGAATGTGATGACCACATCAAGACCCCTGGAGCTGCTACATATGGACCTCTTCGGACCCGTCGCCTATCTAAGCATAGGAGGAAGTAAGTATGGTTTAGTTATTGTCGATGACTATTCCCGCTTCACTTGGGTATTCTTTTTGCAGGATAAGTCTGAAACCCAAGGAACCCTCAAGCGCTTTCTAAGAAGAGCTCAAAACGAGTTTGAGCTCAAGGTGAAGAAGATTAGGAGCGACAATGGGTCCGAGTTCAAGAACCTTCAAGTGGAGGAGCATCTTGTTGGAACTTGCTCTCAACTGCAAGGGGGATCCAACACGGGCGAACGGTGATGACAACAGGGCACTCGCGTGTGATGGCAAAAGCTCTGTTAATCTGGCCTCTCACGAGCACTGTACAGGGGTATTTATAGGTACCTGAGCGCACAGCACCTCGAGCTAAGGACGCATGTGCCCTCAGGCACCTAGGTTATCCCAAGAATATTCCCATAAAGCGGGGTTACAGACCGTAATTACAGGAATGCTTTTACAACATAGGCCCATAACACAAGGCGGCCAAGCGGGGCCCGTTACGACGGGCCGGATTGCACGTGGGCCTCCGAGCTGGACGAGGCCGCGCCGTGGGATGCCCTTCGTCGCCAGTCTTCGCCTGGAACGGAAGGAGCGAAGGGTGTCCCCGCCTGTTTTGTTTCTGTCGGTTCGGCTGCTGCAGCGAAGGCTTCGAGCGAAGGGTGGCGCCTTTGCCTTCGCCCCAACATTTGCCCTCCGAGGGACCAGTTCGACAAAGTCACCTGGTGCCGAAGACGTCGTTAGATGGCGGAGACGCTGCCCTCGCTCGAAGTGGTTCCGCGGGGGTTTTTGATGTGACCGTTGATTGACGGCGTACTGTTGGATTGCGGGTTTCCCGAAGCGCCGCGTCCTGTCTATAAAAGGGGGGCGGGGGCGGCGCTTTTTGAAATTCACTTTCCGCGCTCCGCGAAAAAACCCTAGCCGCCCTTTCCGCCGACTTGCTGCTCGTCTGCCCGCCGCGGTCTTGTTCGCCGGAGATCTGGCTCGAGTGAAGCAGACCGCCCGCCGCCGCCGACGGTACGTTGCGATGCCGTCCTCGTCTTCTTCCGCTGCCGCTACGCCGCCGGCCGTTCCCTCGCCGCCGGCCGCCGCCTCGTCTGAGGATACGTCGAGTAGCTTAATGGTGGAGGAGTTGCACGCCGGCGACTCTGTTGATTTCGGCGTGTCGCGGATCTCGTCGGCCCGCGTGCAAGATATGCAGCGGTTGGGTTACTTCAGCAGCGGAGTTGGTCGGGTCCCGGGGGCGGAGGAAGTCCCCGAGCCAGAGGGCGAGTTGGTCGTTTTCGAGGCATTCTTCGCCGCCGGGCTCCGCCTGCCTGCGCACCGGTTTGTTGGCGAAGTCCTGCGCAGGTTCAACGTTCAAATACATCAGCTGACACCGAATGCCATAGTGGCACTGTCGAAGTATGTCTGGGCGACGACTTCGTACGGCGGACAGCCGTCGGTGGAAGTTTTTGCGAAGTATTATTGTTTGCATTGGCAGAAGAGGGTGATTGGAGGTGAAGTCGCTCAGTTTGGATCCTGCACATTCACGCCGAAGACCGGCAAAACCACGATGCAGGTGGTCGAGTTGGTTCCTTGCGCCCGCAACAAGTGGGGCAACTGGAACGAATTTTGGTTTTACGTCACTGAGGGTACTGCCGAAGGCTATGAGGGACTCCCCGTGTCCGCGATGTGTTCTCATTTTTACTCAGCGTATCCGCCCTTTGAAGTGGCGGAGGAGGATGAGGACGAAGGGGCTCTTCGGTGCGCCGCCGGTTTGAGCAGTGGGCGCGACTTGGTTGAAGAGTTTGTGGCGTATGGGGTGTGGCCATTGGCGCGTGGCTGGGCGTTGGGCGAAGTATGCCCTCGCCAGATGCCTTTTCATGGTGGAAGGGTGGTGCGGAGTCCTGCCTTCGCCCTGAATCTGCGAAGTCGCGATCCGGCCGCCGTTGTGCGTGAGGCGGAGGATGGGGCGGTGCGGCTTGTTGGACGCTACGTGCCGAGGACAGAGGGCCAGCGCAGCTGGGATATCCGCGGGTCGAATGACCGCTTGAACAGGGTGTTTGAATTAAATCAATTGCCGTATGACGGCTACCCTGGTCAAGACGATGTGGACCGCCGTGGGAAGAGACCGGCGGTGGAGACCGGAGACGACCCCGCGCCGGCGGCCGCCCCGTCCTCTAAAAAGAGAAAATTAGGTACTGCTATGGGAGGACTTGGGGTTTCTGATCGTTTTGCTAGAGAGTTGACGAAGACGTGCGCGGCCCCGGGGGAAAGGATGTCTTCGCCCGAGCTCCGGGAGTCTTCGGCTCGGATGCTGAGGGTTACCGGGGGTTGTTGGCCTAGGAATGTTCCTGTCCCCCGCGCGGCCGGCGAGGACTTTTTTACATCTCGTATGGTTCGTGAATGGAGGGTTTTTCCTTACAGGCGGAATATTGCTGCTGTTGTGTCAGCAGTGATGGACAAGGATCGCAAGGGAGCTGCACAAAAGCGCCCGGCGGCGATCAGGCTCGTTGAAGCCAGGCCGAAAAGGCAGCGGGGGACGGCGAAGGCTGCGGCGTCCGGCGGAGGCCGGCCGCCGCAGGCGGCGAAGTCAAGCGTCCCTGCATCTAGCAAGGCGCCGGAGGCAACGGCAGGCGCCGAAGGCTCGAAGTCGGCGAAGGCGGCGCCGCCGACTAGCGGAGTGGCGGAGGTCGCGAGGGCGGCTCGAGCGTTGCCGTTGGCGGGCAAACGCGTCGCCGACTTCGCCACCGATATTAGCGTGGAGGACTATCTCGGTGGTAAGTCTCTCTCTCTCTCTCTGTTTTTTTTAATCGGTTCATCGGTACGCTGCAGGGTTGGGCGAAGGCCAACTTGCTGTGGTTGCGCCTGGCGCGGCGGCCACGACGGCCGTTGCAGCGCCGAAGGCGAAGGGCGGGGTTCTGAGCGCCGGTGGCGAGGCGTCGGCCCTCGCGGTTGTCATGGATGAGGCTGGCACTGCGTCCCGCCGGCTGGCGGAGGCGACGGAGGCGCTACGTCAGGTCTGCTGAGTTGGATCTCGTCCCCCTCCCCCCCTTTTTTTTTTACACCGCAGTCTTGTGATTGTTCTGCAGGTGGCTGACTTCGCTAGCCGCACTGCGTCGGGGGCCCTCACGGCAGCCGTGGCTGCCGAAGTCGAAAGGCTTCGGATGCAACACGCTGACGCCGTCCGCGAAAAATCGGCCGCCGACAGCAAGTGCCGCAAGCTGGCGGAGAAGGTGGCCACACTGGAGGACGAGAAGGCCGCCCTCCGTCGCCAGCTGGCGGGGGAAAGGAGGGAGGCCAATGAAGCCCTTGTCAAGGCGCAGGCTGCGCAGGCGGAGGCCAACCTGGCACGGGCGGAGGGCAACCTTGCCAGGGAGCGCGCCGAGCAGCTGCAGGAGCGGCTCACCGCCCTGGAGAGCCGCGTGACGGGGGCCGAGGCCGCGGCACGAGCGGAGGCAGAGCGGACGCGCCAGCTGCTCGTGGATACATACCGTGGCCTGGGCGCAGGTACCGGTGAATTCGAAGTACCGGACCGAGAGGCCGGACTTCGGTGCCTGGAGTGGGTGCAGGAGGAGCTGCAGGCGCTCCCCACCGTGGTGGAGGGTTTTATGGCGTATGCCTCCCTGGTCACCTGCGAGGGGGCGATGAACGCGCTCTCCCGCGAAGGGTGCCGACACTTCGAGGTCTTCGACCAAATCGAAGAGGACTTTGAGCGAGACATCTTCAAGGTCGAGGACCCTGTAGTGAAGGATTCTGCCGGGGCTATCTTCGACCGGCTGTGGGGTCCATACGGGAGCGATGTGGTCAGGGAGCGCGCCGCGACGGCGAGGGCTCAGGTAACGTTTACGCTTGTTTGGTATTTGTTGGACGTGGGCTGTGTGCGTGTTTGATGAATTTTGTGTGTTTTGGCTTAGGCGGTGCGTGGCGAGAGGGTCGACGACTTCGGGGCGCTGAACAGCATGTTGGCTGACCCGGAGTCGGCCCCGGCGGAGGCTGTGTCCGAGGTCGCCCTGGCGCCGACCCCGGCCGCATCCGCTGCGGCCGGCGGAGGCCTGCCCCCAGAAGCCGCCGAAGGCGCGCCTGATGCTTTCGCAGCTGCTGCGCCGAGTGCTGAAGATCCCGCAGCGGTGGCGGCGGAGATAACAACGGAAGCAACGGCGGAGCCAACGGTGGAGGCTCCCGCAACGTCAGGGCCGTCGCAGGTGGCGTAGCAGGTGTAGAGGGTTGGGGAAGTTTGTACATGTTACTGAATTTTGGTTGCTGCGCAGGTTCAAGATTTTGGGCTTGCGCACGCAACCGCTACTACTAAATTTTTGGCGGCTACGACCGCGGAAGATGGTAATGACTGTGGTGGTTCCTCATCTGGGTTTTTTGACTGTGCTGACTCTGAGAGCTCGATTGAGTGGATGGAGTCGTCGGAGGACTTGGACTACTTCGCGGCCTTGGATGTGGCTGCGACGGAGGCCTCGCCGCACGCCACGGATGCAGGAGATGTGCGAGGTCCTGGCACCGGGCGACGGCGGCGAAGGGCAGTTGCGAAGCGTATGGTTAGTGGGGTGGAGGGGGCCCGGCTTGGCGTAAGTGGGGCTGGTCGGCAGGAACTGTTATCTTTGCCGACCGCCGAGGGTGTAGGTGAAGGGGAACTGCGAAGTCTTTTTGCGGGTGAGGAGCTCAGGATAATGTTATTTAATTATAGGGAGATGGGAATTATTCCTAAGGTTGAGCCGATGTAGAGTGTGGTGCCCTCGCTTGTATATGTAGAGGCTTGTATGATGAAGTTGTGTGCCCTCGCGTGCGTGCGTGTGTGCGAAGGCGTTGTGTACTTTGTCTGGTTTGTTTTGTTGTGCTGTGTTGGCGTGATTATAGTTGGTCTTGGCGTGGGCGGCTTGATGTTGTCGTTTCAGCCTTTTGTTGAGCTAGTCCGGTCTTCTGCACAGATAGTCTTCGGTTTTTTCGCGCTTGCTGTGCTAATCCAGCTGCGCCCTTAGGCGACTGCTGCGCGGATAGTCTTCGCGACAGACTTAGATTTTTTTTCCGCACTTGTTGTGCTGATCCGGCTGCACCCTTAGGCGACTTCTGCGTGGATAGTCTTCGCGACAGACTTAGATTTTTTTTTCGCACTTGTTGTGCTAATCCGGCTGCACCCTTAGGCGACTTTTGCGCGGATAGTCTTCGCGATAGACTTATATTTTTTTCCGCACTTGTTGTGCTAATCCGGCTGCACCCTTAGGCGACTTTTGCGCGGATAGTCTTCGCGACAGACTTAGATTTTTTTTCGCACTTGTTGTGCTAATCCGGCTGCACCCTTAGGCGACTTTTGCGCGGATAGTCTTCGCGATAGACTTATATTTTTTTCGCACTTGTTGTGCTAATCCGGCTGCACCCTTAGGCGACTTTTGCGCGGATAGTCTTCGCGACAGACTTAGATTTTTTTTCGCACTTGTTGTGCTAATCCGGCTGCACCCTTAGGCGACTTTTGCGCGGATAGTCTTCGCGATAGACTTATATTTTTTTTTCGCACTTGTTGTGCTAATCCGGCTGCACCCTTAGGCGACTTTTGCGCGGATTGGTCGCACGCGAGGGTAGCTAGCGCTTAGCCTCGCGGTGACCTCATGGTGGTCGAATGTCGAAGACCGTCATCGCGGTCTTTTTCGACGCATGTCTTTGCGGGGGATTTTTCACGCATATATTACATGGCTCCGCCTCGTTAAAAACCTCACCCCCCGGGAGGAAAAGAGTGCGGGCCGCTGCAAGATTGTTTTTGCGAATTACAAGGGCGAAGACAGCCCTGAGGAGTCAAACAAAAAATTTGCGGAGGTTGTCGATGTTCCAGGAGTGCTCCAGGTCCTCGCCGATTGGCGTTGTGAGCCTGTAAGCGCTGGGGGAAGCTTTTGCCTTGACGATGAAAGGGCCCTCCCACCTGGGCTCCAGCTTGCCCTTGGACTCCGTCCGAGCTGTTCGAATGAGTACGAGGTCCCCCTCGTTGAACTCCCTCGGGGTGACTGAATGGTCGCGCCATGCTTTGGTCTGGGCTTGATACTTGTTCAGGGCCTGTAGGGCGAAGACACGGTCTCCGTCGATGAGATCCTTTGAAGTTGGCTCGTCCACATCTGGGACGGCTGACGGAACTGTTCGCGGGGACCCGTGCTTTATTTCTTGCGGGGACATGGCCTCCGATCCGTATAGAAGACGGAAGGGAGTGAACCCGGTCGCCCTGCACTCAGTCGTGTTTAGTGCCCAGACTGCCTCAGGTAAGAAATCGGTCCATCTGCCCTTTTTTTCATCAAGGAGCATTTTTTTATAGCTGTGAAGATTTTCCCATTGGCGCGCTCCACGACCCCGTTGGACTGCGGATGATAGACTGAGGCGAAGGCAAGCTTGGTGCCAATGGAGAAACAAAAATCCTTGAAGTCTTAGTTATCAAACTGCTTGCCGTTGTCGACTGTTAATTCGGACGGTACTCCGAAGCGGCAAACGATGTTCTGCCAGAAGAATTTTTGGGTAGTCTTTGATGTTATTGTAGAGACAGCCCGTGCCTCGATCCATTTGGTGAAGTACTCGACCGCGACGAAGGCGAACTTAAGGTTCCCCTGAGCGGTGGGCAGGGGTCCGACGATGTCGAGACCCCAGCGCTGGAGAGGCCATGTATGGGCGATCAGCTTTGTATACTGCGAAGGGCCGCCTGACCGAGGGGAAAACTTATGGCAGGCTTCGCATGATCGAGTGACCCGATTTGCGGCGCAGATCATTGCGGGCCAGTAAAAACCCTGGCGGATCACTTTAGCAGCTAGGGCCCTCGGCCCCGCGTGTGAGCCGCACGTGCCACTGTGGACCTCACGTAGAATCTGCATGCCTTCGGCCTCGGTGACACACTTAAGCATTGGCTGACTGACCCCTTTTTTGTAGAGTTGGCCTTCAATCAGAGCGAAGTCTCGGCTTCGATGTCTGAGACGCTTGGCCTCACTGATGTCGGCTGGATGATAATACCCCTGCAGGAACAGGGTTATGGGTGCTCGCCAGTCTTCGGTCATTATGAGGTTGACTGTACGGTGGCCCTCGCTGTCATTGGTTATTTGGAGCCCTTCGGGGCTCCGGACTGCTGGCGTGCCGATGACATGGAAGAACACGTCGGAGGGCAGAGTTTCGCCCCTGGCCGCGGCCTTGGCCAATGCGTCGGCCTCCTCATTCTTGGCCCAGTCCACATGCTGCATGGTGAACCCCTTGAACTGCCTCTCGAGACTTCGGATGGCCGCGAGGTACTGCATGAGTGCGGGGTCCTTGGCTGCATAGTCTTTCTCGACCTGGCCGGCAACGACCTTGGAGTCTGTTTTGATGATGCAAGTGGTGACTCCGAGGGCCCTTAGCTTGCGGAGGCCGAGGATGACTGCTTCGTATTCTGCTATATTATTTGTGCATCTGTCGGATTCCAGATTGAAGCTGAGTCGTGCTGCATATCTGTGCTTGACCCCGACTGGTGAGGTTATGATTGCAGCGACGCCTGCCCCCGCATGGCACCATGTGCCGTCGCAATGGATCGTCCAAGTCTTCTCTGCGGACGGATCCGGCTGTGTAGTTGGCCCAGTCCAGTCGACGATGAAGTCTGCCAGGACTTGAGACTTAATAGCTGTCCTGGGCTCGAAGCAGATGTGGTAGCCGGAGAGTTCGGCCGCCCACTTGGCAATCCTTACCGACGCCTCCGGGTTTCTGAATAATTCGCCGAGCCCCCTGTTTGAGGTGACTCGGACCTTGAATGCTTCGAAGTAATGGCGCAGTTTGCGCGACGACATCATGTTACACTTGGACGGTGTCAGCACTTCAGAGACATAATACACGGGGCACTGCCGAACCATGCCCTCGACAGTCTGCTCCTGCACTAGGGCCGCGCTGACCGCATGTGGCGAGGCCGCGACGTAGAGCAGCAAGGGGAGCGAGGGGTCGGGGCTGGTAAGGACGGCCAACTCTGTCAGGTACTGCTTTAATGAGGCGAAGGCCGCCGCCTGCTCTGGTCCCCAAGCGAAGTCTTTTGCGCCGCGGAGTGTCTTGAGGAAGGGGAGACTTTGCTCGGCGGACCTGGATATGAATCTGTTGAGAGCGGCCAATCTGCCTGTCAGGCGCTGGACGTCCCTGACGGACTGCGGAGGCGTCATGTCCAAGATAGCCTGAATCTTGGTTGGGTTGGCCTCGATGCCGCGGTGTGATACCAGATAGCCCAATATTTTGCCCTGGCGAACGCCGAAGACACACTTTTCCGGGTTTAGGCGGAGTTGTGCGTCCCGCATATTCGCGAATGTTTCGGCGAGGTCGGCGAGGTGGTCCTCCTTGCTCTTGTTGGCGACGA
The DNA here is from genome assembly GCA_029449295.1 of Zea luxurians. Classification (NCBI taxonomy): domain Eukaryota; kingdom Viridiplantae; phylum Streptophyta; class Magnoliopsida; order Poales; family Poaceae; genus Zea; species Zea luxurians. The sequence goes on from JAOPSE010000016.1 coordinate 7,110,538, forward strand.
CAATGTCGTCTACATATGTGAATATATTCCTGCCAACCTGCCCCTCGAGCACTGTTTTGGTGAGCCTGGAGAAGGTGGACCCGACGTTCTTAAGTCCCTCCGGCATTCTGATGAAGCAATATGTGCCGAAGGGTGTTATGAAGCTGGTGCTAGCCTTGTCCTCTTCCTTCATGTATATCTGGTGGTAACCGGAGAAGCAGTCGAGGAGGGACATGACCTCGCATCCGGCCACGCTATCGACTATTTTGTCGATCCGCGGCAACGGGAAATTGTCCTTGGGGCAGGCTTTATTGAGACTGGTGAAGTCGATGCACATTCGCCACTTCCCGCTCTTTTTTTGCACCATTACGACATTGGAGAGCCATGTGGGGTAAGCCACCGGCTCGATGAATTTGGCCTCCAGGAGACGGTGCACCTCTGCCTTGGCGGCCTCCGTCTTCTCGTCGGACATCTTGCGAAGCCGCTGCTTTTTTGGCCGTACCGAAGGGTCGATTCCCAGACTGTGCTCAATTATTGAACGGCTGACCCCGACCAGATCGAGGGCCGACCAGGCGAAGACATCTTTGTTCTTGGACAGGCAGCAGAGGAGCTTTTCTTCTTCATGCGAAGTAAGGTCTTCGCTGATAATGACTGTCTGCCTGGGCGTGGCCTGGTCGAGGGGGACGGTCTTGGTCCCGTCGTGGCTCTGCAGCTGCGCCTTGTCATGTTGCTTATTGGTTGGGCTGGCAGGCGCGGGGGCTTCGCGTTGGGCCGTGAGGCAGTGCACGTTTCTTTGACCGGGCACGAAGTCCCGCTCTATGTTACGCGCAGTCTGTTGATTGCCGAAGACTGTGATAACGCCTAACGGACCTGGTATCTTCATACATAGATACAGTCCGTGAATGGCTGCTTCGAACTTATTGATGGAGCCCCGGCCCATGATGGCATTGTAAGGGTACACCATATCCACAATGTCAAAGGTTATTTGCTCGCTTCGGGCATTGGGTGCTACACCGAAGGAGAGAGGCAGCTCTATTTTGCCGACGGGGAAGGTGCCTTTGCCGCCGAAGCCATACAACGGGTTGTCCGAAGGCTTAAGCAGGCTGTGGCTTATGCCCATGCGATCGAAGGCGTGGAGGAAGATGATGTCCGCCTGGCTGCCGTTGTCAACGAGGACCTTGTGCAGGTCCCAGCCTGCCACGCTGCAATTGATGACCATGGCATCGCAATGGGGGGCGCTGCGCAAGTCGACGTCCCGTGCGTCGAAGGTTAGCGGTATATGGGACCACTTTGTCTGCACAACTGGGCCCGTGACAGCGACATGGTTGATGCTGCGGTAGTGGTCCCGCTTCTGCCGCTTGGTGTCGAAGTCGGTGCTGGACCCCCCAGTTATCATGTGGATGACTCCGCGATATGGTTGATCGGCGAAGTCTTCCTGCTTTGGGGCATGAGGGATGTTTTGGTGGTGTTGGTGTGGTGGTGGGGGTGGAGGAGGTACGATTTGTACTTCCTGATGGTGTTGGTAAGCGTGGTGCGGTGGATGCGGGACAGGAGCGTGGATATATGGCGGAGGGGGCTGCTGGTAATTGTGCGCGACAATTCTGGGATTGTCGGCTGGCTGCACTCGTGCCATTCTGTCTCTGGTAGCCTTTATTTCGGGGCAGTCTTTGGTTGGGTGGGCGCAGTCTTCGCCATGGAAAAGGCAGTAGAATCGGCGCGGCTGCTGCGCACGCCCTCGGCCCCTGCCACGAGTGCCGTTTCCGCGGCCCTGGGGGGGATAGTCCTGGCGACGAGGGGGGTCGGCAGCGGGATGCTGGTTGGCGATGTTGTGCACCTGCTGCTGACCGCGGCCTCCGTCTCGACCGGAGTCTGGCTGCGGAGTCCTTGTCCACGTGCGGCTGGACTGTGGAGCATCTTTTGGCTTCCGCTGGGACTCAATCTTGCGCTGGTGGAGGTCTTCGGATCTGGCGTACTTTTCAAACAGCTGATATAACTCTTGGAGGTTCTTTGGTGGATCTCTGATGCAGTGGCTGTAAAGTACGCCGGCGCGAAGACCACTGATAGCATAGTGGATGGCAACCTGGTCGTCGACTGAGGGTAGCTGTGACTTGAGTGTCAGGAATTTGCGGTAATATTCCCTCAGGGTCTCCTTCTCTAGCTGCTTGCAGAGCGAGAGCTCGGCCAGGGCGTCGGTGTCTGGGCGGTACCCTTGGAAGTTGAGCAGGAACTTGTCCCGGAGGCTTCTCCAGGAATCAATGGACAGCGGAGGCAACCTGGTGAACCAGGTGAGTGCGGGGCCCTCGAGGGCGATGATGAAAGACTTCACCATTGTGGCGTCGTCCCCCCCGGACGATGCAACGGCGACCTGGTAGCTCATTATGTATTGAGCCGGGTCGGTGCTGCCGTTGTACTTGGGATAGGTCCCTGCCCGAAAGTTGGCTGGCCACGGCGTCACTTGCAGGTGAGGCGCCAGGGGACTTCGCTCATCGAGATAGTTGACCCCTTGGAATGGCGCGGCGTGCGGGAAGGTGTAGTCGCGCTGAGGGAGACGCGGGTCCTCCGGTTGCGCGCGGTGTTGCAGGGGTGGCCCATGATGCAGGCCGGGGTGGCCTTCGCGCGTGTCTTCGTCTTGTGCGCGCTGCTGGAGTGGTGACTCGTGCTGTAGGCCGAGGTGGCCTTCGCGTTGCATCAGCGCAATTTCCCGCTCGAGTTCCTGGGCCTTGAGCTCTTCATCGCGTATCATCTGCCGCACCTTGGCGAGTGCGGACACACGTTGGCGCTTGGCCTCCAGTATCTCCTTCTGCCTCTGGAGGTTGTGGTTCTTGAGGCGCAGGGCGCGCAGCTGCAGCTGTTCTTCTGCTGAGACGCCGAAGACCTCACCGTCCTCGGCGAGGTCCGCGTCCTCCGGTGGCGCGAAGTCTGAGGGTGGTGCGAAGCCTGAGGGTTGTCCCTCGGGGTCGCAGGTGCGGAGGGTGTCGTCTTCAGTGGCCTCTTGGTGGGTGGATTGGGTGAGGGCGAGGGCCTTGCCCTTTTTGGCGGCGAGCAGTGCTGCCTTCGCAGCCTCGTCAGTCTTCGGGTTAGCTCTCTTGGGTGCCATCGCGGGTGGTTTTCTCGTAGCACAAACGGTGGGCGCCAAATGTTGGAACTTGCTCTCAACTGCAAGGGGGATCCAACACGGGCGAACGGTGATGACAACAGGGCACTCGCGTGTGATGGCAAAAGCTCTGTTAATCTGGCCTCTCACGGGCACTGTACAGGGGTATTTATAGGTACCTGAGCGCACAGCACCTCGAGCTAAGGACGCATGTGCCCTCAGGCACCTAGGTTATCCCAAGAATATTCCCATAAAGCGGGGTTACAGACCGTAATTACAGGAATGCTTTTACAACATAGGCCCGTAACACAGGGCGGCCAAGCGGGGCCCGTTACGACGGGCCGGATTGCACGTGGGCCTCCGAGCTGGACGAGGCCGCGCCGTGGGATGCCCTTCGTCGCCAGTCTTCGCCTGGAACGGAAGGAGCGAAGGGTGTCCCCGCCTGTTTTGTTTCTGTCGGTTCGGCTGCTACAGCAAAGGCTTCGAGCGAAGGGTGGCGCCTTTGCCTTCGCCCCAACACATCTTGAGGAGGAAGGGATCAAGCACGAGTTCTCCGCTCCCTACACACCACAACAAAATGGTGTGGTAGAGAGGAAGAACAGGACGCTCATCGATATGGCGAGGACGATGCTTGGAGAGTTCAAGACCCCCGAGTGCTTTTGGTCGAAAGCCGTGAACACGGCTTGCCACGCCATCAACCGGGTCTACCTACATCGCCTCCTCAAGAAGACGTCGTATGAGCTGCTAACCGATGAAGAAGATGTTCCGATGGCCGCTATACGAACCATGGCGATTGGTGATGTACGACCACAGGATCATAAGGAGCAAGATCAACCTTCTTCCTCAACTATGGTGCATCCCCCAACTCAAGACGATGAACAGGTTCATCAATAGGAGGCGTGTGATCAAGGGGGAGCACAAGATGATCATGTGATGGAGGAAGAAGCGCAACCGGCACCTCCAACCCAAGTTCGAGCGATGATTCAAAGGGATCATCCCGTCGACCAAATTCTGGGTGACATCAGCAAGGGAGTAACTACTCGATCTCGATTAGTTAATTTTTGTGAGCATTACTCCTTTGTCTCTTCTATTGAGCCTTTCAGGGTAGAAGAGGCCTTGCTAGATCCGGACTGGGTGTTGGCCATGCAAGAGGAGCTCAACAACTTCAAAAGGAATGAAGTTTGGACGCTGGTGCCTCGTCCTAAGCAAAATATTGTGGGAACCAAGTGGGTGTTCCGCAATAAACAAGACGAGCACGGGGTGGTGACAAGGAACAAGGCTCGACTTGTGGCAAAAGGTTATGCCCAAGTCGCAGGTTTGGACTTTGAGGAGACTTTCGCTCCTGTGGCTAGGCTAGAATCAATTCGTATTTTGCTAGCATATGCCGCTCACCATTCTTTCAGGTTGTACCAAATGGATGTGAAGAGCGCTTTCCTCAACGGGCCAATCAAGGAGGAGGTGTACGTAGAGCAACCCCCTGGCTTCGAGGATGAACGGTACCCCGACCACGTGTGTAAGCTCTCTAAGGCGCTCTATGGACTTAAGCAAGCCCCAAGAGCATGGTATGAATGCCTTAGAGATTTCTTAGTTGCTAATGCTTTCAAGGTTGGGAAAGCCGATCCAACTCTTTTCACTAAGACATGTGATGGAGATTTGTTTGTATGCCAAATCTATGTCGATGACATAATATTTGGTTCTACTAATCAAAAGTCTTGTGAAGAGTTTAGCAGGGTGATGACGCAGAAATTCGAGATGTCGATGATGGGCGAGTTGAACTACTTCCTTGGGTTCCAAGTGAAGCAACTCAAGGACGTCACCTTCATCTCCCAAACAAAGTACACGCAAGACTTGCTGAAGCGGTTTGGGATGAAGGACGCCAAGCCCGCAAAGACTCCGATGGGAACTGACGGACACACCGACCTCAACAAAGGAGGTAAGTCCGTTGATCAAAAAGCATACCGGTCAATGATAGGGTGTTTACTTTATTTATGTGCTAGTAGACCGGACATTATGCTAAGCGTATGCATGTGTGCTAGATTTCAATCCGATCCTAAGGAGTGTCACTTAGTGGCGGTGAAGCGAATCTTTAGATATTTGGTCGCTACGCCTTGCTTCGGGATCTGGTATCCAAAGGGGTCTACCTTTGACTTGATTGGATATTCAGATTCCGACTATGCTGGATGTAAGGTCGATAGGAAGAGCACATCGGGGACGTGCCAATTCTTAGGAAGGTCCCTGGTGTCATGGAATTCTAAGAAACAATCTTCTGTTGCCCTATCCACCGCTGAGGCCGAGTACGTTGCCGCAGGACAGTGTTGCGCGCAACTACTCTGGATGAGGCAAACCCTCAGGGACTTTGGCTACAATCTGAGCAAAGTCCCACTCCTATGTGATAATGAGAGTGCTATCCGCATGGCGGAAAATCCTGTTGAGCACAGCCGCACAAAGCACATAGACATCCGGCATCACTTTTTGAGAGACCACCAGCAAAAGGGAGATATCGAAGTGTTTCATGTTAACACCGAGAACCAGCTAGCCGATATCTTTACCAAACCTCTAGATGAGAAGACCTTTTGCAGGCTGCGTAGTGAGCTAAATGTCTTAGATTCGCGGAACCTGGATTGATTTATAGCATACATGTGTTTATGCCTTTGATCATGTTCCTTCTGCATTTTGTTGCTTATTTATGGTGCTCAAGTTGTACAAGCACTCCCAGGACCTCACAAGTCTTTGTGCAAGTGATGCACATATTTAGGGGGAGATGCGTTACAACTTGACCCTTTGAGACTAACAGTGTGCTTGAGATTGCTTAATTCAGTCTCAAAGGAGGTTTGAAAGGGAAAAGGTGGACTTGGACCAGGAAAGACTTCCACTGCACTCCGATGAGAGGGTAACTAATTCCAAGTTCATCTTATGAACTCTTATTGCCGTTGGACTCTTATTTGAAGATTTGGTGAGGCAATGGGGTTATAGGGCCAAGATTAATCCCGTTTTGGTGCTTGATGCCAAAGGGGGAGAAAATAAAGGCCAAAGCGATAAATGGATCAGCTATCACTTGAGAGATTTTGAAAATAGTAGAATAGAGCTTTTGGTTTGTCAAAACTCTTTTGTTGTCTCTCTTGTCAAAAGTTGGCTTCTTGTGGGGAGAAGTGTTGATTATGGGAAAAAGGGGGAGTTTTTGAAATCTTGAATCAATTTCTCTTGGAATGACTCTCTTTATGCTTTAACAAGTGTGTTTGACTTAGAGATAGAGATTTGAGTTTGATTTGCAAAAACAAACCAAGTGGTGGCAAAGAGTGATCCATATATGTCAAATTTGAATCAAAATAATTTGAGTTCTTATTTGAAGTGTTTGTGTATTTGTTCCACTTGCTTTATATTGTGTTGGCATAAATCACCAAAAAGGGGGAGATTGAAAGGGAAATGTGCCTATGGGCCATTTCTAAGTGTTTTGGTGATTTAGTGTCAAACACAAGTGCTTAAGTGCTAAACGGTGGACAAAGTACAAATCAAGTATCAAGGTACGTTTCTCAGACTTAGTACATTGTTTTAGAGACTAATGTATTGTGTCTAAGTGCTGGAAACAGGAAAAGAACAATTGGAGATGTCTTGGCTCGAGCAGCCAAGACTCTGCTCAGTCTGGGAGCATCGGACTGTCCGGTGGTGCACCGGACAGTGTCCGGTGCGCCAGGCTGGCTCGAGCGAAGTGGCCGCTCTCGGGAATCTTCTGGCGACGTAAGGCTATAATTCACCGGACTGTCCGGTGTGCACCGGACTGTCCGGTGAGCCAACGGTCGGCCGGGCCAACGGTCGGCCGCGCGATCCGCGCGAGACACGTGGCCGAGCCAACGGTCGAGATGGGGCACCGGACTGTCCGGTGTGCACCGGACAGTGTCCGGTGCGCCAACGGCTCCCAGGCGCCAACGGTCGGCTTCGCCAAATCAGGAAAGAAATCCACACCGGACAGTGTCCGGTGGTGCACCGGACATGTCCAGTGCGCCAGTCGACAGAAGGCAAGAATTGCCTTCTCTGATTGCTCTCAGCGGCTCCTAGCTGCCTTGGGGCTATAAAAGGGACCCCTTGGCGCATGGAGAAGACACCGAAGCAACCTTAGAGCATTCTTGATCATCCACACTCAGTCTTTGCGCATTCGATTGTCATTCTAAGTGATTCGAGCTCCGTTCTAGTGCGAACTTTGAGATAGTCATTTGAGCTCGATTCTTGGTCGTGTGTGTGCGCATTTCACTGCGGTTTTGTGTGTGTTGCTTCCCTCCCTTACTCTGTGCTTCTTTGTGATCATCTACTTGTAAGGGCGAGAGACTCCAAGTGGTGGAGATTCCTCGCAAACGGGATTAAGAAAAGAAAAGCAAAACATCGTGGTATTCAAGTGGGTCTTTGGACCGCTTGAGAGGGGTTGATTGCAACCCTCGTCCGTTGGGACGCCACAACGTGGAATAGGCAAGTGTTGGCCTTGGCCGAACCACGGGATAAACCACTGTGCCATCTCTGTGATTGATATCTTGTGGTTATTGTGTTTTGTTGAGACTCCTCTCTAGCCACTTGGCATTATTTGTGCTAACAGTTAACCAAGTTTTGTGGCTTAAGTTTGAAGTTTTATAGGATCACCTATTCACCCCCCCCCTCTAGGTGCTCTCAAGAGGGTCAGCTATACTTGGTGGATTTTGATAGAGCTGAACTCGACACCTGCTTAATTGCTAAGACTAATATGGGTTGGCTCTGGCATCGCCGACTAGCCCATGTTGGGATGAAGAATCTTCATAAGCTTCTAAAGGGAGAGCACATTTTAGGATTAACCAATGTTCATTTTGAGAAAGGCAGGATTTGTAGTGCGTGCCAAGCCGGGAAGCAAGTTGGTGTTCATCATCCACACAAGAACATCATGACGACTGACAGGCCACTGGAGCTCCTACATATGGATTTATTCGGCCTGATCGCTTACATAAGCATCGGCGAGAGTAAGTACTGTCTAGTCATTGTGGATGATTATTCTCGCTTCACTTGGGTGTTCTTTTTGCAGGAAAAATCTCATACCTAAGAGACCTTAAAGGGATTCTTGAGACGGGCTCAAAACGAGTTTGGCTTAAGGATCAAGAAAATTAGAAGCGACAACGGGACGGAGTTCAAGAACTCTCTAATCGAAGGCTTCCTTGAGGAGGAGGGCATCAAGCATGAGTTCTCTTCTCCCTACACGCCTCAACAAAATGGTGTAGTGGAGAGGAAGAATCAAACTCTATTGGACATGGCAAGGACCATGCTTGATGAGTACAAAACTTCGGATCGGTTTTGGGCCGAGGCGGTCAACACCGCCTGCTACGCCATCAACCGGTTATATCTACACCGAATCCTCAAGAAGACATCTTATGAACTCCTAACCGGTAAAAAGCCCAATATTTCATATTTTAGAGTCTTTGGTAGCAAATGCTTTATTCTTGTTAAAAGAGGTAGAAAATCAAAATTTGCTCCTAAGACTGTAGAAGGCTTTTTACTAGGATATGATTCAAACACAAGGGCATATAGAGTCTTTAACAAGTCCTCTGGACAAGTTGAAGTTTCTTGTGACGTTGTGTTTGATGAGACTAACGGCTCTCAAGTAGAGCAAGTTGATCTTGATGAGATAGGTATTGAAGAGGCTCCGTGCATCGCTCTAAGGAACATGTCCATTGGGGATGTGTGTCCTAAGGAATCCGAAAAAGCCACCACATGCACAAGATCAACCATCCTCCTCCATGCAAGCATCTCCACCAACTCAAGATGAGGACGAGGCTCAAATTGATGAAGGAGAAAATCAAAATGATAAGTCACCTCAAGATGACGGCAAGGATCAAGGGGGAGATGCAAATGATCAAGATAAGGAGGATGAACAACCAAGGCCACCACACCCAAGAGTCCACCAAGCAATCCAACGAGATCACCCCGTCGACATCATCCTCGGTGACATTCATAAGGGGGTAACTACTAGATCTCGTGTTGCACATTTTTGTGAGCATTACTCTTTTGTTTCCTCTATTGAGCCACACAGGGTAGAGGAAGCACTCCAAGATTCGGATTGGGTGGTGGCGATGCAAGAGGAGCTCAACAACTTCACTAGGAACGAGGTATGGCATTTAGTTCCACGTCCTAACCAAAATGTTGTAGGAACCAAGTGGGTCTTCCGCAACAAGCAAGATGAGCATGGTGTGGTGACAAGGAACAAAGCTCGACTCGTGGCCAAAGGGTATTCACAAGTCGAAGGTTTGGATTTTGGTGAAACCTATGCACCCGTAGCTAGGCTTGAGTCAATTCGCATATTATTAGCCTATGCTACTTACCATGGCTTTAAGCTTTATCAAATGGACGTGAAAAGTGCCTTCCTCAATGGACCAATCAAGGAAGAGGTCTATGCTGAGCAACCTCCCGGCTTTGAAGACAGTGAGTATCCTAACCATGTCTATAGGCTCTCTAAGGCGCTTTATGGGCTCAAACAAGCCCCAAGAGCATGGTATGAATGCCTTAGAGATTTACTTATTGCTAATGGCTTCAAAGTCGGCAAGGCCGATCCTACTTTATTTACTAAGACTCTTGCAAATGATTTGTTCGTATGCCAAATTTGTGTTGATGATATTATATTTGGGTCTACTAACGAATCTACATGTGAGGAATTTAGTAGGATCATGACACAGAAATTCGAGATGTCAATGATGGGGGAGTTGAAGTATTTCTTAGGATTTCAAGTAAAGAAACTCCAAGAGGGCACCTTCATTTGCCAAACGAAGTACACTCAAGACATTCTAAACAAGTTTGGGATGAAGGATGCCAAGCCCATCAAGACTCCCATGGGAACCAATGGGCATCTCGACCTCGACACGGGAGGTAAATCCGTCGATCAAAAGGTATACCGGTCGATGATAGGTTCATTGCTTTATTTATGTGCATCTCGACCGGATATTATGCTTTCCGTATGCATGTGTGCAAGATTCCAATCCGACCCTAAGGAATCTCACCTTACGGCCGTAAAACGAATCTTGAGATATTTGGCTTATACTCCTAAGTTTGGGCTTTGGTACCCTCGGGGATCCACTTTTGATTTAATTGGTTATTCGGATGCCGATTGGGCAGGGTGTAAAATAAATAGAAAGAGCACATCGGGGACTTGCCAGTTCTTGGGAAGGTCCTTGGTGTCTTAGGCTTCAAAGAAGCAAAATTCGGTCTCTCTTTCAACCGCCGAAGCCGAGTACATTGCCGCAGGACATTGTTGCGCGCAATTGCTTTGGATGAGGCAAACCCTGCGGGACTATGGTTACAAATTAACCAAAGTTCCTCTTCTATGTGATAATGAGAGTGCAATCCGCATGGCGGATAATCCCGTTGAGCATAGCCGCACTAAACACATAGCCATTCGGTATCATTTTCTTAGGGATCACCAACAAAAGGGGGATATCGAGATTGCTTATATTAACACTAAAGATTAATTAGCCAATATCTTTACCAAACCACTAGATGAACAAACTTTAACCAAACTTAGGCATGAGTTAAATATTCTTGATTCTAGGAACTTCTTTTGTTAACTTGCACACATAGCTCATGAATATACCTTTGATCATGTCTCTTTTATATATGCTATGACTAATGTGTTTTCAAGTGAAATTCAAATCAAGTCATAGGTGTATTGAAAGGGAATTGGAGTCTTCGGCGAAGACAAAGGCTTCCACTCCGTAACTCATCCCTCGCCGTCGCTCCAAAATCACGCTTCATCCCTGGAAGAGAGCATGAAGCAAAAGGACTCCGGCTTTGGTATAATCTTCACTCATATGATTTACTTGCCAAAGGGGAGAAAGTAGTTAGTACTAGGGCTTATATTTCACTCTAAGTATCCGTTTTTGGCGATTCATGCCAAAGGGGGAGAAAGTATAGCCCAAAGCAAAAGGACCGCACCACCACCACCTAATTTTCAATTGGTAAATTTCAAATTGGTATCTTATTGTGTTCAAAAGGGGGAGAAAGTAGTATTTCAAAAATGATATATCAAAACCCTCTTGAACACTAAGAGGAGGATCTCATTTAAAGGGAATTTTGTTTAGTCAAAGGAAAAACATTTGAAACAGGGGGAGAAAATTTCAAATCTTGAAAATGCTTTGCAAAATCTTATTCATTTACCTTTGACTATTTGCAAAAGAACTTTGAAAAGGATTTACAAAAGAATTTGCAAAAACAAAACATGTGGTGCAAGCGTGGTCCAAAATGTTAAAAACAAAGAAACAATCCATGCGCATATCATAAGTATTTATATTGGCTCAATTACAAGCAACCTTTGCACTTACATTATGCAAACTAGTTCAATTATGCACTTCCATATTTGCTTTGGTTTGTGTTGGCATCAATCACCAAAAAGGGGGAGATTGAAAGGGAATTAGGCTTATACCTATTTCCTAAATGATTTTGGTGGTTGAATTGTCCAACACCAATAATTGGACTAACTAGTTTGCTCGAGTGTATAAGTTCTACAGGTGCAAAAGGTTCACACTAAGCCAATAAAAAGACCAAGAAAAGGGTTCAACAAAAAGAGCAAGGGATAACCGAAGGTAGCCCTGAAATGGCACACCGGACTGTCCGGTGGCACACCGGACAGTGTCCGGTGCACCAGGGCACTCCAGGCTGAACTCGTCACCTTCGGGAAAATCCAGAGGCGCTCAGCTATAATTCACCGGACTGTCCGGTGTACACCGGACAGTGTCCGGTGCCCCAGGGGAGAGCGGCTCTGGAACTCACCAGCTTCGGGATTGCGTCCGCTATAATTCACCGGACATGTCCGGTGTGACAGCAGGCAACGGCTACTTTGCGCGCCAACGGTCACCTACAGAGCATTTAATGCGCGCCAGCGCGCGCAGAGGAGCAGGGCACGCGCAGGTGGCACACCGGACAGTCTACAGGACTTGTCCGGTGCGCCACCGGACAGCCAGGCGGGCCCACAAGACAGAGCTCAATGGTCGAACCCCAACGATCTGCTGACATGGGCTGGCGCACCGGACAGTGTCCGGTGGCGCATCAGACTGTCCGGTGCGCCATGCGACAGCAGCCCTCCAACGACCACTTTGTGGTGGTTGGGGCTATAAATACCCCAACCACCCCACATTCAATGGCATCCAAGTTTTCTACACTTCAACACTCTACAAGAGCTCTAGCATTCATTCCAAAGCACACAAAAGAGATCAAATCCTCTCCCAACTCCACATCAAGCCATAGTGATTAGAGAGAGTGATTTGCCGTGTTCATTTGAGCTCTTGCGCTTGGATCGCTTCTTTTCTTTCTCAATTGTTCTTGTGATCATTCATTCACTTGTAATCGAAGCAAGAGACACCAATTTTGTGGTGGTCCTTGTGGGGACTTTGTGTCCCGAGTGATTGAGAAGAAGAAGCTCACTCGATCCGTAGGATCGTTTGAGAGAGGGAAGGGTTGAAAGAGACCCGGCCTTTGTGGCCTCCTCAACGGGGAGTAGGTTTGCAAGAACCGAACCTCGGTAAAACAAATCCGCGTGTCTCACTTCTCATTTGCTTGCGATTTGTTTTGCGCCCTCTCTCGCGGACTCGTTTATACTTCTAACGCTAACCCGGCTTGTAGTTGTGATTATCTTTGTAAATTTCAGTTTCGCCCTATTCACCCCCCCTCTAGACGACTTCCAGAAAGCTCACTCGGTCTAGGTGACCGTTTGAGAGAGGGAAAGGGTTGAAAGAGACCCGGTCTTTGTGACCACCTCAACGGGGACTAGGTTCATTGGATCCGAACCTCGGTAAAACAAATCACCGTGTCATCCGCTCCATTTCTTTGGTTGATTTGTTTTTTCCTTCTCTTTCAGACTCAGATTTATTTCTAACGCTAACCCCGGCTTGTAGTTGTGCTTTAAGTTTATAAATTTCAGTTTCCACCTATCCACCCCCCTCTAGGCGACTTTCAATTGGTATCAGAGCCCGATACTTCATTAGAGTTTAACCACTCGAAGTGATGTCGGGAGGATCCGCCAAGGGGGAGATGGAAACGGCCACAAGCCACGGGAAGGCTCCATCAAGGGAGTCTGGCGCCAAAGGAAGGGAGGAATCACCTCCCCGCGTCAAGTCGCACCAGAGTGGCGATAAGAAGAAGAAGATGAAAAAAGTGGTCTACTACGAGACCGATTCTTTGTCCCCTTCCACCTCCGGCTCTGACACTCCGTCCGTCACTTCTAAGCGCCATGAGCGCAAGAAGTTTAGTAAGATTCCCCTACGTTATCCTCGCATTTCTAAACGCACTCCTTTACTTTCCATCCCATTAGGCAAACCACCGGTTTTTTACGGTGAAGATTATTGTATGTGGAGTGATAAAATGAGGCATCATCTAACCTCACTCCACACTAGCATTTGGGACATTGTTGAGTTTGGAGCATAGGTACCATCCGTGGGGGATGAAGGATATGATTTGGACGAGGTCACCCAAATCCGGCATTTTGACTCCCAAGCCACCACTATACTCCTCGCCTCTCTATGTCGAGAGGAGTATAATAAGGTGCAAGGGCGTAAGAGTGCCAAAGAGATTTGGGACGTACTAAAGACCGCACATGAAGGGGATGAGGTGACCACGATCGCCAAGCGGGAGACGATCGAGGGGGAGCTCGGTCGATTCATCCTCAACCAAGAAGAGGAGCCACAAGCAATGTACAACCGGCTCAAAAACCTTGGTCAACCAAGTGCACAACCTCGGGAGCACCAAATGGGATGACCATGAAATGGTCAAGGTTATTCTAAGATCACTTGTTTTTCGTAATCCTACACAAGTTCAATTAATTCGTGGTGATCCTAGATATAAGCTAATGTCTCCCGAGGAGGTTATAGGAAAGTTTGTGAGCTTTGAGTTGATGATCAAAGGCTACAAACAAATCGTCGAGCAAGGCGGCACCTCCACACCCGAGGTGCAACCCGTCGCATTCAAAGCGTCAGAAGAAAAAAAGGAAGAGTCTACATCAAGTAGACTCCCCATCGACGCTTCCAAGCTCGACAACGAGTAAATGACGCTCATCATCAAGAGCTTCCGCCAAATCCTCAATCAAAGGAGGGGGGAGGATTACAAACCCCGCTCCAAGAAAGTATTCTACAAATGTGGTAAGTCCGGTCACTTTATTGCTAAATATCCTATATCTAGTGATAGTGACAGGGACAACGACAAGAGGGGAAAGAAGAAGGAGAAGAAGAGATATTACAAGAAGAAGGGCGGCGATGCCCACATGTGTCGGGAATGGGACTCTGACATGAGCTCCACCGACGAGGACGCCGCCAACATCGCCGTCAACAAGGGACTTCTCTTCCCAACGTCGGCCACAGGTGCCTCATGGCAAAGGATGGCAAAAAGAAGAAGGTAAAATCTAGAGCCTCCACTAAATATACGACATCTAGTGATGATGGTAGTTCTAGTGATGATGAAGATGATTTGCTTGCCCTTTTTGCCAACTTAAACATGCAACAAAAAGAAAAATTGAATGAATTGATAGGTGCCATTCATGAGAAGGATGAACTCTTGAATAGCCAAGAGGAATTCCTTATTCAGGAAAACAAAAAGCATGCTAAAGTTAAAAATGGTTATGCTCAGGAAGTAGAGAAAAATGAAAACTTGTCTAAAGAGCTTAGCATTTGCCATGACACTGTCTCTAACCTTAGAACTGAGAATGCCAAATTACTTGCTAAGGTTGAGAAGTTAAATGGTTGTGATGATTCTCTTGTCAATCTTAAAAATGATAATGCTAGTTTAATTGCTAAGATTGATAAATTGAATGAATCACTCTCTAGCCTTAAAATTGAAAATGACAAATTAATTTCTAAGGCTAAAGATTTAAATGTTTGCAATATCTCTATTTCCAATCTTAGAAATGAGAACGCCATTTTGCATGCTAAGATTGATGAATCAAAATCTTGCAAACCTTCTACATCTAGTGTTGATCATGTTTCTATTTGCACTAGATGTAGAGATATTAAAGTTGATGCTATTCATGATCACCTAGCTTTAATTAAAGAACAAAATGATCACATAGCTCAACTAACTGCTAAAATTAATGAGCATGAGATAGAGAATGAAAATTTTAAATTTGCTAGAAGCATGCTCTATAATGGAGACGCCCTGGCATTAAGGATGGCATTGGCTTCCAACAGGGAGATAATGACAAGCTTAATGCCCCTAAGAGATTGTCCAATTTTGTTAAGGGCAAGGCTCCCATGACACAGGATAATGAGGGTTACATTTTATATCCTGCTGGTTATCCTGAGCATAAAATTAGGAGAATTCATTTTAGGAAGTCTCATTCTGGTTCTCATCATGCTTTTATGTATAATAATGAGACATCTAGTTCTAGGCATTCTACCCATGTTAAAATGCCAAAAAAGAAATCTCATGTTGCATCAAATGAGCCTAATGTTTCATTTAATATTTTTGATGCTTCTTATGTTTTAACTAACAAATCAGGCAAAGTAGTTGCCAAATATGTTGGGGGCAAACATAAGGGCTCCAAGACTTGTGTTTGGGTACCCAAGGTGCTTGTTTCTAATGTGAAAGGACCCAAGACCGTTTGGGTACCTAAGAACAAGGCCTAAAACTGTTTTGCAGGTTTATGCATCCGGGGGCTCAAGTTGGATCATTGATAGCGGATACACAAACCACATGACAGGGGAGAAAAGGATGTTCTCCTCCTACGAGAAAAACGAAGATCCCCAAAGAGCTATCACATTCGGGGATGGAAATCAAGGTTTGGTCAAAGAACTTGGTAAAATTGCTATATCACCTGACCATTCCATTTCCAATGTTTTTCTTGTAGACTCTTTAGATTACAATTTGCTTTCTGTTTCTCAATTATGCAATATGGGCTACAACTGTCTATTTACTGATGTAGGTGTTACTGTCTTTAGAAGAAGTGATGATTCAGTAGCATTTAAGGGACTGTTAGAGGGTCAGCTATACTTAGTTGATTTCAATAGAGCTAAACTCGACACTTGCTTAATTGCTAAGACTAATATGGGTTGGCTCTGGCATCACCGACTAGCCCATGTTGGGATGAAGAATCTTCACAAGCTTCTAAAGGGAGAGCACATTTTAGGACTAACAAATGTTCATTTTGAGAAAGACAGGGTTTGAAGCACATGCCAAGCAGGAAAGCAAGTTGGTACCCATTATCCACACAAGAACATCATGACGACCGACAGGCCCCTTGAGCTACTCCACATGGATCTATTCGGCCTGATCGCTTACATAAGCATCAGCGGGAGTAAGTATTGCCTTGTAATAGTGGATGATTATTCTCGCTTCACTTGGGTGTTCTTTTGCAGGAAAAATCTCAAACCCAAGAGACCTTAAAGGGATTCTTGAGACTGGCTCAAAATGAGTTTGACTTAAGGATCAAAAAGATAAGAAGCGACAACGGGACAGAGTTCAAGAACTCTCAAATCAAAGGCTTTCTTGAGGAGGAGGAGGAGGAGGAGGGCATCAAGCATGAGTTGTCTTCTCCCTACACACCTCAACAAAATGGTGTAGTGGAGAGGAAGAATAGAACTCTATTGGACATGTCAAGGACCATGCTTGATGAGTATAAGACTCCGGACCAGTTTTGGGCTGAGGCAATTAACACCGCCTGCTACTCCATCAACCGGCTCTACCTCCACCGAATCCTCAAGAAGACATCTTATGAACTCCTCACCGGTAAAAAGCCCAATGTTTCATATTTTAGAGTCTTTGGTAGCAAATGCTTTATTCTTGTTAAAAGAGGTAGAAAATCTAAATTTGCTCCTAAGGTTGTAGAAGGATTTTTACTAGTTTATGACTCAAACACAAGGGCATATAGAGTCTTCAACAAATCCACTGGATTAGTTGAGATTTCTTGTGACATTGTGTTTGATGAGACTAATGGCTCCCAAGTGGAGCAAGTTGTTCTTGATGATCTAGATGATGAAGAGGCTCCGTGCGTCGCGCTAAGGAACATGTCCATTGGGGATGTGTGTCCTAAGGAATCCGTAAAGCCTACACAAGCACAAGATCAACCATCATCTTCCATGCAAGCATCCCCTCCAACTCAAGATGAGGAACATGCTCAAAACAATGAAGATGAAGATCAAGAGGAAGAGCCACCTCAAGAGAAGGACAACGATCAAGGGGGAGATGAAGTTGATCAAGACAAGGAAGATGATCAGGGTCAAAGATCGCCACACCCAAGAGTCCATCAAGCGATTCAAAGAGATCACCCTGTTAACTCCATCCTCGGCGATATTCATAAGGGGGTAACTACTCGATCTTGAGTCGCTCATTTTTGTGAACATTACTCTTTTGTATCCTCTATTGAGCCATACAGGGTAGAGGATGCACTAAGAGACTCGGATTGGGTGTTGGCAATGCAAGAGGAGTTCAACAACTTCACGAGGAATGAGGTATGGCATTTAGTTCCACGTCCTAATCAAATGTTGTAGGTACCAAATGGGTATTCCGCAACAAGCAATATGAGCATGGTGTGGTGACAAGGAACAAAGCCCAACTTGTGGCCAAGGGATATTCACAAGTCGAAGGTTTGGATTTTGGTGAAACCTATGCACCCGTAGCTAGGTTTGAGTCAATTCATATATTACTTAGCTATGCTACTTACCATGGCTTTAAGCTTTACCAAATGGACGTAAAAAGTGCCTTCCTCAATGGACCAATCAAGGAAGAGGTCTATGTTGAGCAACCTCCCGGCTTTGAAGATAGTAAGTACCCTAACCATGTGTATAAACTCTCAAAGGCGCTTTATGGGCTCAAGCAAGCCCCAAGAGCATGGTATGAATGCCTAAGAGATTTCCTTACACTAATGGCTTCAAAGTTGGTAAAGTCGATCCTACACTCTTTACTAAAACCATTGCAAATGATTTGTTTGTATGCCAAATTTATGTTGATGATATCATATTTGGGTCTACTAACAAATCTACTTGTGAATAGTTTAGTAGGATAATGATTCAAAAATTTGAGATGTCTATGATGGGGGAGTTAAAGTATTTTCTTGGATTTCAAATTAAGCAACTCCAAGAGGGCACCTTCATCAGCCAAACCAAGTATATACAAGACATACTTACCAAGTTTGGAATGAAGGATGTCAAGCCCATCAAGACACCCATGTGAACTAATGGGTATCTCGACCTCGACACGAGAGGTAAATCCATAGATCAAAAGGTATACATGTCGATGATAGGATCTTTACTCTATTTATGTGCATCTTGACCGGATATTATGCTTTCCGTATGCATGTGTGCAAGGTTCCAAGCCGATCCTAAGGAAGTTCACCTTAGGTCCGTGAAAAGAATCATGAGATATTTAGTTTATACACCTAAGTTTGGTCTTTGGTACCCCAAGGGATCCGCTTTTGATTTAATAGGATATTCCGATGCTGATTGGGCAGGGTGTAAAATTGATAGGAAGAGCACATCAAGGACTTGTCAGTTTTTGGGGAGATCCCTTGTGTCTTGGGCTTCAAAGAAACAAAATTCAGTAGCTCTTTCTACCGCCGAAGCCGAGTACATTGCCGCAGGCCATTGTTGTGCGCAATTGCTTTGGATGAGGCAAACCCTCAGGGACTATGGCTACAAATTGAGCAAAGTCCCTCTCCTATGTGATAATGAGAGTGCAATCCGCATGACGGATAATCCCGTTGAACACAACCGCACTAAGCATATAGCCATTCGGTATCACTTTTTGAGGGATCACCAACAAAGGGGATATCGAGATTGCTTATGTCAGCACAAAAGAACAATTAGCCGATATCTTTACCAAACCTTTACCAAACTTAGTAATGAGCTAAACATTCTTGATTCTTGGAACTTTGATTGATACTTTGCACACATAACTCATTTATGTACCTTTGATCATATCTCTTTCATGACTACAACTAATGTGTTTTCAAGTACATTTCTATACTAAGTCATAGATTGAAAGGAAAATGGAGTCTTCGGCGAAGACAAGGCTTCCACTCCACTCTACCGGTATCATTTACCCTTCGCCATCACTCGACATCACTCTCACTTTGGTATAATCTTTCACTCATATTTACTTGTACCAATGGGGGAGAAAGTAAAAAGGGCTCTCAAAAGACTCCGTTTTTGGCGATTAATGCCAAAGGGGGAGAAAATATTAAGCCCAAAGCAAAAGGACCGCACCACCTCCAATTTCAAATTTTTTAAAAGAAGTGTTCAATTGGTATCTAAATCTCTTTCATATTGGTAAAACCCTCTTAAACACTAAGATAAGAATTTCATCCAGGGGGGAGTTTTGTTTTAAGTCAAAGAGAAAAGCATTTGAAATAGGGGAGAAAATCTCAAATCTTGAAAATGCTTCTCGAAATCTTATTCATATACCTTTGACTATTTGCAAAAGACCTTGAAAAAGAATTTTCAAAATGATTTGCAAAAACAAAATAAGTGGTGCAAATGTGGTCCAAAATGTTAAAAGAAAGAAAGCAATCCATGCATATCTAGTGAAAGAATAAATTGGTTTAATTCCAAGCAACCTTTGCACTTGCCTTATGCAAACTAGTTCAATTCTGCACTTATATATTTGTTTTGGTTTGTTTTGGCATCAATCACCAAAACGGGGGAGATTGAAAGGGAAATAGGGTTTAACCTTTTCCTAAATGATTTTGGTGGTTGAATGTCCAACACAAATAATTGGACTAACTAGTTTGCTCTAGATTATATGTTCTACATGTGCTAAATGTTCAACACAAACCAATAAAAAGATCTAAGTTAGGGTTCAAAAGAAAGGAGCAAAAGAAACTGAAGAGAACCCTGGTCTGGCGCACCGGATTGTTCGGTGTGCCACCGGACAGTGTCCGGTGCACCAGGGACCGTACAGTCCGAACACTTCACCTTCGGGTTTTTCAAACGCTGCTCCGCTATAATTCACCAAACTGTCCGGTGTGCCACCAGACTGTCCAGTGCACCAAGCGGAGCAACGGCTCCCAGCGCAACGGTTGACTACAACGGTCACTGCCAAACGCTACAGTACGCAACAGTGCGCGACAGGGTCAGAGCGCACCGGACACTGAACAGTGTCTGTCCGGTGCGGCACCGGACTGTTCGGTGCCCCAAGGTGTCAGAGCTCCAACGGTCGAAACCATCAGAACCCTAACGGTTGGGTGACGTGGCTGGCGCACCGGACACTGTCCGATGGCGCATCGGACTGTCCGGTGCACCCATCGACAGACAGCCTCCCCAACGGTTGAATTGATGGTTGGGGCTATAAATATCCCCCAACCATCACCACTCCAAGTATCCAAGTTTTCAGACATCTCATTCAATACAAGAGCTAGTGCAATCAATACAAGACACAATTCAAAAGAATCAAAGCCTCTCCAAGTCCCAAATACACTCCAAACGCCTAGTGACTAGAGAGAGAGTTTTGCTCGTGTTCTTTGAGCTCTTGTTCTTGGATCACTTTCTTCTTCCCCATTTTTGTTCTTCAAGCAACTTGTAATCAAAGCAAGAGACATCAATTGTGTGGTGGTCCTTGTGGGGTCTAAGTGACCCATTTGATTAAGGAGAAAGCTCACTCGGTCTAGGTGACCGTTTGAGAGAGGGAAAGGATTGAAAGAGACCCGGTCTTTGTGACCACCTCAACAGGGACTAGGTTCATTGGAACCAAACCTCAGTAAAACAAATCACCGTGTCATCCGCTCTATTTCTTTGGTTGATTTGTTTTTTCCTTCTCTTTCGGACTCAGATTTATTTCTAACGCTAACCTCGGCTTGTAGTTGTGCTTTAAGTTTATAAATTTCAATTTCCGCCTATCCACCCCCCTCTAGGCGACTTTCAATTGTACATTGCCCTTATCTATCTACATTTTCTTTGCTGTGACACTGACATATGCTTCGCTCCTGAGATTTTAGACAGAGAAAAACAAATTGATAATAATGGCTAAAAAGCAGTCCAATGGCCATTGGAGAGCATTTACGATACATATTGATCTACTCTTTTTTGTGTCTAGAGAGGTACGTAAAAAAACCTAAGGAAGGCTCAAGACAAGGCAAGGTGTTCGGGGTGGGGGAGAACCCATACACGTTATCAAAATAATCGAGTCACACGGGAAGCCACGAAAGGTTATGAATCACGAGACTACAAACACTCACGCAAAATGCTTCCTTTGCAAAGTACTGCCCCAACGCGACGATCGTAGTAGTGTCGAAATCACCCAACAATGGGTCTAGATGCACGGATGACGAACTCTACCTATGTGTGGCAGCGCGGTGGCGATAGCCCACCTCCATGCCATGGTGAAATTCAAGCTCCACGGTCAAGCTGGGAAGTCAAGGAGACATGAATCGTAGCCTCCATCACAAATACAAGCAGGCTTCATGACTCAAATCATGCCTAGGTAAGGTCTCGAAAGGTTAGGTTCCGATGAGCGACACAAACAGTATCATCCGCGAAAACTAAGGTCATGCCAGAAGCACATTGCAACATCTAGTTAGAAACATTGTGAACAATATTTTTCTTAGACAACCTATGCACAATGTGACCTGCTGCATCCTTGTTGTACTCAAACACCTCCCTTGGACCCTTGTCTGGTAAGTCCAAAGGAGGACCCGCGACTCCTTGCAGGTTACGACCGGTCCAGTGCTCCCCAACAAGCAGCGTCATGACAACATCCTGGCGAGCGCCAAGACCGACAGCACCCCAAACGCAACGTGGGACGTCATCCAAACGTCCCACCAGAGAGGAGCTGCGAGACCAGACAAAGTCCAGAAGTCGACCCAAACAAGAGCGTAGCTCCACTAGCTTGGCCTCCAAGGCTATTAAAAGATAAAATGTTGAGGCAAGAGAACCACCAAGGAATTTGAAAGGCAAGGGGCAAATACCTTACTAGCCATGTGACCATCAGACTCGGTAAGACGTGACCGAAACAACTCAGCCTCGGCCTTGACAGCCTCTTGTGCCATACAAAAAATTCCATAGCTCCTTCGAGAAGCCCATGAGAGACGCAAAGGAGACAATGGCTCCGGCCACGACGAGCCAACAGATGATCCCTCGGTGGATCCCATTTTAAGATAAGAGTCTAAGCATCAAGAGCTTGAGGTAATGGCAGGCGAACGCTTGAAAGGGAAATAGCCTCAATATTTCCTATAATCGTTTTTGGTGTCTGACGACCATCACAAACCTTGCGGACTAACTAGATTGCCTAGTTGATCATTTCACAGGTGCATAAGTTCATCTACAACTATTCTAAGTCGACTGTCTAGAATACCGTAGATCATTTCGGACAGGAGAACATTTTTGGAGAAACACCTAAGCGGGGACCGTCCGGGCCCTTGCGACAGACTGTCCGCGACACCAGGGTGTGCCTCGGACAGGAACACTGCAAAAACATAAGCTAACACTACAGACCGTCCGATGGAGAAGCGAGCACCGTCCGAGACCAAGCGCGGACTGTCCGGCCGCAGGCGCGGACCGTCCGGTCGTTGAAAAATCGGAAAAACTCGAAGGTGACGGGTTCGGTAAAATGCATTTTTAGCATCCTCACGGACCGTCCGGGGTGTGCGATCAAACCGTCCGCGACTGCTTTATCTGACATCTGACGACGCATTAAATGCTCTATAGCCATTGATATAGCTGTTAATGTTGACAGTTGCGATTTCAGCCGTTGATATGCAGGGGTGGGCCATCCAGACCAGGGGCGCGGACCGTTCGCGGTCGGCAGAATTGAAGCAACGACTAGGAAGTGGTCGGAGGCTATAAATACAATGGCAACCACCTCCATTCACTTCACCCAAGCACTCCACTCATACACATTCAATACAAGAGCTAGCAATCCATTCCAAGACACAATCAAGCATCCAATCTCTCTAAGTTCCACAATTGAAACAAGTGATCATTAGTGATTAGTGACTTGAGAGAGTGTGATTCGTGTTTCATTTGTTGCTCTTGTCGCTTGGTTTCCTTAATCGTGCTTTCTTCATCTCTCTCTAAACTCTCTAAGTGTTTTGTAAAGCTTGCAAAAGACACCTAATTGTGTGGTGATCCTTGCGGGGTTTTAGTGACCCGTGAGATTAAGAAGAAGCACTCAACCGGTCTAAGTGATCGTTTGAGAGAGGGAAAGGGTTGAAATAGACCCGACCTTTGTGGCCTCCTCAACGGGGACTAGGTTCTTTGGAACCGAACCTCGGTAAAATAAATCATCATGTTCACTCGTGTTGATTTCCACTTGATTTGTTTTCCCTCTTTCCTCTCTCTAAAGTTTCCTTGCCAATATTGAATTGAGTTTTCTCCCAAACGTCATCCACATTATTTGAGCAACTCGTAGCAAGAGAAACAATCTTCTGCACTCGGATTTAATTCTAACGCTAACCCCGGCCTTAGCGCAAGTTTAATTTTATAAATTTCAGGTTTCGCCTATTCACCCGTCTAGCCGACATTCAATTGGTATTAGAGCCAGTGCTTCATTAAGAATCTAACAAGCTCGAAGTGATGTCTGGAGATCACGCCAAGAGGGAGATCGTAACTGGCGACAAGCCCACGGGCTCGGGGAATACTTTCTCAAGGGAGTCCGGCAACAAATACAAGGAGGAATCCTCTTCTTCCATCAAGTCACATAGGAGGGGTAACAAGAAGAAAAAGAAGATGAAGAAGGTGGTCTACTACGAGACCGACTCTTCAATGCCCTCCACATCCGGCACCGAGTCGTCCACTACTTCTAAGCGTCATGAGCGCAAGAAGTATAGTAAGATGACCCTACGCTATCCCCGTATTTCCAAACGCGCTCCTCTACTTTTCGTTCCCTTAGGCAAACCACCATATTTTGATGGTAAAGATTATTGTATGTGGAGCGATAAAATGAGACATCATCTAACCTCACTCCACGAAAGCATATGGGACATTGTTGAATTTGGAGCGCAGGCACCACAGGTGGGGGACGAGGACTATGACTCGGACGAGGCCGCCCAAATTAGGCACTTCAACTGCCAAGAAACTTCTATACTCCTCGCCTCTTTATGTCGAGAGGAGTATAACAAGGTGCAAGGGTTAAAGAATGCCAAAGAAATTTGGGACGTCCTCAAAACGGCGCACGAAGGGGACGAGGTGACCAAGATCACCAAGCGAGAGATGATCGATGGGGAGCTCGGTCGATTCGTCCTCAACAAAGAAGAAGAGCTGCAAGTCATGTACAACTAGCTCAAGACGATGGTCAACCAAGTGCGCAACCTCGGGAGCACATAATGGGATGACCATGAAATGGTCAAGGTTATTCTAAGATCCCTCATTTTTCGTAATCCTACTCAAGTACAATTAATACATGGGGATCCTAGATACAAACAGATGTCTCCCGAGGAGGTGATTGGCAAGTTTGTGAGCTTTGAACTTATGATCAAAGACTCCAAACACATTGTCAACTTGGAGCAAGGCGCCACCTCTACACCCGAGGTGCAACCCGTTGCATTCAAAGCAACAGAAGAAAAGAAGGAGGAGTCTACACCAAGTAGGCTTCCAATCGACGCCTCCAAGCTCGACAACGAGGAGATGGCTCTCATCATTAAGAGCTTTCGCCAAATACTCAAGCAAAGGAGGGGGGAAGGACTACAAGCCCCGCTCCAAAAGGGTGTGCTACCGGTGTGGTAAGTCTGGTCACTTTATAGCTAAATGTCCATATTCTAGTGAAAGTGTCAGGGACGAAGACAACAAGGGGAAAAAGAAAATGGAAAAGAAGTACTACAAGAAGAAGGGCGGTGAGGCGCACATGGGGCGGGAATGGGACTCCGACGAGAGCTCCACCGACTCATCCTCCGACGTGGATGCCACCAACATCGCCGTCAACAAAGGCCTCCTCTTTCCCAACGTCGGCCACAAGTGTCTCATGGCTAAGGACGGCAAAAAAGAAGAAGGTATACTCTAGATCCACCCCTAAATATAGTACATTCGATGATGAGGGTAGCACTAGCGATAATGGAGACGATTTAATTTATCTCTTTGCCAACCTTAACCTGGACCAAAAGAAAACTTATCTAAGGAGCTTAAAATTTACAATGGTTCAATGTCATATCTTAGAGATGAGAATGCTAGTCTAAAGGCTAAGATTAATGAATTGAATGTTTGCAAGTCCCTACATCTACTGTTGAACATGTTACTATTTGCACTAGATGTAGAGATGTTAATGTTGAAGCTATTGATGATCACTTTGCCATGATTAATCAACAAAATGATCACATAGCTACATTAAATGCTAAAATTGCTGAGCATGAGCTAGAAAAGGAAAAGTTTTAAATTTGTTAGAAGCATGCTCTATAATGGGAGACGCCCTGGCATTAAGGTTAGGATTGGTTTCCAACAAGGGAACCAAAACAACACCAAATTTAATGCCCTCAATAAATTGTCTAATTTTGTTAAGGGTAAGGCTCCCATGGTTCAAGATAGAGAGGGTTACATTTTATATCCTGCAAACTATCCTGAGCATAAAATTAGGAAGATTCATGCTAGAAAGCCTCACAATGTTTCTCACCATGCTTTATGTATAAAATGAGGCTTCTAGTTCTAGGCGTTCCACTCATATCAAAATGCCTAAAAAGAAAATTCCTAATGCATCAAATGAGCATAACATTTCATTTAAAACTTTTGATGCTTCCTATGTGCTTACTAACAAATCAAGCAAAGTAGTTGCCAAATTTGTTGGGGCAAACACAAGAGTCCAAAGACTTGTGTTTGGGTACCCAAGTGCTTGTTTCTAATGTGAAAGGACCCAAGACCGTTTGGGTACCTAAGAACAAGGCCTAAATTTGTTTTGTAGGTTTATGCATCCAGTGGATCAAGTTGGATAATCGATAGCGGGTGCACAAACCACATGACAGGGGAGAAAAAGGATGTTCTCCTCATATGAGAAAAATGAAGATCCCCAAAAAGCTATTACATTCGGGGATGGAAATCAAGGTTTGGTCAAAGGTTTGGGTAAATTTGATATATCCTCTGACCATTCAGTTTCTAATGTTTTTCTCGTAGATTCTTTAGATTACAATTTGCTTTCTGTTTCTCAATTATGCAAAATGGCTACAACTGTCTATTTACTCATATAGGTGTTATTGTCTTTAGAAGTAGTGATGATTCAATAGCATTTAAGGGAGTGTTAGATGGTCAGTTATATTTAGTTGATTTTAATGATAACAAAGCTGAACTAGACACTTGCTTAATTGCTAAGACTAATATGGGCTGGCTCTAGCATCGCCGACTCGCCCATGCTGGGATGAAGAATCTTCACATGCTTCTAAAGGGAGAACATATTTTAGGAGTAACAAATGTTCATTTTGAGAAAGACAGGATTTGTAGCGCATGCTAAGCAGGAAAGCAAGTTGGAGGCCATCATCCACACAAGAACATCATGACGACTGACATGCCGCTCGAGCTGCTCCACATGGATCTATTCGGCCCGATCGCTTACATAAGCATCGACGGGAGTAAGTACTATCTAGTTATTGTGGATGATTATTCTCGCTTCACTTGGGTATTCTTTTTGCAGAAAAAATCTCAAACCCAAGAGACCTTAAAGATATTCTTAAGACAGGCTCAAAATGAGCTCGGATTGAGAATCAAAAAGATAAGAAGCGACAATGGAACGGAGTTCAAGAACTCTCAAATCGAAGGATTTCTTGAGGAGGAGGGCATCAATCATGAGTGCTCCTCTCCCTACACACCTCAACAAAAATGGTGTAGTGGAGAGAAAGGATAGAACTCTACTGGACATGGCAAGAACCATGCTTGATAAGTACAAGACTGAAAGTCGCCTAGAGCGGGGGTGAATAGGGCGAAACTGAAATTCTAAAAAATAATCACAACTACAAGCCGGGTTAGCGTTAGAAATATAATCAAGTCCGCGAGAGAGGGTGCAAAACAAATTGCAAGCAAATAAGAGATGTGACACGCGGATTTGTTTTACCGAGGTTCGGTTCTCGCAAACCTACTCCCCGTTGAGGAGGCCACAAAGGTCGGGTCTCTTTCAACCCTTCCCTCTCTCAAACGGTCCCTCGGACCGAGTGAGCTTTCTCTTCTCAATCACTTGGAACACAAAGTTCCTACAAGGACCACCACAAGATTGGTGTCTCTTGCCTCAATTACAAGTGAGTTTGATCGCAATGAAGAATCAAGAAAGAAGAAAGCAATCCAAACGCAAGAGCTCGAGAGAACACAAGCAAATCTCTCTCACTAGTCACTAAAGCTTTCTGTGGAATTTGGGAGAGGATTTGATCTCTTGAGTGTGTCTAGAATTGAATGCCTAGCTCTTGTAAGTGGTTGAAGTGTGAAAACTTGGATGCTATGAATGGTGGGTGGTTGGGGGTATTTATAGCCCCAACCACCAAACTAGCCGTTTGGTGGGGCTGACTGTCGTATGGTGCACCGGACAGTCCGGTGCACACCGGACATGTCCGGTGTGCCAGCCATGTCACCAAAGCCGTTGGGTTTTGACCGTTGGAGCTCTGTCTTCTGGGCCCGCCTGGATGTCCGGTGGTGCACCGGACATGCACTGTAGAGTGTCCGGTGCGCCAGTATGGGTGTGCCTGCCTTCTGCGCGCTCTGGCGCGCATTAATTGCTGTTGCAGGTGACCGTTGGCGCGAATTAGCCGTTCCCCCGTTGTTACACCGGACAGTCCGGTGTACACCGGACATGTCCGGTGAATTATAGCGGACTAGCCATTGTAAAATCCCGAAGCTGGCGAGTTCCTGAGGCGCCGTTCCTTGGAGCACCGGACACTGTCCGGTGTACACCGGACAGTCCGGTGAATTATAGCGAAGTGCCTCTGGATTTTCCTGAAGGTGGCGAGTTTGAGTTGGAGTCCTCTGGTGCACCGGACCATGTCCGGTGGTGCACCGGACACTGTCCGGTGCGGCAGACCAGAGGTGCCTTCGGTTGTCCCTTTGCTCTTTTGTTGAACCCAATACTTGGTCTTTTTATTGGCTAAGTGTAAACCTTTGGCACCTGTATAACTTGTCCACTAGAGCAAACTAGTTAGTTCAATTATTTGTGTTGGGCAATTCAACCACCAAAATCAATTAGGAACTAGGTGTAAGCCTAATTCCCTTTCAATCTCCCCCTTTTTGGTGATTGATGCCAACACAAACCAAAGCAAATATAGAAGTGCATAATTGAACTAGCTTGCATAATGTAAGTGCAAAGGTTGCTTGGAATTGAGCCAATATAAATACTTATAGAATATGCATGGATTGTTTCTTCATTTGTTAACATTTTGGACCACGCTTGCACCACATGTTTTGTTTTTGCAATATCTTTTTGTAAATCCTTTTCAAAGTCCTTTTTGCAAAATAGTCAAAGGTAAATGAATAAGATTTTGCTAAGCATTTTCAAGTTTTGAAATTTTCTCCCCTTGTTTGAAATGCTTTTCCTTTGACTAAACAAAACTCCCCTAGATGAAATCCTCCTCTTAGTGTTCAAGAGGGTTTTGATATAGATTTTGAAAATACTACTTTTCTCCCCCTTTTGAACACAATAAGATACCAATTTGAAAATACTCTTTGACAAACTAAAATTTTTGGAAATTGGTGGTGGTGCGGTCCTTTTGCTTTGGGCTCATACTTTCTCCCCCTTTGGCATGAATCGCCAAAAACGGATACTTTGAGTGAGATATAAGCCCTTGTTATACTCTCTCCCCCTTTGGTCATAAGTAAATGAGTGAAGATTATACCAAAGATGGAGTCCTTTTGCTTGGTGCTCATGCTTTCTCCCCCAAAAATGGAGAGTTGCTTGGAGTGACGGCGAAGGATGAGTTACGGAGTGGAAGCCTTTGTCTTCACCGAAGACTCCAATTTCCTTTCAATACACCTATGACTTGGTTTGAAATATACTTGAAAACACATTAGTTATAGCATATGAAAGAGACATGATCAAGGGTATATAAATTAGCTATGTGTGCAATTTAGCAAAAGAAGTTCCTAGAATCAAGAATATTTAGCTCATGCCTAAGTTTGTTAAAAGTTTGTTCATCAAGTGGCTTGGTAAAGATATCGGCTAATTGATCTTTAGTATTAATGTAAGAAATCTCGATATCTCCCTTTTGTTGGTGATCCCTTAAAAAGTGATACCGAATGGCTATGTGTTTAGTGCGGCTATGCTCAACGGGATTATCCGCCATGCGGATTGCACTCTCATTATCACATAGAAGAGGAACTTTGGTTAATTTGTAACCATAGTCCCTAAGGGTTTGCCTCATCCAAAGTAGTTGCGCGCAACAATGGCCTGCGGCAATGTACTCGGCTTCGGCGGTAGAAAGAGCTACGGAATTTTGCTTCTTTGAAGCCCAAGACACCAAGGATCTTCCCAAGAACTGGCAAGTCCCCGATGTGCTCTTTCTATTGATTTTACACCCCGCCCAATCGGCATCCGAATAACCAATCAAATCAAAAGTGGATCCCCTAGGATACCAAAGCCCAAACTTAGGAGTATAAACTAAATATCTCAAGATTCGTTTTACGGCCGTAAGGTGAGCTTCCTTAGGGTCGGCTTGAAATCTTGCACACATGCATACGGAAAGCATAATATCCGGTCGAGATGCACATAAATATAGTAAAGAACCTATCATCGACCGGTATACCTTTTGATCGACGGATTTACCTCCTTCGTCGAGGTCGAGATGGCCATTGGTTCCCATGGGTGTCTTGATGGGTTTGGCATCCTTCATTCCAAACTTGCTTAGAATATCTTGAGTGTACTTCGTTTGGCTTAGGAAGGTGCCTTCTTGGAGTTGCTTCACTTGAAATCCTAAGAAATACTTCAACTCCCCCATCATAGACATCTCGAACTTTTGTGTCATGATCCTACTAAATTCTTCACATGTAGACTCGTTAGTAGACCCAAATATAATATCATCAACATAAATTTGGCATACAAACAAGTCATTTTCAAGAGTTTTAGTGAATAGAGTAGGATCGGCCTTTCCGACTTTGAATCCATTAGTGATAAGAAAATCCCTAAGGCATTCATACCATGCTCTTGGGGCTTGCTTGAGCCCATAAAGCGCCTTAGAGAGTTTATACACATGGTTAGGGTACTCACTATCTTCAAAGCCGGGAGGTTGCTCAACATAGACCTCTTCCTTGATTGGTCCATTGAGGAAGGCACTTTTCACGTCCATTTGATAAAGCTTAAAGCCATGGTAAGTAGCATAGGCCAATAATATGCGAATTGACTCAAGCCTAGCTACGGGTGCATAGGTTTCACCGAAATCCAAACCTTCGACTTGGGAGTATCCTTTGGCCACAAGTCAAGCTTTGTTCCTTGTCACCACACCATGCTCATCTTGCTTGTTGCGGAAGACCCACTTGGTTCCTACAACATTTTGGTTAGGACGTGGAACTAAATGCCATACCTCATTCCTCGTGAAGTTGTTGAGCTCCTCTTGCATCGCCACCACCCAATCCGAATCTTGTAGTGCTTCCTCTACCCTATGTGGCTCAATAGAGGAGACAAAAGAGTAATGCTCACAAAAATGTGCAACACGAGATCTGGTGGTTACCCCCTTATTAATGTCGCCGAGGATGGTGTCGACGGGGTGATCTCGTTGGATTGCTTGGTGGACTCTTGGGTGTGGCGGCCTTTGTTCTTCATCCTCCTTGTCTTGATCATTTGCATCTCCCCCTTGATCATTGCCGTCATCTTGAGGGGGCTTATTTGCGTGATCTTCTTCTTCATCAGCTTGAGCTTCTTCCTCATTTTGAGTCGGTGGAGATGCTTGCGTGGAGGAGGATGGTTGATCTTGTGCATTTGGAGGCTCTTCGGATTCCTTAGGACACACATCCCCAATGGACATGTTCCTTAGCGCGATGCACGAAGCCTCTTCATCACCTATCTCATCAAGATCAACTTGCTCTACTTGAGAGTCGTTAGTTTCATCAAACACAATGTCACAAGAAACTTCAACTAGTCCCGAGGACTTGTTAAAGACTCTATATGCCCTTGTGTTTGAATCATATCCTAGTAAAAAGCCTTCTACAGTCTTAGGAGCAAATTTAGATTTTCTACCTCTTTTAACAAGTATAAAGCATTTGCTACCAAAGACTCTAAAATATGAAATATTGGGCTTTTTATCGGTTAGGAGTTCATACGATGTCTTCTTGAGGATTCGGTGAAGATATAACCGGTTGATGGCGTAGCAAGCGGTGTTGACCGCCTCGGCCCAAAACCGATCCGAAGTCTTGTACTCATCAAGCATGGTTCTTGCCATGTCCAACAGAGTTCTATTCTTCCTTTCCACTACACCATTTTGTTGTGGCGTGTAGGGAGAGGAGAACTCATGCTTGATGCCCTCCTCCTCAAGGAAGCCTTCAATTTGAGAGTTCTTGAACTCCGTCCCGTTGTCGCTTCTAATTTTCTTGATCCTTAAGCTGAACTCATTTTGAGCCCGTCTCAAGAATCCTTTTAAGGTCTCTTGGGTTTGAGATTTTTCCTGCAAAAAGAATACCCAAGTGAAGCGAGAGTAATCATCCACTATTACAAGACAATACTTACTCCCGCCGATGCTTATGTAAGCAATCAGGCCGAATAGATCCATGTGGAGTAGCTCAAGCGGCCTGTCGGTCGTCATGATGTTCTTGTGTGGATGATGGGCACCAACTTGCTTTCCTGCTTGGCATGCGCTACAAACCCTGTCTTTCTCAAAATGAACATTGGTTAGTCCTAAAATGTGCTCTCCCTTTAGAAGCTTATGAAGATTCTTCATCCCAACATGGGCTAGTCGGCGGTGCCAGAGCCAACCCATGTTAGTCTTAGCAATTAAGCAAGTGTCGAGTTCAGCTCTATCAAAATCTACCAAGTATAGCTGACCCTCCAACACTCCCTTAAATGCTATTGAATCATCACTTCTTCTAAAGACAGTGACACCTAGATCAGTGAATAGACAGTTGTAACCCATTTTGCATAATTGAGATACAGAAAGCAAATTGTAATCTAATGAATCTACAAGAAAAACATTGGAAATAGAATGGTCAGGAGATATAGCAATTTTACCCAATCCTTTGACCAAACCTTGGTTTCCATCCCCGAATGTGATCGCTCGTTGAGGATCTTGGTTTTTCTCGTAGGAGGAGAACATTTTCTTCTCCCCAGTCATGTGGTTTGTGCACCCGCTATCGATGATCCAACTTGAGCCCCCGGATGCATAAACCTACAAAACAAGTTTAGTTCTTGACTTTAGGTACCCAAACGGTTTTGGGTCCTTTGGCATTAGAAACAAGAACTTTGGGTACCCAAACACAAGTCTTGGAGCCCTTGTGTTTGCCCCCAACAAACTTGGCAACTACCTTGCCGGATTTGTTAGTTAAAACATATGATGCATCAAAAGTTTTGAATGAAATGTTATGATCATTTGATGCACTAGGAGTTTTCTTTTTAGGCAACTTAGCACGGGTTGGTTGCCTAGAACTAGATGTCTCACCCTTACACATAAAAGCATGATTTGGGCCAGAGTGAGACTTCCTAGAGTGAATTCTCCTAATTTTGCTCCCGGGATAACCGGCAGGGTACAAAATGTAACCCTTGTTATCCTGAGGCATGGGAGCCTTGCCCTTTACAAAATTAGACAATCTTTTAGGAGGGGCATTAAGTTTGACATTGTCTCCCTTTTGGAAGCCAATGCCATCCTTGATGCCAGGGCGTCTCCCATTATAAAGCATACTACGAGCAAATTTAAATTTTTTGTTCTCTAAGTTATGTTCGGCAATTTTAGCATCTAATTTTGCTATATGATCATTTTGTTGTTTAATTAAAGACATGTGATCATGAATAGCATTAATATCAACATCTCTACATCTAGTACAAATAGATACATGCTCAACAATAGATGTAGAGGGTTTGCAAGATTTTAATTCTACAACCTTAGCATGTAATATATCGTTTTCACTTCTAAGGTTAGAAATAGTAGCATTGCAAACATCAAAATCTTTAGCCTTAGCAAGCAATTTCTCATTTTCAACTTTAAGGCTAGCAAGGGTAATGTTCAATTCTTCAATTTTAGCAAGCAAATCATCATTGTCATTTCTATGATTGGGAATTGAAACATTACAAGCATTTGAATCAACCTTAGCAATTAATTTAGCATTTTCATTTCTAAGGTTGTTAATAGTTTCATGGCAAGCGCTTAGCTCACTAGATAGTTTTTCACATTTTTCTATTCCAAGAGCATAAGCATTTTTAACCTTAACATGCTTCTTATTTTCTTTGATTAGGAAGTCCTCTTGGGAATCCAAAAGTTCATCCTTCTCATGAATGGCACTAATTAATTCATTTAACTTTTCCTTTTGTTCCATGTTAAGATTGGCAAAAAGGATACGCAAATTATCTTCCTCATCACTAGCATTATCATCACTAGAAGATTCATATTTAGTGGAGGATTTTGATTTAACCTTCTTCCTTTTGCCGTCCTTTGCCATAAGGCACTTGTGGCCTACGTTGGGGAAGAGAAGTCCCTTGGTGACGGCGATGTTGGTGGCGTCCTCGTCGGAGGAGGAGTCGGTGGAGCTCTCGTCCGAGTCCCAATCCCGGCAAACATGGGCATCGCCGCCCTTCTTCTTGAGGTACCTCTTCTTTTCTCTTCTCTTGCCCTTCTTATCGTCGCCTCTGTCACTGTCACTAGATAGTGGACATTTAGCAATAAAATGACCGGGCTTACCACATTTGTAGCAAACTTTCTTGGAGCGGGACTTGTAGTCTTTCCCCCTCCTTTGCTTGAGGATTTGACGGAAGCTCTTGATGATGAGCGCCATCTCCTCGTTGTCGAGCTTGGAAGCGTCGATGGGTTGTCTACTCGATGTAGACTCCTCCTTCTTCTCCTCCGTCGCCTTGAATGCAACCGGTTGTGCTTCGGGTGTGGAGGAGGTGCCTTGCTCGATGATTTTCTTTGAGCCTTTAATCATTAGCTCAAAGCTCACAAATTTTCCTATAACTTCCTCGGGAGACATTAGCTTATATCTAGGATCACCTCGAATTAATTGAACTTGTGTAGGGTTAAGAAATACGAGGGATCTAAGAATAACCTTGACCATCTCATGGTCATCCCATTTTTCGCTCCCGAGGTTGCGCACTTGGTTAACCAAGGTCTTCAAGCGGTTGTACATGGCTTGTGGATCCTCCCCTTGGTGAAGCATGAAGCGACCGAGCTCCCCCTCGATCGTTTCCCGCTTGGTGATCTTTATCACCTCGTCTCCTTCGTGCGCGGTCTTGAGTACGTCCCAAATTTCCTTCGCACTTTTTAACCCTTGCACCTTATTATACTCCTCTCGACTTAGAGAGGCGAGGAGTATAGTAGTGGCTTGGGAGTTAAAGTGGCGAATTTGGGCCACCTCGTCCGAGTCGTAGTCTTCATCCCCTACGGATGGTACCTGTACACCAAACTCAACAACATTCCATATGCTTATGTGGAGTGAGGTTAGATGATGCCTCATTTTGTCACTCCACATATTATAATCTTCACCGTCAAAAATCGGTGGTTTGCCTAATGGAACGGAGAGCAAAGGAGTACGTTTTGAAATATGGGGATAGCGTAGAGGAATCTTACTATACTTCTTGCGCTCTTGGCGCTTGGAAGTAACGGACGGTGCGTCGGAGTCAGAGGTCGATGGTGATAAAGAGTCGGTCTCGTAGTAGACCACTTTCCTCATCCTCTTGTGTTTGTCGCCTCTGCGATCCGACTTGTGGGAAGAGGATTTCTTCCCCTTTCCTTTGTTGGAGGAGTTTTTCTTCTCCTTCCTCTTGTTGCGGGACTCTTCCGATGAAGTCGACCCGTGGCTTGTAGCGGGCTTGTCGCCGGTCTCCATCTCCCTCTTGGCGAGTTCTCCCGACATCACTTCGAGCGGTTAGGCTCTAATGAAGCACCGGGCTCCGATACCAATTGAAAGTCGCCTAGAGGGGGGGTGAATAGGGCGAAACTGAAATTCTAAAAAATAATCACAACTACAAGCCAGGTTAGCGTTAGAAATATAATCAAGACCGCGAGAGAGGGTGCAAAACAAATTGCAAGCAAATAAGAGATGTGACACGCGGATTTGTTTTACCGAGGTTCGGTTCTCGCAAACCTACTCCCCGTTGAGGAGGCCACAAAGGCCGGGTCTCTTTCAACGCTTCCCTCTCTCAAACGGTCCCTCGGACCGAGTGAGCTTTCTTTTCTCAATCACTTGGAACACAAAGTTCCTACAAGGACCACCACAAGATTGGTGTCTCTTGCCTCAATTACAAGTGAGTTTGATCGCAATGAAGAATCAAGAAAGAAGAAAGCAATCCAAGCGCAAGAGCTCGAGAGAACACAAGCAAATCTCTCTCACTAGTCACTAAAGCTTTGTGTGGAATTTGGGAGAGGATTTGACCTCTTGAGTGTGTCTAGAATTGAATGCCTAGCTCTTGTAAGTGGTTGGAAGTGTGAAAACTTGGATGCTATGAATGGTGGGTGGTTGGGGGTATTTATAGCCCCAACCACCAAACTAGCCGTTTGGTGGGGCTGACTGTCGTATGGTGCACCGGACAGTCCGGTGCACACCGGACATGTCCGGTGCGCCAGCCACGTCACCAAAGCCGTTGGGTTTTGACCGTTGGAGCTCTGTCTTCTGGGCCCGCCTGGATGTCCGGTGGCGCACCGGACATGCACTGTAGAGTGTCCGGTGCGCCAGTATGGGCGTGCCTGCCTTCTGCGCGCTCTGGCGCGCATTAATTGCTGTTGCAGGTGACCGTTGGCGCGAATTAGCCGTTCCCCCGTTGTTACACCGGACAGTCCGGTGTACACCGGACATGTCCGGTGAATTATAGCGGACTAGCCGTTGTAAAATCCCGAAGCTGGCGAGTTCCTGAGGCGCCGTTCCTTGGAGCACCGGACACTGTCCGGTGTACACCGGACAGTCCGGTGAATTATAGCGAAGTGCCTCTGGATTTTCCCGAAGGTGGTGAGTTTGAGTTGGAGTCCTCTGGTGCACCGGACCATGTCCGGTGGTGCACCGGACACTGTCCGGTGGCACACCGGACAGTCCGGTGCGCCAGACCAGAGGTGCCTTCGGTTGTCCCTTTGCTCTTTTGTTGAACCCAATACTTGGTCTTTTTATTGGCTAAGTGTGAACCTTTGGCACCTGTATAACTTGTCCACTAGAGCAAACTAGTTAGTTCAATTATTTGTGTTGGGCAATTCAACCACCAAAATCAATTAGGAACTAGGTGTAAGCCTAATTCCCTTTCAAAGACACCTGACCAGTTTTGGGCGGAGGCGATAAACACCGCCTGCTACTCCATCAATCGGATATATCTTCACTGAATCCTCAAAAAAACATCGTATGAACTCCTTACTAGTAAAAAGCCAAATGTTTCTTATTTTAGAGTCTTTGGGAGCAAATGCTTTATTCTTATTAAGAAAGGTAGAAGTTCTAAATTTTCTCCTAAAGTAGTAGAAGTTTTTGAGAGCACCTAGAGGGGGGGGGTGAATAGGTGATCCTGTAAAACTTGAAACTTAATCCACAAAAACTTGATTAGGCGTTAGCACAATAATGCCAAGTGGCTAGAGAGGAGTCTCAACAAAACACAATAACCACAAGAGATCAATCACAGAGATGGCACAGTGGTTTATCCCGTGGTTCGGCCAAGACCAACACTTGCCTACTCCACGTTGTGGCGTCCCAACGGACGAGGGTTGCAATCAACCCCTCTCAAGCGGTCCAAAGACCCACTTGAATACCACGGTGTTTTGCTTGCTTTACTTTATCCCGTTTGCGAGGAATCTCCACACTTTGGAGCCTCTCGCCCTTACACTTGAAATTCACAAAGAAGCACGGAGTAAGGGAGGGATTAGCAACTCACACAAGACACAAAGATCACAACAAATACGCACACACAAGACTCAGACTTGAGCTCAAGAGACTAGCACACTAGAACGGAGCTCAAATCACTAGAATGATGAACAAGTGCGCAAGAATGGAGTGTGAGTGATCAACAATGCTCAAAGGATGCTTGGTGTACTCCTCCATGCGCCTAGGGGTCCCTTTTATAGCCCCAAGACAGCTAGGAGCCGTTTGGAGCAATCCAGGAAGGCAATTCTTGCCTTCTGTCGCATGGCGCACCGGACAGTCCGGTGCACCACCGGACACTGTCCGGTGCGGATTTCTTTCCTTCTTTGGCGAAGTCGACCGTTGGCAGCCTTGGAGCCGTTGGCGCATCGGACACTGTCCGGTGCACACCGGACAGTCCGGTGCCCCCTTCTAGCCGTTGGCTCGGCCACGTGTCTCGCGCGGATCGCGCGGCCGACCGTTGGCACGGCCGACCGTTGGCTCACCGGACAGTCCGGTGCCCACCGGACAGTCCGGTGAATTTTAGTCGTACGCCGTTAATTACTTCCCGAGAGCAGCAAGTTCGCCTGAGCCAGCCTGGCGCACCGGACACTGTCCGGTGCACCCGGACTGAGCAGAGTCTTGGCTGCTCGAGCCAAGACATTTCCGATTGTTCTTTTCCTGTTTCCAGCACTTAGACACGATACATTTGTCCACAAAACAATGTACTAAGTCTGAGAAACATACCTTTATACTTGATTTGTACTTTGTCCACCATTTGACATTTAGGCACTTGTGTTGGACACTAAATCACCAAAATACTTAGAAATGGCCCAAAGGCACATTTCCCTTTCAATCTCCCCCTTTTTGGTGATTTATGCCAACACAACATAAAGCAAATAGAACAAGTGCAAAATCAATTCAAATAAGAACTCAAAATTGTTTTGATTCACATTTGACATATATGGATCACTCTTTGCCACCACTTGGTTTGTTTGTTTTTTTGCAAATCAAACTCAATTTCCTATCACTAAGTCAAACACACATGTTGAACCATAATGAGAGCAGTTTCACGAGAAATTGACCAAGGATTCAAAAACTCCCCATTTTTCCCATGATTAAGCCTTCTCCCCACAAGAGACCAACTTTTGACAAAAGAGACAACAAGAGAGTTTTGACAAATCAAAAGGCTCTATTCTACTATTTTCAAAATTTCTCAAGTGGTAGCTGACCCATTTATTGCTTTAGCCTTATTTTCTCCCCCTTTGGCATCAAGCACCAAAACGGGATCAATCTTGGCCCTTTAACCCCATTGCCTCACCAAAATCTTCAACTAAGAGTAAAAGGCAATAAGATCATAAATATGAACTTGGAGTAAGTTACCCTCTCATCGGAGTGCAGTGGAAGTCTTTCATGGTCCAAGTCCACCTTTTCCCTTTCGATCCATCTTTGAGACTAAGTCAAGCAAACTCAAGCATATGGTTAGTCTCAAAGGGTCAAGTTGTAACACATCTCCCCCTAAATGTGTGCGTCACTTGCACAAGGACTTGTGAGGTCCGGGGAGTGCTTGTACAACTTGAGCACCATAAATAAGCAACACAATGCATAAGAAACATGATCAAAGGCATAGACACAAGTATGTTATAATTCAATCCAGGTTCCGCGAATCTAAGACATTTAGCTCACTACGCAACCTGCAAAAGGTCTTCTCATCTAGAGGCTTGGTAAAGATATCGGCTAGCTGGTTCTCGGTGCTAACATGAAACACTTTGATATCTCCCTTTTGCTGGTGGTCTCTCAAAAAGTGATGTCGGGTGTCTATGTGCTTTGTGCGGCTGTGTTCAACAGGATTTTCCGTCATGCGGATGGCACTCTCATTATCACATAGGAGTGGGACTTTGCTCAGATTGTAGCCAAAGTCCCGGAGGGTTTGCCTCATCCAAAGTAGTTGCGCGCAACACTGTCCTGCGGCAACATACTCGGCCTCAGCAGTGGATAGGGCAACAGAGGTTTGTTTATTAGAATTCCGTGACACCAGGGACCTTCCTAAGAATTGACACGTCCCCGATGTACTCTTCCTATCGACCTTACATCCAGCATAATCGGAATCTGAATATCCAATCAAGTCAAAGGTAGACCCCTTTGGATACCAGAGCCCGAAGCAAGGCGTAGCAACTAAATATCTAAGGATTCGCTTCACCGCCACTAAGTGACACTCCTTAGGATCGGATTGAAATCTAGCACACATGCATACGCTAAGCATAATATCCGGTCTACTAGCACATAAATAAAGTAAAGACCCTATCATTGACCGGTATGCCTTTTGATCAACGGACTTACCTCCTTTGTTGAGGTCGGTGTGTCCGTCGGTCCCCATCGGAGTCTTTGCAGGCTTGGCGTCCTTCATCCCAAACCGCTTCAGCAAGTCTTGCGTGTACTTCGTTTGAGAGATGAAAGTGCCGTCCTTGAGTTGCTTCACTTGGAACCCAAGGAAGTAGTTCAACTCGCCCATCATCGACATCTCGAATTTCTGCGTCATCACCCTGCTAAACTCTTCACAAGACTTTTTATTAGTAGAACCAAATATTATGTCATCGACATAAATTTGGCACACAAAAAGATCACCGTCACAAGTCTTAGTGAAAAGAGTTGGATCGGCTTTCCCAACCTTGAAAGCATTAGCAATTAGAAAGTCTCTAAGGCATTCATACCATGCTCTTGGGGCTTGCTTAAGTCCATAGGGCGCCTTAGAGAGCTTACACACGTGGTCGGGATACTGTTCATCCTCGAAGCCAGGGGGTTGCTTACACCTCCTCCTTGATTGGCCCATTGAGGAAAGCGCTCTTCACATCCATTTGGAACAACCTGAAAGAATGGTGAGCGGCATATGCTAGCAAAATACGAATGGACTCTAGCCTAGCCACAGGAGCAAAAGTCTCCTCAAAGTCCAAACCTGCGACTTGGGCATAACCTTTTGCCACAAGTCGAGCCTTGTTCCTTGTCACCACTCCGTGCTCGTCTTGTTTGTTGCGGAACACCCACTTGGTTCCCACAACATTTTGCTTAGGACGAGGCACCAGTGTCCAAACTTCATTCCTCTTGAAGTTGTTGAGCTCCTCTTGCATGGCCAACACCCAGTCCGGATCTAGCAAGGCCTCCTCTACCCTGAAAGGCTCAATAGAAGAGACAAAGGAGTAATGCTCACAAAAATTAACTAATCGAGACCGAGTAGTTACTCCCTTGCTTATGTCACCCAAAATTTGGTCGACGGGATGATCCCTTTGAATCGTCGCTCGAACTTGGGTTGGAGGTGCCGGTTGTGCTTCTTCCTCCATCACATGATCATCTTGTGCCCCCCTTGATCATACGCCTCCTCTTGATGAACCTGTTCATCGTCTTGAGTTGGGGGATGCACCATTGTCGAGGAAGAAGGTTGATCTTACTCCTTTTGTTCCTGTGGTCGTACATCACCAATCGCCATGGTTCGTATAGCGGCCGTCAGAACATCTTCTTCATCTACATCATCAAGATCAACAACTTGCTCTCTTGGAGAGCTATTAGTCTCATCAAATACAACGTCGCTAGAGACTTCAACCAAACCCGATGATTTGTTGAAGACCCTATACGCCTTTGTATTTGAATCATAACCTAACAAAAACCCTTCTACCGCTTTGGGAGCAAACTTAGAATTTCTACCCTTCTTCACTAGAATGTAGCATTTGCTCCCAAATACACGAAAGTAAGATACATTGGGTTTGATACCGGTTAGAAGCTCATACGAAGTCTTCTTGAGGAGGCGGTGAAGGTAGACCCGGTTGATGGCGTGGCAAGCCGTGTTCACGGCTTCCGACCAAAAACGCTCGGGGGTCTTGAACTCTCCAAGCATTGTCCTCGCCATATTGATTAGCGTCCTGTTCTTCCTCTCTACCACACCATTTTGTTGTGGTGTTGTTGGGGCGAAGGCAAAGGCGCCACCCCTCGCTCGAAGTCTTCGCTGATAACCGCTGGTCAGACAGAGACAGAACAGGCAGGGACACCCTTCGCTCGATCGGCACCAGACGAAGACCGGCGACGAAGTCATCCCACAGTGCGGCCTCGTCCAGCTCGGAGGCCCACGTGCGTCCCGGCCCATTGTAACGGGCCCTGCGTGGCCGCCGCTAGTTACGGGCCTAACCTGTAAAGGCATCCCTGTAATTACAGTCTGTAACCCCGCTTTATGGGAATATTCTAGGGATAACCTAGGTAGCTGAGGGCACATGCGTCCTTAGCACAAGGCGCTGGGCGCTTAGGTACCTATAAATACCCCTGTATAGTGCCCGTGGGTGGCCAGATCAACAGAGCTATTGCCTCCCAGCACGTAACCCTGTTGTCACCTCTGTTCACCCTTGTTGGCCTCCTTGCAATTGAGAGCAAGTTCCAACATTTGGCGCCCACCGTTCGTGCTACGACAAAACCACCCGCGATGGCACCCAAGAGAGCTAACCCGAAGGCTGACGAGGCTGCGAAGGCAGCACTGCTCGCCGCAAATAAGGGCAAGGCCCTCGCCCTCACCCAATCCACCCACCAAGAGCCCACTGACGACAATGTTCACCACACCTGCGAAGACGACATCTTCCGCACCTGCGGCCCCGAAGGACAATCACAGCCGCCCCCAGACTTCGCCCCACTGGAAGACGCGGGCCTCACCGAGGACGGTGAAGTCCTCGGCGTCTCAGCGGAAGAACAGCTACAGCTGCGCGCCCTGCGCCTCAAGAACCGCAATCTCTAGAGGCAGAAAGAGATACTGGAGGCCAAGCGCCAGCGTGTGTCCGCACTAGCAAAGGTGCGGCAAATGATACGCGACGAGGAGCAGAAGGCCCAAGACCTCGAGCGCGAGATCGCGCTGATGCAGCGCGAAGGGCACCTTGGCCTGCAGCAAGCGGCACCCCTCCAGCAGCGCCCACAACCAGAAGGCACGCGCGAAGACCACCTCGGCCTGCAGCATGGGCCACCCCCGCAACACCGAGCACAGCCGGAAGACCCGCATTTCCCCCTGCGTGACTACACCTTCCAGCACGCCGCGCCATTCCAAGGGGTCAACTACCTCGACGAGCGAAGTGCCCTGGCGCCACACCTGCAAGTGACGCCTTGGCCAGCTAACTTCCGAGCAGAGACTTATCCCAAGTACAACGGCAGCACCGACCCGACGCAATACATAATGAGTTATCAGGTCGCCGTTGCATCTGCCGGAGGGGACGACGCCACAATGGCGAAGTCCTTCATCATCGCCCTAGAGGGCCCAGCTCTCACCTGGTTCACCAGATTGCCTCCGCTGTCCATTGATTCATGGAGAAGTCTAAGGGACAAGTTCCTGCTCAACTTCCAAGGGTACCGCCCAGACACCGATGCCTTGGCCGAGCTCTCGCTTTGCAAGCAGCTGGAAAAGGAGACCCTGCGGGAGTATTACCGCAAATTCTTAACACTCAAGTCACAGCTGCCCTCCGTTGATGATCAGATCGCTATCCACTATGCCATCAGTGGCCTTCGTGCCGGCGTCCTCTACAGCCACTGTATCAGAGATCCACCCAAGAACCTCCAGGAGCTGTATCAGCTCTTCGAAAAATATGCCAAATCTGAAGAGCTCCACCAGCGCAAGGTTGAGTCACAGCGGAAACCCAAAGATGCCCCACAGTCCAGCCGCACGTGGACGAGGACTCCGCAGCCAGACTCCGGTCGAGACGACCGCAGTCAGCAGCAAGTGCACAACATCGCCAACCAGCACCCCGCTGCTGACCCCCCTCATCGCCAGGAATATCCCCCCAGGGCCGCGGAGGCGGGGCTCGCGGCAGAGGCCGGGGGCGCGCGCCGCAGCCGCCGCGCCGATTCTACTGCCTCTTCCACGGCGAGGACTGTGCCCACCAAACCAAAGACTGCCCCGAGGTGAAGGCCACAAGAGACAGGATGGCACGGGTGCAGCCGGCCGACAACCCAAGAGTCGTCGCGCACACTTACCAGCAACACCCTCCACCATACATCCACGCCCCCGCCCCGCATCCACCGCACCACGCTTACCAACACCTTCAGGAAGTACAAATCGTACCTCCTCCACCCCCACCCCCACTCCACCAACAACAAAACATCCCCAACCCCCATGCCCCCAAGCAAGAAGACTTCGCCGATCAACCGTATCGCGGAGTCATTCACATGATAACTGGGGGGTCCAGCACTGACTTTGACACCAAGCGGCAGAAGCGGGATCACTACCGCAACATCAACCATGTCGCCGTCACTGGCCCAGTTGTGCAGACAAAGTGGTCCGATGTACCACTAACCTTCGACGCACGAGACGTCGACCTGCGCAGCGCCCCCCACATCGACGCTATGGTCATCAATTGCAGCGTGGCAGGCTGGGACCTACACAAAGTCCTAGTCGACAACAGCAGTCAGGCGGACATCATCTTCCTTCACGCCTTCGACCGCATGGGTATAAGCCACAGCCTGCTCAAGCCTTCGGACAACCCGTTGTATGGCTTCGGCGGCAAGGGCACCTTTCCCGTCGGCAAGATAGAGTTGCCCCTCTCCTTCGGTGTAGCACCCAATGCCCGAAGTGAGCAAATAACCTTTGATATCGTCGATATGGTATATCCATACAACGCCATCATGGGCCGGGGCTCCATCAATAAGTTCGAAGCCGCCATCCACGGACTGTACCTATGTATGAAGATACCAGGACCACTAGGCGTCATTACGGTCCATGGCAACCAGCAGACGGCGCGCAACATAGAGCGGGACTTCGTGCCCGGTCAGAGGAATGTGCACTGCCTCACGGCCCAGCGCGAGGTCTCTGCGCCCGCCAGGCCAACCAATAAACAGCACGACAAGGCACAGCTGCAGAGCCAAGACGGGACCAAGACTGTCCCCCTCGATCCGGCCACGCCCAAGCAGACAGTCACTATCAGCGAAGACCTCACCTCGCACGAAGAAGAGAAACTCCTCCGCTGCCTGTCCAAAAATAAAGATGTCTTCGCCTGGTCCGCCCTCGACCTGGTCGGAGTCAGCCAATCCATAATTGAGCACAGCTTGGGACTCGACCCTTCGGTGCGACCAAAAAAGCAGAGGCTTCGTAAAATGTCCGACGAAAAGACAGAGGCCGCCAAGGCGGAGGTGCACCGCCTCCTAGAGGCTAAATTCATCGAGCCAGTGGCTTACCCGACGTGGCTCTCCAATGTTGTAATGGTGCAGAAAAAAAGCGGGAAATGGCGAATGTGCATAGACTTCACCAGTCTCAACAAGGCCTGCCCAAAGGACAATTTCCCGTTGCCACGGATCGACAAAATAGTCGATAGCGCGGCCGGATGCGAGGTCATGTCACTCCTCGACTGCTTCTCC
Source organism: Zea luxurians (assembly GCA_029449295.1). Classification (NCBI taxonomy): domain Eukaryota; kingdom Viridiplantae; phylum Streptophyta; class Magnoliopsida; order Poales; family Poaceae; genus Zea; species Zea luxurians. The sequence continues at coordinate 7,154,776 of JAOPSE010000016.1, forward strand.
GGCTACCACCAGATATACATGAAGGAGGAAGACAAGGCCAGCACCAGCTTTATAACACCCTTCGGCACATACTGCTTCATCAGAATGCCGGAGGGACTCAAGAACGCCGGGTCTACCTTCTCCAGACTCACCAAAACAGTACTCGAAGGGCAGGTTGGCAAAAACATATTTGCATATGTGGACGACATCGTCGTCGCCAGCAAGAACAAGGAAGATCACCTCGCCGACCTCGCCGAGACATTCGCGAACATGCGAGACGCACGACTCCGCTTGAATCCGGAAAAGTGCGTCTTCGGCGTTCGCCAAGGCAAAATATTGGGCTACCTGGTATCACACCGCGGCATTGAGGCCAACCCAACCAAGATCCAGGCCATCGTAAACATGACGCCTCCGCAGTCCGCCAGGGACGTCCAGCGACTGACAGGCAGATTGGCCGCTCTCAACAGATTCATCTCTAGGTCCGCCGAGCGAAGTCTCCCCTTCCTCAAAACACTCCGCGGTGCAAAAGACTTCGCCTGGGGACCGGAGCAGGCAGCGGCCTTCGCCTCACTGAAACAGTACCTGTCGGAGCTGGCAATCCTCACAAGCCCCGACTCGTCGCTCCCCCTATTACTCTACGTCGCGGCTTTGCCGCATGCAGTCAGCGCGGCACTTGTGCAGGAGCAAAAAGTTGAGGGCGTGGTCAGGCAATCCCCTGTCTACTACGTCTCCGAAGTACTGACACTGTCCAAGTGCAACATGACAGAGCTGGAGAAGATTGCCTACGCAGTCGTTATGTCTTCGCGCAAGCTGCGCCATTACTTCGAAGCATTCAAGGTCCGAGTCACCTCAGACAGGGGACTCGGCGAATTATTTAGAAACCTGGAGGCATCGGTGAGGATCGCCAAGTGGGCAGCCGAACTATCCGGCTACCACATCAGCTTCGAGCCCAGGACAGCCATCAAGTCACAAGTCCTAGCAGACTTCGTCATCGACTAGACTGGGCCAGTAACACAACCAGACCCGTCCACAGAGAAGGTTTGGACTATCCATTGCGACGGCGCATGGTGCCATGCGGGGGCAGGCGCCGCTGCCGTCGTCACTTCACCAGCCGGGGTCAAGCACAGATACGCAGCGCGCCTCAGCTTCGCTCTAGAATCCGCCAAATGCACAAACAATATAGCAGAATACGAAGCAGTCATCCTCGGCCTCCGCAAGCTAAGGGCCCTCGGAGTCACCACCTGTATCATCAAGACAGACTCCAAGATAGTTGCCGGCCAGGTCGAGAAAGACTACGCAGCAAAGGACCCCGCACTTATGCAATACCTCGCGGCCATCCGGAGCCTCGAGAGACAATTCAAGGGGTTCACCTTGCAGCATGTGGATAGGGCTAAGAACGAGGAGGCCGACGCATTGGCCAAGGCTGCCGCCAGGGGCGAGCCCTTGCCCTCCGACGTGTTCTTTCATACCATCGGCACGCCGGCTGTCCGGAGCCCCGAAGGGCTCCAAATAACTAATGACAGCGAGGGCCACCGCATAGTCAACCTAATCATGACCGAGGACTGGCGGGCACCAATAACCCTGTTCCTACAGGGGTACTATCATCCAAACGACGTCAGCGAGGCCAAGCGCCTCAGACATCGAAGCCGGGACTTCGCACTGATTGAGGGCCAACTCTACAAGAAAGGGGTCAGTCAGCCAATGCTTAAGTGCGTCACCGAAACCGAAGGCATGCAGATCCTACGTGAAGTCCACAGTGGCACGTGCGGCTCGCACGCAGGGCCAAGGGCCCTAGCTGCCAAGGTGATCCGCCAAGGGTTTTACTGGCCCGCAATGATCTGCGCCGCAAATCGGGTCACAAGGTCCTGCGAAGCCTGCCAGAAGTTTTCTCCTCGGTCAGGCAGCCCCTCGCAGTATACAAAGCTGATTGCCCATACATGGCCTCTCCAGCGCTGGGGCCTGGACATTGTCGGGCCCCTGCCCACCGCTCAGGGGAACCTTAAGTTCACCTTCGTAGCTGTCGAATACTTCACCAAATGGATCGAGGCGAGGGCTGTTTCTACAATAGCATCAAAGACTGCCCAAAAATTCTTCTGGCAAAACATTGTTTGCCGCTTCGGAGTACCGTCCGAACTAACAGTTGACAACGGCAAGCAGTTTGACAGCCAAGATTTCAAGGATTTTTGTTTCTCTATCGGCACCAAGCTTGCCTTCGCTTCAGTTTATCATCCGCAGTCCAACGGTGTCGTGGAGCGCGCCAATGGGAAAATCTTCACAGCTGTCAAGAAGATGCTCCTCGATGAAAGAAAAGCCAGATGGACCGATTTGTTACCTGAGGCAGTCTGGGCGCTAAACACAACCGAGTGCAGGGCGACTGGGTTCACTCCTTTCCGCCTTCTATACGGATCGGAGGCCATGACCCCGCAAGAAATAAAGCATGGGTCCCCGCGAACAGTTCCGTCAGCCGTCCCCGACGTGGACGAGCCAACTTCAAAGGATCTCATTGACGGAGACCGGGTCTTCGCCCTGCAGGCCCTAAACAAATACCAAGCCCAGACCAAAGCATGGCGCGACCACGCAGTCATCCCGAGGGAGTTCAGCGAAGGGGACCTCGTACTCGTCCGGACAGCTCAGACGGAGTCCAGGGGCAAGCTGGAGCCCAAGTGGGAGGGCCCCTTTATAGTCAAGACAAAAGCTTCCCCAGCGCCTACAGGCTCACAACGCCAAACGGCGAGGACCTGGAGCACTCCTGGAACATCGACAACCTCCGCAAATTTTTTGTTTGACTCATCAGGGCTGATCTCGCCCTTGTAATTCGCCAAAAAAACAATCTTGTACCGGCCCGCACTCTTTTCCTCCCGGGGGGTGAGGTTTTTAACGAGGCGGAGCCATGTAATACATGTGAGAAAAATCCCCCGCAAAAACATGCGTCGAAAAAAGACCGCGATGACGGTCTTCGACATTCGATCAATTCGAGGTCACCGTGAGGCTAAGCGCTAGCCACCCTCGCGTGCGACAAATCCGCGCCGAAGTCGCCTAAGGGTGCAGCCGGACTAGCACAACAAGTGCGAAAAAAAAACAAAGTCTACCGCGAAGACTATCCGCGCAGAAGTCGCCTAAGGGTGCAGCCGGACTAGCACAACAAGTGCGAAAAAAAACAAAGTCTACCGCGAAGACTATCCGCGCAGAAGTCGCCTAAGGGTGCAGCCGGACTAGCAAAACAAGTGCGAAAAAAAAACAAAGTCTACCGCGAAGACTATCCGCGCAGAAGTCGCCTAAGGGTGCAGCCAGACTAGCACAACAAGTGCGAAAAAACAAAGTCTACCGCGAAGACTATCCGCGCAGAAGTCGCCTAAGGGTGCAGCCGGACTAGCACAACAAGTGCGGAAAAAAAAACAAAGTCTACCGTGAAGACTATCCGCGCAGAAGTCGCCTAAGGGTGCAGCCGGACTAGCACAACAAGTGCGAAAAAAAAACAAAGTCTACCGCGAAGACTATCCGCGCAGAAGTCGCCTAAGGGTGCAGCCGGACTAGCACAACAAGTGCGAAAAAACAAAGTCCACCGCGAAGACTATCCGCGCAGAAGTCGCCTAAGGGTGCAGCCGGACTAGCACAACAAGTGCGAAAAAACAAAGTCTACCACGAAGACTATCCGCGCAGAAGTCGCCTAAGGGTGCAGCCGGACTAGCACAACAAGTGTGAAAAAACCAAAGTCCACCGCGAAGACTATCCGCGCAGAAGCCGCCTAAGGGCGCAGCCGGACTAGTACAACAAAAGCAGAAACGACAGCATCAAACCGTCCACGCCAAGACCGACCATAATCACACCAGCACAGCATAACAAAACATACCAGACAAAGTACACAACGCCTTCGCAGGCACAGGCAAGCGAGGGCACACGACTTCATCGTACAAGCCCTTACACATATACAGGCGAGGGCGCCACACTCTACATAGGCTCAACCTTAGGAATAATTCCCATCTCCCTATAATTAAATAACATTATCCTAAGCTCCTCACCCGGAAAAAGACTTCGCAGTTCCCCTTCCCCTGTACTCGCGGCGGCCGGCAAAGACAACAATTCCTGCCGACCAGCCCTACTCACACGAAGCCGAGCCCCTTCCTCCGTACTAACCCTACGCTTTGCAACCGCCCTTCGTCGTCGGCGCCCGGTGCTAGTGTAACACCCTAAAGTTTAATCATAGGAAAATGAGGAAAATTCTTCGGGGGTTTTAAATCAAAACACTTTTCCTTGAGAATATTCATAATTTCAAAGTTACTACTCCCGAAAGTAATATAATTTTTTTTACTAAAAAGATATCTAGATAAACTAAATTATTCTTGGAGTGAAATTATATGAACTATGACTAAACTAATCTTAATGTATAATTTACAATATAAATTATATCTTCCTAAAATTCATGAAATAGAGATGTGAACTATTCTCTAGTTCGTGATTAGAATCATGTATGAAAGAACTAAATTAAAACAAACATATATATATATAGTTTTTCATCCATGCTGGTGTTTTATGTGTGCATCTAAAAGTAAAAAGTTTGGAATTCAACCTTGTGTTTGATTTGAATTTTAAAATAGAAATCGGGAAAAAAATAAGAAAAAAAAAGCTCACGTGAACCTCACTGGGCTGATTTCTTTGCCCCGCGCGGCCCATCTTCCAATTTTCTCCGCGCGTCAGCCGCACATTCTTCACAGCGCGTGTGCGTGTCTCCTACCCGGGCCACTGACCGGTGGGTCCACCTCGTCAGCCGTCTTCCTCCCGGACTCCACAGCCGAGTTCAACAGAAGCGCGTGCGATATACTCGCCGACCAACCAACGGAATCCGTGAATCGACCTTCTAACCAACCGGCCGAGATCCTCGTTGCCTGCCTGCCCCTATTTAAGCACCGGTCGAGGCGTTGCCCTCGCTCCATCTTCAGCCGACCGTGAGCCCCCATTGTCGCCGCGGTGACGGAACTCAGTTCGCCGCGCGCCATACGTCGCTCGCCGTCGACTTGTCCTCTGTTGAGTGTCCGAGTTCATATCTAGGGTCCCTTGAAGCCGACGCAAGGGTCGCCCGAGCTTGTTCTCATCCCAGGAACATTGAATCGCTCGTCGGAGCGTTTGTCTTGCCGCAAAGCCACGGTCGCCGTAGCCTATGCACGCCATCGTCATCCATCTCTGGTAAGTGCCCCGTTCGTATTCACATACATCTCTTCGTCAAATAGAACCGATCTTCCTTGAGTTTGGAGCTTCGGTGCCTCGACACATGATACGCCGGCCATGGCGCTGTCACAGGGCCGCTTTGTGCCGTGGTTAGCTCTGCGTGTATCCATGCCACCAGAAAATTAGTCATTAGATGATTCCCTAGGTCCTCCATTTCATTTATCTCGCACTTGGAGTAGCAATCGAGGCTCCGGTCTGTAATCGGGATTTTTCCCGGTGATGCTCCACCGTGGGGAGGAGTTCGCGCCGCCGTGACCCGGTGCGAAGTTGGGAGAAGGCCTCCTGGCCGTTGGATTGGTTAGGGGCGTTTAGGATTAGATCACGGCATGGGCAGTTCTGGGCCGTTTGATCTTGATCGGGCGAATCTGGGGCGGGTTGGAGTACTTTAAATCCGCGTCGTCGGTCGTTGATCGGACGGTTATAAATGCGTACCGGTTCGGATCATTGGCGATTTAATCTGGGCCGTTATACTCAAATCGGACGATCGTGGTGTGACCATACCCCTTCGTCGTGTACATTTTTCATATGAAACCCTACAGTTTTTGATAATGAACCCGCAGTCCATTTTGACTGTTGACTGAGTCTTGGGTTTTATTGCGCTTGAGCCCCTGCGCTTCCTAGAAATTGAGGCCCAGTCCAGAGAGTTATAAAATCAAGAAAATGAATTAGAAAATGAGTTTTTAATATAAAAACAATTCATAGAATTTGTATAAATCATAGAAAATGCATATGAACTCCAAATTGGACCATTTAAGTTCCTATAATTTTGTAATATTATTCTCTATCAAATAGTGCCACTGTTTTTACATAAAAGTCACATTAAAATTTTTATCTTAATTAATCTTGTACTAAACACATAGGATCTTTGGAAATTCATAACTTAAAATCTATAACTCCAAAATTAATGATTCCTGTTCCTAGAATCTGATTTTAATGTGTAGAATATTATTATGTATTTTGTTTACATGTTTGGTGTGATGTTAATTTTGCCTATATACTGTTTGTTTGTAATGCTATGACTAGCGTGAGGACACGTGTCATCTGAAGAGCAAGTTGGTACCTGGAATCTCAAGTGCCAGGCAAGTTGTGCCCTTGATCACTTCTTTTTACCCACTCATGTTCTAATTAATCATAATGATCTGCATAGGTTAATTTTGATGGGACCCAATAGGTTACCCTAGTTTGTCTATCTTTATACCTTGTTTACCACTGAACTTTTTGGGTAGTACTTGCTAGTGCTTTATGTGGTTTTGGGTATGAAGGTACATTATTCATGATCACACTTTTATTATATGTTTATTATTACTGTTCATGATAAGATCATTATGTTAATTGGAACATGGAGCGACCACCCGGGAAAACAGTGCTACCACAAGGGAGGAATGGGACCCCTTGGCTGATTAATTAGGAAAGCTAGTGAAAGACTACCTTACCCGAAAGGGGCAAGGGCAGTAGGGGAGTGGTCAGTGTAGGGAGGCCCTCGGGAGGATTTTGCTGCGTTGGCAGTCCTGCAAGGGATTCCTGCTAGGAAGGCCCTCGGGAGGATTTTGCTGCGATGGCGGTCCTGCAAGGATTCCTGCATTGGAGCTTCCTATAAACTGTAGCGGGTTTTCTGAAACTAGTGGAACTTTGTAAAGGCCTCGTAGTGTTACCCTGCCTCGCCTCCTCGGTAGAGGTGTATGGGAAGTCGCGATCCCTTGGCAGATGGGTAACATGACTTGTGGGTAAAGATGCGCAACCTCTGCAGAGTGTAAAACTGGTATACTAGCCGTGCTCACGGTCATGAGCGGCTCGGACCCTCACATGATTAATTTATGGAACTAAATTCAATTTGTCATATGCATTGCATCGCAGGTGATGTTGTTACTTTTGTTCTACTACTTAATTGGGTTGGTATTTACTTATACTTAGTAACTGCTAATAAAATTTTGACCAACTTTAAAAGCAATGCTCAGCTCTAACCATCCTCTTTGGTAAGCCTTACACTTCACGTGAGCTCCCACCTTTGGCGAGTTCATGCACATTATTCCCCACAACTTGTTGAGCGATGAACGTATGTGAGCTCACTCTTGCTGTCTCACACCCCCCCACAGGTCAAGAACAGGTACCACAGGATGAGGCGCTTGGAGGATGCTGTGACGAGTTCGTGAGAGGTCTAGGTCGTCGTCTCCCAGTCAACTTTGGGTTGCTGGACCGTTGTCTCCTTTTGATGTAGTTATCTATTTATTTTGTATAGAACTTCTGTTATGTAGTAAAGATGTGACATTCGATCCTGTGCCATGATTCATCAAATGTGTGAGACTTGGTCCCAGCACACCTGGTGATTATGTTCGCGCCCGGGCTTTGGACCCCTAAAACCCGGGTGTGACAGCTAGGACCTGGCACATCTCGCGCGTCCGCGGCGTGTGGCGAGGCCTCCGCCGCAGCCACGTCCAAGGCCGCAAAATAGTCCAAGTCCTCCTCCGACGACTCCTCAGTCCACTCAACCGAGCTCCCAGAGTCAGTAAAATCAAAAAACTCAGCTGCAGATCCACCATATTCATTACCACCCTCCGCGGTCGAAGCCGCCAAAAATTCAGTAGTAGCGGTTGCGTGCGCAGGCCCAAAATCTTGAACCTGCGCAGCAACCAAAATTCAGCAACATATCCAAAATTCCCCAACCCTATACACCCACTATGCCACCTGCGAAGGCCCTGACGCTGCGGGAGCCTCCGTCGTTGGCTCCGCCGCTGCTCCCGCTGTTATTTCCGCCGCCACCGTCGTGGGATCTTCAGCACTCGGCGCAGTCGCTGCGGGGGCATCAGGTGCGCCTTCGGCCACCTTTGGGAGCAGGTCTTCGCCGGCCGCAGCGGATGTGGGGGCATCCGGTGCGTCTTCCGCGGTCTCCGAGGTTGGCTCCAGGGCGACCCCAGACACGGCCTCCGCAGGGGTCGGCTCCGGGTCAGGCAGCGCGCTGTTCAACGCCCCAAAGTCGTCCACCCGCTCGCCACGCGCCGCCTAAGACAAAACACACAAAATTCAGCAAACACACGCACAGCCCACATCCAGCAAACGCCAAACAAACGATAACATTACCTGAGCCCTCGCAGTCTCGGCCCGCTCCCTGACCACCTCACGACCGTGCGGACCCCACATCCGGTCATAAAGGGCCCCGATGGATTCCTTGACGACGGGGTCTCCGACCTTATAGACATCTCGCTCAAAATCTTCATCTGCCTGGTCGAAGACCTCGAAGTGCCGGCACCCTTCGCGGGAGAGTGCGTTCATCGCCCCCTCACAGGTGACCAGGGAGGCGTACGACATGAACCCCCCCACGACAGCGGGGAGTTCCTGCAGCTCCTCCTGCACCCATTCCAGGCAGCGAAGCCCGGGCTCTCGGTCCGGCACCTCGAAGTCACCGGTCCGCGCACCCAGCTCACGATATGTATCCATAAGCTGTGTGCGCGTCCGTTCGGCCTCCGCGCGCATCACGGCCTCGGCCCTCTTCACGCGGCTCTCCAGGGCGGTGAGCTGCTCCTGCAGCTGTTCGGCTCGCTCCCTGGCAAGATTGCCCTCCGCCCGCGCCAGTTTGGCCTCCGCCTGCGCAGCTTGCTCCCTGGCGACGGCCTCGTTGGTCTCCCTCCTCTCCCCCGCCAGTTGGCGCCGGAGGTCAGCCTTCTCCCTCTCCAGTGCGGCCACCTTGTCCGTCAGTTTACGGCACTTGCTGTCGGAGGCCGATTTTTCACGGACAGCGTCAGCATGTTGCGTCCGAAGTCTCTCGACTTCGGCAGACACAGCTGCCGTGAGGGCCCCCGACGCAGTACGGCTGGCGAAGTCAGCCACCTGCAGAGCACACGTTAGGCCGTTGCCCAAAAAAAACTGACTCAGCGGACCTGACTCAGCGCCTCCGTCACCTCCTTCAGCCGGCGGGCTGCTGCGCCCGCCTCGTCCCTAACAACTGCAAGGGCCGGCACCTCGCCTCCGGCGCCAAGGGCCTCGCCCCTCGCCTTCGGCACTATGGAAGCCGTCGCGATCGCCGCGGCAGGCGAAACTACAGCAAGCTGGCCTTCGTCCGACCCTGTAACGTATCAACGAATTAAAAAAAAACAACAACAACAACAAGCCAACGACTTACCACCAAGATAGTCGTCCACATTAATATCGGTGCCGAAGTCGGCAACACGTTTGCTCGACAACGGCAACGCTCGGGCCGCCTTCGCGACCTCCGCCACTCCGCTGATCGGAGGCACCACCTTTGTCGATTTGGAGCCTCCGGCGCCTGCCATTGCCTCCGGCGCCTTGCTAGATGCAGAGGCGCCCGGCTTTGCCGCCAGCGGCGGTTTGCCTCCGCCAGAGGCCGCAGCCTTTGCAGACCCCCACTGCCTCTTTGGCCTGGCTTCATGAAGCCTGATAGCCGCCTGGCGTTTTTGCGCTGCCCCTTGGCGATCTTTGTCCATCACTGCCGACACAACAGCAGCAATATTCCGCCCGTAAGGAAAAACTCTCCATTCACGAACCATGCGAGATGTAAAATAGTCCTCGCCAGCCGCGCGGGGGATAGGAACATTCCTAGGCCAGCAACCCCCGGTAACCCTCAGCATCCGAGCCGAAGACTCCCGGAGCTCGGGCGAAGACATCCTTCCCCCCGGGGCCGCGCACGTCCTCATCAACTCTCTAGCAAAACTATCAGGCACCCCAAGTCCTCCCATAGCAGTACCTAATTTTCTCTTTTTGGAGGAGGGGGCGGCCGCCGGCGCAGGGTCGTCTCCAGTCTCCACCACCGGCTTCTTCCCATGGCGGTCCGCGTCGTCTTGACCAGGATAGCCGTCGTACGGCAATTGATTTAATTCAAAAACCCTGTTCAAGCGGTCATTTGACCCGCGGATATCAAAGCTGCGCTCGCCTTCCGTCCTCGGCACGTAACGTCCCACGAGCCGCACCGCCCCGTCCTCCGCATCACGCACAAAGGCGGCCGGGTCGCGGTTTCGTAGATTCAGTGCGAAGGCAGGACTTCGCACCACCCTTCCACCGTGAAAAGGCATCTGGCGAGGGCACACTTCGCCCAACGCCCAGCCATGCGCCAAGGGCCACACCCCGTACGCCACGAACTCTTCAACTAAATCGCGCCCACTGCTCTGACCGGCGGCGCACCGGAGGGCCCCTTCGTCTGCATCCTCCTCTGCCACTTCAAAGGGCGGATACGCTGAGTAATAATGAGAGCACATCTCGGACACAGGGAGTCCCTCATGGCCTTCGACGGTACCCTCAGCAACGTAAAACCAAAATTCATTCCAGTTGCCCCACTTGTTGCGGGCGCACGGAACCAACTCCACTACTTGCATTGTGGTCTTACCGGTCTTCGGCGTGAATGTGCATGACCCAAACTGAGCAACTTCGCCCCCAATCATCCTCTTCTGCCAGTGCAAACAATAATATTTCGCAAAAACTTCAACCGATGGCTGTCCGCCGTACGAAGTCGTCGCCCAGACATACTTCGACAACGCCACCACGGCATTCGGTGTCAACTGATGTATTTGAACATTGAACCTACGCAGGACTTCGCCAACAAACCGGTGCGCAGGCAAGCGGAGACCGGTGGCGAAGAATGCCTCGAAAACGACCAACTCACCCTCTGGCTCGGGGACTTCCTCCGTCCCCGGAGCACGGCCAACTCCGCCGCCAAAGTAACCCAACCGCTGCATATCTTGAACGCGGGCTGACGTCATCCACGACACGCCAAAATCAACAGAATCGCCGGCGCGCAACTCCACCGCCATCAAACTACTTAGCATCTCCTCAGACGAGGCGGCGGCCGGCGGCGAGGAATCGGCCGGCGGCGTAGCGGCAGCGGAAGAAGAAGAAGAGGACGGCATCGCTACGTACCGTCGGCGGTGGCGGGCGGTCTGCTTCACTCGAGCCAGATCTCCGGCGAACAAGAGCACGGCGGGCAAACGGGCAGCAAGACGGCGGGCGGCTAGAGTTTTCACGGAGCGCGGAAGGCGAAGTTCAAAAAGCGCCGACCCCCGCCCCCTTTTATAGGCAGGGCGCGGCTCTTCGGGAAACCCGCAATCCGACAGGGCGCGGCGCTTCGGGAAACACACAATCCAACAGTACGCCGTCCATCAGCGGTCACATCAAAAACCCCCGCGGAACCACTTCGAGCGAGGGCAGCGTCTCCGCCATCTAGCGACGTCTTCGGCACCAGGTGACTTTGTCGAACTGGTCCCTCGGAGGGCAAATGTTGGGGCGAAGGCAAAGGCGCCACCCCTCGCTCGAAGTCTTCGCTGATAACCGCTGGTCAGACAGAGACAGAACAGGCAGGGACACCCTTCGCTCGATCGGCACCAGACGAAGACCGGCGACGAAGTCATCCCACAGTGGGCCTCGTCCAGCTCGGAGGCCCACGTGCGTCCCGGCCCATTGTAACGGGCCCTGCGTGGCCGCCGCTAGTTACGGGCCTAACCTGTAAAGGCATCCCTGTAATTACAGTCTGTAACCCCGCTTTATGGGAATATTCTAGGGATAACCTAGGTAGCTGAGGGCACATGCGTCCTTAGCACAAGGCGCTGGGCGCTCAGGTACCTATAAATACCCCTGTACAGTGCCCGTGGGTGGCCAGATCAACAGAGCTATTGCCTCCCAGCACGTAACCCTGTTGTCACCTCTGTTCACCCTTGTTGGCCTCCTTGCGATTGAGAGCAAGTTCCAACAGGTGTGTAGGGAGCAGAGAACTCGTTCTTGATCCCTTCCTCCTCAAGGTACTCCTCCACTTGAAGGTTCTTGAATTCGGACCCATTGTCGCTCCTTATCTTCTTCACCTTGAGCTCAAACTCGTTTTGAGCTCTCCTTAGAAAGCGCTTGAGGGTCCCTTGGGTTTCAGACTTATCCTGCAAAAAGAACACCCAAGTGAAGCGGGAAAGTCATCAACAATAACTAAACCATACTTACTTCCTCCAATGCTTAGATAGGCGACGGGTCCGAAAAGGTCCATATGTAGCAGCTCCAGGGGTCTTGATGTGGTCATCACATTCTTGTTGTGATGCGCTCCTCCCACTTGTTTACCTGCTTGACAAGCTGCACAAGGTCTATCTTTTTCGAAATGCACGTTAGTTAAACCTATCACGTGTTCTCCCTTTAGAAGCTTGTGAAGGTTCTTCATCCCCACATGTGCTAAGCGGCGATGCCACAGCCAGCCCATGCTAGTCTTAGCAATTAAGCATGCATCTAGACCGGCCTCTTCTTTTGCAAAATCAACTAAGTAAAGTTTGTCGTCTAGTACACCCTTAAAAGCTAGTGAACCATCACACCTTCTAAAGACGGACACATCTACATTAGTGAATAGACAGTTATATCCCATATTGCATAATTGACTAACAGATAACAAATTATATCCAAGAGACTCAACTAAAAACACATTAGAAATAGAGTGCTCATTTGAGATTGCAATCTTGCCTAAGCCTTTCACCTTGCCTTGGTTCCCATCACCAAATACGATTGAATCTTGGGGATCCTTGTTCTTGACGTAGGAGGTGAACATCTTCTTCTCCCCCGTCATGTGGTTTGTGCATCCGCTGTCGATAATCCAGCTTGAACCCCCGGATGCATAAACCTGCAAGGCAAATTTAGGCTTGGGTCTTAGGTACCCAACTCTTGTTGGGTCCTACAAGGTTAGTCACAATGGTTTTAGGGACCCAAATGCAAGTTTTATCTCCCTTGCATCTTGCCCCTAATTTCCTAGCAATTACCTTCCTATCCTTTCTATAAATGGCAAATGAAGCATTGCAAGCATGATATATTGTAGAAGGTTCATTAATTTTCCTAGGAACATTAACACCATTTCTCCTAGGCATGTGATTAATAGCATTTCTCCTAGCTAAATTTCTACCATGCACATAGGAAGAACTAGAAGCAAACATAGCATATGAATCATAAGCATGTGAATCATAACTTCTATTTGCATTCCTAGAATGTCTCCTATCATGATACATAAAAGCATGGTTCCTTTTAGCATTACTAGCCATAGGGGCCTTCCCTTTGTCCTTGGTGGGGATGGGAGCCTTATGGCTTGTTAAGTTCTTGGCTTCCCTCTTGAAGTGTCACACCCGGGTTTTAGGGGCACCAAGACCCGGGCGCGAACATAAACACCAGGTATGCTGGGAACAAGTCTCACACATATGATGTATAGTGGCACAGGATCGAATGTCACAACTTTATATATAACAGGAGTTCTATACAAAATAAATAATTACATTATAAGGAGACAACAGTCCAGCAACCCAAAGTTGACTGGGAGACGACGGCCTAGACCTCTCACGAACTCGTCGCAGCATCCTCCAAGCGCCTCATCCTGTGGTACCTGTTCTTGACCTGTGGGGGGGGTGTGAGACAGCAAGAGTGAGCTCACATACGTTCATCGCTCAACAAGTTGTGGGGAATAATGTGCATGAACTCGCCAAAGGTGGGAGCTCACGTGAAGTGTAAGGCTTACCAAAGAAGATGGTTAGAGCTGAGCATTGCTTTTAAAGTTGGTCAAAATTTTATTAGCAGTTACTAAGTATAAGTAAATACCAACCCAGTTAAATAGTAGAACAAAAGTAACAACTTCACCTACGATGCAATGCATATGACAAATTGAGTTTAAGTTCCATAATTTAATCATGTGAGGGTCCGAGCCGCTCTTGACCGTGAGCACGGCTAGTATACTAGTTTTACACTCTGCAGAGGTTGCGCATCTTTACCCAAAAGTCGTGTATCCCATGTCGCCAGGGTTTGCAAGGCCCTTAGACACTACCGAGGTGAATGGCTAGGGATCCACTACGAGGCCTTTACAAAGTTCCACTAGCTTCCGAAAACCCGCTACAGTTTATAGGAAGTTCCAATGCAGGAATCCCTTGCAGGACCGCCATCGCAGCAAAATCCTCCCGAGGGCCTCCCTACACTGACCACTCCCCTACTGCCCTTGCCCCTTTCGGGTAAGGTAGTCTTCCACTAGCTTTCCTAATTAATCAGCCAAGGGGTCCCATTCCTCCCTTGTGGTAGCACTGTTTTCCCGGGTGGTCGCTCCATGTTCCAATTAACATAATGATCTTATCATGAACAGTAATAATAAACATATAATAAAAGTGTGATCATGAATAATATACCTTCATACCCAAAACCACATAAAGCACTAGCAAGTACTACCCAAAAAGTTCAGTGGTAAACAAGGTATAAAGATAGACAAACTAGGGTAACCTATTGGGTCCCATCAAAATTAACCTATGCAGATCATTATGATTAATTAGAACATGAGTGGGTAAAAAGAAGTGATCAAGGGCACAACTTGCCTGGGCCTTGAGAATCCAGGTACCAGGATGATCTTCAGGTGACACGTGACCTCACTGCTAGTCGTAGCAATTCAAACAAACATGGTATAGGCAAAAATTAACATTACAACAAACATGTAAATAAAATGCACAGTAATAATCTAGACATTAAACTAAGGTCACAGGAACTGGAATCATTAAATTTGGAGTTGTAGATTTTAAGTTATGGATTTTCCAAAGTTTTATGCATTTAATATAGGATTAAGTGGGAAATAAATTTAAATGTGTATTTCATGTAAAAACAGTGGTACTATTTAATAGAGAATACTATTACAAAATTATAGGAACTGAAATGGTCCAATTTGGATCAAGTATGAATTTTCTACAATTAAAACAAGTTTCTGCAATTAAATTTGTACTAAAAATCTTTTTTTAAATTAGTTTCCCTATTTTATCTGATCTCGGGACTGGGCCTCAAATCCTAGGAAACGTAGGGGTAAAACTGAAAAGATTCCCGAGACTCAAAGGGCTGTAGCAATGGACGGCGGGTTAAATAAGAAAAACTGCAGGGGCTCTTTATGAAGTTTGCCACGCGAAGGGGTATCGTGCGCTCCAGACCGCACGATCAGAACCAATGGCCAGGATCAGATCTAGCCCAATCCAAACCGGTACGTAGGCACAGCCGTTAGATCGAGGATTGACGGCGCAGATTTAATGTATCGTGCATTAACTCGAAACCGCACGATACATTAAATCTGCGCCGTCAATCCTCGATCTAACGGCTGTGCCTACGTACCGGTTTGGATTGGGCTAGATCTGATCCTGGCCATTGGTTCTGATCGTGCGGTCTGGAGCGCACGATACCCCTTCGCGTGGCAAACTTCATAAAGAGCCCCTGCAGTTTTTCTTATTTAACCCGCCGTCCATTGCTACAGCCCTTTGAGTCTCGGGAATCTTTTCAGTTTTACCCCTACGTTTCCTAGGATTTGAGGCCCAGTCCCGAGATCAGATAAAATAGGGAAACTAATTTAAAAAAAGATTTTTAGTACAAATTTAATTGCAGAAACTTGTTTTAATTGTAGAAAATTCATACTTGATCCAAATTGGACCATTTCAGTTCCTATAATTTTGTAATAGTATTCTCTATTAAATAGTACCACTGTTTTTACATGAAATACACATTTAAATTTATTTCCCACTTAATCCTATATTAAATGCATAAAACTTTGGAAAATCCATAACTTAAAATCTACAACTCCAAATTTAATGATTCCAGTTCCTGTGACCTTAGTTTAATGTCTAGATTATTACTGTGCATTTTATTTACATGTTTGTTGTAATGTTAATTTTTGCCTATACCATGTTTGTTTGAATTGCTACGACTAGCAGTGAGGTCACGTGTCACCTGAAGATCATCCTGGTACCTGGATTCTCAAGGCCCAGGCAAGTTGTGCCCTTGATCACTTCTTTTTACCCACTCATGTTCTAATTAATCATAATGATCTGCATAGGTTAATTTTGATGGGACCCAATAGGTTACCCTAGTTTGTCTATCTTTATACCTTGTTTACCACTGAACTTTTTGGGTAGTACTTGCTAGTGCTTTATGTGGTTTTGGGTATGAAGGTATATTATTCATGATCACACTTTTATTATATGTTTATTATTACTGTTCATGATAAGATCATTATGTTAATTGGAACATGGAGCGACCACCCGGGAAAACAGTGCTACCACAAGGGAGGAATGGGACCCCTTGGCTGATTAATTAGGAAAGCTAGTGGAAGACTACCTTACCCGAAAGGGGCAAGGGCAGTAGGGGAGTGGTCAGTGTAGGGAGGCCCTCGGGAGGATTTTGCTGCGATGGCGGTCCTGCAAGGGATTCCTGCATTGGAACTTCCTATAAACTGTAGCGGGTTTTCGGAAGCTAGTGGAACTTTGTAAAGGCCTCGTAGTGGATCCCTAGCCATTCACCTCGGTAGTGTCTAAGGGCCTTGCAAACCCTGGCGACATGGGATACACGACTTTTGGGTAAAGATGCGCAACCTCTGCAGAGTGTAAAACTAGTATACTAGCCGTGCTCACGGTCAAGAGCGGCTCGGACCCTCACATGATTAAATTATGGAACTTAAACTCAATTTGTCATATGCATTGCATCGTAGGTGAAGTTGTTACTTTTGTTCTACTATTTAACTGGGTTGGTATTTACTTATACTTAGTAACTGCTAATAAAATTTTGACCAACTTTAAAAGCAATGCTCAGCTCTAACCATCTTCTTTGGTAAGCCTTACACTTCACGTGAGCTCCCACCTTTGGCGAGTTCATGCACATTATTCCCCACAACTTGTTGAGCGATGAACGTATGTGAGCTCACTCTTGCTGTCTCACACCCCCCCCACAGGTCAAGAACAGGTACCACAGGATGAGGCGCTTGGAGGATGCTGCGACGAGTTCGTGAGAGGTCTAGGCCGTCGTCTCCCAGTCAACTTTGGGTTGCTGGACTGTTGTCTCCTTATAATGTAATTATTTATTTTGTATAGAACTCCTGTTATATATAAAGTTGTGACATTCGATCCTGTGCCACTATACATCATATGTGTGAGACTTGTTCCCAGCATACCTGGTGTTTATGTTCGCGCCCGGGTCTTGGTGCCCCTAAAACCCGGGTGTGACAGAAGTGGTATCAGAGGAATGTTGACTGTAGGACGAGACCTAGATAGAACTGGACAACCATTATCTACCTACCTTACTCTGATCCTTTTCTGAACTTAACTTAATCTTTTCTCATCTATTTCCGCTTCACTCTGATTATTCTTATCTTTTCTTTCTAAAGACAAGTGTGGATTTCACCCTTTGAAATCCTGTGCTTAAAGTGACTTTAGGAATAGGAGACCTACTCTTAGGAACAAAATCAAAAAAATATTTTCTTAAGTGTTTATATATTTGAATGTTTGTTCTTATGACATCTGTCTGATTTGGATCTTTGATTGAGTGTGATGGGTTGTGGAGTAATGTCCACAATTACATCTGCATATACATCTAGGGATAAAGGATAGCATTTTAACTAGACAAACTAGATTATCCCCTTGGAAAATATAGGTAGTATTCCGTATCAATCTCATCTTAACATATTCTACCTTACCTTTGGACATTCACCTCGTATAACTAATTACCCTAGTCTTGACATAGAATATCTGGCCCAGCCCTGCCAAAGAAGTTTCAGTACATAACCAACTATTAGTTTATTCATTCTATCTATTAAATGATTCCCTTGTAAAGCTATCTTACCATATGCTTCTAACTTAGATGGTCAATACCAGGCGGGGTGGTGGAATTAATATACCTGCTAACCAACAACCTCAACCACAATCAGCAGCAATGAATCCTCCTAATCCTCCACAAGGCGGAGTTGATCCACTCGTCGCAGCTCAAATGAGAATGATGCAGCAAATGGCGGACACCATGGCAGATATGCGCACCCAAATGCAGCAAGAACGCCAAGAAATGCACCAGGAAAGAGAGAATGCACGTCGGGAAATGCGCCAAGAACGGGAAGAAATACGCCAGGAGAGGAGAGTACAACAACAACAGCTGCAGCAACAACTTCAACAACAGCAGCAACAACAACAAATGCCATTGCCTCCACCCCCAGTTCTACCCCGGGACAAGCACCGGGAATTCATGAGCCACAAGCCACCAACCTTCTCCAACTCCGCAGATCCGCTGCAAGCAGATGACTGGTTAAAGTCCATAGAGAAGATGCTCAACATAGCTCAGTGCTCGGATAGAGAGAAAGTACTCTATGCTTCGGGTCGTCTTGCTGGTCCCGCTGCAGATTGGTGGGATGCGTACTGTGCAGCTCATGCTGCCGCCGATACAATTACCTGGGATGAATTCTCCGCACAATTCAGGAATTACCATATTCCTGCTGGACTCATGAAGCTTAAGAGGAAGGAGTTTCTATCACTCAAGCAAGGAAGTATGTCCGTAAGTGAATATAGAGACAAATTCATCCAGTTATCGCGATATGCTCCCAGAGATGTTGAGGATGATGAGCAAAAGCAGGAGCTCTTTCTGGATGGTTTGATTGGACCCTTGCAATATCAACTGGTATCGCACACCTTCCCATCCTTCCAAAGACTACTTGACAAAGCTATTGCTGTAGAAAATAAGAGGAGTATCTTTGGAGAGAAAAGAAAGGCTGTCAACCAAGGGCAGGCTGGAAGTAGTTCCCGTCCTCGCTATACTACCACTCCCAATACACCAGCTGGTGGCAGTTCCGGACAACAAACTCAACAGGCACCAACTGCTCCTTCAAAAGCAAGCACTCCAGGAGGACCCGTTGCTCCTAACACAACCACCAACAGGTTACCTAGTTTGTCTATCTTTATACCTTGTTCACCACTAAATTTCTGGGTAGTACTTGCTAGTGCTTTATGTGGTTTTGGGTATGAAGATACATTATTCATGATCATATTTTTATTATCTGTTTATTATTACTGTTCATTATAAGATCATTATGTTAATTGGAACATGGAGCGACCACCCGGGAAAACAGTGCTACCACAAGGGAGGAATGGGACCCCTTGGCTGATTAATTAGGAAAGCTAGTGGAAGACTACCTTACCCGAAAGGGGCAAGGGCAGTAGGGGAGTGGTCAGTGTAGGGAGGCCCTCGGGAGGATTTTGCTGCGATGGCGGTCCTGCAAGGGATTCCTGCATTGGAACTTCCTATAAACTGTAGCGGGTTTTCGGAAGCTAGTGGAACTTTGTAAAGGCCTCGTAGTGGATCCCTAGCCATTCACCTCGGTAGTGTCTAAGGGCCTTGCAAACCCTGGCGACATGGGATACACGACTTGTGGGTAAAGATGCGCAACCTCTGCAGAGTGTAAAACTAGTATACTAGCCGTGCTCACGGTCATGAGCAGCTCGGACCCTCACATGATTAATTTATGGAACTAAATTCAATTTGTCATATGCATTGCATCGCAGGTGATGATGTTACTTTTGTTCTACTGTTTAATTGGGTTGGTATTTACTTATACTTAGTAACTGCTAATAAAATTTTGACCAACTTTAAAAGCAATGCTCAGCTCTAACCATCCTCTTTGGTAAGCCTTACACTTCACGTGAGCTCCCACCTTTGGCGAGTTCATGCACATTATTCCCCACAACTTGTTGAGCGATGAACGTATGTGAGCTCACTCTTGCTGTCTCACACCCCCCCCACAGGTCAAGAACAGGTACCACAGGATGAGGCGCTTGGAGGATGCTGCGACGAGTTCGTGAGAGGTCTAGGCCGTCGTCTCCCAGTCAACTTTGGGTTGCTGGACCGTTGTCTCCTTATAATGTAATTATTTATTTTGTATAGAACTCCTGTTATATATAAAGATGTGACATTCGATCCTGTGCCACGATTCATCATATGTGTGAGACTTGTTCCCAGCACACCTGGTGATTATGTTTACGCCCGGGTTTTGGACCCCTAAAATCCGGGTGTTACAGAAGTGGTATCAGAGGAATGTTGACTGTAGGACGAGACCTAGATAGAACTGGACAACCATTATCTACCTACCTTACTCTGATCCTTTTCTGAACTTAACTTAATCTTTTCTCATCTATTTCCGCTTCACTCTGATTATTCTTATCTTTTCTTTCTAAAGACAAGTGTGGATTTCACCCTTTGAAATCCTGTGCTTAAAGTGACTTTAGGAATAGGAGACCTACTCTTAGGAACAAAATCAAAAAAATATTTTCTTAAGTGTTTATATATTTGAATGTTTGTTCTTATGACATCTGTCTGATTTGGATCTTTGATTGAGTGTGATGGGTTGTGGAGTAATGTCCACAATTACATCTGCATATACATCTAGGGATAAAGGATAGCATTTTAACTAGACAAACTAGATTATCCCCTTGGAAAATATAGGTAGTATTCCGTATCAATCTCATCTTAACATATTCTACCTTACCTTTGGACATTCACCTCGTATAACTAATTACCCTAGTCTTGACATAGAATATCTGGCCCAGCCCTGCCAAAGAAGTTTCAGTACATAACCAACTATTAGTTTATTCATTCTATCTATTAAATGATTCCCTTGTAAAGCTATCTTACCATATGCTTCTAACTTAGATGGTCAATACCAGGCGGGGTGGTGGAATTAATATACCTGCTAACCAACAACCTCAACCACAATCAGCAGCAATGAATCCTCCTAATCCTCCACAAGGCGGAGTTGATCCACTCGTCGCAGCTCAAATGAGAATGATGCAGCAAATGGCGGACACCATGGCAGATATGCGCACCCAAATGCAGCAAGAACGCCAAGAAATGCACCAGGAAAGAGAGAATGCACGTCGGGAAATGCGCCAAGAACGGGAAGAAATACGCCAGGAGAGGAGAGTACAACAACAACAGCTGCAGCAACAACTTCAACAACAGCAGCAACAACAACAAATGCCATTGCCTCCACCCCCAGTTCTACCCCGGGACAAGCACCGGGAATTCATGAGCCACAAGCCACCAACCTTCTCCAACTCCGCAGATCCGCTGCAAGCAGATGACTGGTTAAAGTCCATAGAGAAGATGCTCAACATAGCTCAGTGCTCGGATAGAGAGAAAGTACTCTATGCTTCGGGTCGTCTTGCTGGTCCCGCTGCAGATTGGTGGGATGCGTACTGTGCAGCTCATGCTGCCGCCGATACAATTACCTGGGATGAATTCTCCGCACAATTCAGGAATTACCATATTCCTGCTGGACTCATGAAGCTTAAGAGGAAGGAGTTTCTATCACTCAAGCAAGGAAGTATGTCCGTAAGTGAATATAGAGACAAATTCATCCAGTTATCGCGATATGCTCCCAGAGATGTTGAGGATGATGAGCAAAAGCAGGAGCTCTTTCTGGATGGTTTGATTGGACCCTTGCAATATCAACTGGTATCGCACACCTTCCCATCCTTCCAAAGACTACTTGACAAAGCTATTGCTGTAGAAAATAAGAGGAGTATCTTTGGAGAGAAAAGAAAGGCTGTCAACCAAGGGCAGGCTGGAAGTAGTTCCCGTCCTCGCTATACTACCACTCCCAATACACCAGCTGGTGGCAGTTCCGGACAACAAACTCAACAGGCACCAACTGCTCCTTCAAAAGCAAGCACTCCAGGAGGACCCGTTGCTCCTAACACAACCACCAACAGGTTACCTAGTTTGATTATCTTTATACCTTGTTCACCACTAAATTTCTGGGTAGTACTTGCTAGTGCTTTATGTGGTTTTGGGTATGAAGATACATTATTCATGATCATATTTTTATTATCTGTTTATTATTACTGTTCATTATAAGATCATTATGTTAATTGGAACATGGAGCGACCACCCGGGAAAACAGTGCTACCACAAGGGAGGAATGGGACCCCTTGGCTGATTAATTAGGAAAGCTAGTGGAAGACTACCTTACCCGAAAGGGGCAAGGGCAGTAGGGGAGTGGTCAGTGTAGGGAGGCCCTCGGGAGGATTTTGCTGCGATGGCGGTCCTGCAAGGGATTCCTGCATTGGAACTTCCTATAAACTGTAGCGGGTTTTCGGAAGCTAGTGGAACTTTGTAAAGGCCTCGTAGTGGATCCCTAGCCATTCACCTCGGTAGTGTCTAAGGGCCTTGCAAACCCTGGCGACATGGGATACACGACTTGTGGGTAAAGATGCGCAACCTCTGCAGAGTGTAAAACTAGTATACTAGCCGTGCTCACGGTCATGA
The DNA here is from genome assembly GCA_029449295.1 of Zea luxurians. Lineage (NCBI taxonomy): Eukaryota > Viridiplantae > Streptophyta > Magnoliopsida > Poales > Poaceae > Zea > Zea luxurians. The sequence goes on from JAOPSE010000016.1 coordinate 7,177,015, forward strand.
GCAGCTCGGACCCTCACATGATTAATTTATGGAACTAAATTCAATTTGTCATATGCATTGCATCGCAGGTGATGATGTTACTTTTGTTCTACTGTTTAATTGGGTTGGTATTTACTTATACTTAGTAACTGCTAATAAAATTTTGACCAACTTTAAAAGCAATGCTCAGCTTCAACCATCCTCTTTGGTAAGCCTTACACTTCACGTGAGCTCCCACCTTTGGCGAGTTCATGCACATTATTCCCCACAACTTGTTGAGCGATGAACGTATGTGAGCTCACTCTTGCTGTCTCACACCCCCCCACAGGTCAAGAACAGGTACCGCAGGATGAGGCGCTTGGAGGATGCTGTGATGAGTTCGTGAGAGGTCTAGGTCGTCGTCTCCCAGTCAACTTTGGGTTGCTGGACCGTTGTCACCTTATAATGTAATTATTTATTTTGTATAGAACTCCTGTTATATATAAAGATGTGACATTCGATCCTGTGCCACGATTCATCATATGTGTGAGACTTGGTCCCAGCACACCTGGTGATTATGTTTACGCCCGGGTTTTGGACCCCTAAAATCCGGGTGTTACATGAAGCCAAGTCCATCCTTAATTGAGGGGTGTCTACCAATCTTGTAGGCATCCCTTGCAAATTTTAACTTATCAAATTCGCTTTTGCTAGTCTTAAGTTGGGCATTAAGACTAGCCACTTCATCACTTAACTTTGCAATAGAAGCTATGTGTTCACTACAAGCATCAATATCGAAATCTTTACACCTATTGCAAATCATGACATGTTCTACACAAGAGTTAGATTTATTTGCTACTTCTAGTTTAGCATTTAAATCATCATTAACACCTCTTAAAGTAGAAATGGTTTCATGACATGTAGATAGTTCACAAGAGAGCATTTTATTCCTTTTAATTTCTAGAGCAAGAGAATTTTGCGCACTAACAAATTTATCATGCTCTTCATATAAAATGTCCTCTTGCTTTTCTAATAATCTATTCTTATCATTTAAAGCATCAATCAATTCATTTATCTTATCCACCTTGGTTCTATCTAGACCCTTGAATAAACATGAATAATCTATTTCATCATCATCACTAGACTCATCCTCACTTGAAGAAGCATAAGTACTAGTGTTACGAGCGCTTACTTTCTTTTCCCTTGCCATGAGGCACGTGTGATGCTCGTTGGGGAAGAGGGATGACTTGTTGAAGGCAGTGGCGGCGAGTCCTTCGTTGTCGGAGTCGGACGACGAACAATCCGAGTCCCACTCTTTGCCAAGATGTGCCTCGCCTTTTGCCTTCTTATAGTTCTTCTTCTTCTCCGTCTTGTTCTCTTGTTCCTGGTCACTATCATTGTCGGGACAGTTAGCAATAAAATGACCAACCTTACCACATTTGAAGCATGAGCGCTTCCCCTTTGTCTTGGTCTTGCTTGGCTGCCCCTTGCGACCCTTTAGCGTCGTCTTGAAGCGCTTGATGATGAGGGCCATCTCTTCATCATTGAGCCCGGCCGCCTCAACTTGCGCCACCTTGCTAGGTAGCGCCTCCTTGCTCCTTGTTGCCTTGAGAGCAATGGGTTGAGGCTCATGGATTAGACCGTTCAACGCGTCGTCCATGTATCTAGCCTCCTTGATCATCATCCGCCCGCTTACGAACTTCCCAAGAACTTCTTTGGGCGACATCTTTGTGTACCTAGAATTTTCACGGATATTGTTCACAAGATGTGGATCAAGAACAGTAAAAGACCTTAGCAATAGGCGAACGACGTCGTGGTCCGTCCATCGCGTGCTTCCGTAGCTCCGTATCTTGTCAATGAGGGTCTTGAGCCGGTTATATGTTTGGGTTGGCTCCTCTCCCCTTATCATTGCAAATCTTCCAAGCTCTCCCTCCACCAACTCCATCTTGGTGAGCATGGTGACATCGTTCCCCTCATGTGAAATCCTGAGGGTGTCCCAGATCTGCTTGGCATTGTCCAAGCCGCTCACCTTATTGTATTCGTCCCTGCACAATGAAGCTAGAAGAACAGTAGTAGCTTGTGCATTTTTGTGAATTTGCTCGTTAATGAACATAGGACTATCCGAGCTATCAAATTTCATTCCACTCTCTACAATCTCCCATATGCTTGGATGGAGAGAGAACAAGTGACTACGCATTTTGTGACTCCAAAATCCGTAGTCCTCCCCATCAAAGTGTGGGGGTTTGCCAAGAGGAATGGAAAGCAAATGTGTATTTGAGCTATGCGGAATACGAGAATAATCGAAAGAAAAGTTTGAATTAACCGTCTTTCGTTTGTCGTAGTCGTTGTCGTCGTTGTCCTTTTGGGAAGAAGAGGACTCGTCACTGTCGTCGTAGTAGACGATCTCCTTGATGCGCCTCGTCTTCTTCTTCTTCCCATCTCTTCGTTTGTGGCCCGAGCCCGAGTCGGTAGGCTTGTCATCTTTCGGCTTATTGACAAAGGACTCCTTCTCCTTATCATTGATCACGATCCCCTTGCCCTTAGGATCCATCTCTTCGGGCGATTAGTCCCTTTCTTGAAGAGAACGGTTCTGATACCAATTGAGAGCACCTAGAGGGGGGGTGAATAGGTGATCCTGTAAAACTTGAAACTTAATCCACAAAAACTTGATTAGGCGTTAGCACAATAATGCCAAGTGGCTAGAGAGGAGTCTCAACAAAACACAATAACCACAAGAGATCAATCACAGAGATGGCACAATGGTTTATCCCGTGGTTCGGCCAAGACCAACACTTGCCTACTCCACGTTGTGGCGTCCCAACGGACGAGGGTTGCAATCAACCCCTCTCAAGCGGTCCAAAGACCCACTTGAATACCACGGTGTTTTGCTTGCTTTACTTTATCCCGTTTGCGAGGAATCTCCACACTTTGGAGCCTCTCGCCCTTACACTTGAAATTCACAAAGAAGCACGGAGTAAGGGAGGGATTAGCAACTCACACAAGACACAAAGATCACAGCAAATATGCACACACAAGACTCAGACTTGAGCTCAAGAGACTAGCACACTAGAACGGAGCTCAAATCACTAGAATGTCGAACAAGTGCGCAAGAATGGAGTGTGAGTGATCAACAATGCTCAAAGGATGCTTGGTGTACTCCTCCATGCGCCTAGGGGTCCCTTTTATAGCCCCAAGGCAGCTAGGAGCCGTTTGGAGCAATCCAGGAAGGCAATTCTTGCCTTCTGTCGCATGGCGCACCGGACAGTCCGGTGCACCACCGGACACTGTCCGGTGCGGATTTCTTTCCTTCTTTGGCGAAGCCGACCGTTGGCAGCCTTGGAGCCGTTGGCGCACCGGACACTGTCCGATGCACACCGGACAGTTCGGTGCCCCCTTCTAGCCGTTGGCTCGGCCACGTGTCCCGCGCGGATCGCGCGGCCGACCGTTGGCCCGGCCGACCGTTGGCTCACCGGACAGTCTGGTGCCCACCGGACAGTCTGGTGAATTTTAGTCATACGCCGTTAATTACTTCCCGAGAGCAGCAAGTTCGCCTGAGCCAGCCTGGCTGTAGCATCCCAAAAATCCTAACCCAGGTTTGAAACCCTAATCTACCCTTTCCCCTCCTTTCACCCTCTAATTCCAAGATCTCCCCTAGATTTCTTTCATCATATGCATACACTTTATTTGATCACAAGCACCTCACTTAGATTCTATTTTCTAACACCTAGACTATCTACAAAATAAATTGTTCAAAAGAGAAAGGTGCAAAAAGGGAAATAGGAATTAGAAAGTAAAAAGAAAAAGAGAAAAACCCTCCCCTCCCCCTGCTGGGCCGACTCCCGGCCCAAATCCACCGCCTCCCTTTCCCTCACGCCCGCGCTCCTCCTCTCTCGGCCCATCTCCGGCCTGTCTCCGCGCGCGCGCCAGCCCGCTCCGCACCCCGCCCCCCTCTCACTGGCAAAGCGTCCCCACCCGTCAGCCGCCCTCTCTCTCGCGCGCTCGCTCAGACAAAGTGGCCCCGCTTGTCAGCTGCTTCGTCGTCCTTCCGCCGTCCCTTCACCGCCGTCACCTCCGGCCATCGCCTCCGTCCTCCCCTCTGTCTTCTCGCCGCACAGGGAAGTTTGGCACCGCTCCGTCCTCCCCCCTTGACCAGCGTCCTCGCCGGTACCGCCCCGCCGTGGTGTCCCCTCGGCGGCGCTGTGCGGCATTTATGGGCGGCACTGTGTAGCTCGCCGGAGCCAAGAAGCTCCACCGCCCCCCTTCCCTCGGCCGCCTATAAAAGGCTCACCCAGAGCTCCTTCTTCCTCGCACCTGCCTCGGCCATCCCTCTCCTCCCCTTCCCCGAGCACAATTCACGAAGCGCCGTCGTCGTCCTCCTCTCCGGTGAGTCCTTTCCTCCTCCTCCCTCTCCCTCTCCGTTGGTCCAGCGAGAAATTGAGGGAGCCGAGCAGCTCCCTCACGAGGCCGCGAACCCGAAGCACCACTTTCCAGCCCCCGTCCCCCACCCAGAGCCCACCGGCGGCGATCCCCGCCGCGGAACTCCGCCCCTCCCCGTGGGCAGCCCCCTCCCAACCTCCTCCGGCCGAATTGAGCCTACCCTTAGAATCGCCAGCCCCTGCCCGTGCTAAACCACCCTCCCTTGGACCGAGAACCGGGCCACCGGCGGCAAGCCGCCGTCAAGCTCACCGGCGACCGGCCCTTCCCCCTCGCTCGGCCGGTTCGCCATGCCGTCTGGCCACGGCGCCGTTTTCTTCCCCCCCCCCTCCCGCTCTCGCTGGCAAGTGGGCCCGCAGCGACGCCGTCACCCTCGCGCGCAGCGCCGTCTCCCCCGCGCTCTTGGGCCGCCGCTGGGCCGTAAGCGCCTCGCGCGCGTGCTCGTGCCTGGGGTGGGCCAAAAATCGTGTCCCCAGCCCAGGAAAGAAGAATTCTCTTTTCTTTTTTCCTTTTCCACCCTTTTTCCCATTTAAATACTTTTCTCAATATTTTATGCACCAAAAATTATCAAAAAGGATTTCCAAGGTTACATACAATCATAAGGTTAGAAAATGACACACTATAATTGGTAAACCACCACTGATGTATTGTTTTATTGCCTGTTTCCTAGAGGAAGCGGGGACCGTTGATCCGGAACCCGTAGCCCCGGAAGAGGGACCAGAGCCCGAACTTCCGGAAGTAGATCTTCTGTGCCAGGAAAGCTTCGACGAAGGCAAGTACATCCTTCCCTTGATGCATAAATTACCTACTCTCTCTACCACTGCCTAGGCCGGGAATTATGGGGGGGTATTGCATTGTGAGTAAGAGATGGCCCGCATTAACATATACACTGGATACGAAATGTGGGTTGAGAAGAAGGACAGTGTGTTTTCTCCAAACAAAATCTCTTTCTTTTTTTAAAAGTTTTGCGATGAAGGGTACTCACCCTCATCACCCTAGGAGTGGGATGATCAAGGACTCCCTGGTTTAGGGGAGGGCCTAAGGTGTTGGCTCAGCTGGTTTAGGCGTGAGCAGAAGGATTGTCCCCTCGTATAAGGACCGGCTTGTCATTTTCACTACCTGTAGTCCTTTATCGTACAACCACTCGAGACTGTGTGGGCAGTCACTCAATCCGAACTCGTGCGGTCCAACCCCAGGGTTAAGAAGGCTGGGGAGCACCGGGACGATAAGGAGGGGGATAGTTTTGTCCGGTTTGGACATGGTGGTGGCCTGACTCCTTCCGGATAACCGTTAAGGTTAGGACGTATGAGTAAGGAAAGAGATCCGGCATTCGGATCTCGCGACGGTGAGATCGCAGAAACCGGGCTAGTGGGTAAAGTGTACACCTCTGCGCAGAGTTGGAAACCTATTCGAATAGTCCGTGTCCACTGGTATGGACGAGTCTGGTATGGTATGGCAATTAGACCCTTTCTCTATGAGTTTCATGAAAAGGGGAATGTGTGAATAAATAGGTGTTAAGAAAGAAACTGAGGCCACGGGAGCGGGAAGCTCAGTGGCGGTTGAGTTTTTGGTTATTTTTAAGGCTATGGGAAAAACCTTCAAGTAACTGCCTTTTCTAAGAAAATGATGAGTGACCACAACTCCACCAAATTGAGCATGTATATCATAGGTCTCTTTCTCTCTACGGGAGTGGGGTGGGCTTGCGGAATACCTAGTGTATTCACCCAGATTTATTTATGTTTTTCAGCAGCCGAAGACTTCTTTTCTGCTATGCTTGATTGAGAGGGCTGTGTCTGCACCCAGTTCTGCCTGTGGCTTGGGCTAGTTTAATTTCCACCGCGTTCTTCTTATTTTGGCTCTCTCGAGCTTGTACCCCGGTATTGTAATAACCTTTATTTAAACTCTGTACTATTTGAAGTAAGGAATGTGATTACTAGCCTCCTGGGACTAGTAATTGTATCACATTTGAGTCCCAAAGGATCGGGACGCTTCAGGTGGTATCAGAACCATAGGACTGGCCGTAGATCACAGCCCTGACCCTAAAACTTGCCATAAAAAGAAAACACCTCTTACCCTAAGAAAAGTTTTCTCCCCTTCCCCGGTTTTTACAAGACCCTTCTTTTCCTATTCCAGATGGAAGACTCTCTGGCCATTAGGACATCCTACTGCTCAGAAGTGGAAGGGTTCCCACATCTCTTGAGAAGTTGTGCGCTTCGCATGGGAATCCGCAAGAAGCCGGAATACGTCTGGACGGAGCATATCGAGGGCGGAATGGAGAGATGCTCTATGGCAGTCTACCTGGGAGAAAGCCGAAACTATCCAAACCATCCTTCCTTCCAAGTCACTTTTACCGGATACCGTTTCCCAGATACTTGCCAAAATGTCGCCCGAAAAGCCCTCCGTCAACTGTGTCAGAACTACAACAAAGTGATCTTTGAAACCCCCCTCCGCTACTTTCCACCCAGCAACAAGAATACCCCCACCTGGAGGAAAAGACTTCAGGCCCTGTCAGGGGGAGATCCTATTGAGAATGATCCCACCATCGTCTACATGGTTGGATACCTTCACACCCTTGATAACCAATATGATGACCTCACCCTCCACTGCACCTCCCTAACCTCCCGGGTGGAAAGCCTGGAGCAAAAAGTCAGGGAACTTTCAGAAGAAAAGGCGTCCCTTCAAGAGAGCCTCTCAATAGCTGAAGGCGAAGAGACCAATACCCGTGAAGCCTACCGCACCCTAAAAATGGACTATGATAAGAAACTGAAGAAGCTCGCCCCCGCAAGAAAGATCCGCAAGAAGACCAAAAGCCAAGGATGTCAGACTGAGCAGAAGGAAGAAAACCCTCCAAGGAACCCGTCCGACACCGAGGAGATGTCCCTGGCCAGCCTTGATGACCTTCTCAAGGAATTTGGGGACACTTTAGAGAAGGAGTTCGGGAGTACCCTAGATAGCACTCGTGTGTGTTGAGCTTGTTGTAGCAGCGTACTGTGTTATGTAATGGCTTGATGTAATGAATAAAATAACTAGTAAAAAAATGGCATGTGCATGATAGTGACTCTTTTCCCATGGCAGATGGCTTCGGATAGAACCACGCCTACCGCCTCTGGGATTGGAGCAAGACTTCCTCTAGGAGCTGAAGGAGAGGCTGGCGGAGAAGGGGGTGAGACCCACCTCCCCGCACCTCCGGAGCTACCACTAGACCTAGCCCAAGTTCTAGCCAATCAAACCCGACTCATTGAAGTCCTCACTCGAAGTCTGGAAAACCAGCGCCCAGGTGGTGGAAGGCCACAGGACAAGATGGGAGAATTTTTGAGACTCAAGCCTCCCACGTTCGCGGGGTCCAGCAATCCCCTCGATGCAGATGACTGGCTTCGCACGATCAAGAGGAAGTTGGAAGCTATCGGATGCCCCGAAAATCAGCGTGTTCAACTGGCAGCTCATCAGCTTTCAGGAATGGCTTTAGCATGGTGGGACACTTTCAGTGAGGCCGTCAGAGATGCTACCTGGGCAGAATTCGAAGCAGCCTTCCGTGAGCACCACGTACCCCAGGGGATAGTTCAACTCAAGGAGGATGAATTCTGGGAGCTAACTCAAGGCGGGAGAACAGTCAGTGAGTATGTGCACAAGTTCACAGAGCTGGCCCGCTACGCGCCTGAGGATGTCAGCACCGAGTCCAGAAAGATGGCCCGTTTTCTGAGAGGACTAAGACCCGAACTTAAGACCATCCTCGCCGGCCAAGACTTCCACAGCTTCTCTCACCTCTCCAACAAAGCTATCCAAGTGGAAAGGGCAAAAGAGGAAGAAAAAGGGCACCTCAAGAGGAAATTTCAAGTTCTCCGAGCTCAACAGCAAGAACGTCACCAGAGAGCTTGACCCTTTGGGCTTCCACCTAGGGGTCCAAGCTTCAATAAACCATCTGGACCCACTCCATCGCGCTACAGTCAGCAGAGCCAGAGCTCCCTTCAGGCACCCTCCGTTGCAAGCAACCAACCGCCAGCAAACGCCTGTTGGCACTGCGGAGACCCCAGTCACTTCAAGAACAACTGCCCTCAGTTGAAGGCACCCGGACCAACCTACTCCAACTCGGTGAATGGCCCCAAGATTCCCTCGGCACCTACCTCTAAGGCACCACCTTCCAACAGCCAGTAGAGCAGGACTCAGTACCAGGGCAGAGCCCGAGTCAACCATGTCGACGCTCAAGAAGCCCAGCAAGCCCCGGGAGTAGTGCTCGGTGAGTTCCTTGTTGAATTTACTCCCGCTACTGTGCTTTTTGATTCGGGAGCATCCCATTCTTTTATAGCCGCTAAGTTTGTGGAAAAACATGGTATCCCCTCTACATCCCTAGCTGTCCCTTTGGTCACCCGAACCCCGGGATCAGACCTCCTGTGCAAACTCAGGTGCTCTCAAGTCAGAATTCTTTTAAGTGGGGTAGTGTTCCTGGCAGACTTAACCATCTTGCCATCCCGAGGGATTGATGTGATACTAGGAATGGACTGGCTAGCTAAGCACAAAGGTATCATCAGCTGCGCAAGCAAGACTATTCTTCTCACAGATCACCAAGGAAAGGCAGTTTCCTGTCAAGCCCAACCGCCCGCAAACGATCCGATGATGTTTAATCTGGCAGCAGAAAACATGTCTGTAATCGAAGAATTTGAGGATGTATTTCCAGAAGAGTTGCCCGGGATGCCTCTAGAAAGGGGAGTAGAGTTCTATATAGATCTCATTCCTGGCACTGCACCCATCGCCAAGAGACCCTACCGCATGGCCCCCACAGAATTGGCAGAATTGTAACTCCAAATTGCAGAGCTGCAACAAAAAGGGTACATCCGTCCCGGTTCGTCTCCCTGGGGGGCACCCGTTCTTTTCGTTACTAAAAAGGATGGAAGTATGAGAATGTGTATTGATTATCGATCCCTGAATGAAGTTACAATCAAGAATAAGTACCCTCTCCCCCGGATCGATGACCTCTTCGACCAACTGCAGGGAGCCAAATACTTCTCCAAGATAGACCTCAGGTCAGGGTATCACCAACTGAGAATCAAGGAAGCAGACATTCAGAAGACTGCGTTCGTCACCAGATACGGGCAATATGAATTCACAGTGATGCCATTTGGGCTAACAAACGCACCCGCCTTTTTCATGAACCTCATGAATAAGGTATTTATGGAAGAATTGGACAAGTTTGTCGTAGTCTTCATAGACGACATCCTTATTTATTCCAAGAATTGTAATGACCATGAGCGTCACCTTCGAGTCGTTCTCGGAAGACTCAGAGCACATCAACTCTACGCTAAGCTCAGCAAGTGTGAGTTCTGGTTAGAGAAGATAGCTTTCCTGGGGCATATCTTGACTGCAGAAGGGATAGAAGTAGACCCATCCAAGGTAGAAGTCGTTTCAAATTGGAAACAGCCATCCAACGTCAGTGAAGTACGAAGCTTTCTGGGAATGGCAGGGTATTACCGCCGCTTTATTAAGGGATTCTCCAGCATAGCGAAACCTATGACCGAACTTCTCAAAAAGGACAATAAGTTTGTGTGGACTCCCAAATGTGAGGAAAGTTTCCAGATCATCAAGGAAAAGCTTACAACCGCGCCAGTTTTGACACTGCCAGATATACACCAAGATTTTGTCATCTTCTGTGATGCTTCCAAGCAAGGCTTAGGGTGTGTCTTGATGCAAAATGAGAAAGTTATTGCTTATGCATCCCGCTTACCCAAGCCACACGAGCAGAACTACCCTACCCACGATCTGGAATTGGCAGCCATAGTGCACGCCCTAAAAATATGGAGGCACTATCTGATCGGGAACAAATGCCACATCTTCACTGATCACAAGAGTCTGAAGTACATCTTCACGCAACCGGACCTCAACCTCCATCAAAGAAGATGGCTTGAATTGATCAAGGATTATGACCTTGAGATCCACTACCACCCCGGGAAGGCCAACGTGGTAGCAGACGCCCTCAGCCGAAAACCTTTCGGGGTTAAAGGGACCAACTTTTAGAAGACTGGAAGAGAGAATCAGCTCAGCTAAATGCATGTCTAGGAGACAACGGTAGCCTGGAAGTCAAGCCAAATCTAGAAGATCTCATATGCAAGGCTCAACGCCTGGACGCCGAGACAGCCAGACTTACGGAAAGAGCTCGCAAGGAGCAACTTCCGGACCTCAGGACAGATGAGCAAGGAGTCCTCTGGTTCAAGAACCGCCTGTGTGTACCAGTGGGAGAGGCACGGGAAGCCCTGCTCAATGAAGCCCACAACTCAGCCTACTCCATCCACCCAGGAACCACCAAGATGTACCTAGACCTCAAAGCCAGATACTGGTGGAAAGGGATGAAGAAGGAGATAGCACAGTATGTGGCTCGATGTGACACCTGTCAGCGAACAAAGGCCAAACATCAGAAGCCTGCAGGCCTACTTCAACCCCTCCCAATACCCGAATGGAAGTGGGAAGAAATAGGCATGGATTTTGTGACCGGACTGCCCCGAACTCAGAAAGGAAATGATTCCATATGGGTAATAATCGATCGTCTCACCAAGGTGGCCCACTTCGTTCCAGTAAAGACCACTTTTGGAGGAGCCACCCTGGCCCGAATATACCTTAAAGAGATAGTCAGGCTCCATGGCATTCCGCGGAAGATAGTATCAGATAGAGGAACGCAGTTCACTTCAAAATTTTGGAAGGGCCTCCAGCAAGCAATGGGCACCAAGCTAGATTTCAGTACCGCTTACCACCCCCAGTCAGATGGTCAAATAGAAAGAGTCAACAAGATCCTCGAAGATTTACTCAGAGCCTGCGTGTTAACTTTCGACAGGGATTGGGAGTCTAGTTTGTCGTATGCCGAATTCTCGTACAACAACAACCATCAGGCCAGCATCAAAATGTCACCATTCGAAGCACTGTATGGAAGAAAATGCCAGACTCCCCTAATGTGGTCCAATGTAGGGGAAAGGACACTAGAAGGACCCGACTTTGTTAAAGAAGCCGAAGAAAAAGTCGCTTTGATCCGCAGGAGGTTACTTGAAGCTCAGAGTCGACAGAAGAGTTATGCAGACAATATACGAAGGGAACTCAGATTTGAGGAAGGGGATTTCGTTTATCTCAAGGTCTCCCCGATGCGTGGTGTCAAAAGGTTCCAAATGAAAGGAAAGCTAGCACCATGTTTCGTCGGTCCCTACCCCGTCATTGCCCGAATAGGACCCACAGCATACCGTCTTGAGCTACCAGAGTCCATGTCAGATATTCACAATGTGTTCCATGTGTCTCAACTCCGCAAATGCCTAAAGGTACCAGAAACCCGCATCGAGGCAGATGCAATTCAGATTCAAAAGGATCTCCAGTACAGGGAAAAGCCAGTGAAGATTCTCGACTCAGCAGTCAGAAGGACCCGCAACTCAGAAGTGAAACTCTGTAAAGTTCAGTGGAGCAGAGATGGAGAAGAGGAAGCCACCTGGGAAAGTGAGGACTCTCTGAGGAGGGAATACCCTTACCTTTTCTCGAGCCCCGTCTGAATCTCGAGGGCGAGATACCTTTAAGTGGGGTAGGTTTGTAGCATCCCAAAAATCCTAACCCAGGTTTGAAACCCTAATCTACCCTTTCCCCTCCTTTCACCCTCTAATTCCAAGATCTCCCCTAGATTTCTTTCATCATATGCATACACTTTATTTGATCACAAGCACCTCACTTAGATTCTATTTTCTAACACCTAGACTATCTACAAAATAAATTGTTCAAAAGAGAAAGGTGCAAAAAGGGAAATAGGAATTAGAAAGTAAAAAGAAAAAGAGAAAAACCCTCCCCTCCCCCTGCTGGGCCGACTCCCGGCCCAAACCCACCGCCTCCCTTTCCCTCGCGCCCGCGCTCCTCCTCTCTCGGCCCATCTCCGGCCTGTCTCCGCGCACGCGCCAGCCCGCTCCGCACCCCGCCCCCCTCTCACTGGCAAAGCGTCCCCACCCGTCAGCCGCCCTCTCTCTCGCACGCTCGCTCAGACAAAGTGGCCCCGCTTGTCAGCTGCTTCGTCGTCCTTTCGCCGTCCCTTCACCGCCGTCACCTCCGGCCATCGCCTCCGTCCTCCCCTCCGTCTTCTCGCCGCACAGGGAAGTTTGGCACCGCTCCGTCCTCCCCCCTTGACCAGCGTCCTCGCCGGTACCGCCCCGCCGTGGTGTCCCCTCGGCGGCGCTGTGCGGCATTTATGGGCGGCACTGTGTAGCTCGCCGGAGCCAAGAAGCTCCACCGCCCCCCTTCCCTCGGCCGCCTATAAAAGGCTCGCCCAGAGCTCCTTCTTCCTCGCACCTGCCTCGGCCATCCCTCTCCTCCCCTTCCCCGAGCACAATTCGCGAAGCGCCGTCGTCGTCCTCCTCTCCGGTGAGTCCTTTCCTCCTCCTCCCTCTCCCTCTCCGTTGGTCCAGCGAGAAATTGAGGGAGCCGAGCAGCTCCCTCACGAGGCCGCGAACCCGAAGCACCACTTTCCAGCCCCCGTCCCCCACCCAGAGCCCACCGGCGGCGATCCCCACCGCGGAACTCCGCCCCTCCCCGTGGGCAGCCCCCTCCCAACCTCCTCCGGCCGAATTGAGCCTACCCTTAGAATCGCCAGCCCCCGCCCGTGCTAAACCACCCTCCCTTGGACCGAGAACCGGGCCACCGGCGGCAAGCCGCCGTCAAGCTCACCAGCGACCGGCCCTTCCCCCTCGCTCGGCCGGTTCTCCACGCCGTCTGGCCACGGCGCCGTTTTCTTCCCCCCCCCCCCCCCCCCCCCCGCTCTCGCTGGCAAGTGGGCCCGCAGCGACGCCATCACCCTCGCGCGCAGCGCCGTCTCCCCCGCGCTCTTGGGCCGCCGCTGGGCCGTAAGCGCCCCGCGCGCGCGCTCGTGCCCGGGGTGGGCCAAAAATCGTGTCCCCAGCCCAGGAAAGAAGAATTCTCTTTTCTTTTTCCTTTTCCACCCTTTTTCCCATTTAAATACTTTTCTCAATATTTTATGCACCAAAAATTATCAAAAAGGATTTCCAAGGTTACATACAATCATAAGGTTAGAAAATGACACACTATAATTGGTAAACCACCACTAATGTATTGTTTTATTGCCTGTTTCCTAGAGGAAGCGGGGACCGTTGATCCGGAACCCGTAGCCCCGGAAGAGGGACCAGAGCCCGAACTTCCGGAAGTAGATCTTCTGTGCCAGGAAAGCTTCGACGAAGGCAAGTCCGTCCTTCCCTTGATGCATAAATTACCTACTCTCTCTACCACTGCCTAGGCCAGGAATTATGGGGGGGTATTGCATTGTGAGTAAGAGATGGCCCGCATTAACATATACACTGGATACGAAATGTGGGTTGAGAAGAAGGACAATGTGTTTTCTCCAAACAAAATCTCTTTCTTTTTTTAAAAGTTTTGCGATGAAGGGTACTCACCCTCATCACCCTGGGAGTGGGATGATCAAGGACTCCCTGGTTTAGGGGAGGGCCTAAGGTGTTGGCTCAGCTGGTTTAGGCATGAGCAGAAGGATTGTCCCCTCGTATAAGGACCGGCTTGTCATTTTCACTACCTGTACTCCTTTATCGTACAACCACTCGAGACTGTGTGGGCAGTCACTCAATCCGAACTCGTGCGGTCCAACCCCAGGGTTAAGAAGGCTGGGGAGCACCAGGAGGATAAGGAGGGGGAAAGTTTTGTCCGGTTTGGACATGGTGGTGGCCTGACTCCTTCCGGATAACCGTTAAGGTTAGGACGTATGAGTAAGGAAAGAGATCCGGCATTCGGATCTCGCGACGGTGAGATCGCAGAAACCAGGCTAGTGGGTAAAGTGTACACCTCTGCGCAGAGTTGGAAACCTATTCGAATAGTCCGTGTCCACTGGTATGGACGAGTCTGGTATGGTATGGCAATTAGACCCTTTCTCTATGAGTTTCATGAAAAGGGGAATGTGTGAATAAATAGGTGTTAAGAAAGAAACTGAGGCCACGGGAGCGGGAAGCTCAGTGGCGGTTGAGTTTTTGGTTATTTTTAAGGCTATGGGAAAAACCTTCAAGTAACTGCCTTTTCTAAGAAAATGATGAGTAACCACAACTCCACCAAATTGAGCATGTATATCATAGGTCTCTTTCTCTCTACGAGAGTGGGGTGGGCTTGCGGAATACCTAGTGTATTCACCCAGATTTATTTATGTTTTTCAGCAGCCGAAGACTTCTTTTCTGCTATGCTTGATTGAGAGGGCTGTGTCTGCACCCAGTTCTGCCTATGGCTTGGGCTAGTTTAATTTCCACCGCGTTCTTCTTATTTTGGCTCTCTCGAGCTTGTACCCCGGTATTGTAATAACCTTTATTTAAACTCTGTACTATTTGAAGTAAGGAATGTGATTACTAGCCTCCTGGGACTAGTAATTGTATCACATTTGAGTCCCAAAGGATCAGGACGCTTCACTGGCGCACCGGACAATGTCCGGTGCACCACCGGACAGTCCGGTGCACCCGGACTGAGCAGAGTCTTGGCTGCTCGAGCCAAGACATTTCCGATTGTTCTTTTCCTATTTCCAGCACTTAGACACGATACATTAGTCCACAAAACAATGTACTAAGTCTGAGAAACATACCTTTATACTTGATTTGTACTTTGTCCACCATTTGACATTTAGGCACTTGTGTTGGACACTAAATCACCAAAATACTTAGAAATGGCCCAAAGGCACATTTCCCTTTCAGTTTTGTTACTAGGTTATGACTCAAACACAAGGGCATATAGAGTCTTCAACAAGTCCACTGGATTAGTTGAAGTTACTTGTGACATTGTGTTTGATGTGACTAATGGCTCCCAAGTGGAGCAAGTTGATCTTGATGAACTAGATGATGAAGAGGCTACGTGCGTCGCACTAAGAAACATGTCCATTGGGGATGTGTGCCCAAAAGAATCCAAAGAGCCCACACAAACACAAGATCAACCATCATCTTCTAAGCAAGCATCCCCACCAACTCAAGATGAGGATCAGGCTCAAGAAGAAGAGGATAAAGATCAAGACGATGAGCTACCTCAAGAGGAGGACATTGATCAAGGGGGAGATGATGGTAATGAAGACAAGGACGATGAACAAGAAATTAGGGATCAAAGACCGCCACACCCAAGAGTCCACGAAGCAATTCAAAGAGATCACCCTGTCAACTCCATATTTGGTGACATTCATAAGGGGGTTGTCGGTGTTTTGGGTCCGACCGTGCACCCAGGGTTGCCCCTCGAGGTGCTTCTTGGAGTAGGATGGTTTTATCGACTGTAGCTCGATGGTTCGTGCCAGATGCACGAGAGACAGTAGACAACCGTGTACAGGTTTGGGCCGCTTCGAGATGCGTAACACCCTACGTCCTGGTGTGGATTTTTTATGTGGTGGGTTATAGGGGAGTTCTCTAGTACCAGAGATGCTAGAGAGCTGAGTAGATGGCTAATGAGTGAGTTGTGTTCGAGGGGGTGCGCCTAGGCCTTATATACTCGACCGTGGGGCGTTACATGCGGATATGATAACAACGTGCGCCTAAGTAATACTGAACCAACTGAGCTTATCTTCCTATTATTCTGCCGACTTATCATCATTCAGCTCCGACGCCTGAGGCCGCAGCGCGGGAGAATCGGATCACTGCTGTGGATAATGCTTGAATTCATTGGGCCGCCTGGGCTCGAGTTGATCCAATCTTGCGCCGATCCATTCTGCCAGACATTCCTCCCCAGGCCCACGAAGGGATGGCCTTGCGAAATAATGGGCCCAAGGCCTTTCGCGAGGTCTTCTAGCCTTCTAGTGGACCCGGGGGATATCTGTCCCCCACAAGCCCCCAATCTTTGAGTTGATTTTGAAATAATCGACCCAAAGATTCTAGGTCCAGCTTGTAGTTTTTGATATTGGTAAGGAATGCTTTGAAAATATGTCTGTCGAGTTGTTGCTTCCGAACTCTGAGTAACTCGGTAAAAATGATCTTCTATTATCCTCTTATGTCATTATTCATCGGTCTTCACTTTATTCTTCAGTAATCGGTGCACTGTCTTGGGCTTGTGCTTTGGAGATCAGCATTCTGCTCTCTAGGGTTCAGGATTCATTGGGTGCACCGGAGGTGCACCCAATGGGTGTAGCCCCCGAGTTTTGAGTGGATTACTGAAAATAATCCACTCAAAGGTCTTCACCTCATGCTTTTTTAGGAATCATCTTTATCTTCATCTCATGCTTTAGAAATCAGCATTTTATCGTTAGTTCATGCTTTAGAGATCAGCATTCTGTCTTTTGGGGTTAATGATTCATTGGGTGCACCGGAGGTGCGCCCAATGGGTGTAGCCCCCGAGCTTTGAGTGGATTACTGAAAATAATCCACTCAAAGGTCTTCATCTCATGTTTTTAGAAATCATCCTTTTATCTTCGTCGAATGCCTTAGAATTCAGCATTATATCATCAGCTTTATGCTTTAGAGATCAGCATACGATTTTGCCTTTGAGATCAACAACGCAGTCTACCCATGTCCTGTTAGGTTTGAAATTTATTTCATCTGCGATGGATTGGACGTCCGGTAGATGGCTCTTGGCTGGTCTTCATTTCGCTTCGTGCTTTAATGCTTCTGTTGATTAGACTTGTACTTCAACATCTATTTTTGGCTTTCCTCCGATCTCTATCGATATCTTCCTTCTGTCTTGATACATTCATTGCGTATACTGTATGGATGTGAATGCTTGGGAAAATCTATTGAAAATTCCTGGGTGTCCCCCCAATGGGTGTAGCCAAGGGACGGCTTGGTGCGCTGAGCGTTTAGCAAACTGTCCCTGAGTAGTAACTTGACGTGACCGCGGGGTGTAATCATATCGTCCAAGCAGTTGACTAGAGTCCCAATGGGTGTCATGTTACGTGAAACGACGTCAGCCGCCTAACTTTTTTCCAGACGATTTGAATTGCTTATTGAATATTTGTGATTGTTCAGTGACCGTGGTAGGAGATGAGCGGTTGCCTTCTTCCTCTATAAATAGACCGCTTGCTTCACTGGCGTCTTCACACATCTCTCCGTCGTTTGTTGCTTATTCTCCTCTTTTCTCTTCTCTTCTACTCCACCATGGGCAAGAGCAAGAAAGGCGGAAGTTCATCGCACCATTCCGGCGACAAGCGGAAGCGCAAGCCGACCCCTCCCTCGGAGGACTTCGGCAATTCCGAGTACTCAGAGGGGGAGTTTTCCTCCGAGTCTGAGGGTCGCCAGTCTACACCTCTCCCCTGGTATCGTCCGATGACTCGGACGATTCCCAGGGGATCACCGCCGAGGTGTGGACATACATCCGGGTCGTCGAGCACTCCGGGCTCGAGGGCTCGAATGAGTCGGAGGTCTCCTCGGGCAAGGAGAACTCCTCTGACTCATCCGAGGAGGAGAGCGGCAGTGATGGCGACGACGAGGGCAACGGCGACGACGGA
This sequence comes from Zea luxurians, assembly GCA_029449295.1. Classification (NCBI taxonomy): domain Eukaryota; kingdom Viridiplantae; phylum Streptophyta; class Magnoliopsida; order Poales; family Poaceae; genus Zea; species Zea luxurians. Next base: position 7,194,821 of record JAOPSE010000016.1, read on the forward strand.
GGCGACAGTGATGGTGACAACGACGGCGGTAAGGGCGACGACAAGAGCGGCAGTGATAGCGGCAAGGCTAGTGGCAAAGCGCCACTGACTTAGATATTAGTATAGATAAATGGTAGTAGAAGTAGTATTAGTGGAATAATGTAGTAGTAGTTAGTAGTATAGCGTAGTGTAGGTAGTAATGTAATGTAGTAATGTAATGTATCGAAAATTGGGGAGAAGACCGGCTCATAATGGGTCGGTCTTTTAAGTTTGTGGAAGGACTTCCCCTTTTATATAATTAAGAAAACTTCGACTTGTTCTGTGCATATCTTTTGCCTTTCCATCGTTCCTTTATAGTCGATCGACAGCTTGTATTTTGCCCAATGCAGCCGTTGTTCTAAGAGATAACGCTCGAGTAACGACTTGTAATTGATCTGTCGTATTTAATTCTGCCTGCATTTGCGTTGCGAAAAAACGACTGCGTTACTGCTGGTGTCCTCAGAGGTAACAACCGAATTATGCTAGATTGCGTCGGTGTTTTGGAGGCAACAGCCGAGCTATGCTTGGCGACGTTGGTGTTTTAGAGGTAACAGTCGAGTCATGCTGGGCCACGTTGGTATTTTAGAAATAGCAGTCGAGTGGTGCTTGGCAACGTTGGCGTTTTAGAGGTAACGACCGAGTCATGCTGAGCCACGTCGGCGTTTTAGAAATAACGGTCGAGTGGTGCTTGGTGGCGTTTTAGAGGTAACAGCCGAGTCATGCTGAGCCACGTCGGTGTTTTAGAAATAACGGCCGAGTGGTGATTGGCGTCGTTAACGTTTTTAGAGGTAACAGCCGAGTCATGCTGAGCCACGTCGGCGTTTTAGAAATAACAGCCGAGTGGTGCTTGGCGACGTTGGCGTTTTAGAGGTAACAACCGAGTCATGCTGAGCCACGTTGGCGTTTTAAAAATAACGACCAAGTGGTGATTGGCGTCGTCAACGTTTTTAGAGGTAACAGCCGAGTCATGTTGAGCCACATTGGCGTTTTAGAAATAACGGCCGAGTGGTGACATAACGCTTTTTAGAAACGGTGTGTGATCCGGGAAAACCCCATTTATATCACATCGTCGCACGCCTCTGCGTTCTGAGCCCTAGCCTCGCTTTTTTGCCTCCGAACATCCTCTGTTTCCTTTTGATTTCGCTTCCGCTCAGTCCACCGACGAGATTGCGATGGCACCCAAGCGGAAGAACCAGAATTCTGCTGCTGCGGTCATTCCTCCTATCGATTTCAATAGCCAATTGCCTTTCGCAGGTAATCATATGTCTGTTGTCTCCAAGTCGGATCTTATCCACCTTGTTAATGTCGGAGTTCTTCCTCCGAAGGAGCTTTGCTCTTGGCGGATTTGTCGTGGGGTTACTGTCCCGACAGAGGATACTCACGAGTCCGTTGTTTACATCCCTTTTCTTATCCGCAGCCTTGCTCTTCCCATTTCTCCCTTCTTTTGCGATCTCCTTGACTTTTACAATCCGAATCTGACTCATCTGAATCCCAACTCTATTCTACAAAATTTTGTCTTTGTTCATCTGTGCGAGGCCTACCTTGGAATTCTTCCTCACTTCGGTTTGTGGAAGTATTTGTATCATTGTCATCCTAGGATGGCTGGGGGCAGCACCAGCTCGTGGGCGGTGCGAGTCTAGAGATGCGCTGTGGGAGGAAAACAGAATACCTTGACATCCCACTTAAGGATAGCTTTAAAGGATGGCGCTCAGTGTGGTTCATTGTGGAAAACCATGGCAAGTCCCTCCCCCCTCGGTCAGGGAGACAGCCAGATGTTCGCACTCGAAGTTGGATTGAGTCTCCTACAGCCTTGGAGATAACAGAAGCCAAGATTCTGCTTGCTGAAATTTGTTTGATGAAGGAGAAAGGTCAGACCGCTGAAGCTAGGGTTGCAGACTTTGTTTTAAGAATATTCAGCCACTGAAGGACAGAGCATATCCGGCTTATTTGTACACTGGTGTTACCGACTCAACCCGGGTTAACAACAAGAGGATTCCTGCTGTGGATTTGGTGAGCCGACTGGAGATGATCTTCAGGGGCAAAGTATCAAATGTTGGTGCTCCTGTTGCATATTCTGCTTGGAATCTGCCACCTTCTAAGTCCTTTTTCGATTTTGTGTCCCATCCTCCTGCCGGTGATAGTGGTTTGGGTCTTAGAGTGCGATCCTCTCTTGAAGATATTGAGGTCCTGGTTGCTTCACTTGGTGATCTTCCCAATGATGAGAGGCAAGTTCACTTTGAGATGCCTACGAGTCCAGGTGATGCAGAGATGAGTGCTATGCTGGACATGTTGGCTGGGGATTCTTCTAACTCGGTCCCTGCTGAAACAATGGTTGTTGCAACTATCCCAGAGCTTGAAGAAACCGTGGACACCCGAAAGCCTGAGGGTACTCGCCCGAAACGTCTCCGCCAGGTTAGTCATCCAACTGCACCTGCCGAGGGGAAGAAGAAGAAGAAGAAGAGATGGCTTCGGCGAGTATCGTGTCTGGACCAGGGTGCTGGCCCTTCTGCTCCTGCTGCTGAAGAAGTACCAGTGGAAATCTTTACTGGAGCTAAACCCAATGGGTGTGACCCTGCTGATGATGATCCCAATGGGTGTGACCCTGCCAGAGCTAAACCCAATGGGTGTTACCCTGCCAGAGCTGAACCCAATGGGTGTGACCCTGCAAGAGCTGATCCCAATGGGTGTAACCCTGCCAGAGCCAATCCCAATGGGTGTGACCCTGCAAGAGCTGAACCCAATGGGTGTGACCCTGCGCCGTTTATTGTCCGTATTGTTGACGAGGAAGAAGAAGAGGAAGTCCCATTGATTCGGAAGAACAATCGACGCTACAGAGTCAGTGGGGGGAACAGCGATATTCCTTCTCCAGCTTTGTCTGCCCTCGTTAGCCTGCAAGAATTATCCATAGCAAATTTTGATCAGGCTCTCGAGGATGTTGTTCCTAAAGATATGCTGTCAGAGCCAACTGATTCCAATCTCAATGCATTTCACCGCTCCACCGGAAATTCCCTCTGCCCCTACCGTACTCCAGCTTGGTAGTTTCCACCGCCTGTCTAGGGTTGAGCCCTGGGATTTGATGGCGCGTGCACCTTTTCTTATTTATCAAAAAAAACTATAAATATTCTAAAGTGCAGCCGGATAGATCCAATCTATTCTTGAAATAGACAACTCGCACACACTCCCTTTCCAAAAAAATCAATACACCAACCACTACAATTAGATTTATTAGATTTGTTCAAACAACTTGACTTGTCTGTCTCGATGGATAAAGCAAAGCCAGGAACCAGGATAGGAGCTCGCGCTTCCATGATCCCTACCTCTCTCTCCTTTCGGCTAGTCATTGGAAAGCTTGCTTCCTAAAAGGTGCCAGGAATAGGCTATCTAGAGGAAATAGAGACTACACTGAGTGTAATAGTCAAGCAGGAAAGTAGACTAGAAAGAAAGAAAGCATGAAAGCAGGATTGGGATTAGCCAGAGCCAGTAGATCCTCAAGTCAAGGATTTGGGATTATTTGGATTCGCCCTAGTATCAACAATGGATTAGTATTGCTTCTATTGATGGCTAGGCCTGTCTATCTGAGGGAACTATGGATTCATAGGCAAGACAAGAAGGGGAACAGAACCGTATAGGGAAATTGAAACAGTGATGCAAATCGGGATCTCATGCTAGGAAAGATCAGTTGTAAGCTGGAAGCAAGCTTTCTTCTCAGGTATTGGAGCAACATTGAGAAATCCTTAGCGAAATAGGTGTAATGGAAAAAGAAGTGCTTCGAATCATTGCTATTTGACTCGGACCTGTTCTGAAAAGAGGTATTTCGAATTGCTTGTTGACACGGAGAAAGTAGGGGAAAACCTCTGCAAAAATGTCCATATTGACCTTGCCTTGGACATAGAAGAGTTCCGAATCGAGATGGAATTCCTGGGTTCGAACCTTATCTTAAGGGAGGTATCCGGGTCTATTTGTTAGGGCTATGTTTCTGTAACTAGACTAGTTTCCTGATTCATAGGTTCTAGTTCCTGTTTCTTTTCAGGCTCAGGGTCGGGCCTTCTCATTCCTGGTTCTCAATTGCGCATATATCAAGAAAGGAAAAGTAGTAAGCTGGACTGGTTCCTTGCTTTCAGGGGTGCTCGTATACTTTACAGATGAATACCTTAGCATTCCGGGGTGTTAGCTTTCCTTGGTTGATACGGTTTCGCCCCTTAGGAGCTAGCCTGGAAATCCAAAGAAAAGAAAGTCAGGTCGTCTATTTAGAAAGGAAAGGGCTAACTTGTGGAGCCATTATTATACTAGTCGAAGTGGCAAGACTCACTAGAACGGATCCTCTTCTCCCATCAGCTATGGAAACATACATCCTAGTAGCAATGGATTAGTATTGAAACGTCCAAGGCTTTCTGTGCGGCGTATACTAGCTCTAAATATTTCCATTCATTCATACATGTCTCTCTGGTTTCACAAGTCTAAGGATTGGTGGCTGGCTATTGGTGTAAGCATTCCAGGATCTGCAAGAGAAGAGAAATGGGTGACTTGAATATGCAGCAATTTGCCTGGCTATGGATAGGCAGGCATTCCTTTCTATGGGCCACCCACTGCTCCTAATCAATAAATTGCTTTAGGACAAGAGTCATGTGTGACCAGATTGGAAACCGAATTCCATTCCTGATGAGAAGAGAAACTATCTGATATTCCTCCTATTCCGGAAGGTTTTCTAGCCACCTACTTAGAGATTTGGCAGACTACCAATCCAAATAGCAGTCAAGAAAGAATCCAAGTTGCAGTCAAGATAGATGGAATGGACTAGGGCGCAAGGAAAGAGATCCAGAACGAGACTGATCATTCATTCCCTCTTTCTCTGGCCAAGCTATTCAACTGTCGACTATTCTCACTCCCCTGCCCCTGCTAGACTCAACTCACACATATCGACTCCACTGGAGAACCTGGGACCGGCACACTCAGTTGAGATGAAGTCTGTTGACTGCCATTGATTCTCCATGTGATCGAAGCATGAGGCAGAACCTTTGCTTTGCCCTTAGACAATCTCCTATTTCTTCCTCCTTTTAACCTACAACAGCGCTATACCTACTATTCTCTGGCCTTATCTTTCAAGAATGTGCTTGCGCCAGTTGATCTTTCGGGTATGAAGCCTAGACAAGTAGAAGGGGAGAGAGTAGCGAGTTGACGAGCGAGTGCTTTGCTCTATCATTTATTACAAGAAAAGTCAAGCTTGAAAACTGCTTCTTCTCAACCAGGATACGAGCCAATCCCTAGCCTAGAAGCGAGGAGAGAGGGTATTTCAAATTCACAAAGCCAAACTGACAAGCGAGAGCCGGTGAGTAAGGTGGAGGCAGAAAGGAAGTTGTATGAATATCTTTTTCCCGGAAAAGTATACTTGTGAGGAAATCAAAACCAAGAGGGCGGCATCGCTTTGGTTCAACCTCCCGTAGTGGTCCTTGCTTTTCTTTTTGAAAGCTCTGCGGGGCCAATTTTGCGTACTTGCTCAGTGTGCCCCCTTTCGTCGAGTGCCCCGCCCGGTTCACAGGGCTGTTGGCCTACCAAGCAAGCACTTGCCCACAGCTCCTGCCGCCTGCCAAGCGGGCTCCGCGCTCGTTGTCCTGACTGTTCTCTCCGCTGGGCCCTTTCCTATTGCTCTAACCATAAGCTATGGCAATTCCAGCTCGCACCCACTCTGGCCCGCCCATCGAGGCCTGAGTGAGCTCAGTGGTCAGCCCCTGACGTTAGGGGTCTTTCGCTTTTGCCAGATCTATAGAGATATTACGAGTCCTCCGTCCTAGATTCCTTCGCCGCGGCCATCTGGTTCACCGGTACTACCAAAAAGTCTCATGCTTACGTTACTGTGACTGATATATAAGTATGATCTCGGACTACGAAGACCCAGTCGTGCTTCTGGTTTCCATTCTCATCATCATATTGAAGGAACCTCCTCGTGCTCTGCCATAAGAACTTGGAGTCCGTATCATGGTGAAGGTAAGGTAACGCTGTGATTCTTGCTCAAAAAACTGACCGAAGAACTAGTAGTTCTCTAAACCTTGTGAAACTATGAGAGTAACGTATGTATTCAGCCCTAGTAGTCTGTATCGATGAATAGAATGACTTTTGCTAGTGAGTGTTACAAGCTAGTAGTAGTTGTACAGTACTAGTGAATGGAACGATACGCAGGTGTTGATTCCTTTATTGTTCTCTATTACCTAGCCATACACACTCCTTTCTCCTATTACTCGCTAAACACATTCCTTTCTTTCCTATGCAAGTATCATTCCAGATGCATGGATTAGCATACGTATAAAAAATCTCTTACTTAAATACTAAGATTGCCCTTCTTCGTATATCGATTTGGGAAGTGTTCCAGAACAAAATGAGTACTCCTGCTGCTAGTAGGTGGAAAACAGGGTCAATTGTGGTTATGTTGATCCATCTGCTTCAAAGCTTCGGGTGCTTTTGCTAATGAATCTTTTCCTTGTTCGTTCTGATACGACCCATGCCATGGATATGATCAATGTAAAGATTTTATTTTTTATAGTTGTATACCACATCATTAGATGAACGATATGAGGTAGTTGCCAATTGCACTCTTGTTGCTTGTAAAAGTGCATTCAAATCGAGAGTTTTAACGATTGGGACATAGCCGAGATACGCTAAGGTTGAGGCAAGGCGGAACCTCTTCTACTAAAATATGAATACGAATATTTCCTTTGCGGAGGATATTCACTGCTACGGAACTACAGCATAGATCTATTATAAAAAGAAAGAACTTCAAACTCTTCCACTTACTCCTGTTTGGTTTGCTTCTGTTTTCAGTTGAACATTCTTCTTTTCTTTGATTTCCAATCAACGAGTACGGGAGACAATGGCTCTTCTTTGCTTTGGCAAAAAGAGAAGGAGCTCTTCTTGCCCATATGGGAGTGGAAGCTTCAGTGTAAGCATTTCCTCACACTTGTCTTCGTAGGCCACTTTATGTTGAGCAGGAGGCGCTCGCTGTTCTCGTTGAAGCTGTTTATACAGGTTTTGGTGGCAATCCGAGTGAGATTGAACCTGCTTCTTCGACTCAAGAACACTTTCTTCTTTTCAATAGGTAAAAGCACACCACCTTCTCATGACAATCATAGTGCTTCAGTTTCTGTCTGTCTAAAGGTGTTCCCAGGGGGTAGCTGCTTTTGCATAGAATGGATTTTGGGCCTTGCCCGCTTGCACAAGGAAAAGAAGAAGCGAAGAGAAGGGGAAGTTAGCAAAGTTAGACAAGATTGGAATGGGCATAGGAACATGTATTGATGTACCAGATCGGCTAATGCTCCCAGGTTGATGCGATGTATTCCACCAGTTGACTGGAGACTTTATTATTGGTATATCGATCGGTCCAGCACGGATTGAAATAGGAGCTGGTTCGACAGGAAGCTTTTGAAAACGCAGTGCACCCAGGTAAATAAGGAACAAGATGAATACAGAAGTTAAACGAGCATCCCACACCCGAAAGGTACCCCACATAGGCCTTCCCGAAACCCCCCAGTCACTAACGTAAACAAAGTAGAAAAAGCACCAATTTCTGTACCGGTTCCGGAAGAGCGAAGAAAAAGGGGATGTTTTGTTAATGGGAACAAGGAACTATTTATAGCTGTTGCGATATAAATAACTATACTCATCCGAGCCGCAGGAACATGTACATACGAAATACGAGAATTTCCACCTTGTTGAAGATCTGGTGGTGCTACCCGAAGACTTAAATGAATAGCCATCGCTGTTAAGAACAACCGAGATCCAATGAGGATTTGCGTGTAGCTTTTTGTCTTTGACATTAAAAACTAAGGTTGTAATAACGAAACTGTCATTTTATTTTTCCTTGCCTTGCAAGTGGAACAAGAAAGACTATATAGTGATTTTGATTCTATAAACAATCAAAGGATTTCGCATGCTTTCCATGGAATGCCGGAAGTACACGGTTCCTGCCGTGACGTATAGGTATGTGTTTGGCTTGGGAGTATATCCCGGCAGGATGTACTGCCAAGCTAGCCCTAGTGAACTAGCTCTTGCTACTGCTTTTCCGGAACCAGAACTAGATCCGGGTAGTCGTACCTTGCCTAAGCGCCCACCCGAGACCGGACTCGAGGGTGGGTAAGACCGGAACGAGGTCAAGCTCGGGTGGAGGCATGTCGATCGGTGATTGAAGCCATAACCCCCGGAGGGCGAGCCCGGATACAGAGAGTGCTGGTATGAAAAGAGAGCTCTACAAGGGATGGCAGCTAGTCCCCCGGAGGGGGTTTAGGTCTGATATGATGGATGTCTGCTCTGACACTCCAGATGTGGGATTAGAGGTATCACGGGCAGCATCTCGTGCAACGTCGACCTTGGAAGGCGGTCTTTGGAGCCAAGATGTTGGTCAAGGTCGCTCAATTCCCATGGAGGTGACTGAGAATCCTTTAGCCTTAGAGGTGGCTGTTGCAGAGAACCCAGTCCTTAAGGGTGGTGCTGGCGGTTGCCCAGCCCCCCGAGGGTGCTGCCGGTAATGATCTGGCTCGGGTGGGTAGCGCAAGCTACAACCCAGCCCTCGAGAGTGTGGCCGGTGATAATTCGGCTCTGATGGGCAGTGCGCGCTGCAACCCAGCCCCCGAGGGTGTCCGAGCGAGCTCCCCTTCTCATACCTCCATGGATGTCCACGTCGGGTCTTCTCCACCACACTCTGGTGGCATAATAGTAGTGCATGCTTCAGATGATGGAATCGCCTTAGAGGTCAGCGTATCGGATGCTGGGGTTCTGATGCCTGCTAGTGGTGTTGAATTAATCCCTGGCAATGTTCTTCAGACTGCCCCAGTTGATATTCCCTCGTCGAGCCACCACCTAGCTTCTCGTGACTTGGGATTTCCTTCGTTCTTTTCTAATCTTTAGGTAATTTGGCTTTTTCTGTTTTGGCAATACTCCTGGCAAATTACTGTCTTTGTACTCATTTGCTTTTAATATCAGGCTCTGGTCGACGAGATGGCTGGTTAGTTGAGATCACAAGGTGCCTCTATCCCAGAAGGAGCTCTGTCTCTGACGCAATGGAATCTGTTGCTGCTTCAGAAACATATATCTGATCTGAAAATGTCAAATGCTGGTTAGTGTCTTTGTTTCTTCCTTGGCTGATTGATTAGTCTATTTTTAACTATGTGTCCTTCTTCGACTGTTTTTTGTTAGATATGGCTCGGCGGTACTCTAAACTCGAGGGGAAGTATTCCCAAGGTCAGATTGACCTGGCTCGGGTTTCTGCTTCTTTGAACGATGCTAATTCTTTGAATTCCTCTCTTAGTGCTCAGCTTGACTCTGAAAGGGTGGCTAACGAGGTAAGCTTACTTGACTTTCTTTGTTGTGTTTTTACTGCTTACTGGATACTTGAGAGCTGATTCTTGTCTGTAGGAGGAGAAACAGGTACTTGCGGCCTCTCGCGATAACATTGATAGGCTGTATCGTGACGCCAGCAATTCTCTGACTATCTTGGAGAGGAGTCACCATTTTACCATGGTAGATTTGGATCATCACCGTGACGAGTTGCAAGTATCACAGGATGAGGTCCTGTGTCTTAGGCAGTCGGTGTCGAGCAAAGACTCCGTCATCAAGGATCTGCGCGCCTCCAAGAGGTCAGTCGTCCAGGAGCTAGAAGCCGCTCGACTGGCTACCAAGGTTGCCGAAGACAACTCCACCATTCTGAAGGCTCAGCGCGACAAGGCTATGGATAAAGCCATTTGCGCGGGGCGGATCTTGATGAGAAGGCCGGGCGTGGTTGTTCCTGACGATATAGTTGCTGATGTCAAAGCTGCTCCTGACTCCTCGAGTCGCCCTTCTTCGTCAGTTGCTTATGAGAAAGACATTGCCAAGTAGAAATACTGAATACATTCATGAACTATATGTGTATGTGATCAATGTGCCCGAATACTCTGTTAGAACGTGTTCTTGGTACTGAATGCTATTTTTGTTTTTCTGTTGTTGGAATTCAACAATTGTTATGATTGCAGAAGTAAATGCAGTGTGCTGGTTTCGAAGCTTTTTCCTGTTTTATGCTAATTGATTAGCTAATGAGGCATAGAGATCGCCATAAGATGAGTGATTGTAAGCATGTTATACTAGGTCGAGTAGACATGAGCACGTTGCACCGTCTTAAGTCATTGCCGACTTAAGCCGATTGCTCCGTTAGTAGGGTATAGTGGTCACCCTAAGTTGAGTAAGCATGAGCATGTTGCACCGTCTTAAGTCGTTGCCGACTTAAGCCGATTGCTTCGTTAGTAGGGTATAGTGGCCACCCTAAGTCGAGTAAGCGTGAGCATGTTGCACCGTCTTAAGTCATCGCCAACTTAAGTCGATTGCTCCGTTAGTAGGGTATAGTGGTCACCCTAAGTCGAGTAAGCATGAGCATGTTGCACCGTCTTAAGTCATCGCCAACTTAAGCTGATTGCTCCGTTAGTAGGGTATAGTGGTCACCCTAAGTCGAGTAAGCGTGAGCATATTGCACCGTCTTAAGTCATTGCCGACTTAAGTCGATTGCTCCATTAGTAGGGTATAATGGTCACCCTAAGTCGAGCAAGCATGCAGATTGGTAATAAATAGTTCGAGTACCCTTGCGAATGAGATCTTTTTATTGATGGTGTATTTTCTGATTACAGAATACAATGCTACCTCGATAGTTTTGAAATCTAGCTAGGGGTAAAACTTCCTGAGATGCTCTATGAATTCCCTATTTTCGTATCATCCATCTCAGTAAGCCGATATGATCCTGGCCGAGTGACTTCTGCTACCATGAATGGCCCTTCCCATAGTGGCGACGGTTTGTGCCGACCTTCCCCCGTTAGAATTCGGCGAAGGACCAAGTCTCCCACTGCGAAGGATCGATGTCGTATGGCCTTATCATAATAACGCCTCAGGGTTTGCTGGTATCTAGCTGACTGAATTATTGTATTCAGTCGTTCTTCTTCCAATATGTCAATATCCTCTAGTCTGGTAGCTTCTGCCTCAGCTATGTTTTTGAAGACCAGCCTTGGTGCCCCAAACCTGAGGTCGGCAGGTAGCACGGCCTCCGATCCATAGACCATGAAGAAGGGAGTGTTTCCATACAAAGCTCGACTAGGTTGAGCTCTCAGGCTCCAAACCACATACGGCAACTCTCTGATCCACTTTCCCACGAACTTTTCATTCTTGTCGAAGACTTTCTTCCTGAGTGCTTCCAATATCATCCAATTAGTCCTTTCTACCTGACCGTTGTCTCTTGGGTGTGCTACTGACGCATATTTGATCTGGATGCTTCTTTGTTTGTAGAAATAAAAGAATTCAGAGCTAGTGAAATTGGATCCCAAGTCAGTTATAATGTTATTCGGTATTCCGAACCTGAATATTATATCTTGTATGAATTCCACTACCTTAGTTGAAGTCAGAGAAGCAATGGATTTGTACTCTATCCATTTAGTGAATTTGTCAGTGGCGACCAGCACGTGAGTGTATCCTCCCTGAGCTTTCTTGAAGGGTCCAATCATGTCCAGTCCCCAACACGCAAATGGCCATGTTACGGGTATGGTCTGCAGTTGCTGTGTCGGTAAATGCTGCTGCTTTGATAAGAATTGGCAAGCTTCACACCTCTGGACTAACTCGGCTGCATCACTTTTGCGGTCGGCCAGTAGAAACCAGATCGGAAGACCTTTCCCACCAGAGTCCTGGATGCTGAGTGTATCGCGCACTATCCGGCGTGGATCTCATCTAGCAGTTGCTTCCCAGTAGCCGAAAGAATGCACTTCATGAGGACTCCTGTTGCGCCCCTTCTGTACAGTGCCTCCCTAATGAGGGTGTAGTGAGCTGATTGCCTTGCGATGCATTCTGCTGTAGCTTTGTCATCTGGTTCCTCTTCATTCTTTATATATCTAATGATGGGCTCCCTCCAGTCATTAGAGTCTGACTCTGGCTGGCTCAGAACATTGCACTCTTCTGCCCGATCTAAGGAAATACTCGGGCATGGTACTTCTTGTAAGAAAACTCTAGGTGGGGCCTGGGTCTGACTGGATCCTAGTTTCGACAACGTGTCTGCTGCCACGTTGCGATCTCTTTCCACATGATGAAATTCCAGCCCTTCAAATTTGTCTTCCAGCTTTCGGATGGCTATGCAGTACTTGCCCATAGCGTCATTCGAGCAATCCCATTCTTTATTTATCTGACTTATGACCACCAGTGAATCTCCGTATACCATCAATCTCTTAATGCCTAGTGATATGGCGATGTTCAGTCTGTGGATCAAAGCTTCATATTCTGCTGCATTATTGGATGCTGAGAATAACAACTGAAAAGCATATTTAAGTTGTTCACCTCCAGGTGCAATGAAGAGGATCCCTACGCCTGCCCCCTGCAGCTTTAGCGAGCCATCGAAATACATCCGCCATACTTCTGCAGTCTCTGGGTTATCTGGTACTTGTTGCTCGGTCCACTCTGATACGAAGTCAACTAGTGCTTGAGTCTTTATTGCAGTGAGAGGTCGAAACTCAATGTCATGAGCTCCCAGCTTGCAGGCCCACTTGGCTATTCTTCCGATGGCTTCTTTGTTGTGGAGAATATCCCCTATTGGAAATCCGGTGACTACTATGACTTTGTGGTCGTCAAAGTAGTGACAGAGCTTGCGTGCAGTTAGAAGTACTGCATATAATAGTTTTTGAACTTGAGGATATTTCTTCTTTGAGGGCCCCAGAACTTCACTGATGAAATAGACGGGATGTTGTATTGGATATGCATGTGCTTCCTCTGCTCGCTCGACTACCAACACGGTGCTCACCACGTGAGTCGTGCAAGAGATGTACAACAACAGATCTCCGGTCGGCTGACTCGGCGTGGCTTGGCGTGGCGGCTTTAATACTGGCGGTGTTGTCAGGAACTTCTTCAGTGCATCAAGGGCTTCCTGAGCTTCTGAGGTCCACAGGAACTTGTCTACCTTCTTGAGCAATTTGTAGAACGGTAGGCCTTTTTCTCCTAGCCTCGATATGAACCTGCTCAAAGCTGCCATGCATCCGGTAAGCCTTTGTACTTTCTTCTGCGATCATGGTGCTTACATTCTCATGATAGCTTCGACTTTCTCCGGGTTGGCTTCAACTCCTCGGTGGCTGACAATGAATCCGAGCAATTTTCCTGCTGGTACTCCAAAGACAAATTTTTCTGGGTTAAGCTTCCATCGATATCGCCATAGACTGTTGAAGACCAGCTGCAAATCTTTGATGAAGTTTTCTAAGTTTTCTGTCTTGATCACCACGTCATCCACATAAGCTTCTACACGCTTGCCCTAGTGATCGGCTAAGCATGTCTAAATGGATCTCTGGTAAGTCGCTCCAGCATTTTTGAGGCCAAACGGCATGGAGGTATAGCAAAAAGCTCCAAACGGGGTGATGAATGCAGTTTTTTCCTCGTCTACTTTTAACAGGCTGAGCTGATGGTACCCGGAGTAGCAATCCAAGAAGGACAACATAGAACACCCAGCGGTCGAGTCTACCACCTGGTCTATTCTAGGAAGTCCAAAGGGATCCTTCGGACAATGTTTGTTGAGATCTGTATAGTCGACGAACATACGCCAATCCACTTTATTATTTTTGAGTACAAGAACAGGATTTGATAACCACTAAGGATGCAGTATTCTCTAATGAACCCTGCTGCGACTAAGCGAGTTAGCTCGGCACGAATTGCTTCTCTCTTGTCAGGCGTGAAACGACACAACTTTTGTCGTATCGGCCTCGCCTGGGGATAGACCTTCAGTTTGTGCTCGGCTAGCTCTCTTGGGACTCCCGGCATATCCGCAGGTTGCCATGCGAATACGTCTCGGTTATCTTGCAGAAACTGGACGAGCGTGCTTTCCTATTTGTCATCTAGGCTGGAGCTTATGATGGCAGTCTTGCGTTCATCAGCGAACCCGAGGTTGATTCTCTTGGATTCCTCAGTCGGCCGCATAGAGGTCACGGCTTGAGCTTCATTTGCAGGTACTGTGAGGTCCTCCTCAGGCTTTGAGTTCGCCTGCGCAGAAGAAGTCATCGATGGTTTGGTGGTGAGGGCTGCCTGAATGGCCACTCGAAAGCACTCTGTTGTGCCTTGGAAGTCAGCGCGCACAGTGATGATTCCTTGTGGTCCAGGCATCTTCAATATCATGTACATATAATGTGAGATGACCATGAACTTCGCCAATCCAGGCCTACCGATGATGGTGTTGTATCCGCGGTCGAAGCTTGCCACCTTGAACCTCAGGAACTCGGTTCTGTAGTTTTCCGAAGTTCTGAAGGTGACCGGCATGTAGATGTGCCCAAGTGGATATTCTCTTTCAGTCGGCACGATGCCGAAGAAAGGAGTGTCTGACTCGTGGAGCTCTTTGAGTGCGACTCCCAAGCCTTGAAGTGTCTGGGGGAAGGTGACGTTGATGCTGCTTCCCTCGTCCACTAACACCTTCTTTACCCTACTCTCTTGGATCACTGGATCGACGAGGAGCGGGTACTTGCCCGGATGATCGAAGTTGAGCCACTGATCCGCCCGAGTGAAGGTGATCGGGTGTTCGGACCATCGATACGGGGCGGGAGGACCGGTGGCCGCCACCAGTATCTAACGGTCATTGAGCTTCTGTTGCCTCCTATTTTCTTGCGACCCATGTCTGCCGAATATGACGTTGACTTCTCCGTCGACGGGTGGGAATGCTCCGCCTCCTCCCCCTTCCTGTTGTTGAGGCTGTCGAGGTTCTCCAGGTCCTCCTCGTGGTGGGGGAGGTGGTAGAGGTTGGAAGGGTCGGCCGTTCTCGACGGAGTGGTTGAAGTCTCTGCAGTTCCGGAGGGTGTGGCGCATGTCCTTGTGGTACGGGCACTGGGCGTCGAGGATGTCGTCCAATGTACGTTCGCCTCCACGAGGTGCTCCTCGGGCGCGAGAGGCGGGTGGTCCGGCGGCGTGGACTTCTTCGCGAGGCCTCTTCTCCCAACGCTTGTCGGGTTGTTGGTTCGTGTCGCGTCGTGGTGCCATCGGTGGAGGCTTTGCTCCTCCAATGAGGTCTTGGGCTCGTTCATCGGCGGTGATGTAGAGGTCCGCTTCCCGGAATAGCTGCTCGGAGGTAGTCGGCGCCTTTTGCAGTATGGCTCGGACGAAGGCCGAGTCATTAGATCCCCGGTAGAAGTCCTCGATCACTGCTGCTTCCGCAACCTCGGGGATACGATTTCTCATGGTCTAAAACCTTTTGAGGTACGACCGGAGAGTCTCATCCCCTCGTCGCTTGATGGACTTGAGGTCCCATGGCTGCCCCGGCTTGTCAGAGAGAGATTGGAAGTTGGCGATGAAGCGCCGACTGAAGTCGCTCCATTCGTCGATGGAGTGTCGGGGTAGGTGTCGTAGCCATTGCAGCGCATCTTACCCGAGGACGATGGGTAAGTATGCAGTCATCACATCTTCAGTTGCCCCAGCGGCTCAGACGGCGGTGGTATAGATGGCAAACCAGCCTCCCGGGTCCTGCTTAGGCTCGTACTTGTCGACGTTGGAGACTTTGAAGTTAGGGGGCCATTGAATGGCCCTGAGACGTGGAGTGAGCGCCGATACTCCACATGTATCCTCCTGTCGCCGATGTGAAATCGGTCCCGGGGAGAGGAGTTGTCGACGTGGTGCCTCGACCGTCCCCAGGTCGTGCCGCCGATTGAAGCTGTTGCCGACTCAACTCTGGTGGCCTGACTTCGCGCAGGGATGTCGTGATCTCGATCATACTCTTCTTGGTGCCGAATCCCGTTCTCGTGTCGTCGTTCGCGCGAAGCATTGATGGAGCTCTGTGCGTCCCGCCGACTGTTGATGTCGTGTCGTAGATCGCTCGGAGGATGAGCGAGAGGCAGAAGATGATTAGCTGCCCGAGTGAGCAGCCGCCGATAGCCCTTGGCGTCCGGAGTCCGGGGGAGGCCATCGGCTATCCGAGCCGACACTCCACCGACCTCGCTTGGTGTGTTCATGGCTCGGGCGAAGTCGGGGTTCAGGTTCCGTCCGAGAAGAGGGTTTTCTCTGCGTTGTCTCGCGTCCTGTTCGGCCTCCTCTTGAGCTTGTCGACGATCACGTCATCAGGAATTCCTTTTTTCCTTGAAGACCTGTTCTTCTGGAGTTTCTCCCACCTCCGAGACCTCATCTCGTGACACAGGCTGCGCCGGGTCCCGCTCTCCGGCTTCATGATGTCGCCAGATATTTCGGTGTCGGTTCCTTCGTCGGCGAGATTCTCGCTGAAGAGGTTCCTCCCTCGGTGCGGTTGGTTCATCGTCGGAGACGGGGGTCGATTCCACTCTTCCCCCGATGAAGAGGACGTCGGGGTAGAATGGAACCGTCATAGTGATAAGCTTCTTTCTATTCTCCTTTGAGGGCGGAGGTACCAGAAGAGCAGCTTGACAAGCCTTCACCTCGTTTGCTTCCTTTTCCTTGTGATCCGTGTCCATTTTTCCGTAGAGGAGGTGGACAGCGGAGTTCTTCGGGTAGACGGATCCTCTGTTCCTGGCTTGCAGGAGGTAGTCTTCGCTCAGAGCGCTGGAGGTTGCGCTTTTTCCTGCTTCGCTCCGGCTTTCTCGTAGATTGTTGAGGGAGGTTTTCTCTCCAGCGGATCCGCGATTCGATGTAGAGTTCCCTCTTCATCTGCCACAGATGAGATGGTTCCGAAGCAGAACACGGATCCAGGGCGGAGGATGATCTTGTGCTGGAAAGTGATGGCCATTGAGCTAGCTTGGATCAGTGACACACCCCCTACCTGGCGCACCAACTGTCGGTGTTTTGGGTCCGACCGCGCGCCCAGGGTTGCCCCTCGAGGTGCTTCTTGGAGTAGGACGGTGTTACCGACTGTAGCTCGATGGTTCGTGTCAGATGCACGAGAGACAGTAGACAATCTTGTACAGGTTCGGGCCGCTTTGAGATGCGTAACACCCTACGTCCTAGTGTGGATTTTTTATGTGGTGGGTTACAGGGGAGTTCTCTAGTACCAGAGATGCTAGAGAGCTGAGTAGATGGCTAATGAGTGAGTTGTGTTCGAGGGGGTGCCCCCTAGGCCTTATATACTCGACCGTGGGGCGTTACATGCGGATATGATAACAACGTGTGCCTAAGTAATAGTGAACCGACTGAGCTTATCTTCCTATTATTCTGCCAACTTATCATCATTCAGCTCCGACGCCTGAGGCCACGGCGCGGGAGAATCAGATCACTGCTGTGGATAATGCTTCAATTCATTGGATCGCCTGGGCTCGAGTTGATCCAATCTTGCGCCGATCCATTCTACCAGACATTCCTCCCCAGGCCCACGAAGGGATGGCCTTGCGAAACAATGGGCCCAAGGCCTTTCGCGAGGTCTTCTAGCCTTCTAGTGGACCCGGGGGATATCTGTCCCCCACAGGGGTAACCACTAGATCTCGAGTTACACATTTTTTTGAACATTACTCTTTGCGTCTCCTATTAAGCCATACAGAATAGAGGATGCACTAAGGGATCCGGATTGGGTGGTGGCAATGCAAGAGGAGCTCAACAACTTCACGAGAAATGAGGTATGGCATTTAGTTCCACGTCCTAACCAAAATGTTGTAGGTACCAAATGAGTATTTCACAACAAGCAAGATGAGCATGGTGTGGTGACAAGGAACAAAGACCGACTTGTTGCTAAAGGTTATTCACAAGTCAAAGGTTTGGATTTTGATGAAACCTATGCATCCATAGCTAGGCTTGAATCAATTCGTATATTACTTGACTATGCTACTTACCATGGCTTTAAGCTTTATCAAATGGATGTGAAAAGTGCCTTCCTCAATGGCCCTATCAAGGAAGAGGTCTATGTTGAGCAACCTCCTGGCTTTGAAGATAGTGAGTACCCTAACCATGTTTATAAGCTCTAAAAGGCGCTTTATGGGCTCAAGCAAGCCCCAAGAGCATGGTATGAATGTATGAGAGACTTCCTTATCACTAATGGCTTCAAAGTCGGAAAGGTCGATCCTACTCTCTTCACTAAAACAATTGCAAAAGACTTGTTTATATGCCAAAATTATGTTGATGATATTATATTTGGGTCTACTAACAAGTCCTCTTGTGAAGAGTTTAGTAGGATCATGATACATAAATTTGAGATGTCAATGATGGGGGAGTTGAAGTATTTCCTTGGTTTTCAAATCAAGCAACTCCAAGAGGGCACCTTCATCAGCCAAACTAAGTACATTCAAGATATACTCAAGAAGTTTGGAATGAAGAATGACAAACCCATCAAGACACCCATGGGACCAAATGGGTATCTCGAACTCGACACGGGAGGTAAATTCGTATATCAAAAGGTATATCGGTCGATGATAGGTTCTTTACTCTACTTATGTGCATCTCGATCGGATATTATGCTTTCAGTATGCATGTGTGCAAGGTTCCAGGCAAATCCTAAGGAAGTTCACCTTAGGGTCGTGAAAAGAATCATGAGGTGTTTAGTTTACACTGCTAAATTTGGGCTTTGGTACTGTTGGGGACTTGTTCTCAAATGCTAAGGATTAGGAACAAGGCAACATAGAAAGTGTTAAATGATAAAGTCCTTCGTCCTCCGAAACATTATTTCCCTTCGGAATATAATGAACTTCGGACGAAGGTCATGAAAAGCATACCTCCGTAAGCACAAGAGATAATGATGAAGAATTCATACGAAATATGAAGCTTAATACGAACATTATTATTAAATCATTTCTATTTTACTGATAGAAAAATAGAAATGATTGCAGATTACAAATGTACCTTCGGCTTGAAGGACAGCAAAAGTACAAGCGTGGCCCCAAAAGCAAATGTCCAGTCAGCGTCCTCAGTACGGGAGTACTGTTCATCTATTTATAGGCGTGGGACGCAGCCCATGTAAAATTACATTCATACCCATTACATTTGCTTATGGCTCATAGCAATCTATCAAGGTCTAAGTAGTCTTTTCATCTTTAAGTCGGTTCCCCCTTTCTGCTGTCGCGACGAAGCTTTCCTGCGCATAGCTTCGGCCATGCACCATCCTTCATACAGCTTGGTGATCAGCCCGTCCTTCATCTCAATGCCCCTTCGTCTAGCTTAGGCTTCGTCTTGACCGTACTCCATGTTCATAAACTGAGTCCGAAGATACATGTTCATATATTTCACTTGGAAAACATTGTCAAATCATGTTTTTGAGGACCTTCGGAGGACGAAGGCCCCCAACAGTAGCCCCTCGCAATATTAATTTGTTAGTGATAAATTCATATTGCGATATGGACGAAGGCCTTAAGCCGAAGGTCCGAAAAAACACCTTCCCTTTGCTAGAATAGCAACAGTCATTGACATGTGGGACTGCCCGGTTTCTGTCATACTGGGTTTATAAATAGGAGCTCGCCACAAATTATTTGACACGCTTTCTTTGCCATCTGTTTTGCCTGCTTACAAAGCTTTCTGCCCAAAAATATTTGCTTTGTTTCCTAGTTTTAAGCTTCGGAAGCGAGAAGTAGGATTTCCGAAAGGATGTCTGAGGAGAAGAAGGCTGCTGTCGAGATGAAGCTGAGTCTCTCTGAAGAGAAAAACCTGGGCTTTCTTGAAGCAATGTCGAAGACTAATACAGAAAAGATCACCAAAGAAATTTTAGAAGGTTTATCTGAAGATACTGATGACAGCGACAGTTATGATGTAGAAAGCGGCGGGGGAGAGTCCGAAGATCGACCATGGCGGCCAAGTCACTCGGTTTTCGGAAAAACCACTATTAAGCAGAGTCATGTTGACAATATGAGGGGGAGATATTTTCGAGATGTATCTATTGTGAGGGCTGATGCTGGAGAGAAAACTTCTCCTACCCCCGAAGAAAATGAGGTCGTGATCTTCCGAAGCTTTCTCAAGGCTGGGCTTCGGTTCCCCCTAAGCAGCTTTGTTGTTGAAGTCCTGAAGACATTTCAAATCTACCTTCACCAAATTACTCCCGAAGCTATCATAAGAATGGGAATCTTTGTCTGGGCTGTGAGAAGCCAAGGTTTAGAACCAAATGCTAAGAGCTTTTGCAATATTCATGAGTTGGTATATGAGACGAAGCCCTGGGGGAAAGAACAATATCACAACAACTTTTGTTGTTATAGCTTTGGTGCCCGCTCCGGGTCAAGCTGCCCCGTGCCAACCTTTCGGAAGAGGTGGCCCGGTGCCTGGATGACAGAATGGTTCTATGTGAAGAATGACTTGACAGCACAGGAAGATGTTAAGGGTATCAATATGCGCCCTATCTGGCAACGCTTCGGACTCCGAAAACCGAAGGTTGAAATGGATGAAGCAGCCGAAGAATGCCAAAGAGCCTTCGGCGTGATCTGCTCTTTTATTGGGACAAGGGATTTGGTCCAAGAGCATATTGCCTTCAGAGTTTGGCCACTTGCAGGAAAGTGGGAAATGCCGAAGGAGACCATCAAAGAATCTGACGAAGGTGGACTGGTTAGACTAAAATACACATTCAAATACAGAGATAAGTTTGTTGAACCAGATGACGACTGGTTAAAAAGTATTGAAACTGTAAGTGACGAACTGCTTGGGGTATACTCGAAGGCCGAGAATACTACATTATCAGCAACCTTCGGAGGCCGAAAGAAGAAGAGGCTTAACCGGGTATTTGATGCAATCGGGTTTGTCTACCCTGACTACCATTACCCGGTGCCAGGCCGCAAAAGAAAAAATACTTCTCCTGTAAAAGAAGTTGCCCCAGGTGCTCCTAGCGAGCCAGCGCCGCAAAGAAAAAAGGTAAAGGTGCTCACACACCGGGCACGTTTTATTGAACCGGCCACAGTGCCTGAGTTTATTGGTGAAGTCTCTTCGGCCACTGAAACTACAGAACCAACTCCAGTGCCGAAGATCGAAGAAAAAGCTGAAGCACTTTCAGCAGAGAAGGCAGAAAAACCGAGAACTGAAGGAACAAAAATATTGGAAATCTTAAGTCCTTCAGCAAGTGTTGAGACAATAAAAAATCAAAAGGGCCCAGCGGTGACCCCGAAAAGGAAAAGAATGGCTAATGTGCTAGATGTTTTGGAGACAATTAAGTCTTCAAGCACAACTCCGAAGAAGACTGTTGAAACTTCCAAAGCGAAAGCTGAAATCTTTGCTGCTGAAGCTCCAAAGCAACAATCAGAGACTGAAGCTGGGCCTTCAGAGCCCATGAAGGTAAAATCCTTGGAAACCGAAGAAGAAAAAATGACGGAGCCAATTTTAGTTGAAGAAATCAGTACTGCTGCCCCCGAAGCATCCCCCAAAGTCCTTGATTATATTGTTCGACATGCTTCGGGGAAAAAGTTATCAGAAGAAGAAGTTTTTGAAGCTAATCACTATGCCAAAGAATTGAAATATCCAAAGGGGGCCTTAGTATTCAATGGGACAAATGAAGAAGATTTCCTATACTGCCTCCCAGATAACAAGGAATTATCCGTCTGCCGGGAAATGGCCCGAAGCATGGGGTTTCCGAAGCTTGAAGCCGGATTATGCGCTATGACGAAGGACGATCTTGCGGATAGTCTTGCGTACAATAGCCTGAAGGTACGAGAACTGCGCGTTTGGAAATTTTATGATTTGAAATCTATTCTTTTATTCTTATACCAACTCTTTTGCATATAGGGTTTAATACTAAGCAACGCGCTGAGAGCGCAAAAGAATGCCGAAGACGAGAGCTATGAAATTGCTTTCAACAACCTTCGAACAGAGGTTATCAAACTAAGAAACGAAGCCTTAGAAAAGGACAAAATTCTAGTTACATTGGTGGATAAAATAAAGGAGGACGAAGCTGCTTCTAAAGCACAGGCTGCAGCTCAAAAGCACGAGATTGACAATCTTCGGAAGCAATTAGCCCGAGCTAAAGAAGAACACATACTTGAAGAAACGAAGCGAGAACTTAGCGACCAATGGGCAAATCATTTAGAAGGAACTGTTGAAGAGCTTCGTTCGTCCAAGAAAAAATGCTATGACAAATCTATGGAGTGCGTTAAGAAAATAAAAACTAGCTTCGCCAGCGTTGGTGCATTCTCGAGCGAGGAAAACTTTACAAGAGGCAACCCCGAAGGTCCCGTCGAATGGATTAATCACGAAGCTGAGGCCTTTGAGGAAATTTTGAATAGCCGCGGAGACATATGCGCTTTTTCGGGTGCCATGGGGATTGCCACCATTTTGGAAAGGAAAGGATGCGAGCATGTAAAAATTTTAGCACAATCCGAAACTGCCTTGTCCTTCGAAGATGCAAAAGACCCTTCGGCCGAAGCTAGCATGGTTGGTGGAAAATTTTTCACCGATATCTGGGACAATGGTGGCCGAGAAATGGCCCGAGAAATTATCCAGAAAAGTGAAAAAGGCATCCATGATGCTAGAAAAGTAGCAGAGGCTGCTGAGAAAAGCGCAGAGCCCGAAGGGCAAATAGGTATTAACTAGTGGTTTTTATTGTGTTGTAATTTTTTAATTTCAAACTTCGTTCGCAATTTGTAATAGCAATGTAGCCGTATCCTGTCCTCCCTCAGATCCTGCTAAAGCGTCTCCGGGCCCTCACCCGAAGGAAGACGATGAAATCAAAAAGATGGCCGAAGCTATCATGGATCAAGTTGTCAATCAACTTCTGAACGAAGCTGCTGAAGTAGTACTTAGGGAAGACTAGGTGTTATTGTAAAAACATTTGAAATGTAATATGTGCGGTATCTTGTAACCCTGAATGTAATATATTTGCTTTTTATGGTTCGATTCTTTATGATGCATGAAACTTTACATACGTACCGTTTTTAAGCCTTCGGCGAAAAAACACCTTCCCTTCTTTTCATGCTTCATGAAGAAAAATTTTTATGCATCACAACAATGTCCATAGTGCTCTGATGAAGAATATCCAAGCTTCGTGAAAACATTCTCCGAAGCTATACTCCGAAGATCAATATTGTATCCCCTTGTGACTTAGCACGATTTTCACTTTTTCAAAGCATTCTTCCGAAAATCAATATTGTGTCCCCTTCTTGTGCCATATGCAACATGATGTATGATGCTTATGCTATGCGAAATGATGTGATGATGTTATGTTATGCAGAATGATATTTGTTCCGAAGATACACACACATCCCCGCAATAAAACACATAATCTTTTTATATCAGCGCTGACTTTTCACTGTAAGCCTCCCTTAGGAGCTTCTTCGCCTTTTACTTCAGCGGTATCAGCGTTTATTTTTCGCTGTAAGCCTCCCTTAGGAGCTTCTTCGCCTTTTACTTTCGGCGGTATCAGCGTTTATTTTTCGCTGTAAGCTCTGCATTCCCTTTGGAACGACTTTTGAGCAGAAAACTTACACTGCGCTCCCTTAGGAACGGCTTTTTGTAGCTTCGGCAAACTTACACTGCGTTCCTTAGAACGACTTTTTGTTGCTTCGAAGAATTCACACCGTGCCTTTAAAATAAATTTCTGATAATTCGAAGGTTCTCCTTGCTATCGCAAATCTTTAAGCTTCGGCGACTTAAGCCTGTGAAAAAGATGTATTTTCCTTGTGGCAAAAAGCGAAACTATTACAAGAGATTTAAAGCGACAAAAGTACTCTAGTCTCTCATAAGTGTCCTTTATTACAAAGAAAATAAAACTGAATGCAAAAAACTGCTATCAAGGTAGGATATTTGTCAATAAATGTGCTTCGACTCTGGCACAGTGCTATTGACTGTGCGAGCCTCGGATTGTTCTCTGAAGTCCCTTTGGTGTTGAGCATATTGACCCCCTTCTGGCTGCTGGCCTTGCTGCAACGGTGGTGGAGGCGGAGGCTGTTGCCAAGAAGCTTGGGGTTGACTCGCTGAAGCAACAGAAGCTGCAGGGTGGTTGCCTACATATTCTGGGATGTAGGGCGAATGGTACGAAGCAGTGTGCATGACCTGCTTCGGCTGACTCTGCTGTGCCGCAGCTTCGGCTATCTCCTTTTGCTTCTGGATGGTAACATGGCACATCCTGGTGGTATGGCCCTTGTTTTCACCACAGAACAAGCAAAATATTTTCCTTGGTTGATCTCCAAATCTTCCGCCGAAGCCCCTGGCGCCTCTGCCTCTTGGAGCTGGCGGCCGGAAGGAGCTTTGCTGTTGCCCCGAAGCCTGCGAGGAGCACTGTGGCCTTTGCTGCTGGCTCCCTTTGTCATCATTTTGAGTGGAATTGTGAATTGACCTGACGTGCCTCGGATAAAACCTTCCTCCGAAGCCCCTGGTCATTTCAGAGAACCTGAAAGCTTCTTCCCTTCTTTGGCGAAAATCATTGTCGGCCCGAATGTACTCGTCCATCTTTTGGAGCAACTTCTCCAAAGTTTGAGGAGGCTTCCTGGCAAAGTACTGAGCTGAAGGTCCTGGCCGAAGTCCCTTGATCATGGCCTCAATAACAATTTCATTGGGCACTGTTGGTGCCTGTGCCCTCAAACGTAGGAACCTCCGGACATACGCCTGAAGGTATTCTTCGTGATCATGGGTGCACTGGAATAGAGCTTGAGCAGTGACCGGCTTCGTCTGAAATCCTTGGAAGCTGGTTAACAACATGTCCTTCAGCTTTTGCCATGAGGTGATTGTCCCTGGCCGAAGAGAGGAGTACCATGTTTGAGCAACACTCCTGACAGCCATGACAAAAGACTTTGCCATGACTGCAGTATTGCCACCATACGAAGATATTGTTGCTTCGTAGCTCATTAGGAACTGCTTCGGATCGGAGTGACCATTGTACATGGGGAGTTGGGGCGGCTTGTAGGACGGAGGCTAAGGTGTAGCCTGCAGCTCAGCGGACAGAGGAGAAGCATCATCAAAAGCAAAATTTCCATGGTGGAAATTCTCATACCAGTCGTCTTCGTTGAAGAAGCCCTCCTGATGAAGGTCTTTGTGCTGAGGCCTTCGGTTCTGCTCATCCTGAGTAAGATGACGAACTTCTTCAGAGGCTTCGTCTATCTGCCTTTGCAGTTCAGCTAGCCTGGCCATCTTTTCCTTCTTCCTCTGCACCTGTTGATGAAGCATCTCCATGTCTCTGATTTCTTGGTCTAGCTCATCCTCTTGAGGCGTCAGGCTGGCAACCTTCCTCTTCTGGCTTCGGGCCTCCCGAAGAGAGAGAGTCTCCTGATTGGGGTCCAGCGGTTGCAGAGCTGCAGCCCCTGTTGCTGAAGCTTTCTTCGGCGCCATAGCGAAGGTTTATGGTTGCCGAAGGTGTTCAAAAACTCAAAGAGTGGAAGTGAGTTCACCGGAGGTGGGCGCCAATGTTGGGGACTTGTTCTCAAATGCTAAGGATTAGGAACAAGGCAACATAGAAAGTGTTAAATGATAAAGTCCTTCGTCCTCCGAAACATTATTTCCCTTCGGAATATAATGAACTTCGGACGAAGGTCATGAAAAGCATACCTCCGTAAGCACAAGAGATAATGATGAAGAATTCATACGAAATATGAAGCTTAATACAAACATTATTATTAAATCATTTCTATTTTACTGATAGAAAAATAGAAATGATTGCAGATTACAAATGTACCTTCGGCTTGAAGGACAGCAAAAGTACAAGCGTGGCCCCAAAAGCAATTGTCCAGTCAGCGTCCTCAGTACGGGAGTACTGTTCATCTATTTATAGGCGTGGGACGCAGCCCATGTAAAATTACATTCATGCCCATTACATTTGCTTATGGCTCATAGCAATCTATCAAGGTCTAAGTAGTCTTTTCATCTTTAAGTCGGTTCCCCCTTTCTGCTGTCGCGACGAAGCTTTCCTGCGCATAGCTTCGGCCATGCACCATCCTTCGTACAGCTTGGTGATCAGCCCGTCCTTCATCTCAATGCCCCTTCGTCTAGCTTAGGCTTCGTCCTGACCGTACTCCGTGTTCATAAACTGAGTCCGAAGATACCTGTTCATATATTTCACTTGGAAAACATTGTCAAATCGTGTTTTTGAGGACCTTCGGAGGACGAAGGCCCCCAACAGGTACCCCACGAGATCTACCTTTGATTTAATTGGGCATTCCGATGCCGATTATGCCGGATGTAAAATTGACAGGAAGAGCACATCAAGGACTTGTCAGTTTCTGAGAAGATCTGTGGTGTCTTAGGCTTCAAAGAAACAAAACTCAGTAGCTCTATCCACCGCCGAAGCCGAGTATATTGTTGCAGGCCATTGTTGTGCGCAATTACTTTGAATGAGGCAAACCCTTAGGGACTATGGCTATAAATTGAGCAAAGTTCCTCTCCTATGTGATGATGAGAGTGCAATCCGCATGGCGGATAATCCCGTTGAACACAGCCGCACTAAGCACATAGACATCCGGTATCACTTTTTGAGAGATCACCAATAATAAAAGGGGATATCGAAATTGCTTATGTTAGCACCCACGACCAACTAGCCGATATCTTTACCAAGCCCCTAGATGAAAAGACCTTTAGCAAGCTTAGAAATGAGCTAAACATCTTAGATTCTCGGACCTTTAGCAAGTCGGTGGGGCAGAGCGGGGCGGGGGCGTGGCGAGCGGGGGCGGCCGCCGGCGCGTGGCCGGTGGGGTGGGTGCGGCGGGCACGGG
The DNA here is from genome assembly GCA_029449295.1 of Zea luxurians. Lineage (NCBI taxonomy): Eukaryota > Viridiplantae > Streptophyta > Magnoliopsida > Poales > Poaceae > Zea > Zea luxurians. The sequence continues at coordinate 7,221,334 of JAOPSE010000016.1, forward strand.
TGCGGTCAGCGTCTTCGAGTTGGAGAAGAGAGTGAGGGGCGTTGGAGAAGAAAGGATGAATGATGGAAAGATAAGGGTAGATTCGCGGATTAAGATAAAAAAATATTACTTCCTAAAGGTTGTACATGTACTATAGAAAGTTACTTAACTTTCTAGAGGAGGTCGTAGGAAGTTAGCGGCTCGTTTGACTGGTCAGAAGCTGAAAGCTAATTTTCTAGAGGAGGTCGTAGGAAGTTAGCAGGGGCGGCTAACTTTCTAGAGTAGGTCGTAGGAAGTTAGCATGGAAGTTATCGACTCGTTTGACCACACACGTTGGTAAACATGTTAAAGCTAACTTCATGTATCTTTTATAAAAAACCGTAGGAAATATTTATTTCCTAGAGCTACCAGCTGTCTATCGAAAGTTATTTATTTCTTACTGTTTGTTATAAAAGCTGTAGAAAATTAAAAATCGTAGGAAATTTATGTTTTTATTTGATGTAGTGTTAAAAATTAGTCCCAGACTAAACAGTCCCCTATTCACTTTATTTCTCCCTCTAAAAACAGAATATTTTATTGGTTGTTTCTAATGGTAAAGAAATACGACTTCATAATGATGCTATACATACTTCTAGATTGGTGGTATGTATCAGCATATACTACGTATGAATGGTGTCCTGAGCAAATATTTGCCTTGGGGTTTGATAGCTGACGAGACTTTCTGCTTCCGCCGACGCATTTTGACTCGCACCGTCACGCTCACAGACCGTACGCCTGAATCGCACCTGACCTGGGAATTGGGATACAGCAACACCCACCGCACCGCTAGTACGGTAGTACCTCGGGTGTGCATGTCATCCCCTGACACGTCATCGGATAAGAGCTGGCTCGAGTTTGGAGCCTCGCGGCCTGTATCCACAATGGCTGCGGCCACCAACCCCTTCGCCCTAGCTCTCTGCTTGTCCGCAAAGCCCTTGGATCAACTCAGCGGCGAACTTGGACTCCAACCTTGGCCTGTACGCTGTACATAAAAGGTGGCGCTACGGTAGCTCGTCTTGTGCATCGACTTCGACTCACGGCCACGCACCTCCTCGTACTCGTACGCGTCCGAGCAGATGGCGCCGGCTGCGGGGACGGTGGCCAGCAGCAGGCAAAAGAAGTGGTCGGACGAGTGCAGTAACCTGTGGCGCGTCGCGGGGCCGGTGATCCTGACCGGGATCTTCCAGTTCCTGCTCGGCTTCGTCACCACGGCCTTCGTCGGCCACATCGGCAAGGTCGAGCTCGCTGCTGTCTCCATCGTCAACGGCGTCGTCGAGGGCCTCGCCTTCGGCCTCCTGGTAACATAACGGATCAACAGCCATCGTCGTCTGAAGCCTTACGGGCGTGCCGAGGCCTATCTGACTGATACGTGTCCTCCTCCATCGCCTTCAGCTTGGCATGGGGAGCGCGCTGGAGACCCTGTGCGGGCAGGCCGTGGGCGCCGGGCAGCTCCAGATGCTGGGGGTGTACATGCAGCGCTCCTGGATCATCTGCCTCGCCACCTCCCTCGCCCTGCTCCCGCTCTACGTCTTCACGTCCCCTCTCCTCCGCCTGCTCCGGCAGTCCGCGGACATCTCGGCGGTGGCGGGGCGGTACGCGCGCTGGTGCGTGCCGCAGCTGTTCGCGTACGCCGTCAACTTCCCCATCCAGAAGTTCTACCAGGCGCAGAGCAGGGTGTGGGCCATGACGGCCATCTCGGGCGCCGCGCTCGCCGTGCACGCGCTGCTCAGCTGGCTCGTCGTGGCCAGGCTCGGGCGCGGGCTGGCCGGCGCCGCCGTCGTCGGCGACGTCTCCTGGTGGCTCGTCAACGTGGCGCAGTTCGTCTACCTCGTCGGCGGCTCCTTCCCCGACGCATGGACAGGGTTCTCGCGCAAGGCGTTCGACAGCCTCGGCGGCTTCGTCAGGCTCTCCGTCGCCTCGGCCGTCATGCTGTGGTTCGTATCCGTCGTCTGTTTACTTCTTGTGCCAGCTTGACATATATAATAACATGGCACATCACTTGCAGCCTAGAGATGTGGTATTATACGGCGGTGCTCATTCTGGTGGGATGCCTGAAGAACCCAGAGATTCAAGTTGATGCGATTTCCATATGGTCAGTGCCATTTGTTTCTAACAGCATCTGCGCCTCTGCATTTCACTGAGAACACGTCGGCAGGCATGTGTGTCTCGTGAATCGTGATGATTCAGTAACAATTCGTCTTTTTTTTGGCTGTAAAACAGCATGAACTACCAGCTTTGGACACTGATGGTTGCTGTTGGCTTCAACGCTGCAGTAAGGTAACGTGCAACACCGCTCTGCTTGTCGGCAACTTTCTTGTATATATTTCTGAAGAAAAAGGATCTTTAAGCTCTGAATGGTTGGCATTCCTTTCCGTTTCGACCCCCGTCAGTGTTCGCGTGTCGAACGAGCTCGGCGCCAACCACCCAAAGGCGGCCAGGTTCTCCGTGGTCGTCGCCACCGTCACGTCGGCCGCCGTCGGGGTGGTCTTCACGGCCGTCGCTCTGGCGGCGAGGAAGCAGATGCCTCGGCTTTTCACCGGCGACGACGTGGTCGTCAGGGAGACCGCCAAGCTAGGGTACCTCCTAGCCGCCACCATATTCCTCAACAGCGTCCAGCCGGTGCTGTCAGGTACTAGAACCTGCTGATCCCACGTCTTTCAGAGAAAGTCCATGCCCATGCTCAGAGCCGTTGATATGCTTGCCGCAGGCGTGGCGATCGGTGCCGGGTGGCAGTCCTTGGTCGCGTTCGTCAACGTCGGCAGCTACTACCTCGTTGGCCTGCCCCTCGCGGCCGTGTTTGGCTTCAAGCTGAAGCTCAATGCTACGGTAAGACAAGCCTGTAAGATGTGATATGCTAATGATGCGTATTTGATGGCCTTCCTTCCTTCCTCGAAGGCAATCTGCTGATCTTGTATGGGCTGCAGGGGATTTGGGTGGGCGTGTTGATCGGAACAGTATTACAGACTGTGGTTCTGTTCGTAATACTCAGCAGAACTAAGTGGCAGAAAGAGGTACAATACACTGTGTCTCATCTTCTTGATTTTTTTTTATGTGTGCTCTTGTTTCTATACTTTGAAACGATTTTTATGCTACTATTTTTATATTATTTTTTCTGCTCTTGTTCCCGTGTTCTGGAACATTCTGTGCAGGCTATGCTAGCAGAAGAGAGGATACGGGAGTGGGGAGGAAACGTCGAGCTGCCACAGACTCAAGAAACGGGGCCAAGTGAAAGCACTGCCGCGCCAAACGCAACAAAGGGGCCCAAGTGAAAAACATGGTGACACCGGTTTGATAGGAAACTACTAAAGCATTGTGACCATTTTCAGCCACCAGAATCATTTGATTAATGTGTGAAGTGTGGAGTGGGAGTACTTGTAATAGATGGGAAAATGTGAGACATGAGAGGGTCAAACCGATGGCCTCTTCTTAGGGCTAGTTTAAAATTTTCATTTTCTAATGGATTTCTATTTTTCTAAGAGAAAAATGAACTAATTTCTCTTGAAAATTAAAATCTCATAAAAAATAAGATATCAAACTAGCCTTAAAGATACTCATTCTGTCTCAAAATCGTTTTAAATTTTATATCTATACTCAAATAAAGGATAATAAATCTATACATATATAACACATACATTAAATATTGTATGGACCTATTAAAATATTAAAACGAATTTTAATTTAGTACAGAGGTAATATACATTAAGCACTTGCATGGCCATGCTCGCAATGTGTTCGGTTCCCTTTCTTAATGATTTAATATAAGGCACATAATGCTAAACCAAAATTCCTAGTATCATGCAAATATGCAATAGTCAATGAAAGCGCCGTTCGAATTGATTAAATTTGATGTTCAAGATAATATGCTTTGAACTTGAGACATTATTTGAGCGAAAACATGGTGGCGCGTTGATAAGAGGTACACACAATACCATTTAGCAGATGCATCTACTAACACCATAAAATATATGAACGGTGCGGATACAAATTCGAATCCAACCACAAGCAGTTTATAATAGCACACGCGGCGCATAAAAAATCTGAAGATTGTGGAAATTTTGCTATGTGCAAATCATGATCGATGATATTTTTTCTCATCATTCGTATTTGGATATCAAGTTTGGAATGGATCAGCATTATAAGAAGTTATTTTTATGCAATACGAGATATGGATTTAAAGTATTATAGTACAATCTAGATCTGAGGGATGAAATTTCCTCACAAACTTCTTTTTCTAAATCCAGTAAATTTAGTAAAACAAATAAACTACTTTTTATTTCCACGTGTAGAATACTACTCTATTAACTTAATGATTTAGTTATAACTGATATCTTTATAACTTAATAGAGTACAAGTAGATTCTAGATATAATAATGATCCTCTTTGGTTAGAGTAACATGTTATTATAGTACTTGTTAAAGTGGCTTCTTAATAATAGTATTAACATATTAGACTTCTATAGATTTGGACAATATTTGAATAACTATTAAATTTAAGCAATGTATATAGAAATGTAGTTATGCAAGTATATCTAACTAGTGTGTTGTGATGTAGGCAAAGTGCAAAGTAGGGGTAGAAGTGGAAGTATGTCTGCTTTATTGTGGAACAGAAAACTATATATGATGCATGACCTATTTGGGACAGTTAGAAGATCGTGGGGTTGGGGATCGTAAGAGTTGATTTTGTGACCAGGGATCATCATAGAATTCATGGGAAGAAATTCCCTTCTATTTTTTAAATTGCAAGGAAATTCCTCCTCATAAATTCCCTGATTTCTGATCATCAAACTAGCCGTGGAAAAGCTCTGCTCCCACATCTACGGGCTAGTACATGCATGTAACTGCAATTACTAGTTGCTAATAACTAATGGACTAGTTTTTGTTAAAGTTTTATTTGTATTTAATAAGCTGGTACTTAATATTTTTTTATATAAAAAGAAGTAAATTTTACGGAGATAAAACTTTTTGGCACAGTTATCTATTTTGTGGTTATAAAATTAAATATCTACACAAGCATAGAATGTCCGCTCTCGTCTCGCCTATCGCCTTTTACGGAGATAAAACTTTATTAAGAGTAGTTATTTTATCTAGTTTATATTTTATTCTATAATAATTAATAAATTCATATTAGAAACAAAGCTATACAAACAATTGATACCACTCTAATAAATAAATATCAAATAGGCTTCTGGCATTATTTCAGGTGTCACTGGAGGATGGATCCAAGAAAGAATCAGTCGAGTAGCTGTGGATGGCTTCGAATCGGAATTCACAGTTTACACGACAAAAAAAGGAACTACATAATCTGTGGAACTCACATTTTTTTGTCGGCACTGAAGAAGGTGAACCTAGATTAAGCGAAACCTTTGAAATTAGGAATAGATCACAAGCGAGATTTCGGAAGAATAGGTGGTTAAGTGACATACCTTGAAAGAAAACCAGTACCCCTCTTTATTCGAAGTAAATTCGAGACACTTGAAAATTGTTAAAATCAGATATCATAAATCTATGTTGGAGACGATTTTTGTTTGGGCCTTACTTGGAATGAATCTATACTACTTATTAAGGCAGTAAAGGTAGTCTGCCGTTCTGCCGTTCTGCCATTCTACGATCTCAACCATCCGTTCTACCATTCTGTAATTCCAGCCGTCTGATCCTACGTTTCAGTCTCGCTCCCCCGTCCCGCACACCGGTCCCGCTCCTAGATCGCGCCCCGAAACCCTCTCGCCTCGCCTGGAAATCGTCGCCCCCGACCTCCCCTCTCCTCCCCCGATTCCGGCTGCCGCCCCAGGCTCGCCCGCCCCGAAATCCTCCACCGCGCGCGCCAACAACCTCGCCCACCGCCACCACGCCGCGCACGCCCCGGTCTTCGTCGCCCTAACCGCGCCCTTCCAACGATGAGGTCACTACCGAAGCGCCGTGCATCCTCCTTGCATCTTCGTCGCCCCTGCGCCACGCCGAAATCCTCCCCCACCGTGCCCTTCCATCGACGACCATGGCGGACTACCCACGCGTCGTGCGCGTCTCGCTCTTCGTGCCTGTCCTCTGGGGCCAGTGCGCTCCCCTCCTCCTCACCAGACTCCGCCGCCGTAGGTCTGGTTGCCCACCTCAACTCCAAGGAACGAGGACTCCACCACACTCGCTCCGGAGACACCACCTTCATGTCCTCCGCTCACCGTGCCTGTCCTCGGATCCGCGACTGTCGCCCCGCTCCCCCCAAATACCAGCCGACACAGCTTACTCCTCTGTTGCCCGTGGCTGGCGCGGGGGTTTGATTCTCGGTGTTTCCTTGTGAATTCGGGTGATTTTGGGGCCCTGGATGGCGATGATTTGAGTGGATTCAAGAGGAACAAGTGAAGGTGAAGTCCTGATCTGGACCCCCACCATGGTATGTGCCATGAGGAAGTTGTTCTTCTCCGAGTCGGCCTACAAGGAGACCAAGCTCCACACCACGCCCCACTCATGGCTGCCCCTCGAGAGGAAGGCGCCACCGAGCTCAACCAGGAGAGTCGATGGCCGGTGAGACACACAACGCTAGCCGTTTTCAGAACCCGGTCAGATGAGTGACTGCTGCTGTTACAGGTGTGGTCTTCTCTGCTCCTGTACCGGCAGATCCTCGACGAGATCGAGACCAACGACTACGACAACTTCACCCGGAGGGCCTACGTTCACTACAGGAATCCTAATGATTCCCGTCGGCCAGGATAATTCCCGTCGGCCAGGGAAAAAGCCGACGGCCAGGGAAAAAGCCGACGGGGATAACGTAACTCCCGTCGGCTACACTGAAGCCGACGGGAATAACGTAACGCCCGTCGGCCAGAGAGTAGGCCGACGGGAGTTAACTTAACTCCCGTCAGCCAGAAAATAGGCCGACGGGGATTACTTAACTCCCGTCGGCCAGAGCGCAGGCCGACGGGGATTAGGCTTTTATGAGCGCGGGTTCGCCCGCGCGGGCTCATTTCTTCTCTGTCTCTTCGTAGCCGCCGTCGCCGCCTGCCTATTCTCGTCGCCGCCGCCGCCTCTAACCGCCGCGCCGCCGCCCCTCCCCGCCGGCGTGCCTTCCCGGCCGAGCCCGACGCCGCCCCTCAGAGCACCGCCCGTCCACGCCGCCCGACGCCGCCCCTCGGAGCCCGCCCGTCCACGCTGCCCGTCCTCTCGCGGCGCCGGGTCTCTCGGAGCGTCGTCGCTGCCTCCTCGAGCGCCGCCGCCGCGTCCAAGCGCCGCCTCCGCCCCCGACCGCATCTCCGAACCAACTACGACACCCACGTGAGTTAATTATGTGTGTACATGTTAATGTATTGGATTGTGAATGTTAATTATGTGTGTACATGTTTATTTTCGTCGGTTTTTTATGGCCGACGGGAGTTAACTTTCATGTGATTAGTATTAATTTAATAACACATGTGATTAGAGTGTGATTATAGTTAATTTAATATCACATGTGTGGCTTCATGTTAGGTAATTATTTATTGTATTCTTATAGTAGATTTAACTTATACTATTGAATTGTTAAATTTGATGTTATTTATTGATTAGATTTAACTTATAATATTAGGATGTATGAATGTTTCGATATTGATTAATTTGATGTTATTTATGTGTATATATAATTATTTATGTATATATATAGTTTTACTACTTACCTATAGATGTATATATGTATGTATATATGTGTGTGACATGTAGAAACGTGATTGTCTCACACACACTCTTTACTCGTACACAGCCGCAATAATGGGTGATAGACGTGATTGGATGTATGAAGGTTTCAAGAAGGGTGGGTGTCACACTAGTGAATGGTTTGCCAAGACGCAAATATTTCTGGACCATGCAGCTGCTTTGTCACAAATAGATAATATTAGGTGTCCATGCAATAAATGTAGAAATATGACGAGCCACACTAAGAGGCAGGTCACACTACACCTGTGCTCGCATGGTTTCGTGCCAGGCTATAAGGTCTGGTATCTCCACGGTGAAGATGCTGAACGAGCAGCAGAAGTAGAAGTTGATGACGGTGAAGATGATGTTGATAGGATGGACCAGATGCTTGAGGATCTGCAGCCTGAACTGGCACCAGATCATCACGATTCACCTACACCGGAGGTTCAGAAGTTCTTCGACCTACTCAAAGCGTCAGAAGAGCCTCTTCACGGGCACACTGACGTGACCGTCCTCGAATTCGTGACCCGACTGATGTCAATCAAGTCAAAATTTGCATTTTCAATTAATTGTTACAAGGAGCTTGTGGATTTGATTAGCGAGGTTCTTCCTACGGGTCACAAGATGCCCAAAGACATGTACCAGTCCAAAAAATTGCTTGAAGGTCTTGGTATGGAGTATGAGAAGATTGATGTTTGCCAAGACAACTGTATGCTTTTTTGGAAGGAACATGGCAGAGAACAACTGTATGCGGTACATGGAGATGAGGTAACATATCTTGTACAAATAAATTTGTTTACATATTTACAAATAAATCTTGAGTTGTATGTACCAGGATGAGCAGCACACTGAGGAGCAGCACATTGAGGAGGAGCAGCACAATGAGGCTGAGCAGCACAATGAGGAGGTGGAGCACATTGAGGAGGTGGAGCACGTGACATGGGACCAGGCCGCACAGCATCACCAGCCATGGGACCAGTGGGACCACCAGAGAGAGCAGCAACAGGCGTGGGACCAGTGGGGCCAACAGGGCGAACCGGCTGACAACCCGATGGATGATGGCTCGGGAGGCTCTTCAGCGACACGCACACGTCGCTCAAGAAAAAGCCACTCAGTAAAGCCTCGTCACGCGATAGAGCGAGAGGCTGATAGGACTTTAATCATGCCACATGGAGATCGGTGAGTGTAATATATTAACTTATCTCATATAACTATTATGTGTATTGTTAATGTTTTTGTGTAATGCAGGAATTGGGAGGACCTGTCCTTTGACGGCAAGGGACACCACACTCAGGTTAACCTTACGTTGGGTTCTCTTTGCCGCCTTCACTACCCTGGTATAGTGAAGGTGTCAAACGGTGATACCGAGGATGAGGTGCTCGTCAGTACCTGGGACGAGTACAAGTTTAAAAAGGAACGAAACCACACCGACAGACAGGGACTTGTGCGTAATGACTTTTGGGTATGAATTCTTTATTATTTTTGTTATGTTTCTTAATATTGTAAATCTATGACTTATACCATTGTATTTGTATTCTTTATGTTGTAGCTTCGATATCGGTTGCCTGACGGAGAGGATTACATGGGGCACGCTGAACGTGTCTTCCAAAACAATGCAAAGAAGCTGGTGAAGGATGCCATATACTATGCGAGAATTCAGGCTACAAACCTGTATTTTCAAAAGCATCCGGAAGAAGCAGGCCCCTTGACTAAAAAGGAAGGGTCGTCAAAGATATATTTGACTGAAGATCAATATCGTGAGGTTAGTATTCAATTTGTTTTACCCTTTATATTTATTGTTGTGATTGATAATATGTAACATTGTGTGTGTGCAGGTGATGGTTCCATGGATGGCGCACGTGCCTGATGCGTACTATGCTTGGTGTCGATATTGGGCTTCCGAAGGCTTCCAGAAAGCGTCAGCGCATCACAGACAATGTCGAGGAACCAATCCTAACCACAAGTTTGGCGGTGACGACATGATACGAAAAGCTAAAAGAATGGTAAGTTTGATCTATCTATGTCGATCAGCAAATAATACGATTGCTTATGAATGTTTTTTGTTTATACAGGAAGCTACGAGTGGCCAAAAGCCTAGTGACATTGAGGTCTACCAGGAGGGCCACAAAGGACCAGACCCGAACAACCCTGACCAGCTCTGCAGCCAGACAGCCACGGATCGCTTGGTGAGTTTTGGCTCAAAAGTTCAAACGTTCAAAGTATATAAATTCTTGCATTTGTAAGGTTGTCAATGATGTATAGGCGGCATATGGGGAGGAGATGGTTCGTCGCCATGGCCCTGACTTCGACTGGCGCCATGAACCGGTGGATCCCTCGGTGGTGTACGCAAGTGGTGGTGGCAAAGCGCATGGACGGTAAGCTCTAACTTATGAAATTATATGGTTGACACTAAATTGATTATACAATAATCACATTTTTTGAATAACTTATAGATACGCACTCTTCGACGGATTCATTGACTCGTCGTCGGTGAGATCTCAGAGGACGGGTTCATCTTCCCGTAGCTCATGCTCTCGTCGACCGAACGAGCAGGAGTTGGAGATTATGAGGATGCGCGAAGAGATGAGACAACAACGCGAATTTATGGAGGCTTGCAATGCACATAACCAAGCGATGTATCAAGTGAGTACACATAATCCGAACTCTAAATTATTATATTTCAATACAACATCTTCGGTAGTAACACATATATGTTTATCAGTTAATGCAGCAACAGGGCATGACATCAAATTTTCCACCGCCACCACAATGGAGCCAATTTGCAAACACACCAGTTCCACCACCACAGTTCACCACCCCTCCGACACATATACCTGCACCTGGAGATAGGGTACGTTTGATAACTCTCCATTAATTTATATACTTGTATACTTTTTTGATATTTGCATTTAACGTGATGATATTTGCTAACTTGCATAGGTTACGCCCGAAGCGGGTGGTAGTGGATCTGATCCCGCAGCAGGGACTGGATTTGTTGACTCGCTCTTCGCGTACCCTCCTCCTGGTGGTGGTGGCGGCAGCGGTCAAAGCTCTAACCACCCAAGTGGTGGTTATTTCTAAACACATGAACATGTTTCTTAACTCGTGGACTCTTGGTCGTACTTGAACATATGTCGTACTTATATTTCAATACTATGTCGTACTCGTTGACTCGATGTGGTGGTTGAACTTATATTTGAAATGTTGGTGGATGTTATGTTTGTAATGCGTGATTTTATTATGAATGCATGTGTTTGTAATGTGGCTGTTATCTGTTATTTATGTTATGTGTGATATATGTTATGTGTGCAGAAATAGTGTCCTAATTTCGTGCTGTTTTTGTAGCAGTATAGGGTAATTCTCGTCGGTCCAGTTAATTCCCGTCGGCTATGGTCGAACCGACGGGAATTAACTAATAACTCTCGTCGGCCCAGTTAATTCCCGTCGGCCTAGGGAACCGACGGGAATTAACTAATAACTCCCGTCGGCCTGGTGAGCCGACGGGAATTAACTAATAACTCCCGTCGGCCTGGTGAGCCGACGGGAGTTAGCATTAATTGCCGTCGGCTAGTTAATGGCCGACAGGAATTAATAATTCCCGTCGGTCGCCGACGGGGATAAACGTATCCCCGACAAGGGACGCCTGGCGGCTGAAAACCGACGGGAATAAGCCCTAAACCGACGGGAATTAATAATTCCCATCGGTATATGCTTATTCCCGTCGGTTTCTGGCCGACGGGAATTAAGTGAATTCCTGTAGTGGTTCCTAAGACGAAGAAGCTGATGGCGCTGCCCAAGGCGTACCTGAGATCACTGGTGGTGCCCTCCTCCTCTTCTCAGGCTGAGAGCCGGAGACGCTATTCCACCCTAACATAGACCGGTCTCTCTCTCACTATCGGTACATAGCAGAAGCAATGAATGATCGATATGATGTACGAATTTCTGGCCAAGCTGTTTGGAGGATCCTCTAGCCTGTGTGGGAGAAGCTCTCCAAGTTCTCTGGCCATGCTGCTGGCGGCTCCTCCATGTAAGCTCTTAGTCCTTCACTTGTTTCTGGCTTGATATGTCAACATATGCTCATTCGTTTATGCTTCAATTGTGTCACGCAAGACTCAGTCTTTTAGGCACTGGTGTTGATTTGGCTGTGCAAAGTTGGCCGATTGAGATGTTCATCCTGTTTTGTCTGTGTCGCAGAGAGTCCTTGATGAAGATGTCGGAGCCGGCTGTGCTTTCGCACTTCAAGCCTGCAGACTATGTCAGCATACTGGCTCAGATACACAAGGAGCTGGAGTGCCGCCCTCCTAACGACAAGGCCTCCCTGTACCTCCTATAGTTCTAGGTCTTCCGTGGCCTCGGCGAGGCCAAGCTGTTCGGAGGATCCTCCAGCATGTGTAGGAGAATGTGAGCACCATACACGAGAAGCTCATCTTCGGGGCATGGCTCAATTATGAGAAAAAAGAGGAGGAGTCCATCTCCGACCTGCTCAGCTTGTGCATCACTCCACAAACCAAACACATCAAAAGTGCTTGCAGGAGTTCAGGCTGCTGGATTTCGTGAGGGGATTTTAACCTCAAAATACCTGTCTGGACAATTTTTGCTCAATTTTTTATTGCTACTTTTTTGTTCAATGCACAGAACATTTGTTAATTTCTATTTGTCCTCTCTGATTATAAAACAAAAATTATCATTTACACTTATTCATTGATCTTCATTAAGCAATGCACTAATAAAGGTTCATCATTGCAGAAGCTGAGGATGAGATCAAACGGCTAAATGGAGAGGCAGAAAAGCGCATATTGATTTTTGATCCTTTAGACGAACCCATTAGACAGCCTGATTTGCGTGGGTATGCTGCTTATCTCTTTCTATATTCTGTGAGTGAACAATTAGGTATTATTGCTTAGGAAGGAGGACTATTTACAAGATAGTCTGAGAAAATCATAGGTTGCTTGGATTCTCTGTTTGCTTGTGTCATGCGACATGTCTGTTTGGATGTATTTGCACCCACGTGGTTTATTCCTCGTGTTATTGCTACTGGTTGAGGCAGACAAAGTGAAACATTAGACTTGCTTTTTCTGTACTTAACATTCTCTCAACCTACCTGCAATGTGCTCAAAAGAATCCATGATAAAATATGACCTGATCCATGATTACTCCTGTTAATGGACAGGAGAAAATCATTCCGCGGTTTCGAAGTAACTGAGGATGCTACTACTCAAGATCCCATTGAGATACTGGCTTCCCAAACAGCAACTATGACATGATCTCAGTTCTCACAGGATGTTATGCATGCTGTTGCTGAAAAAATGAACAGTCTGTTCCTTCACGATCTGGTGAAGCTATTTCAGATGTTTCAGGAAAAGAAGGTTAAACAACATTTGTTTAAATTAGTTTGCCATTATCTATACTTTTTAAATTTGCATAAAAACAGTGTAATTGATCTTCCATGATGTCCATATATATATATATATATATATATATATATATATATATATATATATATATATATATATATATATAAAGCTTACAATTCTCATAGTTGAACATTATGGTTTATATGTGCAGGACAACACTACAAAACATGGCCACAATGGATCCAAACATGCAGGCTCGATCAGTGCAGGAAAGCCTGCACTCAGCCTTGAGATAAATCAGACTGCCACCAAAAATGGTTAGTGTAGCTTGTTAATTCAATCTTAGATTAATTCAAAGAATCAGAGATCACACTTGGTTTCTTGATTCCAAAAGGACTGAAAAAAGTTTTTTACAACTAGACTTCTTGATTTCTTGATTCCAAAAAAAACTCTAGAATTTGCAGAACATATAGCTACGATAGGATTAATCTATTTTTTTTAAAAAAATACATGTATGCCACTTCATAACTTCAGTCAATAGTTGTTTGCATTTTCCAGTTAGATGCTGCTAAGTGATACTTAGGACGGGAAACAAAATGTTGGCTAATTTAGTAGTTGGATAAAAGGTTATTGATCGATTGAGGAGTAACAAAGCATGCAAATCAGTAGTGAAGTATATCTGTCGAGCACTGATCACTAAAGTCCAGAGAACTGAATCTTTTCAAACTCATCTGGCTAGTTTGTTTTAGACAAGAGAGATGAGAGTTCCTAGGCACATAGGAACCTTCACTTTCAAGCCTTATCTATACTACTTATTGGATATGCTTAACAAGGACATCAATTCCTTCTCCATGAGAGTCAGGTCTGTGTCTGTTGCTTGATCTCCTATAATTTTTTGGATTCCGACAGTATACAATTAATCAACTATCTCAACAGATTTGGTATAGTTACCAGTGGATAATTTGCCTTATAATTTAGCGGATCTGTGTGGTGCTAGAATTTTTTTGCAGCATTTACTTTTAATAGATCGATGCTCCTAGATCAATGACCATGCGGGTGTTCCTCCTGCACTGAATAAGAAAGAATTTTGGTGATGGTGTTCCTCCTGCACTGAATATTGGGCTCCCATCGAGCAACCAACAGAAAGAAAATTTTATGATAATTAGCGGTACTGTCGGAATCCACTGGTAACTGTACCAAATCTCCAGTACCGCTATTACTCTGTTTTTTGGATTCCGACAGCATACAGTTAATCAGGTATCTCAACAGATTTGGTACAGTTACCAGTGGACAATGTGCCTTATAATTTAGCGGATCTGTATGGTGCTAGAATTATTTTTGCAGTATTTACTTTTAAGTTCATATTTTGTTCTGTTTGCCAGAGTAATATATGAGTCAATAACTTGACTTCATTTGAATCATGCGGCTTCTTAGGTTTCAGTCTAACTAAATATCTAAGTTTGCAACTGCACCTTTTGTTTCATGTCTTCTTTGGGGTGGCCCGGTGGAGTGGGTTGGAGCTAGAGAGTCCCTGATTTTTAGTGCATTTTGTCGTAGTGCACCGGTTTCTAATTTGATGTTGTGATTTCCAAGTTATGCTTCAGAATGTTCGTAATACTAACATACCGATGGATACATTTGTTAAAAAGGTTACTGAGGTTGTACAGAAGTCCATGAATCATCAATTTTGTTTCCTAAATATTTTCTTTCTTTCTTGCAGCTGAACCGCAAGATGAACGAGGTAGACGAGGAGTCCAAGCAGGTCTCGTATCCCGTCATCAGGGATGACAACGGCAACGACAAGCTCGATTGCCCGGCGCTTGGCAAGCAGTTCGCAGCTTAGGAGATTTTTGCACAGGTTTAACACTAACTTCGAATGTATCTCCAGTACCGCTATTACTCTGATTTTTTGGATTCTGACAGTATACAGTTAATCAACTATCCCAACAGATTTGGTATAGTTACCAGTGGATAATTTGCCTTATAATTTAGCGGATCTATGTGGTGCTAGAATTATTTTTGCAGCATTTACTTTTAATAGATCGATGCTCCTAGATCAATGACCATGCGGGTGTTCCTCCTGCACTAAATAAGAAAGAATTTTGGTGATGGTGTTCCTCCTGCAATGAATATTGGGCTCCCATCGAGCAACCAACAGAAAGAAAATTTTATGATAATTAGCGGTACTGTCGGAATCCACTGGTAACTATACCAAATCTCCAGTACCGCTATTACTCTGTTTTTTTGGATTCCGACAGCATACAGTTAATCAGATATCTCAACAGATTTGGTACAGTTACCAGTGGACAATGTGCCTTATAATTTAGCGGATCTGTGTGGTGCTAGAATTATTTTTGCAGCATTTACTTTTAAGTTCATATTTTGTTCTGTTTGCCAGAGTAATATATGAGTCAGTAACTTGACTTTATTTGAATCATGCGGCTTCTTAGGTTTCAGTCTAACTAAATATCTAAGTTTGCAACTGCACCTTTTGTTTCATGTCTTCTTTGGGGTGGCCCGGTGGAGTGGGTTGGAGCTAGAGAGTCCCTGATTTTTAGTGCATTTTGTCGTAGTGCACCGGTTTCTAATTTGATGTTGTGATTTCCAAGTTATGCTTCAGAATGTTCGTAATACTAACATGCCGATGGATACATTTGTTAAAAAGGTTACTGAGGTACCAGATCTTGTACAGAAGTCCATGAATCATCAATTTGGTTTCCTAAATATTTTCTTTCTTTCTTGCAGCTGAACCGCAAGATGACCGAGGTAGACGAGGAGTCCAAGCAGGTCTCGTATCCCGTCATCAGGGATGACAACAGCAACGACAAGCTCGATTGCCCGGCGCTTGGCAAGCAGTTCGCAGCTGAGGAGATTTCCGCACAGGTTTAACACTAACTTCGAATGTATCTCCAGTACCGCTATTACTCTGGTTTTTTGGATTCCGACAGTATACAGTTAATCAACTATCTCAACAGATTTGGTATAGTTACCACTGGATAATTTGCCTTATAATTTAGCGGATCTGTGTGGTGCTAGAATTATTTTTGCAGCATTTACTTTTAATAGATCAATGCTCCTAGATCAATGACCATGCGGGTGTTCCTCCTGCACTGAATAAGAAAGAATTTTGGTGATGGTGTTCCTCCTGCACTGAATATTGGGCTCCCATCGAGCAACCAACAGAAAGAAAATTTTATGATAATTAGCGGTACTTTCGGAATCCACTGGTAACTGTACCAAATCTCCAGTACCGCTATTACTCTGTTTTTTGGATTCTGACAGCATACAGTTAATCAGGTATCTCAACAGATTTGGTACAGTTACCAGTGGACAATGTGCCTTATAATTTAGCGGATCTGTGTGGTGCTAGAATTATTTTTGCAGCATTTACTTTTAAGTTCATATTTTGTTCTGTTTGCCAGAGTAATATATGAGTCAGTAACTTGACTTCATTTGAATCATGCGGCTTCTTAGGTTTCAGTCTAACTAAATATCTAAGTTTGCAACTGCACCTTTTGTTTCATGTCTTCTTTGGGGTGGCCCGGTGGAGTGGGTTGGAGCTAGAGAGTCCCTGATTTTTAGTGCATTTTGTCGTAGTGCACCGGTTTCTAATTTGATGTTGTGATTTCCAAGTTATGCTTCAGAATGTTCGTAATACTAACATGCCGATGGATACATTTGTTAAAAAGGTTACTGAGGTACCAGATCTTGTACAAAAGTCCATGAATACTAAATATTTTCTTTCTTTCTTGCAGCTGAACCTGTATCTTGTCCTGCTTCCACTTGATGGTCAAAGTGTGCCTAAACTGGAAAAGCCCTACCACAGTTGCCTGCCAACACTATCTATTCGACATCTCTGCCAGGTTGGTTCCATAATCTTGTTGTTGGCCTTGATAAATTTAGCTTACCAGTTGAATAAACAAAGGTTGTGTGCCCCTGCATCTTTCCAGTTTGTTGCTCTCCAGTTGTCTCGGCAACCCAAAGAAGTCGAGATATATATCAGGAAAAGCAAGGATGCATGCTTGTCAGCCAATTACACTCGTAAATACGAGACAAAGCCAGAACAGCCTAATGGTTTAGAGAGACTGTGGGAAGAGAATTCTCTTTCGGATCTCTACCCTTCCCTCGCCACCTGTCAAAGGAGATCTGGTATTCTCACTCTCCAAATGACTGCCCAAGCACTCCTATTTATTTCATCGTTTCTTTTCTAAAGCTGTTGCATCGTTTCCTATTTTTTGACCAAGCAAAGGTTTTTTTACCTGCTAGAGGAACTAGGTGTGATCTCACTGACATGGGCTATGAAGAGACATTTCAGCTATGAACATCTCCTTTTTCCCTTTATTTCAAAATATGTGAATGTGATAGACTTCTTTTATACATACATATATTCAGTGTTGACTAGCAAAATTTTGTGGGGAGGTGGTTATAATTTTTTGCAAATTCTTAGATCCTCAATTACTCATTCTTTGTAAATTCACACGATGAAACTGTGTATTATGTAGTGTTCCTTGCACAATCTAGCAGACCCGGACGCCAGTGGGGAGGCAGCGGTGTTCGTGTAGATAGAGATTGACTGCATTCTCGACATGTACCTGGACCGCGAGGACAACACGCACACCGTCAAGCGCTGCTTGCAGCTCACGCTCAACGTGCCCAGCAGCGAGAACTCGCTCACCTTCGACGATCGCGTCCTAGAGGAAAAATGCTTGGGTAAAGGAGTTTGGCTTGGAGGCTATGTGGAAGAGCCCGAATGGCACAATTAGGAACATTCTGAATGGTAAGATGCTGCTACAGCCTATAAATTTAACATTTCTTGGGTCATCTGTACTGACAGTTTCATTCTTGTGCTCACTTCGTGTAGGCACTGTGTTCAGAGAACCAATCATCTGCAAAAATGTCCCATAGATTGTTGTAGATATGGAAGGAAGACCACAATCATAGGTACTCATTTATGTATATTTAAAAAAATTATTCTCTAATTTTTTTCTATGTAGTAAAGTTGAGTGCATCCTAAAATATACTCCATAATTTGTGATTTATGAAACAATGGCTAAAAAGTTACAACCTTCGAATTATTTGTTTAAACAAACCAAAAACTTTAGAACCAGTATATTTAATTTAATTTGTTTTTCTTGTTTAAATAGGGAACCATTCTCTTCTCTGACTATATGAAACACAGTATGTTCAGTTTAATTTGATTCCACAATTCTCCTGCAGGTGACTGCTAATGCGTCAAGTGCCTACCCCAAGAATATAGAGTATCCACGCGGTGGTGTGGAGGATATGACAAGGCTAGCATAGTTACATGAACTAGGAGTGGTTCAACACCTAAAGTCTTGATTTATGATAAAATGAAATATATGTAAGTTGAATCTCTCAACACATCATCCCTGATGCGGACAACAAAGAGTTCAGGAGGTGTAGTTGTTGATGTGCCTCTAACTGACAACTCATCTGCAACTGTTCAGGAGGCGTAGTTGTTGATGTGCCTCTAACTGACAGCTCATCTGCAACTGTTGAAGAAATTAGCCAGCCCAATCCGAAGGATGGTTCTCCTGGGGCTGCATCTGCTATACCAGAAACAGATCTGTCAGAAATTGTAACTACTAAGTGAATCTTAGCAAGCAATATCTATTGTTTGAAGATAGAATGCAGCTGTAGTTTTTATTTTGCTTTAACCCTAATGCAGGTCCAGGTGATAAGATCATGTCGAGATGGTATCCATAAGGTGGTGGAATTACTACAGCACAAGTTTCCAAATGTTTCAAAGACTCGGCTGAATCGCAAAGTGAGAGATATCTGACTTTGTTGACAATCATTGGAAGGTGAACATGCTCTCACATTGAAAAATCCAGTGGCTGGTTGTTCATAGTTTCTATGTCAGTAGCATGATTTTGTTTATTTCACCTCCAAGGGCAAGATGGATTTAACATGTTATGTACTGCTGGTAAAGAAAGAGGTGTTTGACAAGCTGGGATTGGATTCATCACCAGGTACTTGTATTAATCAGTTTGCTTTTGTTTCAGTAGGATCCATGCATATTTGACATTGGAATTTTTTTACCAACCATATTACTTGTTTTCCAGTGAAATCCAAGAAGAATAAAAGCATAGCCATGTACTTCTCGAAGAGATGTTTACCTCCTGAAGATACTGTCAATGCTCTGTCTGTTTGGAACAATATATCAAACAGTGTGTAGTCTGCTGGTGGGTCATGGCTGTAGGTTCCTGGACAAGGCAGCGGTGGAGACGGCGGACGACAAGTCGCGGCGGCGCCGGCGAGCGCGTGGCGCCTGTGCACGGTGACGCAGGTGGAGGAGCTCAAGTGCGTGCTGCGGCTGCTGCCGGTGTGGGCGAGCGACATCGTCTTCGCGGCGGCGTACACGCAGATGACCACCACCTTCGTCCTGCAGGGCGACACGCTGGACCCGCACGTGGGAGGCGGATTCCGCGTGCCGGCCGCCGCGCTCTCCGTCTTCGACACCCTCAGCGTCATGATGTGGGTGCCACTCTACGACCGCCTCGTGATCCCGCTGGCGCGCCGCGCCACGGGCCACCGCCGTGGCTTCACGCAGCTGGCGCGCATGGGCGCCGGCCTCCTCGTGCTCGCCGCCGCCATGCTCGCCGCGGGGGCGATGGAGGTGGCGCGGCGCCGCGTCGTCGCGTGCCACGGCGTGTACTACGACACCCACACGGGCGCCACCCGCTACCTGCCGCTCTCCATCTTCTGGCAGGTGCCGCAGTACGTGGTGGTGGGCGCGTCCGAGGTGTTCAGGATCATCGACCAGATCGAGTTCTTCTACGACCAGGCGCCCGACGTCGTGCGGAGCATCTGCTCGGGCCTCTCCATCACGTCCTTCGCGCTGGGGAACTACGTCAGCTCCGCGCTCGTCGCCGTCGTCGTGCGCGCCACCGCGCGGGCCGGCCAGGTTGATGGGTGGATTCCCGACGACATCAACCACGCGCACCTCGACTACTTCTTCTGGCTGCTCGCCATGCTCTGCGTCGAAAACTTCGGCGTCTACCTGCTCATCGCGCGCTGGTACACGTACAAGAAGACCGTGGATTAGTACAAACAGATCTCGTAATAAGAATATACTACGTACTAGCTTTATTTATTTATATTAATACCTTATATTGTTTGTTATTTGGGGATGAAGTGCGCAGGAGTTTTGTAATGTGGGTGATGATGCTTGTCTTATTCTGTGGGATGCTCGAACTGGCACTGCCCCACCTGTTAAGGTGATAGTTCTCTTGTTCTATATCTAATTGGATAAGCTATGTTTTTGGCCAAAATTGAGTCCATGAATGCAATGCGGCTTCTTTTGTAATAATATAACTTCACTCAAAGAGGTGATGGGATGTTGGTTTTTAATGAGACCATTGTAATCACATGGAGCTATTTATTTTGTCAAATTGGCCTGAGATACTTTACTTGTTGCATGATAATTGTGTTTCTAATTTTATTTCTTCAATGACTGTTCATTTTCATTAACTTAATTGATATAATGTGTTGGGAAATTGATCCTTACTGATTTATTGGTCGAAAGTATTTTGTTCAATTTTTTACTTGTTCCAAACAGAGTTTGTAAATGCTATATGGACTATAATGTTAAAAGTTATTTATTATTTATTTCCAGGTTGAGAAAGCTCACAGTGGAGATGTTCATTATGTTGATTGGAATCCCCTTGATTTTAACTATATCTTAATTGGGTATGATGGTATTAAGGTTCAATTCAGCGGTTCAATTCAGCATAATCGTTGAAATAAATTCGATCTCTATCAGTTCCTTATACGTTCAAGTAATGAATCTTTCAATTGATTAAAATAACAAAATTTATGTATGATTAAGGTCACAAATGGATTACAAAACATTTTCTCATAACACTATAACACACATTTATACATAAGATATCGTGTTATTACATGTTTCCGTTGCAACGTACGGACATTCACCTAGTTATGTCAGAAGCTGGTAACTTTCTATAGAATATTTTAATATTTAAAAGGCTTCACCTCCTCCCGGCTCCAGCGTCCTGCCCTCGCCTCGGATCTCGCCTTTGCGCTGTCCACGCAATCTATCGCTCGCACCTCATTGGTTTGCTACACGTGTTCCTCGTCAGGCACTCAGGCTCACAGACGCGAAGGAACACCGCCCAACCCGAAACCGTTTCCAAAATGCAAAACTCGACTCCACGCGTCGCCCTTCTTCTCCGGAGAGATCGTTTTAATAGCCCCGTACCAAATCCAATTTGTCTCTCCTCACCGGAGAACAGAAACGATACGGTTAATAGATAGCGAAGAAGGGCAGCACCACCAGTAGCAGCAGCCATGCCCGCTCGCGCTCGATGGCGACTCCTCGCGCTGCCGCTCGCGCTCTTACTCGTTGCCGGGTCGGCGCATGGCCTCGTGAAGCCGGAGGCAGCCGCGGCGCCCAAGCCCCCCGTCCCCAAGGCCATATCGGTGAGCTCCTGACCTGAAGCGAAATTCCTCTCGTGTTGTGATTCCTCTGTCCCCTAGATCCGATCGGATCCGGTCCGATTGGGTAATGGATTGAATGCGATTCCGGCTGCGGCGGGCGCAGGACCTGAGGGACGCGATCGTGAAGGGGCTGGGATTCCAGGCCGAGGGGCTCAAGGTGTCCGGGTTCGACGTGCGAGACGCGCTCGTGGGGCACGCGGTGGCGTACGAGTTCGACATCGAGGTCGGCAGGAAGGTCCTACCGGTGCGCCTGCTGGAGGACGTCAGCCGGTGGGACTTCGTCGACCTCCCCATCTTCCGTTCCCAGGCCGACGCTGACGATACGGCGCTCGCCGAGATCCGGCGGGCCGGGAGGGGGAGCATCGTTGAGCCTACCCTGCCGCCCTTCCAGCTCGCCGGGCCTATGGAGCTCTGGATCCAGAACGGCGACGACGTCAGGCTTGCCTTGCCGGTAAGAAGTCCGTTTTGCAAAAAGTTGGAAATTGATCAAAATGGGAGTCCCAAATCCAGTAAGGCGTGTGGATTGGCACCCAGATAATTAAACGTTTTTCCTTGTATACAAAGGTTCAGGTGTGCGAATTGTAATGTTCTTGCTCTGGTTGCCTGGTTGATTTTGAATTGCGAGTCTGTGTCTTCGGTATGTATCAGGAGTGGCTGCCAAGGTCAGGGGTGCTCGCCCAAATGCATCAAAGTGCAAATTGGGATGATATCAGGAGGTAGTGATAGAATAGAAACATTAAGATCAGGAAGTTAAGCTAAATGTTTACTCAAACTCTCGAACATCAGAGGCAAAATCAACAGGCACAGCTGAAATTATTAAATTTGGAGTTGGGGCCGGTGGCATAACAAAAGCTACTTTTTCTTGGTCTCAAACTCTGACTGGCCCAGAATGAGGGGAATACTTCTGTATGATGATGCAGCTGGCATCTTTAACTTTGGACTTCCTTCCCTGAAAATTTTAAGTGCATCAGTGCATGTTAAGTAAAGCTGTTTGAACAGTCGCTTTTAAGCAGCAAATGGTAACTGATGTTTTTGAGCAAAGTTTGACAAGAATGAAGTCAATGAACTGAAAAATGTTTCAGTGTCCATATGCTCATATTTGTAGACATACTATTATGATCCTTTTTTTGCAATGGAGATCGGCCTGATCAGTTGCATATGTCTGCTTTCTTTGCCGGTTCATTTGTGGTCTACCAGATTGCTTCAGTGGAATAAGTATCCTTTTCTTGGATTACGGTTTTCATTGTGCACTCCTGTACACCGCTTGGCAGATATTCATGTGAGGAAGTATATTTTGATTTTTGCAAAACTGTTATGCTATAGATAGCTTGGGTAATTCTTACTATATAATATCATAATAGTTAACCTACAAATTTGAAATATGCTGCATACATTTAGTAAATACCATTGTTTAATTGATTCAAGAAAATAAAAATATTCGAAGGGCATATATTTATCTAATGATAAGTTAGTTGAGCTGAGCTAGTCTCCTCATATATGTTCGACATATGAATTCTGTACACCTATTGCTTGAATGTTCACCACAACCAAATCTAAACTTTGGTGCTTGATTTCTCTGCAGCATGATGTGGACGCTGGTACCTTGAAGAAGGTTGTTCTTTCTGATGGTGCAGTCGTAACAGTGAAGGGTGCTAGAGCTGTGAGCCTCCGGTTGCCGCTTGAATTACCACTTCCTCTCAACCGTACCACTTACAAGGGTCGGCTCTCAAGCCTGATATCCATCGCACAAGCCCTGCGTGGTGCAGCCCGGTCTAATCAGAAACCCCTGCTCTCTCTTCGCGTTGAGGGTCCAGTTTCCTTGTCCTCGACTCCTTCCATGTCTCCCAAGGACAAGCTCAAGCTCAAACGGTTGGCCCCAGGCCAAGTGGAGCTCTCCTCACAGGCGGGGGCAATCCCTGCTATCACCGAAGACGAGGATGAACCACATAACCCTGGATTGTGGCCTCTTTTGTCTCTGAATGGTTCAGATGGCAGCCTGCAGGGGTTTGAGGAGCTATTGGCCTCAGTACTTGGAAAGAAGGCAGGCGAGAAGGGTGCCTTCAAGCTACTGAAGGCACGGGCCTCGGCTCAAACCTATGTCAAGATGGCATTCACGGTGGAGAAGAAGCTTGCTGAAGGGGATGTGAACTGGTCAAATATTCCAGAATGGAAGACGAAGCCCAAGAGGATGAGAGCACACTATGAAGTCCTTGCTCGAGTGGAGGAGGGTCAGGCGATCCCTGAGAGGATAGCGCAGGTACAGCCTTTCCAGGCCAACGAGGCCATGTCGGAGAGTGTGCTCACCGGCAACGTCACGAGGTCGAAGATGGAAATCGTCCATCCACCGCCGGTTTACTTCACTCTCTGAGTGAGGGAAGAACTGGATGCTGTTTGATGTTCTCTTCAGAGCTACTACACGTTGGGTGGTGGGTAGTTTACGCTGGCTCGTAGGCAACAAAGTTGTACAAGCGGCAAGAGTTTGTTGCCTATACACTGACTGCGTTGACATGAATATTGACGTTCTATGTGTACTGAAAGACTGTCAAGCCTTTAATATTATCAATTGGAATAATGAGGAATACAGAAAAATCTGTACATTTTTAGAAGGCCAAAGGGCTGAGTTCTTAGTACTGAGAAACTGGGTAGCCTTGTCCTTGTCTATATTTACTAGCTCAGTGCCCGTGCGTTACAACGGGAATATATAATAGCTCGATAACTTATATATACAAATATGTGTTATACTGTTATGAGATGGAGGACGACATCCACGAGCCGTCCGGGATGACGTTGAAGAGAAACTCGGGTCTGTGACGCACGAGCACTCATCTAGTAGTGTAGTATACAAGATTTAACAAGACAATTTAAAGGCAAAAATTCAAGAATGATCTTTCATAGACTACTGTAAATTCATGACTAAAAGATCACTGTAATTGACTTGCTTGAAGAACACAATAATACTACTGTGAATATGTGATACAACTTAATCACAGTAGTAAAATTATATCTGATGTTGTATTTGGTAAAAAAAATATTTTTTCAGAGTTTAGAGCCAACAACTAAACTCAGGTGTTACAAGGTACAATGAACCTTACTATTCAGATTATTAATATAAAAACTCAAGACAGGTGTAATCCTCAAACAATCATAAGCAATGCGTATAGGAATTTTAGACATAATGGGTGCCTACCACATGCTTTAGTATTCAGATTATTAACACAAACTCATGACATAATGACCAAAAAATATTAACACACAAACATGGACATAATGTTGTTTAGGAATTTCAGACATATATAGAGGTCAAATAGAGGAATTTCAGACAATGAACAATTATCATCATCAATAGGCTATAGTTCAAATTCTTAATATATGGACTTGACATATAATAGTGTCTCTAGCAGTGTCGCCTTAGTTTAAAAGCAGTAATATGGCATAGAGAGGAGAGGAGAGAAGAGAAGAGAAGAGAAGAGAGGAAATAAACAATATCTATTGCTTTCCGTATAAACTCACAAAGTTATATATATTCCAATCCCATGGAGAGATAAGGGGAGGAGAGCTACAAAAACCAATTATGTTATGTTTCTCCTTTCAGGTCTAACCTTATGCAGCAGCATATTCATCCAAGAAACCAACAACATGTAACATATCCCTTATTATTCTACCCATTACAAACTTGTCATTAAAATTAAATTCAGTACTGACTAATATTATCTCGATCACTCTTCAAGGACATCGAGCTCGATTTTGCTATGCCACAGAGAATGGTGCATGTGGACCCTTCTTCCTTATATGCATCAGGTTGTCTAAAGTTGGCTTTAACCTTTAGCCCACCTTACATTAGAGATTTGGACATCAAAAGAAGCTAAAACATTCTAAAGCTTTTAGATCTCTAAGTTTAGAAGAGGGAGGCAAACATGCCCTAGAATATTGGAGATCGCAGCTGCTGCTATCACCAAGTAACACACTAAGATATCGAAGACCACAACTGTTGCTATCACCGTTTAAAGTGCAGGATTCAGTGGTGGTGATTTTGCTTCTACCTTAACAACTAAGATCTCAATCCATCTTAATTTGTCCAACCGAACTCTGGATGAAAAAAGGAATCGCATTTCAGGAATGATTGACGAGTTAGCACAATGCAGGTTCAGAACCTTTGGTTATTTCCAAAATAAAGACTTGCATGTATGGCTATAACAATTTATACTTTTAAAAATGGATACTTATTGAGACCTGATAACCACATTTAGCTAGCTTAGCAGGAGGGAGCATGCTAACTCATAATGCCTTGTAATTACTGAATACTGATGAACCAGCGGAGCCATACCTCATTGACATCCTCAAGTAACTCTGACAAACAAATTAGGGGACATGACAAACAAATTAGGGGACACTACCTCTGCGTATCTGCACAAGGGCCCAAGAGAGGTGGGGCCCGGCTATAGGAACGGAGCTCTCAGCTCCCACACCGTGCACCAGTGAATGCGAGCAGCTGGTCTGGCCTTCCAGTAATTCGATCTGCATGCAGTGTGATCCAGGATTCACGTGGATAAGGATGAAATCAAGAGAGCGCTAGCTAGGATCACACGCCAATAGCACAAGGAAGGAAGGAATGAGCGAGCGAACCTTGAGGAAAACATCGCCGACGGGCTTCTTTGTGTGGCTCTCCGTCGTTGGTCGCAACCCCCGCCACCGCCCTCACTCATCGCACATCGCGTTGTGGTCACGGTCGGGGCTACCCTTCCGTCCGGTCGACCAGTCGAGCATGGGGCGATCAAGAAGGACTCGAGGAGGAGGTAGCGGATTTATGGCGACGGATTGGGGTAGCGGGGTCGAGTGTGGGTTGTTTGCTTGTTACGCCCGTGGGCGTGGCAGACGGGGGGTGGGGGCAGGCGGAGGGATCATGAGCTAGAGGGGGAGATCATGGAGGGAGTGGGCAGTTTAGAGGGAGATCGTGGGGGATTCCTTTGCGCGGGCGTATGGGAGTGAGCGGGTGCTCCTGAGATGGCTGAGATCGACGATGAACAGGAGAGCACAGGACGGAGACGGCGCTATCAGGAAGAGCTAGAGGGCGAGGGCTCGCTGGGCAGAGAAAGCAAGGGAGACTGACCCTAAAGCCAAGCTGGGTCAGGGTAAGAAGCGTGCGGCCTCCTGGCAGCTACTTGGGACGCACCAAAGAAACACAGCCCACGCGACCTATGTCATCGTCATGGCTTGCACATTTTTATGACCATACCGGCCAGCCAACATAGCTTCTACCGACTTATAAGCCATCCTTCTTCAGAGAAAACAATCATGGTCAAATGCTCCTGCCAGTGTCAAATTGAGGCAACTTTTTGCGCGAGCAGACGTGGGTCCGGTGTGTGCAAAACTAATGGTGGCTATCACATGGGCGCCCGTAGTCTGTAATGTGGGCCCAACGTCCAGAGTGTGTGATGGCTTGCACGATAGGAATGGCTGAATGGGAATGGGGGATTTTGTCACATGGGACCGGAGTGCCCCAAGTCAGGAGTTGCTCGACGTCCCGCATCACAGAATGTAATGGTTTGCCGGACAGCAGCGCGGAGGAGCCATTATGGCTTAGTGTGGCATCAGCCATACCTTACTTTTAATAACTCTCATATCTTCTACTATAACATCAAAATAAGACGTGGTGTTGATATGCGTGGTTGGGTAGATGCTGGGTGGGGCCATGGTTGTATGGTTGTGGGTGGTGGTGTTGATATGTGTGCGTGACAACTCTTGGGTTGTCGGCTGGTTGTGCCCGAGACATCCTGTCCCTGGTGGCCTTTGTTTCCGGGCAATCCCTGGTTGGGTGCGCGCAGTCTTTGCCGTGAAACAGGCAGTACTATCTACGCAGCTGTTGCGCCCGTCCCCAGCCCCGACCACGCGTGCCATTGCTGCAGCCCTGGGGTGATAATCTTGGCGGCAAGGGGCTTCGCCGGCGGGGTGCTGGTTGGCGATGTTATGCACCTGCTGCTGACTGCGGTCGTCCCGACCGGAGTCTGACGGCGAAGGTCTTGTCCATGTTCGGCTAGACTGCAGAGGGTCCTTGGGTTTTTTTTGGTCGACCTTGCACTAATGGAGCTCTTCGGATCTAGCGTACTTTTCAAACAACTGATAGAGCTCCTGGAGGTTTCTGGGTGGGTCCCTGATGCAATGACTGTACATGACGCCAGCCCAAAGGCCACTGATGGCGTAGTGTATGGCAATTTGGTCGTCAACCGAGGGCAGTTGTGACTTGAGGGTCAGGAACTTGCGGTAGTACTCCCGCAGGGTTTCTTTCTCTTGCTGTTTGCAGAGTGACAGCTCGGCCAAGGCATCGGTGTCTGGGCGGTACCCTTGAAAGTTTAGTAGAAACTTGTCCCGGAGACTTCTCCAGGAGTCGATGGACAATGGGGCAACCTGGTGTACCAGGTCAAGGTCGGACCCTCGAGGGCGACGATGAAAGACTTGGCCATCGTGGCGTCATCCCCTCCAGATGATGCGACGATGACTTGATAGCTCATGATGTATTATGCTAGGTCGGTGTTGTCGTTGTACTTGGGGTAGGTCCCTGCCCTGAAGTTGGCGGGCCATGGTGACACTTGCAGTTGCGGTGCCAGAGGGCTTTGCTCATCGAGGTAGTTGATGCCCTGGAAAGCTGCTGCGTGCGGGATGAAGGGCCCACGCTGGGGAATGAATAAGTCTCCGACCGGCGCACGCTGCTGGAGGGGCGGGTCGTTCTGCAGATCGTGTTGGCCTTCACGCTGCATGAGCGCAATTTCCGATTCGAGTTCCCGAGCCCTCTGCTCCTCGTCTCGTATCATCTGGCGCACCTTGGCTTGCGCGAAGACACGTTGGCGCTTGGCCTCGAGGATCTCTTTCTGCTTCTGGAGGTTGCGGTTCTTGAGGCGCAGGGTCCGTAGCTGTAGCTGCTCTTCTGCTGAGACGCCGATGACTTCGCCGTCCTCTGTTGCGTCGTCGCCCTCTAGTGAAGCGAAGCCTGGGGGTGGTACTTGTGGTTGCCCTCCAGAGCTGCAGGTGCGGAGGGTGCCTTCGGGAGTGTGTTGATCGTTGCGCTGTCTCTTACTGTGTGCTTCGTCTTCGCCAGCTTCTTGGTGGGTGTTGTCTGCGAGGGCCTTGCCCTTTTTCTCAGCTAGCAGTGCTGCCTTCGCTGCTTCGTCGACGGAGGGGGCTTCCTTGGAACTAGCTCTTTTGGGTGCCATCGCGGGTTGTTTGTTCATAGCACGAACGGTGGGCGCCAAATGTTGGAACTTGCACTCCTGGGCAAGTTGATCCAACGGGGGAGTGGAAAGGATGCAAGTAAGGTTTTACTTGAGATGGCGATTGCTCTGTTAATCCAGCCTCTCAAGGGCACTGTACGGGGGTATTTATAGGTGTCCGAGCGCCCAACGTCCCGATGTAAGGACGTTTATGCCCTCAGGAACCTGGTTTATCCCCAGAATATTCCCACAAGGGAGGGTTACAAACTGTCATTACAGAAAAGTTATTACAAATCAAGCCCGTAACACGCCTAGCCGTGTGGGGCCTGTCATGATGGGCCGAATCCCGCGTGGGCCTCCAAGTAGGACCGAGGACGCGGGATGGAGAGACTTCATCGTAGGCCTTCGTCTTGCAGTGAAGAGGACGAAGGGTGGGTTGTGCCGATCATCTTGCCTCCGTTGGTGCAGCGAGTTGACGAAAGCCTAGAGCGAAGGGTAGCGTCTTCGCGTTCGCCCCAACAAACACGCGAGGACACGAGGGTTTTGAGTGGTTTAGGCCGCCGAAGCGTAAAACCCTACTCCACTGTGTGTTGTATTGAGTGTCTAAGCACTTGAGCTTGAGCCTAGAGAACTTGTATGAGTCTGAGAGCCTAAGTTGCGTCTTAGTTCGAGTTGCCTTGTAACATTGTGTGTCTTCCCTTTTATAGCCCAAGGGAGGCACATACAAGGATGCTGAGCCCTGACATGTGGGCCCAGGAACATAATGGATGGAATACCTGGAGTAACTAATGCAAGTAACGCCTGTGCTATCTCCTGGTGCCATGATGTCCGTAGCCCGCACAGTATTGATATGCGGCGGCTGCTTCCTAGGTTCGTACGAGCAATGATGAGCATAGTGCATGCGGCAATATGGGCGTGCTGCCTGCCAGTGGAATGGACAAGCACGTCGCTTGCGGAATGGATAGGTCGCCACCTGCCAGCAGAATGGACAGGTCGTCGCCTGCCAACAGAATGGACAGGTCTCAATAAATGCGGAGGCAGCACACCGCCTGTTAGTGGAATGGACAGGCGGCGCGCCTTATCCGCAATAAATGCAGGGGCCGCGTGAAAGTCACCTAGAGGGGGTGAATAGGGCGAAACTGAAATTTACAAAGTTAATCACAACTACAAGCCGGGTTAGCGTTAGAAATAATAATGAGTCCGGGAGAGAGGACGCAAAACAAATCGCGAGCGAATAAAGAGTGAGACACGTGGATTTGTTTTACCGAGGTTCGGTTCTTGCAAACCTACTCCCCGTTGAGGTGGTCACAAAGACCGGGTCTCTTTCAACCCTTTCCCTCTCTCA
This sequence comes from Zea luxurians, assembly GCA_029449295.1. NCBI lineage: Eukaryota > Viridiplantae > Streptophyta > Magnoliopsida > Poales > Poaceae > Zea > Zea luxurians. The sequence goes on from JAOPSE010000016.1 coordinate 7,251,389, forward strand.
AACGGTCCCTCGGACCGAGTGAGCTTCTCTTCTCAAATCAACCGGGAACAAAACTTCCCCGCAAGGACCACCACACAATTGGTGTCTCTTGCCTCGGTTACAATTGAGTTTTGATCACAAGAACAAATGAGAAAGAAAAGAAGCAATCCAAGCGCAAGAGCTCAAATGAACACAACAATCACTCTCTCTAATCACTAAAGCCTTGAGTGGAATTTGGAGAGGATTTGATCACTTGGGTGTGTCTAGAATTGAATGCTAGAGCTCTTGTAGATGGTTGGAAGGTGGAAAACTTGGATGACTTGAATGTGGGGTGGTTGGGGTATTTATAGCCCCAACCACCAAACTAGCCGTTTGGTGAAGGCTGCTGTCGACGGGCGCACCGGACAGTCCGGTGCGCCAGCCACATCACCCGGCCGTTAGGGTTCGACCGTTGGAGCTCTGACGAGTGGGCCCGCCTGGCTGTCCGGTGGTGCACCGGACAAGCCCTGTAGGCTGTCCGGTGTGCCACCCGCGCGTGCACTGCTCCTCTGCGCGCGCTGGCGCGCATTTAATGCTGTAGCAGGTGACCGTTGCGCTGAAGTAGCCGTTTCTCCACCGTTACACCGGACAGTCCGGTGTGCACCGGACATGTCTGGTGAATTATGGCGGAGCGAAATCCTGAAGTTGGCGAGTTCAGAGTCGCTTGATCTTGGGGCACCAGACACTGTCCGGTGGTGCACCGGACAGTCCGGTGAATTATAGCGAAGCGCCTCTGAGAATTCCCGAAGGTCCGAAGTTTAGCTTGGAGTCCCCTGGTGCACCGGACACCGTCCGGTGGTGCACCAGACACTGTCCGGTGTGCCAGACCAGGGTGCCTTCGGTTGTCCCTTTGCTCTTTTGTTTGAACCCTTTTTCTTGGTCTTTTTATTGGCTTATTGTGAACCTTTGGCACCTGTAGAACTTATAAACTTGGGCAAACTAGTTAGTCCAATTATTTGTGTTGGGCAATTCAACCACCAAAATCAATTTAGGAATATAGGTGTAAGCCTAATTCCCTTTCAATCTCCCCCTTTTTGTTGATTGATGCCAACACAAACCAAAGCAAATATACAAATGCAGAATTTGAACTAGTTTGCAAAAAGCAAGTGCAAAGGTTACTTAGAATTGAGCCAATAACTATTACTTACTAGATATGCATGGATTGTTTCTTTATTTTTAACATTTTGGACCACGCTTGCACCACATGTTTTGTTTTTGCAAATTCTTTTTGTAAATCCTTTTCAAAGTCCTTTTGCAAATAGTCAAAGGTAAATGAATAAGATTTTGCGAAGCATTTTTAAGATATGAAATTTTCTCCCCTTGTTTCAAATGCTTTTTCTTTGACTAAACAAAACTCCCCCTCAATAAATTCTCCTCTTAGTGTTCAAGAGGGTTTTAAGATATCGATTTTGAAAATACTACCCCTTTTGAACACAATAAGATACCAATTTGAAATTTTCCAATTGAAAATCATTAGTTTTAAAATTAGGGTGGTGGTGCGGGTGCGGTCCTTTTGCTTTGGGCTCATACTCTCTCCCCCTTTGGTATGAATCGCCAAAACGGAATCATTAGAGCCCTTTGAACTACTTTCTCCCCTTTGGCAAATAAAACATATGAGTGAAGATTATACCAAAGACGAAGAGATGCTCGGAGCGACGGCGAAGGATGAGTGATAGAGTGGAGTGGAAGCCTTTGTGTTCGCCGAAGACTCCAATTCCCTTTCAATACACCTATGACTTGGTTTGAAATTCACTTGAAAACACATTAGTCATATCATATATAAAAGAGACATGATCAAAGGTATATTTATGAGCTATGTGTGCAAGACATCAAAAGAAATTCCTAGAATCAAGAATATTTAGCTCATGCCTAAGTTTGGTAAAAGTTTGTTCATCTAGTGGCTTGGTAAAGATATCGGCTAATTGATCTTTAGTGTTAATATATGTAATCTCGATATCCCCCTTTTGTTGGTGATCCCTAAGAAAATGATATCGAATGGCTATGTGTTTAGTGCGGCTATGCTCAACGGGATTATCCGCCATGCGGATTGCACTCTCATTATCACATAGAAGAGGAACTTTGGTTAATTTGTAACCATAATCCCGCAGGGTTTGCCTCATCCAAAGCAATTGCGCGCAACAATGTCCTGCGGCAATGTACTCGGCTTCGGCGGTAGAAAGAGCGACCGAATTTTGCTTCTTTGAAGCCCAAGACACCAAGGATCTTCCCAAGAACTGGCAAGTCCCTGATGTGCTCTTTCGATTAATCTTACACCACGCCCAATCGGCATCCGAATAACCAATCAAATCAAATGTGGATCCCCGAGGGTACCAAAGCCCAAACTTAGGAGTATAGGCCAAATATCTCAAGATTCGTTTTACGGCCGTAAGGTGAGATTCCTTAGGATCGGCTTGGAATCTTGCACACATGCATACGGAAAGCATAATGTCCGGTCGAGATGCACATAAATAGAGTAGTGAACATATCATCGACCGGTATACCTTTTGATCGACGGATTTACCTTCTGTGTCAAGGTCGAGATGCCCATTAGTTCCCATGGGAGTCTTGATGGGCTTGGCATCCTTCATTCCAAACTTGTTTAGAATGTCTTGAGTATACTTCGTTTGGCAAATGAAGGTGCTTTCTTGGAGTTGCTTCACTTGGAATCCTAAGAAATACTTCAACTCCACCATCATCGACATCTCGAATTTTTGTGTCATGATCCTACTAAATTCCTCACATGTAGATTCGTTAGTCGACCCAAATATGATATCATCAACATAAATTTGGCATACAAACAAATCATTGTCAAGAGTTTTAGTAAATAAAGTAGGATCAGCCTTTCCAACTTTGAAGCCATTAGCAATAAGGAAATCTCTTAGGCATTCATACCATGCTCTTGGGGCTTGCTTGAGCCCATAAAGCGCCTTAGAGAGCCTATAGACATGGTTAGGGTACTCACTATCTTCAAAGCCGGGAGGTTGCTCAACATAGACCTCTTCCTTGATTGGTCCATTGAGGAAGGCACTCTTCACGTCCATTTGGTAAAGCTTGAAGCCATGGTAAGTAGCATAGGCTAATAATATACAAATTGATTCAAGCCTAGCTACGGGTGCATAGGTTTCACCAAAATCCAAACCTTCGACTTGTGAATACCCCTTGGCCACGAGTCGAGCTTTGTTCCTTGTCACCACACCATGCTCATCTTGCTTGTTGCGGAAGACCCATTTGGTTCCTACAACATTTTGATCAGGACGTGGAACTAAATGCCATACCTCGTTCCTAGTGAAATTGTTGAGCTCCTCTTGCATCGCCATCACCCAATCCGAATCTTGGAGTGCTTCCTCTACCCTGTGTGGCTCAATAGAGGAAACAAAAGAGTAATGCCCACAAAAATGTGCAACACGAGATCTACTGGTTACCCCCTTATGGATGTCGCCGAGGATGGTGTCGACGGGGTGATCTCGTTGGATTGCTTGGTGGACTCTTGGGTGTGGCGGCCTTGGTTCTTCATCCTCCTTGTCTTGATCATTTGCATCTCCCCCTTGATCGTTGCCGTCATCTTGAGGTGGCTCATCAATTTGATTTTCTCCTTCATCAACTTGAGCCTCGTCCTCATTTTGAGTCGGTGGAGATGCTTGCGTGGAGGAGGATGGTTGATCTTGTGCATTTGGAGGCTCTTTGGATTCCTTAGGACACACATCCCCAATGGACATGTTCCTTAGCGCGATGCACGGAGCCTCTTCATTACCTATCTCATCAAGATCAACTTGCTCTACTTGAGAGCCATTAGTCTCATCAAACACAACGTCACAAGAAACTTCAACTAGTCCTGAGGACTTGTTAAAGACTCTATATGCCCTTGTGTTTGAATCATATCCTAGTAAAAAGCCTTCTACAGTCTTAGGAGCAAATTTAGATTTTCTACCTCTTTTAACAAGAATAAAACATTTGCTACCAAAGACTCTAAAATATGAAATGTTGGGCTTTTTATCGGTTAGGAGTTCGTATGATGTCTTCTTGAGGATTCGGTGTAGATATAACCGGTTGATGGCGTAGCAAGCGGTGTTAACCGCTTCAGCCCAAAACCGATCCGGCGTCTTGTACTCATCAAGCATGGTTCTCGCCATGTCCAATAGAGTTCGATTCTTCCTCTCTACTACACCATTTTGTTGGGGGTGTAGGGAGAAGAGAACTCATGCTTGATGCCCTCCTCCTCAAGGAAGCCTTCAATTTGAGAGTTCTTGAACTCCGTTCCGTTGTCGCTTCTTATTTTCTTGATCCTTAAGCTGAACTCATTTTGAGCCCGTCTCAAGAATCCCTTTAAAGTCTCTTGGGTTTGTGATTTTTCCTGCAAAAAGAATACCCAAGTGAAGCGAGAATAATCATCCACAATAACTAGACAGTACTTACTCCCGCTGATGCTTATGTAAGCGATCGGGCCGAATAAATCCATGTGTAGGAGCTCCAGTGGCCTGTCAGTCGTCATGATGTTCTTGTGTGGATGATGAACACAAACTTGCTTCCCAGCTTGGCATGCGCTACAAATCCTGTCTTTCTCAAAATGAACATTGGTTAATCCTAAAATGTGCTCTCCCTTTAGAAGTTTATGAAGATTCTTCATTCCAACATGGGCTAGTCGGCGGTGCCAGAGCCAACCCATGTTAGTCTTAGCAATTAAGCAAGTGTCGGGTTCAGCTCTATCAAAATCTACCAAGTATAGTTGACCCTCTAACACTCCCTTAAATGCTATTGAATCATCACTTCTTCTAAAGACAGTGACACCTACATCAGTAAATAGACAGTTGTAGCCCATTTGACATAATTGGGAAACGGAAAGCAAGTTGTAATCTAATGAATCAATAAGAAAAACATTGGAAATGGAATGGTTAGGAGATATAGCTATTTTACCCAAACCTTTGACCAAACCTTGGTTTCCATCCCCGAATGTGATAGCTCGTTGGGGATCTTGGTTTTTCTCATAAGAGGAGAACATTTTCTTCTCCCCTGTCATGTGGTTTGTGCACCCGCTGTCGATGATCCAACTTGAGCCCCCGGATGCATAAACCTACAAAACAAATTTAGTTCTTGACTTTAGGTACCCAAACGGTTTTGGGTCCTTTGGCATTAGACACAAGAACTTTGGGTACCCAAACACAAGTCTTGGAGCCCTTGTGTTTGCCCCCAACAAACTTGGGAACTACCTTGCCGGATTTGTTAGTTAAAACATATGATGCATCAAAAGTTTTAAATGAAATGCTATGGTCATTTGATGCACTAGGAGTTTTCTTCTTAGGCAACTTAGCACGGGTTGGTTGCCTAGAGCTAGATGTCTCACCCTTATACATAAAAGCATGATTAGGGCCAGAGTGAGACTTCCTAGAGTGAATTCTCCTAATCTTGCTCTCGGGATAACCGGCAGGGTACAAAATGTATCCCTCGTTATCCTGAGGCATGGGAGCCTTGCCCTTCACAAAATTAGACAATCTCTTAGGAGGGGCATTAAGTTTGACATTGTCCCCTTTTTGGAAACCAATGTCATCCTTGATGCCAGGGCGTCTCCCATTATAGAGCATGCTTCTAGCAAATTTAAACTTTTCATTTTCTAAGTCATGCTCGGCAATTTTAGCATCTAGTTTAGCTATATGATCATTTTGTTGTTTAATTAAGGCCATATGATCATGAATAGCATCAATATCAACATCTCTACATCTAGCACAAATAGTCACATGCCCAACGGTAGATGTAGAGGTTTTGCAAGATTTTAATTCTACAACCTTAGCATGTAATATATCATTTTCACTTCTAAGGTTGGAAATAGTAACATTGCAAACATCAAAATCTTTAGCCTTAGCAACCAATTTTTCATTTTCACATCTAAGGCTATCAAGAGAAATATTCAATTCATAAATCTTAGCAAGCAAATCAACATTATCATCTCTAAGATTGGGAATTGAAACATTACAAACATGAGAATCAACCCTAGCATTTTCATTTCTAAGGTTGGCAATTAAATCATGGCATGTGCTTAGCTCACTAGTTAATTTCTCACATTTCTCAACTTCTAGAGCATAAGCATTTTTAACCTTAACATGCTTCTTATTTTCTTTAATAAGGAAGTCCTCTTGGGAGTCCAAGAGATCATCCTTCTCATGAATAGCACTAATTAATTCATTTAACTTTTCTTTTTGTTGCATGTTTAGGTTGGCAAAAAGAGTACGTAAATTATCCTCCTCATCACTAGCATTATCCTCATCACTAGAGGTTTCATATTTAGTGGAGGATCTTGATTTTACCTTCTTCCTTTTGCCGTCCTTGGCCATGAGGCATTTGTGGCCGACGTTGGGGAAGAGAAGACCCTTGGTGATGGCGATGTTTGCGGCGTCCTCGTTGGAGGAGGAGTCGGTGGAGCTCTCGTCGGAGTCCCACTCCCGACAAACATGGGCATTGCCGCCCTTCTTCTTGTAGTATTTTTTCTTCTCCTTTCTTATCCCCTTCTTGTCGTTGTCCCTATCACTTGATAATGGACATTTAGCAATAAAGTGACCAGGCTTACCACACTTGTAGCAAACCTTCTTGGAACGGGACTTGTAATCCTTCCCCTTCCGTTGCTTGAGGATTTGGCGAAAGCTTTTGATGATTAAAGCCATCTCCTCATTGTCGAGCTTGGAGGCATCAATGGGTTGTCTACTTAGGTGATATCGCATCATATCACTCCACCTAGCATAATCTTCACCATCAAATGTTGGTGGTTTGCCTAATGGGACGGAAAGTAAAGGTGTATGTTTAGGAATGCGAGGATAGCGTAGGGGGATATTACTAAACTTCTTGCGCTCGTGGCGCTTAGAAGTTACAGATGACGTGTCGGAGCCGGAGGTCTATGGTGATGAAGTGTCGGTCTCGTAGTAGACCACTTTCCTCATCTTCTTGTGCTTGCCGCTACTCCGATGCGACTTATGGGAAGAAGATTTCTTCTCCTTTCCCTTTCCCTTGTTGTGGGACTCTTCCGATGAAGTCTTCCCGTGGCTTGTAGTGGGCTTGTCGCCGGTCTCCATCTCCCTCTTGGTGTGATCTCCCGACATCACTTCGAGCGGTTATGCTCTAATGAAGCACCGGGCTCTGATACCAATTGAAAGTCGCCTAGAGGGGGGGTGAATAGGGCGCAACTGAAATTTACAAAGTTAATCACAACTACAAGCCGGGTTAGCGTTAGAAATAATAGTGAGTCCGGGAGAGAGGACGCAAAACAAATCGCGAGCGAATAAAGAGTGAGACACATGGATTTGTTTTACCGAGGTTCGGTTCTTGCAAACCTACTCCCCGTTGAGGTGGTCACAAAGACCGGGTCTCTTTCAACCCTTTCCCTCTCTCAAACGGTCCCTCGGACCGAGTGAGCTTCTCTTCTCAAATCAACCGGGAACAAAACTTCCCTGCAAGGACCACCACACAATTGGTGTCTCTTGCCTCGGTTACAATTGAGTTTTGATCACAAGAACAAATGAGAAAGAAAAGAAGCAATCCAAGCGCAAGAGCTCAAATGAACACAACAATCACTCTCTCTAATCACTAAAGCCTTGAGTGGAATTTGGAGAGGATTTGATCACTTGGGTGTGTCTAGAATTGAATGCTAGAGCTCTTGTAGATGGTTGGAAGGTGGAAAACTTGGATGACTTGAATGTGGGGTGGTTGGGGTATTTATAGCCCCAACCACCAAACTAGCCGTTTGGCGAAGGCTGCTGTCGACGGGCGCACCGGACAGTCCGGTGCGCCACCGGACAGTGTCCGGTGCGCCAGCCGTCACCCGGCCGTTAGGGTTCGACCATTGGAGCTCTGACGAGTGGGCCCACCTGGCTGTCCAGTGGTGCACCGGACAAGCCCTGTAGGCTGTCCGGTGTGCCACCCGCGCGTGCACTGCTCCTCTGCGCGCGCTGGCGCGCATTTAATGCTGTAGCAGGTGACCGTTGCGCTGAAGTAGTCGTTGCTCCGCAGTTACACCGAACAGTCCGGTGTGCACCGGACATGTCCGGTGAATTATAGCGGAGCGAAATCCCGAAGCTGGCGAGTTCAGAGTCGCTTGATCTTGGGGCACCGGACACTGTCCGGTGGTGCACCGGACAGTCCGGTGAATTATAGCGAAGCGCCTCTGAGAATTCCCAAAGGTGCAAAGTTTAGCTTGGAGTCCCCTGGTGCACCGGACACTGTCCGGTGGCACACCGGACAGTCCGGTGTGCCAGACCAGGGTGCCTTCGGTTGTCCCTGTGCTCTTTTGTTTGAACCCTTTTTCTTGGTCTTTTTATTGGCTTATTGTGAACCTTTGGCACCTGTAGAACTTATAAACTTGGGCAAACTAGTTAGTCCAATTATTTGTGTTGGGCAATTCAACCACCAAAATCAATTTAGGAATATAGGTGTAAGCCTAATTCCCTTTCACCGCGTAACCTAGAGGCCTTTACGTCAGGCTCCGCCTGTTGGCTTACGTCACGCGCGGTAGGCCACGTGGCAGCATTGGGTCTCCGCTTGGGCGGGCAGTAGAAGCGTATGCGGACAGGTCCGCACCATACTAGGTCTGGACACGTGTCGGTACCGGACCCCCGCCTGGGTCCTGTTCAAGGCCCGGGTATGTTCTGTCCCGGGACCTTGGGACCCTCCTGTGGGCGGCCTGGACCCCATATGGGGGCTCTGAATCCCATTCCAGGGGTCCGGCTTGCACACGTGGAGGTCCGGGACCAACCTTGGGGGTTCGGACTGTATATCTGGGGGTCCAGGACCAACCTTGGGGGTCTGGACTGTATATCCAAGGGTCCAACGCTCTCCCGTGAGGTTCGGACTCACTGTTGATGCTTTGGAGTATGCCACCTTCTCTGGACATGTGGCGGCTTTGGGCCTGCCCATGTGGTGGGCGCTACTGTGGACCCAGAATAGCCGCCTAAGATTGGGGCGAGCCATGGCTTGGTCCCACACACAACACTTCTACCATGCGACTAAGGGATAGCCGCGTGGGTTCTTTGTTTTTGTACAGTAGCAGGGGGTACCCTAGTTTCAGGGTACCGAGGGCTTCCAATCGACACCTCCAAGCTCGATAATGAGGAGATGGCGGTCATCATCAAGAGCTTTCGCCAAATCCTCAAGCAAAGGAGGGAGAAGGACTACAAACCCCGCTCCAAGAGGGTGTGCTACAAGTGTGGTAAGCCCAATCATTTTATTGCTAAATGTCCAAATTCAAGTGATAGTGACAGGGGCAACGACAAGAAAGGGAAGAAGAAGGAAAAGAAGAGGTACTACAAGAAGAAGGGCGGCGATGCCCACGTGTGTCAGGAATGGGACTCCGATGAGAGCTCCACCGACTCCTCCTCCGACAAGGACGCCGCCAACATCACCGTCAATAAAGGCCTCCTCTTCCCCAATGTCGGCCACAAGTGCTTTATGGCAAAGGATAGCAAAAGGAAGAAGGTACAATCCAGAACCACCCCCAAGTATACTACATCTAGTTATTAGGGTAGTTCTAGTGATGATGAAGATGATTTGCTCACTCTTTTTGCTAACCTTAACATGGAACAAAAGGAAAAATTAAATGAATTGATAGAAGCCATTCATGAGAAGGATGAACTTTTGGATAGCCAAGAGGAATTCCTTATTAAAGAAAACAAGAAACATGTTAAAATAAAAAATGCTTATGCTCAGGAGATAGAAAAATGTGAAAACTTGACTAAAGAGCTTAGCATTTGTCATGACACTGTTTCCAACCTTAGAACTGAGAATGCTGGTTTAATTGCTAAGGTTGAAAAGTTAAATGTTTGTAATGATTCAATTGTCAGTCTTAGAAATGAAAATGCTAGTCTAAATGCTAAGATTGATAAATTGAATGATACAATTTCTAGCCTTAGAGATGAAAATGCTAGATTAATTTCTGAGGTTAAAGATTTAAATGTTTGCAATGATTCTATTTCCTGTCTTAGAGATGAGAATGCCATATTACATGCTAAGATAGAAGAATTAAATGTTTGCAAACCCTCTACATCTACCATCAAGCATGTTTCTATTTGCATAGATGTAGAGATGTTAATGTAGATGCTATTAATGATCACATTGCTATGATTAAACAACAAAATGATCACATAGCTACATTAACTGTTAAATTAATGAGCATGAAATTGAAAATGAAAAGTTTAAATTTGCTCGTAGCGTGCTCTATAATGGGAGACGCCCTGGCATTAAGGATGGCATTGGTTTCCAATAGGGAAGCAATGTCAAGCTTAATGCCCCTAAAAGATTATCTAATTTTGTTAAGGGCAAGGCTCTTATGGTTCAGGATAATGAGGGCTATATTTTATATCCTGCTAATTATCCTGAGCATAAAATTAGGAGGATTCATGCTAACCACACACTGTTTCTCATCATGCTTTTATGTATAAAAATGAGGCTTCTAGCTCTAGGCATTCCACCCATGTTAAAATGCCTAAAAAGAAAACTCCTACTGCATCAAATGAGCCTAACATTTCATTTAAGACTTTTGATGCTTCTTATGTGCTTACTAACAAATCAGGCAAAGTAGTTGTCAAATATGTTGGGGGCAAACACAAGGGTTCAAAGACTTGTGTTTGGGTACCCAAGGTGCTTATTTCTAACGTGAAAGGACCCAAGACTATTTAGGTACCTAAGAATAAGGCCTAAATTGTTTTGCAGGTTTATGCATCCGGGGGCTCCAGCTGGATAATTGATAGCGGATGCACAAACCACATGACAGGGGAGAAAAGGATGTTCTCCTCCTACGAGAAAAACGAAGATCCCTAAAGAGCTATCACATTCAGGGATAGAAATCAAAGTTTGGTCAAAGGACTTGGTAAAATAGATATATCACATGACCATTCTATTTCCAATGTTTTTCTTGTAGATTCTTTAGATTATAACTTGCTTTCTGTTTCTCAATTATGCAATATGGGCTACAACTATCTATTTACATATGTAGGTGTTACTGTCTTTAGAAGAAGTGATGATTTAGTAGCGTTTAAGGGAGTGTTAGAGGGTCAGCTATGTTTGGTTAATTTTAATGAAGCTAAACTCGACACTTGTTTAATTGCTAAGACTAATATGGGTTGGCTCTGGCATCGTCGACTAGCCCATGTTGGAATGAAGAATCTTCACAAACTTCTAAAGGGAGAGCACATTTAGGACTAACAAATGTTCATTCTGGGAAAGACAGGGTTTGTAGCGCATGCCAAGCAGGAAAGCAAGTTGGTGCTCATCATTCACACAAGAACATAATGACAACGGACAGGCCACTGGAGCTACTCCACATGGATTTATTCGGCCCGATCGTTTACATAAGCATCGGCGGGAGTAAGTACTGTCTAGTAATTCTGGATGATTATTCTCGCTTTACTTGGGTGTTCTTTTTTGTAGGAAAAATCATAGACACAAGAGACCTTAAAAGGATTCTTGAGATGGGCCTAAAATGAGTTCGGATTGAGAATAAAAAAGATAAGAAGCGATAATGGGACATAGTTTAAAAATTCTCAAATTGAAGGCTTCCTTGAGGATGAGGGGATCAAGCATGACTTCTCTTCTCCCTACACACCTCAACAAAATGTTGTAGTGGAGAGGAAGAATAGAACTCTACTGGACATGGCAAGGACCATGCTTGATGAGTACAAGACACCGGACCGGTTTTAGGCTGAGGCGATTAACACCGCCTGCTACTCCATCAACCGATTATATCTTCACCAAATCCTCAAGAAGACATCATACGAACTCTTCACTGGTAGAAAGCCCAATGTTTCATATTTTGGAGTCTTTGGGAGTAAATGCTTTATTCTTGTTAAAAGAGGTAGAAAATCTAAATTTGCTCCTAAGGTTGTAGAAGGCTTTTTACTTGGCTATGACTCAAACACAAGGGCATATAGAGTCTTTAACAAGTCCACTGGACTAGTTGAAGTTTCTTGTGACATTGTGTTTGATGAGACTAGTGGCTCCCAAGTGGAGCAAGTTGATCTTGATGAGCTAGATGATGAAGAGGCTCCATGCGTCGCGCTAAGGAACATGTCCATTGGGGATGTGTGTCCTAAGGAATCCGAAGAGCCTCCACAAGCACAAGATCAACCATCATCTTCAAATCAAGCATCTCCACCAACTCAAGATGAGGAACAGGCTCAAGGAGATGAAGAAGAAGATCAAGAGGATGAGCCACCTCAAGAGGAGGGCAATGATCAAGGGGAGATGAAGATAATCAAGACAAGGAAGATGATCAAGAAATACAAGATCAAAGACCACCACACTCAAGAGTCCACCAAGCAATTCAACGAGATCACCCCGTCAACTCCATCCTCGGTGACATTCATAAGGGGGTAACCACTAGATCTCGGGTTGCATATTTTTGTGAATATTACTCCTTTGTTTCCTCTATTGAGCCTTACAGGGTAGAGGATGCACTAAGAGATTCAGATTGGGTGGTGGCAATGCAAGAGGAGCTCAACAACTTCACAAGGAATGAGAGTGCTTTCCTCAATGGACCTATCAAGGAAGAGGTCTATGTTGAGCAACCTCCTGGTTTTGAAGATAGTGGGTACCCTAACCATGTCAATAAACTCTCAAAGGCGTTTTACGGGCTCAAGCAAGCCCCAAGAGCATGGTATGAATGCCTGCGAGATTTTCTTATCACTAATGGCTTCAAAGTCGGCAAGGCCGATCCTACACTCTTTACTAAAACTGTTGAAAAAGACTTGTTCATATGCCAGATTTATGTTGATGATATCATATTTTGGTCTACTAACAAGTCTACTTGTGAAGAGTTTAGTAGGATCATTGTTCAAAAATTTGAGATGTCTATGATGGGGGAGTTGAAGTATTTCCTAGGATTTTAAATCAAACAACTCCAAGATGGCACCTTCATCAGCCAAACCAAGTACATTCAAGACATTCTTAAAAAATTTGGAATGAAGGATGGCAAACCCATCAAGACACCCATGGGAACCAATGGGCATCTCGACCTCGATTCGGGAGGTAAATCCATAGATCAAAAGGTATATCAGTCGATGATAGGATCTTTACTCTATTTATGTGCATCTCGACCGGATATTATGCTTTCTGTATGCATGTGTGCAAGGTTCCAGGCCGATCCTAAGGAAGTTCACCTTAGGTCCGTGAAGAGAATAATGAGGTATTTAGTTTACACTCCTAAGTTTGGCCTTTGGTAACCCAGGGGATCCACCTTTGATTTAATAGGTTATTCCGATGTCGATTGGGTAGGGTGTAAAATTGATAGAAAGAGCACATCAGGGACTTGTCAGTTTCGGGGGAGATCCCTGGTGTCTTGGGCTTCAAAGAAACAAAAGTCAGTAGCTCTTTCCACTGCCGAAGCCGACTATATTGCCGCAGGTCATTATTGTGCGCAATTACTTTGGATGAGGCAAACCCTTAGGGACTATGGCTTCAAATTGAGCAAAGTCCTGCTCCTGTGTGACAATGAGAGTGCTTTCCGCATAGCGGAGAATCCCGTTGAACACAGTCGCACTAAGCACATAGACATTCGGTATCACTTTTTGAGAGATCACCAACAAAGGGGGATATCGAAATAACTTAAGTTAACACCAAAGATCAATTAGCCGATATCTTTACCAAGCCACTAGATGAGAAAACCTTTAGCAAACTTAGGAATGAGCTAAATATTCTTGATTCTCGGAATTTTGATTGAAACATTGCACACATAGCTCATGTATATACCTTTGATCATATCTCTTTCATTTAGTACATATACATATACATATTTCTTATTCTTCTTGTGCCAAGGCTAAGACTAATATGTTTCCATGAGTATTTCTTGAGTTAGTCTTAGATTGAAAGGGAAATGGAGTATTCGGCAAAAGCAATGCTTCCACTCTACTCCATCGGTATTACTTACCCTTTGTCGGTATTCCGCCATCTCTCCACATTGATATAATCCTTCACTTATATTACTTCTATCAATGGGGGAGAAAATGTAAAGACGGCTCCAACATTCTCTGTTTTTGGCGCTTAATGCCAAAAGGGGAGAAAATATTAAGCCCAAAGCAAAAGGACCGCAACACGCACCACCACCATTTCAAAAAAAATCAAAATGAAAGATTTATTTGGTAATCACAAATGTTTGTTTTTCAATTAGTATTCAAAGCAATTTCAAATTGGTATCTATGCTTATGAAAATAAAATTTTAAAATTGGTATCTATTCAAAATCCTCTTGAAAGCTAAGGGGAGAATTTCATTCAGGGGGAGTTTTTAATTAGTCAAAGGAAAAGCATTTGAAACAGGGGGAGAAATTTCAAATCTTGAAAATGCTTCTTGCAATCTTATTCATATACCTTTGACTATTTGCAAAAGAATTTTAAAAAGACTTTGAAAAGATTTGCAAAAACAAAACAAGTGGTGCAAATGTGGTCCAAAATGTTAAATAAAAGAAAGCAATCCATTCACTTTTATTCATATGTAATAAGACTTTCGTATTGATTTAATTCCAAGTAACCTATGCAGTTACCATATGCAAACTAGCTCATTTTTACACTTTATATATTTGCTTTGGTTTGTGTTGGCATCCATCACCAAAGGGGGGGGGGGTTGAAAGGGAAATAGGGTTAACCTTTTCCACAATTAATTTTGGTGGTTGAATGCCCAACACAAATAATGGACTAACTAGTTTGCTCTAGAATATATGTTCTACATGTGCATAAAGGTTCAACACAAACCAATAAAAGATTGAAGTTAGGGATCAAATACAAAGGAGCAAAGAAACCGAGTGTACCCTGGGGACAGTGTCCGGTGCACCAGGACCGTACAAGTCTGAACCAGCCACTCTCGGGTTTCTTCAGGCGCACTCCGCTATAATTCACCAGACTGTTCGGTGTGCCACCGGACTGTCCGATGCACCAGCGGAGCAATGGCTATCTAGCGCAACGGTCGACTGCAAAAGCGCGATGATTAGAGCTATCAGAACCGCAGGTTAGAGTCGCACCGGACAGTGAACAGTGCATGTCCGGTGCGACACCGGACTATCCGGTGCCACTAGAGGACAAAGCCTCCAACGGTCAAATGCTCTAGAACCCTAATGGTTGGGTGACGTGGCTGGCGCACCGGACTATCCGGTGCGCCCATCGATAGCAGCCTGCCCCAACGGTTGTTTGGTGGTTGAGGGCTATAAATATCCCCAGCCACCACCACTCCAAGTATCCAAGTTTCCTGCACTTCACATTCAATACAAGAGCTAGTGCATTCACTCCAAGACACATTTCCAAAAGATCAAAGCCTCTCCAAGTCTAGAATTCATTCCAACCACCTAGTGACTTGAGAGAGAGAGAGTGTGTGTGTGTGTGTTCGTGTTTCTTTGCGCTCTTGTTGCTTGGATCGCTTTCTTCCTTCCTCATTCTTGTTCCCAAGTGTTTTGTAAGCAAGGCAAGAGACACCAATTGTGTGGTGGTCCTTGCGGGGTCTAAGTGACCCGTGAGAATTAAGGAGAAAGCTCATTCTGTCTAAGTGACCATTTGAGAGAGGGAAAGGGTTGAAAGAGACCCAGTCTTTCTGACCACCTCAACGAAGACTAGGTTCTTTAGAACCGAACCTCGGTAAAACAGATCACCGTATTCATCCGCTTTATTTCTTGGTTGATTTGTTTCCCCCCTCTCTTCCGGACTCGGATTTAATTCTAACGCTAACCCCGACTTGTAGTTTGTGTTTTAAGTTATAAATTTTAGATTACGCCTACTCACCCCCCTCTAGGCGACTTTCAATTATCTTCATCTCCCCCTTGATCATTGACCTCTTCTTGAGGTGGCTCATCCTCTTGATCTTCTTCTTCATCACCTTGAGCCTGTTCCTCATCTTGAGTTGGTGGAGATGCTTGATTGGAAGATGATGGTTGATCTTGTGCTTGTGGAGGCTCTTCGGATTCCTTAGGACACACATCCCCAATGGACATGTTCCTTAGCGCCACACACGGAGCCTCTTCATCATCTAGTTCATCAAGATCAACTTGCTCCACTTGGGAGCCATTAGTCTCATCAAACACAATGTCACAAGAAACTTCAACTAGTCCAGTGGACTTGTTAAAGACTCTATATGCCCTCGTGTTTGAGTCATAACCAAGTAAAAAGCCTTCTACAACCTTAGGAGCAAATTTAGATTTTCTACCTCTTTTAACATGAATAAAGCATTTACTCCCAAAGACTCTAAAATATGAAACATTGGGCTTTTACCAGTGAGGAGTTCGTATGATATTTTCTTGAGGATTCGATGAAGGTAGAGCCGGTTGATAGAGTAGCAAGCAGTGTTGATTGCTTCCGCCCAAAACCGGTCTGGTGTCTTATACTCATCAAGCATGGTTCTTGTCATATCCAGTAGAGTTCTATTCTTCCTCTCCACTACACCATTTTGTTGAGGTGTGTAGGGAGAAGAGAACTCATGCTTGATGCCCTCATCCTCAAGAAATCCTTCAATTTGAGAATTCTTGAACTCTGTCCCGTTGTTGTTTCTTATCCTTTTTATTCTCAATCCGAACTCATTTTGAGCCCGTCTCAAGAATCCTTTTAACGTCTCTTGGGTTTGGGATTTTTCCTGCAAAAAGAATACCCAAGTGAAGCGAGAATAATCATCCATAATTACTAGGCAGTACTTACTCCCGCCGATGCTTATGTAAGCGATCGGGCCGAATAAATCCATGTGGAGTAGCACCAGTGGCCTGTCCGTTGTCATTATGTTCTTGTGTGGATGATGAGTGCTAAATTGCTTTCCTGCTTGACATGCGCTACAAACCCTGTCTTTCTCAAAATGAACATTTGTTAGTCTGAAAATGTGCTCTCCCTTTAGAAGTTTGTGAAGATTCTTCATCCCAACATGGGCTAGTCGGCGATGCCAGAGTCAACCCATATTAGTCTTAGCAATTAAACAATTGTTGAGTTCAGCTTTGTTATCATTAAAATCAACTAAATATAGTTGACCCTCTAACACTGCCTTAAATGCTATTGAATCATCACTTCTTCTAAAGACAATAACACCTACATCTGTAAATAGACAGTTGTAGCCTATTTTGCATAATTGAGAAACTGAAAGCAAATTATAATCTAAAGAATCTACAAGAAAAACATTGGAAATAGAATGGTCAGGTGACATAGCAATTTTACCAAGTCCTTTGACCAAACCTTAATTTCCATCCCCGAATGTGATAGCTCGTTGGGGATCTTCGTTTTTCTCAAAGAGGAGAACATTCTCTACTCCCCTGTCATGTGGTTTGTGCATCCGCTATCAATTATCTAGCTTGGGCCACTGGATGCATAAACCTGCAAAACAATTTAGGCCTTGTTCTTAGGTACCCAAATAGTCTTGGGTCCTTTTACGTTAGAAACAAGCACCTTGGGTACCCAAACACAAGTCTTTCAACCCTTGTGTTTGCCCCCGGCATATTTGGCAACTACTTTGCCTGATTTGTTAGTAAGCACATAAGAAGCATCAAAAGTTTTGAATGAAATTTTATGATCATTTGATGTAGTAGGAATTTTCTTTCTAGGCATTTTAACATGTGTGGTATGCCTAGAGCTAGAAGCCTCATTCTTATACATAAAAGCATGGTGAGTAACAGAATGAGATTTCCTAGCATGAATCTCCCTAATTCTGTGCTCAGGATAATTAGCAAGATATAAAATATAGCCCCCATTATCCTGAACCATGGGTGCCTTGCCCTTAACAAAATTAGACAATCTTTTAGGGGCATTAAGCTTGACATTGCTTCCCTGTTGGAAACCATGACATTGCTTCCCTGTTAGAAACCAATGCCATCCTTAATGCCAGGGCGTCTCCTATTATAGAGCATACTTCTAGCAAATTTAAAATTTTCATTTTCAATCTCATGCTCGACAATTTTAGCATCTAATTTAGCTATATGATCATTTTGTTTTTTAATCATGGCAAGGTGATCATTTATAGCATCAACATCAACATCTCTACATCAAGTGCAAATAGAAACATGATCATCAGTAGATATAGAAGGTTTGCAAACATTTAATTCTTCTATCTTAGCATGTAATATGGCATTCTCATTTCTAAGACAGGAAATAGAATCATTGCAAACATTTAAATCTTCAACCTTAGAAATTAGGCTAGCATTTTTATCTCTAAGGCTAGAAATTATATCATTCAATTCATCAATCTTAGCATTTAGACTAGCATTTTCATTTCTAAGATTGGTAATTGAATCACGGCAAATGTTAAGCTCTTTAGTCAAATTTTCACATTTTTTTACTTCCTGAGCATAGGCATTTTTTACTTTTACATGCTTCTTATTTTCTTTAATAAGGAATTCCTCTTGGCTATCCAAGAGTTCATCCTTCTCATGAATAGCACCTATTAGCTCACTTAATTTTTCTTTTTGTTGCATGTTAAGGTTGGCAAAAAGCGTGAGCAAATCATCTTCATCTTCACTAGAACTACCCTCATCACTAGATGTAGTATACTTGGGGGGTGGTTCTAGATTGTACCTTCTTCTTTTTGCCGTCCTTTGCCATGAAGCACTTGTGGCCGATGTTGGGGAAGAGGAGACCTTTGTTGACGGCGATGATGGCGGCGTCCTCGTCGGAGGAGGAGTCGGTGGAGCTCTCATCGGAGTCCCATTCCTGACACACATGGGCATGGCCGCCCTTCTTCTTGTAGTACCTCTTCTTCTCCTTCTTCTTCCCCTTCTTGTCGTCGCCCCTGTCACTGTCACTAGACATTGGACATTTAGCAATAAAATGACCGAGCTTACCACATTTGTAACACACCATCTTGGAGCGGGGTTTGTAGTCCTTCCCCCTCCTTTGCTTGAGGATTTGGCAGAAGCTCTTGATGATGAGCGTCATCTCCTCGTTGTCGAGCTTGGAGGCGTCGATTGGAAGCCTACTTGATGTAGACTCCCTCTTTTCTTCCTTCGTTGCCTTGAATGCGACGGGTTGCACCTTGGGTGTGGAGGTGGTGCCTTGCTCCAAATTGACAATATGTTTGGAGTCTTTGATCATAAGTTCAGAGCTCACAAACTTGCCAATTACTTCCTCAGGAGACATCTGTTTATATCTAGGGTCTCCACGGATTAGTTGCACTTGAGTGGGATTACGAAAAACAAGTGATCTAAGAATAACCTTGATCATTTCATGGTCATCCCACTTGGTGCTCCCGAGGTTGCGCACTTGGTTCACCATTGTTTTGAGCCGGTTGTACATTGCTTGTGGCTCTTCTCCTTTGTTGAGGTCGAAATGACCGAGCTCCCCCTTGATCGTCTCCCGCTTGGTGATCTTTGTCACCTAGTCCCCTTCGTGCGCCGTTTTGAGGACGTCCCAAATTTCTTCGGCCGTCTTTAACCCTTGCACCTTATTATACTCCTCTCGACACAAGGAGGCGAGGAGTATAGTTGTGGCTTGTGAGTTAAAGTGCCTAATTTGGTTGGCCTCGTCCGAGTCGTAGTCCTTGTCCCCTACCTTAGGTACCTGCACTCCATACTCAACAATATCCCATATGCTTTTGTGGAGTGAGGTTAGGTGATACCTCATTTTATCACTCCACATACAATAGTCCTCACCATCAAAATATGGTGGTTTGCCTAATGGAACAAAAAGTAGAGGAGCGTGTTTAGAAATGCGAGGATAGCAGAGGGGCATCTTACTATACTTCTTGCGCTCATGGCGCTTAGAAGTAGTGGACGACGAGTCGGAGCCGGATGTGGAGGGTGACGATGAGTCGGTCTCGTAGTAGACCACTTTCTTCACATCTTCTTCTTGTCGCCTCTCTGATGGGTCTTGTTGGAGGAAGAGGATTCCTCCTTATGCTTGTGGCCAGACTCCCTTGAGTGAGTCCTCCTCGAGCTTGCGGGCTTGTCGCCGGTCACGATCTCCCTCTTGGCGTGATCTCCCGACATCACTTCGAGTTGTTAGACTCTAATGAAGCACCGGGCTCTGATACCAATTGAAAATCGCCTAGAGGGGGTGAATAAGCGTAATCTAAAATTTACAACTTAAAACATAAACTACAAGCTGGGGTTAGCGTTAGAACTTTAAATCAAGTCCGGGAGAGAAGGGGAAAACAAATCAACCAAGAAATAAAGCGAGTGAACACGGTGATTTGTTTTATCGAGGTTCGGTTCTAAAGAACCTAGTCCCCGTTGAGGTGGTCACAAAGACCGGGTCTCTTTCAACCCTTTCCCTCTCTCAAACAGTCACTTAGACCGAGTGAGCTTTCCCATTAACCAAACGGGTCACTTAGACCCCGTGAGGACCACCACACACTTAGGTGTCTCTTGCTTTGATTACAAGTCACTTTGAGAACAAGAATGAGGAAGGAAGAAAGCGATCCAAGCAACAAGAGCGCAAATAAATACGAAAACACACTCTCTCAAGTCATTAGGTGGTTGGAATAAAAATTTGGGACTTGGAGAGGCTTTGATCTCTTGAATTGTGTCTAGGACTGAATGCACTAGCTCTTGTATTGAATGAGAACTTTAGAATACTTGGATTCTTGGAGTTGTGGTGGTTGGGGGGTATTTATAGCCCTCAACCACTAAGGTAGTCGTTGGGAGGCTGTTGGCGATGGGTGCACCGGATAGTCCGGTGTGCCGCCACGTCACCCAACCGTTAGGGTTCTGACTCAGTCGACCGTTGGAGTGCTTGTCCTCTTGAGGCACCAAACAGTCCGGTGCCGCACCGGACAGGTCCTATTCACTATCCGGTGTGCCTCTGACTCTGCGCTCTGACTCTGCTCCGCACTGTTGCGCACTATTCATCTGTTCTTCAGCTTTTGCAGTCAACCGTTGCGCGAAGTAGCCGTTGCTCCGCTGGTGCACCGGACAGTTCGGTGGCACATCAGACAGTCTGTTGAATTATAGCGGAGTGCGCCCGAAGAAACCCGAGAGTGGCTAGTTGGACTCTGTACAGTCCTGGTGCACCGGACAGTCGGTGGCACACCGGACAGTCCGGTGCGCTATACCACAACACACTTAGTTTCTTTGCTCCTTTGAATTGAACCCCCTAACTTGAATATTTATTGGTTTGTGTTGAACCTTTATGCACCTGTAGAACATGTATTCTAGAGCAAACTAGTAAGTCCATATATTTGTGTTGGGCATTCAACCACCAAAATTAATTGTGGGAAAAGGTTAACCATATTTCCCTTTCACCGTGGTAGTGGCATATCGAAGGGGCGTTAGAAGGTCACTATCAACACGACTGCATGCCACCACGTACGATCTCAAGCGTATCCCCACTGCCTTTATGGGGCTAGTCAAACCCGGTCACGGGGAACTAAGCACCGGAGTCTCTATAGTGACCCGCATACCTGTGAAGGACATGACAATACGCCATACCATGTTTATGCCTATGCAAGCCAGGGTTCACGATGACAGACGAACCCGTGCCACGCACGACTACGTCGTGAGACTGCCCTAAGGGACCCACCACGCACCACTATGAGGATATCAGCATCAGACTCGCTACGGGGACCCATACGCCAGACGTACGAAGTGATGTGCCATGTCAGGAATACGGCCTGTTAGTTAGTTGAAAGATGTCGGTGCGTCAACCCTAGAAGGACCCATCCTCGGTCGAACTCCGCGGCACCGAGCTCGGGGCCGAGCATGGTAGGGCCTGACAAGGGACGTCAAGTATGCCAGAAGGGAGCCACTCGAGTGGATCCCGCTCCCGGCCTCGGGCGGACCCACCATAAATTATTGGCCACATTAATCATGTCTAGCATCGAGCTACAGTGTGGCCGCCGGTCCACTTCCCACTCATGACCTACGGACCCCTCGGGTCGCATAACACTATAACCTACAAGTCCTCGGACCGCGACGCATTAATGGGCCGCACGTTCCTCTTCCTACGGCACACTTATGGCCTATCTATCTAGGCCTAAGTGCGAATAGCTCCCATAGGGCACTACACAACGGGCCACACTGAACCCTAGGCTACGGAAGTTAGGGGTCAGCGTAGCACGAATGATGGCACCTAGGACCATCGCCGCCCCTGCGTCATCCACCACGATAAATACGTGACAATCAGGTAGCCCCAGGTCCCATGAGTACGCATGGACTCACCCGGGGTAAAACACTGGTTTTACCCTTGCCTTACGACTCCTTCCCGAGGAAGCTACCGCAGTCCGACCCCTCTCTTAGCGTATAAAAGGGAAAGGGTCGCCTCAAGGCAGGGGATGGAGGAAGAGGGCCCTCGGAGACAACCAGACCCCCTTAGACAGAGACAAACCTACAAGGACGAACAGGAGGAGGAGCGTCGGTGAGGACCAGGAGGCTGGAGCCTCGCCTACCAAGACTTAGCTAGGGCTCTACCTTGCAGCCTCTAAGCTCCACTTCCACCCGATAAGAGATCTAGGTGCCTCTTCTCCCTCTCTCGACTGCTTGTAACCCCTACCACAAGTTTGATCATCAATGGTGCCAGTAGCGCAGGCCATCGATGACTGGAAGTAGGCACATTATGTTCGAACCAGTATAAATCTTGCGCCCTTCGCACACACCCTCCAGATCCTATAACTCGGACAATAAATTTATTTGTCAGAAAGAGGTACAAAAGATCAACACTTGTTCTAACAATGAACATGTTTCGAATAAAGAAGGAAAAATTCCCATTGATCAAGTGATGGAGCTTATGATTGTTTACGGTGCTGCCTATGAGACCGATAAGCATTACATTGCTTCTGAATTGTTTGTGAAGAAGGAGCAAAGGGAGATGTTTATGACCTTTCCTACTGATGAGATAAAGTTCAATTGGCCGATAATAAAATATAATGACAAATGTGTGAAGTGGAATTGATCCTTAGTGAATTTTCTAATTTTTCCTTTGAGGTAGTATCAATGTACCTTTTTATTTTCATGTTCATTTTCCTTTGTCAATGTTCCTTCTCCTTTGTGGGAATAGTTTGAATATGTCATTTATATATTACCTTGTTGTTGAGCTTATAACAATTTTGTATACATGTATGGGAGTGAGAGTGATGAACCTAGTGATGATGGTGAATTTCTTCGATCTTGTTCTAAAGTGTGGCAAACCTGCTGAAACTTATGTTGACATGTACATGGACAAGGCCCCACCAAGGACTTCGCAACTTAGTGGAATGGGGTGGCTTAGAGAGACATTAAACACTCCAGGTGAATGTCACACAATGTTGCATATGGACAAGGATATTTTAATTGATTTTGATGATGTGCTGGTAGAGAGTTACGGAGTGAAACCATCCAAACACATGAACACTTATGAAATGCTTGCAACCTTTCTATTTATATGTGGTGGTTGTGAGTCCAATAGAAGATGCTAGAACAAGTTTAAGCACTCAGGTGAAACCATTAGTATAAAATTTCATGAATTTCTATAACGTACGATTGTAATGCCTGAGGATTACTTGAGACCAATAGATCCTAATTTTCGCACATTGCACAAAAGGATTCAGAACGATAAAAGAGTTTATCCACACTTTAAGGACCACATAGGTGCTCCTGGTGGAACTCATATTCGTGTCACTCTTTCTCGTAAAGAGCAAGTGAGATATATTAGTAAGACAATAATGGCAATTCAAAACATGCTTGCTGTTTGTGATTTTGATATGCGATCCACTTATGTATTTGCGGGTCAACCAGGTGCAATGCACGACACAAGTGTATTGTACCATGCATTAGAAGCGAATGCATATATATTCCCACATCCTCCTCCAAGCACTTTTTTCTAATATCATGTATGCTATTATTCTTTTTACTACCATGCATGTATTTACTATTATCATTATTATTTGTAATATGTATGTAGGGAAGTACCATGTTGTGGATGCGGGTTATCCTAATCGACCCAGTTACCTGTCTCTGTACAAGGATGAAAGGTATCACTTACTAGAGTGACACCGATGTATGGAACCAAATACTTCAAAAGAGAAGTTCAAGTGAGTTCACTCATCTATTTGAAATGTCATAGAGCGCTTGTTTGTGGTATTAGAGATGAAATGGTAAATCTTCTATAAGATGCCATGGTTTTCTATGCAGACACAAAACAAGATAGTTGTTGCTACCATGGTTCTTCACAATTTCATACGTGAGCATGCATGTGCAGACGAAGACTTCGCTAATTTTGACCAAGATCCAAACTTTGTTCCTACTATCCTAGAAAGGTACAACAAATATGCAGTGTCTCAGGCTCACAACATGCCTCTGATGGATCAACATTGGAATAAAGTTTATTACCGTGAATGCATTTCGTGATACTCTGGCTACTTT
This sequence comes from Zea luxurians, assembly GCA_029449295.1. NCBI lineage: Eukaryota > Viridiplantae > Streptophyta > Magnoliopsida > Poales > Poaceae > Zea > Zea luxurians. The sequence goes on from JAOPSE010000016.1 coordinate 7,275,652, forward strand.
TGTTGCCTTAGCGTGAAACTAGATACAAATTAATATTATGTCGTAATATGAAATATTTGGTTGTAGACAATGGACATGTCATATTTTTTTAGCGTATTCAACGATCATTTTATTTATATGCATGGCGAAATTATTTGTACATAAATTGTTTGACTCAGAAATGAACAAAGAAGAAGAATGTCAAAGTAGCCATAAAACCTATTTTCTGATGTTAGGGATACCATGCTAGCCAAACACCTTCTCCAGTCAGCTCAAACTCCACGTGAAACCTACATCACCTGGAGTTGTGGAGTGGAGTAGAAAGGTGTGGAGTTAGAGCTACACCAACATGGTCTAACTCTAAAGTTGCAAAATCCATAGAATTTTAATAGCCGTAGTACATTTTTTTTGGTGTGCCTGAAATCCATAAAAAGTACTTTAGATATGGAGTTGAAGATATTTATCTATCATTATCACTGATTATGAGTTTACGACAAACAAAATGTTGAGCTCCAGAATGAGCCTCGTGGATGGTCCGCGGTGGTGGCGCGGACGGTCCGCGCGTGCGTAGAGTCAGTTAGGGTTCCTAGTTTTTCGTAGGATTTGTTACCTAAAACCGCGGGATTAGCTCGGGAAACAGTTTGTAGCGGATTCAGACCTCCCCATTTATATAGATGAAGCCATGAAGGGCTACGGCCGATTGAACCCCCAACAATCGATCAAATCAAGTCTATTTCTCGTTTTTACCTTATGCATTAGGAGTAGTTCTAATTTAGCCCTAGTTTAGTATTCCAATCCCCAAATTTACCACTTCTCTTCGACTCTATGTCGATTAGAGGAGTCTAGGTCAGCCTGCCGAGCCTAGACAACCCCTAGGATCTCTCCTCCCCGACGGGGTCCCTCCCAGGAGCGAGATCCAGGCGCCGCCGGCGACCTTCGCCGCCACTGTGCACGCGCGGACCGTCCGACCCTAGGGTGCGGACCGTCCGACACGTCAGGCAGGGAACCCTAGCCCTGCGCCGGGTCGTGGACCGTCCGGCCCCTGGCCGCGGACCGTCCACGCTTATGCAGAGAGCACCGCTACCGGTTCTCACGCAGTGATTGATGCCCCAAAAAGGCACCAACACACTTTTGGCGACTCCGCTGGGGAATAGGTGTCTAGATCTGCTAAAAATCGACCCATAGATGGCCGGTTCTAAGGATCACACCAAGATCTCCGCCACCAACATCATCAAGCCGGCTACGGAGGCACTCCCGGCTGATGACCAAAGATCCTTTGAAGACCTTGTAATGCGCGATGAGAAGGAGGTGATGCGGCAAAGGAACAAACAACGCGACAAGGAGGAGGCAGAACTGCTGCATAAACTCTCCAAACGGTGCAAGGAGGCCGCAGAAAAGTATTTGTCACACTTCACGGTGGATCGCCACCAGAAGATCATCCGTCAAGGGGAGATTGATATGAAATCTCTCCTACCTCCATTTCAAGGTCCTGCTGTAAGTACTCTAGATCTATTTCTTACGACTTTCATGGATCAACGAGGAGATTAGTTAAAGCAATATGTAGATGAATCTATTAAAATTCATTTACGTTCATACGAGAAATCAAATGCTCCTAGCTTTCCATCGCGTGAGTCTAATACAGAGCCACCCGCGCCAAGCACATCGGCTACAAATGGGTCACCCTTGGCCCGACCATCATATGGTATACCGATGCACGCTTTTGTGTCACCATCACAGCCGCCGCCACTAGGCACGCAACAAGCTCTAGACAATCAGGTCATATCACGGACCGTCCGACGTATTTTGCCGGACCGTCCGACCCGACGCAGGCCCACACACAGAGCGCTCAGGTTGCACCGTGCATGGCCGGATCATCTGGGTACAACCCCGAACAATTCGGCCTCATCACGGACCGTCTGGTACATTACGCCGGACCGTCTGGATATGTCGCTGACCGTCCGGTACCTTATGTCGGACCGTCCGGATATGTTGCGGACCATCCTCTATCTTACACTGGACCGTCTGACTCTACACGAGTCCACGCGCAGACCGCCCAAGTCACGCCATATATAACCGAACCGTCCAGGTACAGCCCTGGACCATTCGGCCTGGTCGCAAACCGTCCAGCCCTTTACGACGGACGGTCCAGGTACGAACTACCTAGGTAGCACCATATACGGCTGGACAGTCCGGACTCACCTTCGGACCGTTTGGCCCGGTCGCGGACAATTCAGCCCCTTACGGCGGACCATCCGGGTATGCGTACGCAGAACCAAGAGCTGCGCAATACACACAGTTCCCACACTCATCGTAGCAACATTATGGTGCCCCACCAGCAACACATTATAATCATGCCATACCGCCTCATGGACATAGGGCTAAATATTGTTCGACCACTAGAGAGCCTGAGAGATATAGGGCAGGAGCTGGTGACATTAATAGGACACCTAATACACACCTCAAACATTCCTAGGAGGAAAGCCGACAGAGTGATGTCAGGCAACCTAAGGTTTCCACCCACAAACTCAATGGATGGTCGCCAGACATCATGGAGAGGATCAGAGACGAGGTAGCCGGGATCTTTAGGGACAAACTCGGTGTTAGTGTGTCAGGTACAGGGCAATCGTATCGGAAGCCTTATAGCCCCCGATTCGACACTATGTCGTATCCACAGGGAACTAGAATATCAGACTTCTCTAAATTTTCTGGTGAAGGTGGGAAAGCACACACGAACATATAACCCAATTCATAGAGCACTTGGGAGAATTGGTTGATGGGGAAGCCTACGGCGTTCGTTTATTCTCGTTGTCCTTTACTGATACCGCATTCGCATGGTACGCAGCTTTGCCACCAAACTCTATTAACTCTTGGGAAGAATTAGAGCAAAAATTTTATGAACACTTCTTTTCAGAAGAACATGAGTTAGAATTGGCTGACTTAGCTTCAGTCGGGCATGAAGAATCGGTTAATGACTATATCCGGAGGTTCCGAGACACTAGAAACCGATGCTTTCAGATCCATGTCGCAGAAAAACAACTACAGGGCTAGCTTTCAATGGGTTGTGACCTTACTTAAAAGAGAAATTAGATGGCACTCAATTCTTTTCGCTAATGCACTTACACCAGCGAGCTATGACATGTGAAAGCTGAAGTAAGGAAACATCAAAATCGGCTAGCCATAAGATGCATCTAGTGGGATACGATGATTCAGATGATGAATCCACGGATGCATATACCGCCGAATTGGTTTGGCAAGGACAGGCTAAACTTCTGCATGTTCTGCTTTGTAGTCGATTCAAAAGAATCGACGAGAAGAAGTTAAGTTTACTTTTAATATTGCCAAATGCGATAAAATATTTGACGAGTTACTAAAAATGACAACATTAAATTAACTCATACTATTCCTTCTCCTGATGAATTAAAGAGACATGCTTATTGTAAGTGGCATAATTCTTTTTCTCATGCCACCAATGATTATAATGTTTTTCGTCGAAAGATACTGTCGGCGTTCCGAGACCGGGGGGTCCCTGGGCCGACGAGTGAATGTCGCCGCGTGCCCCAGCCCAGATGGGTCGAGCGCGAGGGCGAGCGCGAAGGGGGGAGAGCGAGGCGGCCGGAGACCGGCGTGAGAGAGGTGGGAATCCCGCGGCCCTCGTGTTCGTCCCGCGCCCAGGTCGGGTGCGCTTGCAGTAGGGGGTTACAAGCGTCCACACGGGAGAGGGAGCGAGCGGCTCCAAGCGAGCGCCTGTTCTCGTCCTCGTCCCCGCGCGGCCAACCCTCTCTAAGAGGGCCCTGGTCCTCCCTTTTATAGGCGTAAGGAGAGGATCCAGGTGTACAATGGGGGGTGTAGCAAGGTGCTATGTGTCTAGCGGAGGTGAGCTAGCGCCCTAGGTACATGCCGTTGTGGCAGCCGGAGAGATCTTGGCACCCAGCTGGTGTGATGTCGTGGCCGTCGAAGGAGCGATGGAGCATGGCGGAGGGACAGCTGTCGGAGCGGTTGAGTCCTTGCTGACGTCCTCTTGCTTCCGTAAGGGGGCTGAGAGCCGCCGCCGTCATAGAGCATGCGGGGTGCCATCATTGCCTATCTGGCGGAGCGAGCCAGATGGGACGCTGGTCTTGTTCCCTGCGGCCCGAGTCAGCTCGGGGTAGGGTGATGATGGCGCCTCCTGTTGACGTGGCTGGTCTACGCCCTAGGTTGGCGATGTGGAAGCTCCTCCGAAGCCGAGGTCGAGTCCGAGCCCCCGGGTTGGGCGAGGCGGAGATCGTCATCTTCTGGGGCCGAGCCCAAGTCCGAGCCCTGGGTCGGGAGAGGCGGAGATCGTCGTCTTCTGGGGCCGAGCCCAAGTCCGAGCCCTAGGTCGGGCGAGGCAGAGATCGTCGTCTTCTGGGGCCGAGCCCAAGTCCGAGCCTTGGGTCGGGCGAGGCGGAGATCGTCGTCTTCTGGGGCTGAGCCCAAGTCCGAGCCCTAGGTCGGGCGGAGTTCGCCGTCTTCCGGGACTTAGCCTGAGTCCGAGCCCTGGGTCGGGCGGAGTTCGCCGTCTTCCGGGGCCTAGCCCGAGTCCGAGCCCTGGGTCGGGCGGAGTTCGCCGTCTTCCGCGACTTGGCCCGAGTCCGAGCCCTTGGTCAGGCGAAGCGGAGCTTCCTATGGTGCCTCCGGCAGGGCCTGACTGCTTGTCAGTCTTACTCTGTCCAGTGGCACTGCAGTCGGTGTGGCGTAGGCGGCGCTGTCCTTCTGTCAGGCCGGTCAGTGGAGCGGCGAAGTGACGGCGGTCACTTCGGCTTTGCCGGCGGGGGGCGCGCGCCAGGATAAGGGTGTCAGGCCACCTTTGCATTAAATGCTCCTGCGACTTGGTCGGTCGGTGCGGCGATTTGGTCAGGGTTGCTCCTTAGCGAAGGCAGGGCCTCGGGCGAGCCGGGAATATGTTCGCCGCTAAAGGGGGGCCTCGGGCGAGACGGAAATCCTCCGGGGTCGGCTGCCCTTGTCCGAGGCTAGGCTCGGGTGAGGCATGATCGTGTCCCTCGAATGGACTGATCCCTGACTTAATCGTACCCATCAGGCCTTTGCAGCTTCATGCTGATGGGGGTTACCAGATGAGAATTAGGAGCCTTGAGGGTACCCCTAATTATGGTCCCTGACAGTAGCCCCCGAGCCTCGAAGGGAGTGTTTGCACTCGCTTGGAGGCTTTCGTCGCACTTTTTTGCAAGGGGACCAGCCTTTCTCGGTTGCGTTTTGTTCCGGTGGGTGCGCGCGAGCGCACCCGCCGGGTGTAGCCCCCGAGGCCTCGGAGGAGTGGTTTCACTCCTTCGAGGTCTTACTGCCTCACGTAGTGCTTCGGCTGGTCTAGTCGTTCCCTCATGCGAACTGGCCGTAGCCCAGGTGTACGGTCGGGTCCCAAGTTCTCGGGCTGGTATGTTGACGCTGTCAACGGTTCGGCCGGAGCTGGGTTTGCGAGAGCAGCCCCTGAGCCTCTGCACAGAGCGAGAGGGCGGTCAGGGGTAGACTCGGCTTTTTTACATACGCCCCTGCGTCGCCTTTCCGCAAGGAGGAGGGGGGGAAGCGCCATGTTGCCCTCGATGGGCGCCGAACATGGTGTCTCCGACGAGCTGCAAGCGGGTAATCCGAGTGGACGTCCATGCCCCGTTCGTTAGGGGTCGGCTAGGGGCCCAAAGGCACGCCCAAAAGTACCTACGGGTGATCTCCCAGACCCGGTCCCCTGGCGACGGGGTCCGAGGGCTCGATGCCTCCCTCTGGTGGGATTCTGTTACAAGATCGTTCCCGCCGGTCTCGGAAACGTCCTAGGGCGCAGCCCGAGCCTTGGTTATGTATCGAACGTACCCATGGTCATCCCTCGCTCGGCGTCTGAGGCGGCTGTGAACCCTTCGGGGGCCAGCCTTCGAACCCCTGATCAGTATTGGGCGCGGAGCCCGAGTAGCCTGAGGCGGTCGTTGAACCCTTTCGAGGGGCCGGCCTTTGAACCTCTGACCAGTAGTGGGTGTAGGGCCCACGCGATCTGAGGCGGCTATTGAACCCTTCCGGGGGGCCAGCCTTCGAACCTCTGATCAGTAGGGGGGCTCGGAGCCTGGTTCCTTCTCGGGGAAGGATCCTTTTCGGGGTATCCCCCTTTACCGGTCCCTGTTGCAAGAGAGAGAAAGAGGAAAAACGGAAAAGGATACGAAATCGAACGACGCGGCGTACCTTTTTGGACACGTTCATTTTGGCGAAGGGGAAGCGTCGCCCGCTTCTCCTGCCAGAGGCGCCGCGTGTCCCGTCGCGGAGTTAATGCGACGGGGCGAGTGGTTGGAGGGGCGACCGTTGCGCGTGCGCGAGCCGCTCGAGGAACGGCTGTTTCGCTTCGCGTTTTTGAATCCCACGTCCGGTCCGGGCGGAACGTTTGAACCGGTCTTGCCTTGGTCTTCATATACTCGGGAGAGGGCCGGGCGATGGTTCTTTGCTCCGCTTCTTGTTTCCCTCTTGGGTTTTTCGCAGCCTGAGAGACTTAGCCAGAGAAAAGGAAACTGCCCTCCCTATCCTTTGCGCCACCACCCCTTCCGCTCGGCGATGGCTGACCGGGTGACCATCATCTCGCCGCGCGACCCATGGCCCTTCTCCACGGTGACGGCGAGTGATCTGGAGGATCTCGTTGGCGAGGGTTTACTTTGCCCTCTCACCGATGAGCAGCGACCGGAATGGATCCCCCCCCCGTGGGCGGAGTGGCTCCATCCCCACCGCCGGGGTAAATCGTGAGCTTCGTCTCCTTCCACGAGCGGGGCTTTGGTGTGCCGGCGAGCCGCTTTATGCGGGTGATCCTGCACCACTACGGGGTGGAGTTGCACAACCTCAGCCCCAACTCGATCTCGCAGGCCGCCATCTTCGTAGCGGTGTGCGAGGGGTACTTGGGGATTGCCCCCCATTGGGATCTGTGGACCCATCTCTTTTTCGTGGAGCTTTTTGCCTCGCCGACAGGGGAGAGGAAGGTCCGCGCAGCGGTGCGGGCCGGTGGCTGCACCCTCCTGCTGAGGCAGTCGCGGGCGTCGCTGTATATTCCCGCCATCCTCGCGTCCTCGAACAAGGGGTGGCAGTGCCGGTGGTTCTACCTCCGGAATGACGGCGAGTTGCTCCCGCCGTTCTCTCAGCGAGTAGTCACCGCCGCCGCTGATGCTTGGCGCCACGGGACCCCTCATGAAAGACAGAAGAACCTCGAACCCCTCCTCAAGGCCTTAGAGGTGTTGTGGAAGGGGGGACTCACCGCTGCCGGGGTTATTGCCGCCATCCACCGCCGGAGGGTGCTTCCCTTGGCGGAGCGACGGCTGCCGCTTTGGGAAATGACACCGGAGGCGGAGTTGGAGGGCTCACGGATGTCCTCTGATCCTCTTCCCCTCGACGTCCTCCACGGGCGGGTGTCCGTTGCGTTGGGGAAGCCGGACCCCAGCGCCCTCTCCCAGCCTTTGATGCGCCCTGACCAAGGGTGCGTGACTCTGGTGAGTGTCCACTTCTTTCTTCTAGCGTCGGGTCGCCCCTGGTTTCTAAGGCCAGGATTTCCACCCGTCTTCAGGAGGTAGGGTGGCACAAGTCTTCCCTGCCACGGGTCCCGCAAGATGCGGCGGACCGAGCAGCGCGGCGGGTCGCCACAGAGGAGAAGAAGAAAAAGAAGGACACCGAGAAGGCCCGGGCCCGCGAGCGGAGGCGGGCTCAGGACGCCTTGGAAAAGCTTCGTCGCCGGCAGGAGAGGGAGGGGCTCCCGAGGGAGCCATCGCCGGAAACGCCCGACGACGATGACGATGACGAAGATGATGACGATGAAGACGACATGGCTGCCCGCCTTGGCCTTAGCCCCGGCTTGGGGTCAGGCCAGGAGCCATCAATCCAGCCCCCGAGCGGGTTGACGCCGTCGGTCCTCGGAGTCGGGACGCCGGGGTCCCGGCCCGAGGAGCGGGGGCAATCCGGGAGGGTACTTGACCCCTCGGCTAGAGGAGCTGAAGCGACCCCGGGGAGCCAGGCCGGGGCGTCTGCTCCCCGAGAGCCGCCGCCCACGCCGGCAGCGCAGGGGAGCGGCCCCCAGGTCGTCGTGGCGGTGCCTGAGCAGCCCGCCTCCCAGGCGTCCAGGGCGCCCAAAGCAAGGGTGATGCCGAGGCCACCGGCGAAGCGGACCTCGGCGGCGTTGCCGGGGGTCGAGGTCCGAGAGACCTCCCCCCAGGCACGGTTGATCATGGCCCGAAGCGGGTGAGTATCCTGGAATGTCTTCGCCCTGGTTTTTCTTCCGTATGTACTGGCCGTGATTTTTCTTTTTTCCCCAGCAAGCGAAGCCATGGGCTGACTGACCTGGCGCCCCGGAAGGCCCTTAAGACGACACCGGCTCGCATGGCCAGCGCCGCTCCGGGCCCTGCCGTTCAGGTGACCTTCTCGCAAGGCGCTCCACAGCAGGGGGCTCAGGCGGCACCAGTCGCCGTGGAGCGGGTTCCCGAGGCTAGCGCTTCTGCTGGGGCGGCCGTCGTGATGGGGGTGGCGGCCGACGCGGACGTGGCCCTGGGCCCACCGGACGTGCCGGCGATGCCGACACCTGTCGCTACCGAAGTCGCCGCCATCCCAGTCGGGGAGCGACCGGCCGCTGCCGACGTCGAGACGGCTGAGGCGTCGGCGCTCGGTGCCTCGGAAGAGGGGGGCGTGGAGGCGCGACCCGTCCCGCCGGGCGGCAGCCTCGTCGCTGTGCGGCGGAGCTCCGAGGGCCGGCGCCAGTTGCTCCGGTTCCGGACCCGTGAGGCCTCGGATCCCGGCTTTGTTCTCGACGATGAGCGGGAGGACCAGTCCTGGGACGAGCTCCGCGAGTGCGCCGAAGCAACGGTGGGGTCGCTCCGGTCGTCGCTGGAGGTTTTCTGCAGGGACGTGCCCAAAATCCTCCAGGTAACGGTTTCAGGCATACCTTTTCTCTTTCGTGACCAAGGCGTCTTTCGTGACGCCCCATTTCCTTCCCTTAGGATCTGATGGATCGGAGCACCGCCAAGTCGTCGTTCATCCGCCGCGAGGTCGACGTCTGGGGCTCGCTGCGATCCCTGAGGACCTCGCTTGCCGGGGCTACTGCGCGCCTCTCCCAGCAGGGTGCCGAGGTGTAATACTCAGAGTTGTATACCAAGAGTAATAGAGAGAGCTCCTCATTTTGTGTGTCTTATTTGCATCATAAAAAGAGCACCTATGTAATTGAGAGTGACTAAATAAAACAACTACTCTAAAATAAAGAAAAAAGTGCATTTGTTGGAGTTTTATGTGTTTGTGCATTAAATAAAACCATGAGTATAAAAATAATAAGGTAATAATTATTTGAAGCTTGATTAAACCCTAAATTTGAAATTAGGGTTTTGAAAATAAGGAAAAGAGAAGAGATATGAAAATATAAATAAAATGTACAAATAAATATCTTCAGGCTTAGCATTTTTAATTGCAAAAATAGAGTTTATAAATGAAGATCCACAAAAGTTTGAATTAATTCAAATTGGGTTTGAAAATAAAGAAAATAGAAAGAAAAATGAAAAAGAAAAAGACTAAAACCATACCTGGGCCGGCTGCCTCACTTCTGGCCCACTTCCACTTTCACCGCGCGCGGCCCAACTTCACGCTTGCGGGCGCGGCAACACCCACTCTGCCACTGACCGGTGGGTCCCACGTGCAGCCTCACCATTTTACGCCGCGCACCCCTCTGTTTCGCTGTCACGCGGGCCCGCGCTGTCAGCACCTACCTTCCCACGATTCGCGCGTCGCTCGCCTACCCGCGCGAGAAGCTCGCCGCCGGGACCGGGCCGGCTCTGGACGACGGACTCGCTCACGCCACGCGCTCTTTTTGGACGCCCGGGGTATAAATGCGGCCACCGTTTTCCCAGCTCATGCGCTCCGAAGAACGGCGCTGCTCCACCGCGAACACAGATAGGAGAGAGAGAGGGGTACAGGAGTGACGCTGTGTGGAAACGCCACTGGTGTTCTCCTTTGGCGTTGGTGCGCGGTCGGAGACTTCGATCGAGTTTCTTCGCCGCTGCGGGCGCGTCTGCGGAGTGGTCGGGCGACCTGGGAGGGCCCCAAACTGTCACCGTCGCTGCGGGTCCGCGGCACTCCGTGGACAGGGCTTCCACAACGTCGATCGGCGGTGAGCACCTTCCATTGGAATTCCCTGTCATTACCGCTGCCAGTTTCTACCTTTAGATCGGAGTTTGGGTGCGGGGATAGGGGGATTGGTAAAACCGGCCATGGCGCCACCGTAGTCCAGGGCGCCGCCGCGTTCCACGTGAATCAGTGGGGAAGACGCCCTGGTGACCGTTGATCGACTGATCGGCGGTTAAGATTAGATCGTCGGGGAACGATTCGAATCGGAATAGCGTGGACCGTCGATCTCGCGATATGTGGCGGCGATTGGGTCTATCGTAACGATTCAGCCAAAGTCGATAGTTACCGTTGATCCTTGATCGGATGGCTGGGAGATCACATAGTCCAGGATCTTTTATGGGCCGTTGGATTTGGATCCGAGGCCTTACGTCGCGTACCGGTTCAGTAATAAGTCGTGGCCGTCGATCTCACGATCAGCGGCTCTGGTAGTATACCGGTTGGATTCTTGCGTGCGATCTGATCTGGCGCGTCCGTTTCTAATCGGATGGCTCTGGAACGCCCATACCCCTTCGCCGTGGACATTTTGCTAAAGAGCCCCCTGGTAAACAGAAAATCAACCCACCGTCCTGGTGCGTTGTGCTCTGAGTCACAGGGATTTTTGTAGCTAGGCCCCTGCGGTTCTCAGATTTTGACGCCTAATCCAGAGCCTATTTAAATTGAATAAATAAAATAGAAAATAGATTTTTAATATGAAAATAATTGCTAGAACTTTGATAATTCATAGAAAATTCATATGAGCTCCAAATTGGTCCATTCCAGTTCCTAAATTTTTGTAATAATATTGTCTACGCATTAGTGCCTCTGTTTTGGCATGAAAGGCTCATTTAAATTTATCTAATACTTAATCTTGTATTAAATACATAAAAGCTACAGAAATTCATAACTTGAAATATATAACTCCAAATTTAGTGATTCCAGTTCCTATGGTTTCATTTTAATGTGTAGATTTTTACTGTATATTTTATTCATCTGTTTGGTGTGATGTTGATTTTGGTTATACTATGTATGTATTGTGTTGATGCGAGTAGACGAGCAAGCCACTGTGGAAACTGAGGTTCAACAAGTAGAAGTAGCTGAGCAGGAGCTCATTACAGGCAAGTTGTGCCCTTGATCACTTACTTTTCCCAGCCATGTTCTTATTAATTTTAATGATCTGCATAGGTTAATTTTGATGGGAGCCTTTATGTTACCCCAGTTTTGATTACCTCTATACCTTGTTCACCCCTGGAATATTTTTGGGTAGTACTTGCTATTGCTTTATGTGGATTGGGTATGGAGATTCATTATTCATGATTATTCTGTTATTATCTTGTTATTATTGTTGTTCATGTTAAGATCATTAAATTAATGGGAACATGGAGCGACCACCCGGGAAAACAGTGCTACCACAAGGGTTTAATGGGACGCCCTTGGCTGACTAATTAGGAAAGCTAGTGGAAGACTACCTTACCCGAAAGGGGCAAGGGCAGTAGGGGAGTGGTCAGTGTAGGGAGGTCCCTGGTTGATTTTGCTGCGATGGCGGTCAGCCAGGAACCCTGCATTGGAACTTCCTATAAACTGTAGCGGGTTTTCGGAAGCTAGTGGAACTTTGTAAAGGCCTCGTAGTGGATCCCTAGCCATTCACCTCGGTAGTGTCTAAGGGCCTTGCAAACCCTGGCGACATGGGATACACGACTTGTGGGTAAAGATGCGCAACCTCTGCAGAGTGTAAAACTAGTATACTAGCCGTGCTCACGGTCATGAGCGGCTCGGACCCTCACATGATTAACTATGGAACTTAAATTTAATTTGACATTTGCATCGCATTTGGGATTATTTTACTATTACTGTTCTTTATTATTATTAAGGTTTGGTATTTACTTACACTTAGTAATTGCTAATAAAATTTTGACCAACTTATAAAAGCAATGCTCAGCCTTAGCCTCTATTTCATTGATCAGCCTTACACTTCATGAATTCCCACCTTTGGTGAGTTCATGCCACATTATTCCCCACGACTTGTTGAGCTATGAACGTATGTGAGCTCACTCTTGTTGTCTCACACCCACCCCCCACAGGAGAAGAACAGGTGGTCGAAGAGGAGCCGCCTAACACTGAGGAGTTCGATCTGATCTAGATGGCGTTTCTCAGTCGACATTGGCGCCGACGATCCTTAGTTCGTTTTATCTTCATTATTTTATTTTGTAATAAGACTTCCGCTATGTAATAAGTACTCTGATGTTTTATGACATTTATCTCTATACACTCTGTTATTATATATGTTGTCTTCTTGGCGCATGTATGAGATGCACCCGGCTTTGTTCTTTAAAACCGGGTGTTACAGAAGTGGTATCAGAGGAAATGTTGACTGTAGGACGAAACCTAGATAGAAATGGACAAAACCCTTACCTACTTATCTTACTCTGATTCATTCCATACTTACCTTATCTTGATCCTGTCTCACCTTCTACTGTTCTACTCTGATCATTCTTACCTTTTCTACTCTGAGACAAGATGGATTTCGAACCTTGGAATCCCTACCCCTATGACATTCTTAAGAGTTAGGGAACCCAAAACAAAAGTTAAAACTATTTTCTTAAAAAAATGTTGGTTGATTGTGCTGATGCTAAATGTCTGATTTGCTTCTTTGATTGATTGAATTATTATAGATGGACATCTTAGCATGTACCAACATAAGGTATTGAATTAGCTATAGTAGGTGAAATATTAATCTGCTTAGCTAATAAATCCCCCAAAGTAACATGATTGTAATTACTGCCTTGTCTACTGCTCTTTCTTACCATATGTATCTAACTCAGATGGTCAATACTAGGAGGGGTGGTGGAATTGATTTGCCTCCTAACCGACACACTCGAAGAATTTATAGACAACCTCAGCCACAGCCTGCAGAGATGAATCCTCCTAATCCTCCACCAGGCGGAGTAGACCCACTGGTTGCTGCTCAGATGGCGGTGATGCAGCAAATGGCAGACACTATGGCTGATATGCGTGCCCAGATGCAGCAAGAACGCCAAGAGATGCGTCAGGAAAGAGAAGACATACGCCAGGAGTTGCGCCAGGAGAGAGATGAGATACGCCAAGAAAGGAGGGCGCAACAACAGCAGCTGCAACAGCAACTTCAACAACAGCAACAGCAGCAACAAGTACCGCTGCCTCCACCACCACCACCAGTTCCACCTCGTGATAAGCACCGGGAGTTTATGAGTCACAAGCCACCAACCTTCGCCAGTTCGCCAGATCCACTTGATGCAGATGATTGGCTGAAAGCAATTGAGAAGATGCTCAACATTGCACAATGCACTGACCGGGAGAAGGTTTTATATGCTTCTGGACGTCTGACGGGTCCTGCTGCTGACTGGTGGGATTCTTATACTGCTGCCCATGATGCTGCTGATACTATTACCTGGGCAGAGTTCAGTACGCAGTTCAGGAACTACCATATTCCAGCTGGGATGATAAAGATCAAGAAGAAGGAGTTTCTGTCGCTGAAGCAAGGAAGTATGTCAGTCAGCGAGTACCGCGACAAGTTTATTCAGCTATCCAGATATGCCCCTGAAGAAGTTGCTGAAGATGAGAGAAAGCAGGAGCATTTTATTGAAGGACTTAATGGACCGCTGCAGTATGCTCTAGTGGCACACACCTTTCCATCATTTCAGAGGCTATTGGATAAGGCTCTTGCTATTGAACACAAGCGTGTTCAACTGGGTGATTTGAAGAGGAAGGCTATCTCACAGGGACAGGGTAGCAGCAGTGTTCGTCCTCGCTACAGTTCACCACAGGGTACACCGACCCGACCAGGAGGACCACGCCCAGTTCAGCAATCACCACTGAGGACTCCACCTCCTCGACAGGCTACTCCCACGGGCACCCCGACGAAGTTTGCAGGACAGAGTCCGGGCACTCAATGTTTCAAGTGTGGGAAGATTGGTCATTATGCAAATGTCTGCCCACAGAGGATTGCTACTACTCCAGTTCAGAACAAGCAACAGACCCCTGGCAAGGGATATTCTATAGCCAGGGTGAATCAAGTCAGCGTTGATGATACTCCTGATGGTGGGGACCTCGTAATCGGTATGTTTTATGTTAATACAATTCCTGCAACCATATTATTTGATTCTGGTGCTACACATTCATTCATGTCTGCTCGTTATGCCAACACAAACGAAATACCACTGCTAAATATGAGAAAACCCCTGATAGTAATTACACCTAAAGGGCCTGTTGAGGCGAATCAAATGACACGTAGATTGACATTAACCATTATGGGTAGAGAATTTGGAGCTACTGCTATAATATTAGAGTCAAGCAGTATAGATCTGATCCTTGGTATGTCATGGCTAAGAAAGGCAAAGGCCGTTATAGCATGTGGTAGAGGTACCATAGAACTCACTACCACTAAAGGAGAAAGATTTCAAGTTAATATTGCAGTAACCTCCTCATCCATGCGTGCAATGTTCTTTATGCCTGAGGAGTTTGTTGGTGACAACATCCGGGTGGTTAGAGATTTTCCGGATGTCTTTCCAGAGGAGTTACCAGGGATGCCACCTGATAGAGAAGTCGAGTTTGTTATTGATCTCTTACCTGGAACCGCCCCTATTTCTAAACGGCCATATAGAATGTCCGTAGAAGAGTTGAAGGAACTTAAGAAGCAGTTAACGGAGTTACAAGAGGCTGGTTACATTCGTCCGAGTTCCTCACCTTGGGGAGCACCGGTGTTATTTGTGCAGAAGAAGGATGGATCGCAACGGATGTGTGTGGATTATAGATCTCTTAATGATGTTACGGTGAAGAACAAGTATCCGTTGCCCCGTATTGAGGATTTATTTGATCAGATGCGTGGTGCTAGAGTATTCTCGAAGATTGATCTCCGATCCGGTTACCATCAGATGAGGATTAGACCATCGGATATACCCAAGACGGCTTTCTCGACTCGATACGGATTATATGAGTTTACGGTTATGTCGTTTGGATTAACCAATGCGCCGGCTTATTTCATGAATTTGATGAATAAGGTGTTTATGGAGTATTTGGATAGGTTCGTCGTGGTGTTCATCGACGATATTCTTATCTATTCTAAGAATGAAAGTGATCATGAACAACATCTAAGGTTGGTGCTACAGAAGTTACGAGATAATCAACTCTACGCTAAGTTCAGCAAGTGCGAGTTTTGGATTGACAAGGTGCCATTCCTTGGTCATATTATTTCTAATGGAGGAATAGCAGTGGATCCTGCTAAAGTGAAGGAGATTATGGAGTGGAGAGTGCCCACTACAGTTACCGAGATTCGGAGTTTCTTGGGACTCGCAGGATATTATCGGAGATTTATTGAAGGATTTTCTAAGATTGCTAAGCCCATGACATCGCTTTTGGAGAAAGGAAGAGAATTCAAGTGGGATGAGAAGTGCCAAGAAAGCTTTGATCAATTGAAGGAGAGATTGATGTCACCACCAGTATTGATTATGCCAGATCTGCAGAAGGGATTTGACATTTACTGTGATGCATGTGGCCAAGGACTTGGATGTGTGCTTATGCAAGATGGTCATGTGATTGCCTATGCATCTCGTCAGTTGCGGAAGCATGAATTGAACTACCCCACTCATGACTTGGAATTAGCAGCGGTTGTGCATGCACTTAAGATTTGGAGACACTACATTATGGGAACTAAGTGCCAAGTATACACGGATCATAAGAGTTTGAAGTATATATTCACTCAGAAGGATCTCAACCTGAGGCAACGCCGTTGGTTGGAGCTCATTAAGGATTATGACTTGGAGATTCACTATCACCCAGGCAAGGCGAATTTGGTTGCAAATGCCTTGAGTCGGAAGGAGCATGTTCACTCCGCTTTCGTTGTTCAGCTACCTGATGAATTAGCAAAGGATTTTGAGAGACTCAACCTGGGAATTGCTACACATACGGAAGGAGTTACCATAGAATTGGAACCTACCTTGGAACAAGAAATTCGTAAAGGTCAGATTGGTGATGCTAAAATCCAGGAGATCAAGGATCTGATAACAGAGGGTAGAGGCCCAGAGTTCACTGAGGATGAACAAGGCACGATATGGTTCAAGAATCGGATCTGTGTTCCCGATATTGATAGCCTTCGGGAAACCATATTGAAGGAGGCACATGATTCAGTTTATTCTATCCACCCTGGAAGTACAAAGATGTGTCAGGATTTGAAGCAAAAGTATTGGTGGTATGGACTAAAGAGAGATGTGGCTGCACATGTGGCTATGTGCGATGTATGTCAAAGAGTTAAGGCTGAACACCAGAGGCCAGCCGGACTATTGCACCCACTGAAGATACCTGAGTGGAAATGGGAAGAGATTGGCATGGACTTCATTGTTGGATTACCCCGCACGTCTGCTGGATATGATTCTATATGGGTGATTGTGGACAGGCTAACCAAGGTAGCCCACTTTATTCCAGTGAAGACCACTTATTCAGGAGCTAAGTTGGCAGAGTTGTACATGGCACGGATTGTCTGCCTACATGGTGTACCAAAGAAGATTGTGTCAGACCGGGGATCACAGTTTACCTCTCGATATTGGAAGAAGTTGCACGAGTCATTGGATACAAGATTGAATTTTAGTTCGGCTTACCATCCCCAGACTGATGGGCAGACTGAGAGGACTAACCAAGTACTGGAAGATATGTTAAGAGCTTGTGCTCTTAAGCATGGTGGAAGTTGGGATAAGAGTCTACCGTATGCGGAGTTCTCATATAATAATAGCTATCAGGCCAGTTTGAAGATGTCACCGTTTGAGGCTTTGTATGGCAGAAAGTGCAGGACTCCCTTGTATTGGAATCAAACTGGTGAAAGACAGTTGTTTGGACCTGAGATTATACGAGAAGCAGAGGAACAAGTTCAGCAAATAAGGGAGAATTTGAGAACTGCACAATCCAGGCAGAAAAGTTATGCTGACACCCGGAGAAGACTGCTTGAGTTTAAGGAGGGTGATTATGTCTATTTGAAGGTGTCACCACTCCGGGGTATGAGAAGATTCAAAGTCAAAGGAAAGTTGTCCCCTCGCTTTATTGGACCCTTTTTAATCTTAAAGCGAGTGGGAGAAGTTGCATACCAATTGGAGTTACCGGATCATCTCGCGGATGTTCATGATGTATTCCATGTATCTCAGCTAAAGAAATGCCTCAGGGTGCCTGAGGAACAGCTACCAATGGAGGACCTTAGTGTTCAAGAGGATTTGACTTATGCTGAGTACCCCATCAAGATTCTTGATACATTGACTCGAGTTACGAGAAATAAGGTTATAAAGATGTGCAAAGTTCAATGGAGCCACCACGGTGAAGATGAAGCAACTTGGGAAAGAGAAGAAGAGCTTCGTATAGATTTTCCCCACCTTTTCCCTAGATCTTCTTAAATCTCGAGGACGAGATTATTTTTAAGGGGGGTAGGATTTGTAATACTCAGAGTTGTATACCAAGAGTAATAGAGAGAGCTCCTCATTTTGTGTGTCTTATTTGCATCATAAAAAGAGCACCTATGTAATTGAGAGTGACTAAATAAAACAACTACTCTAAAATAAAGAAAAAAGTGCATTTGTTGGAGTTTTATGTGTTTGTGCATTAAATAAAACCATGAGTATAAAAATAATAAGGTAATAATTATTTGAAGCTTGATTAAACCCTAAATTTGAAATTAGGGTTTTGAAAATAAGGAAAAGAGAAGAGATATGAAAATATAAATAAAATGTACAAATAAATATCTTCAGGCTTAGCATTTTTAATTGCAAAAATAGAGTTTATAAATGAAGATCCACAAAAGTTTGAATTAATTCAAATTGGGTTTGAAAATAAAGAAAATAGAAAGAAAAATGAAAAAGAAAAAGACTAAAACCATACCTGGGCCGGCTGCCTCACTTCTGGCCCACTTCCACTTTCACCGCGCGCGGCCCAACTTCACGCTTGCGGGCGCGGCAACACCCACTCTGCCACTGACCGGTGGGTCCCACGTGCAGCCTCACCATTTTACGCCGCGCACCCCTCTGTTTCGCTGTCACGCGGGCTCGCGCTGTCATCACCTACCTTCCCACGATTCGCGCGTCGCTCGCCTACCCGCGCGAGAAGCTCGTCGCCGGGACCGGGCCGGCTCTGGACGACGGACTCGCTCACGCCACGCGCTCTTTTCGGACGCCCGGGGTATAAATGCGGCCACCGTTTTCCCAGCTCATGCGCTCCGAAGAACGGCGCTGCTCCACCGCGAACACAGATAGGAGAGAGAGAGGGGTACAGGAGTGACGCTGTGTGGAAACGCCACTGGTGTTCTCCTTTGGCGTTGGTGCGCGGTCGGAGACTTCGATCGAGTTTCTTCGCCGCTGCGGGCGCGTCTGCGGAGTGGTCAGGCGACCTGGGAGGGCCCCAAACCGTCACCGTCGCTGCGGGTCCGCGGCACTCTGTGGACAGGGCTTCCACAACGTCGATCGGCGTGAGCACCTTCCATTGGAATTCCCTGTCATTACCGCTGCCAGTTTCTACCTTTAGATCGGAGTTTGGGTGCGGGGATAGGGGGATTGGTAAAACCGGCCATGGCGCCACCGTAGTCCAGGGCGCCGCCGCGTTCCACGTGAATCAGTGGGGAAGACGCCCTGGTGACCGTTGATCGACTGATCGGCGGTTAAGATTAGATCGTCGGGGAACGATTCGATCGGAATAGCGTGGACCGTCGATCTCGCGATATGTGGCGGCGATTGGGTCTATCGTAACGATTCAGCCAAAGTCGATAGTTACCGTTGATCCTTGATCGGATGGCTGGGAGATCACATAGTCCAGGATCTTTTATGGGCCGTTGGATTTGGATCTGAGGCCTTACGTCGCGTACCGGTTCAGTAATAAGTCGTGGCCATCGATCTCGCGATCAGCGGCTCTGGTAGTATACCGGTTGGATTCTTGCGTGCGATCTGATCTGGCGCGTCCGTTTCTAATCGGACGGCTCTGGAACGCCCATACCCCTTCGCCGTGGACATTTTGCTAAAGAGCCCCCTGGTAAACAGAAAATCAACCCGCCGTCCTGGTGCGCTGTGCTCTGAGTCACAGGGATTTTTGTAGCTAGGCCCCTGCGGTTCTCAGATTTTGACGCCTAATCCAGAGCCTATTTAAATTGAATAAATAAAATAGAAAATAGATTTTTAATATGAAAATAATTGCTAGAACTTTGATAATTCATAGAAAATTCATATGAGCTCCAAATTGGTCCATTCCAGTTCCTAAATTTTTGTAATAATATTATCTAATACTTAATCTTGTATTAAATACATAAAAGCTAC
The DNA here is from genome assembly GCA_029449295.1 of Zea luxurians. Lineage (NCBI taxonomy): Eukaryota > Viridiplantae > Streptophyta > Magnoliopsida > Poales > Poaceae > Zea > Zea luxurians. The sequence goes on from JAOPSE010000016.1 coordinate 7,295,064, forward strand.
AGAAATTCATAACTTGAAATATATAACTCCAAATTTAGTGATTCCAGTTCCTATGGTTTCATTTTAATGTGTAGATTTTTACTGTATATTTTATTCATCTGTTTGGTGTGATGTTGATTTTGGTTATACTATGTATGTATTGTGTTGATGCGAGTAGACGAGCAAGCCACTGTGGAAACTGAGGTTCAACAAGTAGAAGTAGCTGAGCAGGAGCTCATTACAGGCAAGTTGTGCCCTTGATCACTTACTTTTCCCAGCCATGTTCTTATTAATTTTAATGATCTGCATAGGTTAATTTTGATGGGAGCCTTTATGTTACCCCAGTTTTGATTACCTCTATACCTTGTTCACCCCTGGAATATTTTTGGGTAGTACTTGCTATTGCTTTATGTGGATTGGGTATGGAGATTCATTATTCATGATTATTCTGTTATTATCTTGTTATTATTGCTGTTCATGTTAAGATCATTAAATTAATGGGAACATGGAGCGACCACCCGGGAAAACAGTGCTACCACAAGGGTTTAATGGGACGCCCTTGGCTGACTAATTAGGAAAGCTAGTGGAAGACTACCTTACCCGAAAGGGGCAAGGGCAGTAGGGGAGTGGTCAGTGTAGGGAGGTCCCTGGTTGATTTTGCTGCGATGGCGGTCAGCCAGGAACCCTGCATTGGAACTTCCTATAAACTGTAGCGGGTTTTCGAAAGCTAGTGGAACTTTGTAAAGGCCTCGTAGTGGATCCCTAGCCATTCACCTCGATAGTGTCTAAGGGCCTTGCAAACCCTGGCGACATGGGATACACGACTTGTGGGTAAAGATGCGCAACCTCTGCAGAGTGTAAAACTAGTATACTAGCCGTGCTCACGGTCATGAGCGGCTCGGACCCTCACATGATTAACTATGGAACTTAAATTTAATTTGACATTTGCATCGCATTTGGGATTATTTTACTATTACTGTTCTTTATTATTATTAAGGTTTGGTATTTACTTACACTTAGTAATTGCTAATAAAATTTTGACCAACTTATAAAAGCAATGCTCAGCCTTAGCCTCTATTTCATTGATCAGCCTTACACTTCATGAATTCCCACCTTTGGTGAGTTCATGCCACATTATTCCCCACGACTTGTTGAGCTATGAACGTATGTGAGCTCACTCTTGCTGTCTCACACCCCCCCACAGGAGAAGAACAGGTGGTCGAAGAGGAGCCGCCTAACACTGAGGAGTTCGATCTGATCTAGATGGCGTTTCTCAGTCGACATTGGCGCCGACGATCCTTAGTTCGTTTTATCTTCATTATTTTATTTTGTAATAAGACTTCCGCTATGTAATAAGTACTCTGATGTTTTATGACATTTATCTCTATACACTCTGTTATTATATATGTTGTCTTCTTGGCGCATGTATGAGATGCACCCGGCTTTGTTCTTTAAAACCGGGTGTTACACGAGGTGGCGGACCTTCGGTTGCTCTGCACCGATCTGAGAGCCGAGGCGGCAGCGGCGCGCGCAGAGGCGGCCGCGGCGCGTGCAGAGGCGGCCGCGGCGCGTGCAGAAGTGCAACGACAGCAGTCGGAGTTCGCCCGGGTCGTCAAGGAGCGGGACCAGTCTCGGGGCCGGGCTGCCGAGGCCGAAAGCCAGGCCGAAACCCTTGCGGCCGACCTAGCCGCAGCCCAGGTCGCAGCCTCAGAGCAGCGTACCCGAGCCGGAGGTACGCCTTGGCCATCTTCGATTTTCGTTTCTGCTTGTTTCCTCTGCTTGTGTTTGAGATCCTTCCTTTGGCTGTTCGCAGAGCTCGAGTCCGCCCTCGATGAGTCTGCCAAGGCGCTTGCCGGGGCGGCCGAGCAGAGGGAAACCGACCACGCGGCCATGTCCGAGGCCGTCTCGGACGTTTATCGGGTCCTTGGCTCCGGCGACGTCCCCTCAGGAAGCTCCCCTCGAAGCCGCCTTCAAGTCTTGGGCGATCATGTGCGCGGCAGGCTCCGCGAGGCGTTGCACCATGGCGTCAGGCGGGCCTTTGCCGTACTCGCTTCCCACTATGTTGTGGACCTGGAGCGGTTTAGCGAGGGGTATTGCCTTCCCGACGAAGATGAAGCCGCCCTGGCAGAAGTCCAGAGGCTCGACGCGGCCGCCGCGGGTCCGAGCGCAGTGCTGGCGACCACCTTTGAGGCAGAGATCCTCCCACCTACGCCGTCGCCGGAAGCCGGGATGGACTTTGCCGATGGTGGGGATGAAGCCGAAGGTGCGGCTCCTTCCCAAGGCGACGCCTAACTCTGTTGGATCAGTTTCTGTTGGATGCACGTGTGTCCTTCTGCGGCCGCTGAGGCCTGAACACTTTGTTACCGTTGCATGAAGTCGTACTCCTTTCCTTTTTGCGTGTCCGGCTTCGCCTGTTTAGTAACAGGGTGGTTTTCCCAAGTAGGGGTCACTTTTCGCGGCGGGCGACGAGTGAGGTGTTCCTAACCCGAAGGCGTAGGAGTCCCTCGGCTCAGTCGGCCTTGCCACTTACATGCACCCGCGTTCGCTCCTTGGGTCCTTGCTTCCGACATAGCCGGGGGGAACGCAAAAAGCTTCTTTAATTTGAAAATCTTGGACGCAAAGAGGTCCCTCAATTTCGACGCAGAGGGGGTTCCCCCCCCTTTTAGCCCCCGAGGGAGGGTCGGGCTTTGCCGAGGCGAGGCCGACCCTTCCTTGATGACTAAACTTTGCGTGGGTGCAAGGTATATGATCAACTTGAAAACATCTTAAGGGTAGAAGCGACGTAGCTGTTGGATGTTCCAGGCGTTGTCATAGACCTCGCCTTGGCTGTTGGCCAGCTTGTATGTTCCGGGCTTCAGAACCTTGGCGATGACGAATGGCCCCTCCCAGGGAGGCGTGAGCTTGTGCCGCCCTCGGGCGTCTTGTCGCAGTCGAAGCACCAGGTCGCCCACCTGGAGGTCTCGGGACCGGACCCCTCGGGCGTGGTAGCGTCGCAGGGACTGCTGGTACCGCGCCGAGTGTAGCAAGGCCTGGTCCCGAGCCTCCTCCAGCTGGTCCAGCGAGTTTTCTCGGCTGACTTGGTTGCTTTGGTCGGTGTAGGCCCTCGTCCTCGGGGAGCCGTATTCTAAGTCTGTGGGCAAGATGGCTTCGGCCCCATAGACTAGAAAGAACGGTGTGAAGCCCGTGGCTCGGCTCGGCGTTGTCCTCAGACTCCAGACCACCGAGGGGAGTTCCTTCATCCATCGCTTGCCGAACTTGTTGAGGTCGTTGTAGATCCGAGGCTTGAGTCCTTGTAGAATCATGCCGTTGGCACGCTCCACCTGCCGAAGCGATAGATGATGTTGGTGAAGAACGCCATCGCCTGCTCGGACCTGATGCTGTTCAGGGGTCGGACCTCGATCCACTTGGAGAATTTGTCGATGGCGACCAGCACGTGCGTGTAGCCCCCGGGTGCCTTCTGCAAGGGGCCGATGAGGTCCAGACCCCACACCGCAAAAGGCCAGGTGATGGGTATCGTCTGCAGAGCCTGAGCGGGTAGATGGGTCTGCCTCGCGTAGAATTGGCACCCTTCACAGGTGCGGACGATTCGGGTAGCGTCGGCCACCGCCGTCGGCCAGTAGAAGCCTTGTCGGAAAGCGTTCCCGACAAGGGCTCGAGGTGCTGCGTGATGGCCGCAAGCCCCCGAGTGTATCTCTCGCAGGAGTTCCTGACCTTCGGCGATGGAGATGCATCGCTGGAGGATGCCTGAGGGGTTGCGGTGGTAGAGCTCCTTCTCATCTCCCAGCAAGACGAACGACTTGGCACGCCGCGCCACCCGCCGAGCCTCGGCTCGGTCGAGGGGCAGCTCTCCTCGGTGGAGATATTGCAGGTACGGGGTCTGCCAGTTTCGATTAGGCGCGACCCCGCTTTGCTCTTCCTCGACGCGCAGTGCCTCACCCTCGGGGGCCGAGGGTACCTCGGACTGAACCGAGGGCGCCTCGGGTCGAGCTGAGGGTGCCTCGGACTAAGCCGAGGGCGCCTCGGGTTGAGCCGTGGGTGCCTCGGACTGGGCCGAGGGCGCCTCGGGTTGAGCCGTGGGTGCCTCGGACTGGGCCGAGGGTACCTCGGGCTCGGGTGTGTCGTCGATCTTGACGGAGGGTCGATGCAGGTCTCGGGAGAAGACGTCCGAGGGAACCGTCGTTCGCCCCGAGGCTATTTTAGCCAGCTCGTCCGCAGTCTCGTTGTAGCACCGAGCGATGTGGTTGAGCTCGAGCCCGTAGAACTTGTCTTCTAGGCGCCGAACTTCATCGCAGTAGGCCTCCATCTTCGGGTCGCGGCAATGGGAGTTCTTCATGACTTGGTCGATGACGAGCTGCGAGTCACCACGAGCGTCAAGGCGTCGGACCCCTAGCTCGATGGCGATCCGCAACCCGTTGACCAGAGCCTCATATTCGACCACATTGTTGGACGTCGGGAAGTGGAGGCGTAGCACGTAGCGTAGATGCTTTCCGAGGGGTGAGATGAAGAGTAGGCCTGCGCCGGCCCCTGTCTTCATCAGCGACCCGTCGAAGAACATGGTCCAGAGCTCCGGTTGGATCGGAGCCGTCGGTAGCTGGGTGTCGACCCATTCAGCCACGAAGTCCGCCAAGACCTGGGACTTAATGGGTTTCCGAGGAGCGAACGAGATTGTCTCGCCCATGATCTCCACCGCCCACTTTGCAATCCTACCCGAGGCCTCTCGGCACTGGATGATCTCTCCCAGGGGGAAGGATGACACCATAGTTACCGGATGAGACTCGAAGTAGTGTCGTAGCTTCCGTCATGTTAGGATCACCGCGTACAACAGCTTCTGAACTTGTGGGTAGCGGATCTTGGTTTTGGACAGTACCTCGCTGACGAAGTAGACTGGCCTCTGAACGGGCAATGCATGCCCCTCTTCTTGCCTCTCGACCACAATCGCGGCGCTAACCACCTGGGTGGTCGCGGCGACGTAGACCAGGAGGGCTTCTCCGGCAGCTGGGGGCACCAAGATAGGCGCCTTTGTGAGGAGCGCCTTCAGGTTCCCGAGGGCTTCCTCGGCCTCGGGGGTCCAAGTGAAGCACTCGGCCTTCCTTAAGAGGCGGTACAGAGGTAGACCTCTTTCGCCGAGGTGTGAGATGAAGCGGCTCAGAGCCGCGAGGCATCCCATGACCCTCTGTACGCCTTTCAAGTCCTTGATGGGCCCCATGCTGGTAATGGCTGCGATCTTTTCCGGGTTGGCTTCGATGCCCCGCTCGAAGACGATGAACCCCAAGAGCATGCCTCGGGGCACCCCGAAGACACACTTTTCGGGATTGAGCTTGACACCTTTCGCCTTGAGACATCAGAATGTCGTTTCAAGGTCGGAAAAGAGGTCGGAGGCTTTCCTCGTCTTGACTACGATGTCATCGACGTAGGCCTCGACTGTGCGTCCAATGTGTTCGCCGAACACATGGTTCATGCACCGTTGGTACGTTGCGCCCGCATTCCTCAAACCAAACGGCATGGTGACATAGCAGTACATGCCGAAGGGTGTGATGAAAGAAGTCGCGAGCTGGTCAGACTCTTTCATCTTGATTTGATGATACCCTGAGTAGGCATCGAGGAAAGACAGGGTTTCGCACCCAGCAGTGGAATCCACGATTTGGTCGATGCGAGGCAGAGAGTAGGGAACCTTCGGACATGCTTTGTTGAGACCAGTGTAGTCTACACACATCCGCCATTTCCCCCTTTTCTTTCTCACAAGCGCAGGGTTGGCAAGCCATTTGGGATGGAATACCTCTCTGATGAACCCTGCCGCCATTAGCTTGTGAATCTCCTCGCCTATGGCTCTGCGCTTCTCCTCGTCGAATCGGCGCAGCGGCTGCTTGACGGGTCGGGCTCCGGCTCGGATGTCCAGCGAGTGCTCGGCGACATCCCTCGGTACGCTGGGCATGTCCGAGGGGCTCCACGCGAAGACGTCGGCGTTCGCGCGGAGAAAGTCGACGAGCACTGCTTCCTATTTGGGATCGAACCCGGAGCCGATCCGGATCTGCTTGGAGGTGTCGCCGCTGGGGTCGAGGGGGACGGACTTAACCGTCTCCGCTGGCTCAAAGTTGTCGGCGTGACGCTTCACGTCTGGCACCTCCTTAGAGAGGCTCTCCAGGTCGGCGATAGGGCCTCGGACTCGGCGAGGGCCTCGGCGTACTCCACGCACTCCACGTCGCATTCGAACGTGTGTTTGTACGTAGGGCCGACGGTGATGACCCCGTTGGGGCCCGACATCTTGAGCTTCAGGTAGGTGTAGTTGGGGATGGCCATGAACTTCGCGTAGCATGGCCTCCCCAGTACCGCGTGGTAGGTTCCTCGGAACCCGACCACCTCGAACGTCAGGGTCTCCCTTCGGAAGTTGGAGGGTGTTCCGAAGCAGACGGGAAGGTCAAGCTGTCCGAGGGGTTGGACGCGCTTCCCGGGGATGATCCCATGGAAGGGTGCAGCGCCTGCCCAGACAGAGGACAGATCAACACGCAGGAGCCCGAGGGTCTCGGCGTAGATGATGTTGAGGCTGCTGCCTCCGTCCATGAGGACCTTGGTGAGCCTGACGTCGCCGATGACGGGGTCGACGACGAGCGGGTATTTCCCCGGGCTCGGCACATGGTCGGGGTGATCGTCTCGGTCGAAGGTGATGGGCTTGTCGGACCAGTCTAGATAGACTGGCGCCGCCACCTTGACCGAGCAGACCTCCCGGCGCTCTTGCTTGCGGTGCCGAGCCGAGGCGTTCGCCGCTTGCCCACCATAGATCATGAAGCAGTCGCGGACCTCGGGAAACTCTCCTGCCTGGTGATCTTCCTTCTTGTCGTCGTCGCGGGCCTTGCCACCCTCCGCGGGTGGCCCGGCCCTGTGGAAGTGGCGCCGAAGCATGACGCACTCCTCAAGGGTGTGCTTGACCGGTCCCTAGTGATAGGGGCATGGCTCCTTGAGCATCTTGTCGAAGAGGTTGGCACCTCCGGGGGGCTTCCGAGGGTTCTTGTACTCGGCGACGGCGACGAGGTCCGCGTCGGCGGCGTCGCGTTTCGTTTGCGACTTCTTCTTGCCCTTCTTCTTGGCGCCGCGCTGAGTTGACGCCTCGGGAGTACCTTCCGATGGGGCGGACCTGGGGCTGCTGGTCCTTTCGGAAGATAGCCTCGACCGCCTCCTGGCCGGAGGCGAACTTGATGGCGATGTCCATCAGCTCGCTCACCCTGGTTGGGGTCTTGCGGCCCAGCTTGCTCACCAGGTCGCGGCAGGTGGTGCCAGCGAGGAACGCGCCGATGACATCCGAGTCGGTGATGTTGGGCAGCTCGGTGCGCTGCTTCGAGAATCGCCGGATCTAGTCTCGGAGAGACTCTCCCGGCTGCTGTCGGCAGCTTCGGAGGTCCCAGGAATTCCCGGGGCACACATACGTGCCCTGGAAATTGCCGGCGAAAGCTTGGACTAGGTCGTCCCAGTTGAAGATCTGCCCCGGAGGCAGGTGCTCCAACCAGGCGCGAGCGGAGTCAGAGAGGAACAGGGGGAGGTTGCGGATGATGAGGTTGTCATCGTCCGTTCCACCCAGTTGGCAGGCTAGACGGTAGTCCGCGAGCCACAGTTCCGGTCTTGTCTCCCCCGAGTACTTTGTAATAGTAGCCGGGGGCCGGAACCGGGTCGGGAACGGCGCCCGTCGGATGGCTCGACTGAAGGCTTGCAGACCGGGTGGTTCGGGCGAGGGACTCCGATCCTCCCCGCTGTCGTAGCGTCCCCCACGCCTGGGGTGGTAGCCTCGGCGCACCCTCTCGTCGAGGTGGGCCTGTCGGTCGTGGTGGTGGTGCTCGTTGCCGAGGCGACCCGGGGCCGCAGGCGCGGTGTTGCGCGTGCACCCGGTGTAGACCGAGGCTTCCCGTATGGATCAGGAAGTCGCAGCATGAGGTTCCGAGGGGTACCCTTGCCTTCGGGAGGCAGAGCTCTCGGCCCGTCGGACCGCGGCGCCTTCCAGGAGATTCTTGAGTTCTCCCTGGATTCGCCGCCCCTCGGTGGTTGATGGCTCTAGCATCGCGCGAAGAAGCATTGCTGCTGCCGCCAGGTTTTGGCCGACCCCACTGGATGCGGGTGGTGGCCTGAGCCTGACGTCGTCGGCGATGCGGTGCTGGAAACCCTGGGGTAGATGACGTATTTCTCCAGCCGGAGGTTGGCCCGCCCATGCCTGCCCGACGTCCCGACGGATCGGATCCAGCGCTCCTGCTTCCTCGTCGAGCCTGGCCTACACCCCGCGGATTTGCTCGAGCTGTGGTTCATGACCCCCCGCCTGAACGGGGACCACAGCTAGCTCCCGTGGGATGTCAACGCGAGGCACCGGCCTAGGGAAGTCACCGTCCTCCGGCATGCCGAGATGGTTGCCTTCGGGGGGACCCCCTAGATCGACGTGGAAGCATTCGTGACTTGGGCCACGATCCTCGTCGCCGAGGCTTCGGCTACCGTCGGAACAGTCGGAAAGGCAGTAGTCGCATGCGGTCATGAAGTCCCGCATGGCACTGGGGTTACCAAGTCCAGAGAAATCCCAACAGATGCTGGGTTCGTCGTCTTCCTCGGACCCAGAGGGCCCGTAGGTCGAGACGTCCGTCAGCCGGTCCCAAGGTGACCGCACACGAAACCCCAGAGGGTCTGGATTTGCCTCTACGAGAGCGCCCGCCAAAGCGAAGTCGCTAGACGGGTTGAGGCTGAACCCGAAAGACGCGGGATGGGAATCGATCAGTACCTTTTGGTCGACGGGCGGCGATAAGGTCGCGTCGGGGACTGACTGCGCCGTCGTCTCAGGTACGAGGGTGACGTCCAGCAAGCTTTTCGCGAGCGCGCTGGCGTCGTCCGCTTGCTCGGGATTGGCGTGTCGCGGGGAGACGGCGCTCGCCTTCGTCTCAAACGCGAGGTCGACGCCTGGTGCGCCCCCCGTTGGGGTGCCGGGACCGTCGACTCGCTCGACAGCTGACGAGGCGCTGTCTCCTGCTTGGCCTTGGTTGCCCCGCCTCCTCCTCCGTCGACGGGGGAGAGGACGGGGTGAGCTCGAAGGTTGTTCTTCCACCATGCGGGGAAGACGTCGCCGATTCCGCCGCCGGCAGGCGGGTTGTCGGCCGCCACCGTTGTTGTCGCACGGCGGTGGAAGGAGTATCATGTCGTAGCTGCCGTCGAGGGATATGAACTCAAGACTCCCGAAACGGAGCACCGTCCCGGGTTGGAGAGGTTGCTAGAGACTGCCCATCTGGAGCTTGACGGGAAGCTGTTCGTCAACACGCAGCAGACCCCTACCTAGCGCGCCAACTGTCGGCGTTCCGAGACCGGGGGGGGTCCCTGGGCCGACGAGTGAATGTCGCCGCGTGCCCCAACCCAGATGGGTCGAGCACGAGGGCGAGCACGAAGGGGGGAGAGCGAGGCGGGCGGAGACCGGCGTGAGAGAGGTGGGAATCCCGCGACCCTCGTGTTCGTCCCGCGCCCAGGTCGGGTGCGCTTGCAGTAGGGGGTTACAAGCGTCCACGCGGGAGAGGGAGCGAGCGGCTCCAAGCGAGCGCCTGTTCTCGTCCTCGTCCCCGCGCGGCCAACCCTCTCTAAGAGGGCCCTGGTCCTCCCTTTTATAGGCGTAAGGAGAGGATCCAGGTGTACAATGGGGGATGTAGCAAGGTGCTACATGTCTAGCGGAGGTGAGCTAGCGCCCTAGGTACATGCCGTTGTGGCAGCTGGAGAGATCTTGGCACCCAGCTGGTGTGATGTCGTGGCCGTCGAAGGAGCGATGGAGCGTGGCGGAGGGACAGCTGTCGGAGCGGTTGAGTCCTTGCTGACGTCCTCTTGCTTCCGTAAGGGGGCTGAGAGCCGCCGCCGTCACAGAGCATGCGGGGCGCCATCATTGCCTATCTGGTGGAGCGAGCCAGATGGGACGCCGGTCTTGTTCCCTGCGGCCCGAGTCAGCTCGGGGTAGGGTGATGATGGCGCCTCCTGTTGACGTGGCTGGTCTACGCCCTAGGTTGGGCGATGTGGAAGCTCCTCCGAAGCCGAGGTCGAGTCCGAGCCCCCAGGTTGGGCGAGGCGGAGATCGTCGTCTTCTGGGGCCGAGCCTAAGTCCGAGCCCTGGGTCGGGCGAGGCGGAGATCGTTGTCTTCTGGGGCCGAGCCCAAGTCCGAGCCCTGGGTCGAGCGAGGCGAAGATCGTCGTCTTCTAGGGCCGAGCCCAAGTCCGAGCCCTGGGTCGGGCGAGGCGGAGATCGTCGTCTTCTGGGGCCGAGCCCAAGTCCGAGCCCTTGGTCGGGCGGAGTTCGCCGTCTTCCGGGACTTAGCCCGAGTCCGAGCTCTAGGTCGGGCGGAGTTCGCCGTCTTCCGGGGCCTAGCCCGAGTCCGAGCCCTGGGTTGGGCGGAGTTCGCTGTCTTCCGGGACTTGGCCCGAGTCCGAGCCCTTGGTCAGTCGAAGCGGAGCTTCCTATGGTGCCTCCGGCAGGGCCTGACTGCTTGTCAGTCTTACTCTGTCCAGTGGCACTGCAGTCGGTGTGGCGTAGGCGGCGCTGTCCTTCTGTCAGGCCGGTCAGTGGAGCGGCGAAGTGACGGCGGTCACTTCGGCTTTGCCGGTGGGGGGCGCGCGCGCAGGATAAGGGTGTCAGGCCACCTTTGCATTAAATGCTCCTGCGACTTGGTCGGTCGGTGCGGCGATTTGGTCAGGGTTGCTCCTTAGCGAAGGCAGGGCCTCGGGCGAGCAGGGAATATGTTCGCCGCTGAAGGGGGCCTCGGGCGAGACGGAAATCCTCCGGGGTCGGCTGCCCTTGTCCGAGGCTAGGCTCGGGTGAGGCGTGATCGTGTCCCTCGAATGGACTGATCCCTAACTTAATCGTACCCATCAGGCCTTTGCAGCTTCATGCTGATGGGGGTTACCAGCTGAGAATTAGGAGCCTTGAGGGTACCCCTAATTATGGTCCCCGACAGATACAATCGGCCATAAATAAGGGCCGATTAGTTTTTCAGGAGATGCAAGTAGATACACAACCATTTCCTGTTAATACTATAGAACTCACGTGCGAAAAAGGTCTTGGTTCGGCCCAAAATGGTCGATAAAGGCAAAGACAAGGGCATCATCATGGGTGATCCTTGCATATCGAATATATCACAGAAGGAAATTACTCAAAAGACTCCGGACGAGAAGGCTAAACGATCCGAAGGCACCGGGGGCAGGCACAATTAATGAACCGAACACGTCAGCCTGGCCCGAGCATCACGGACGGTCCGGCACCTACGTGTGGACGGTCCGATGCTCAGACAGACGGTCCGGATAACTCAGCCGGACAGTTCACTTATGACCGAAGGCGTCAACCTCTACACAAAGCAAGGAAAGAGACGCAAGGGCAAAGCACATATGGTCGGCTGATCAAAGCTGACCCTATTTTTGATCAGTTTCTCTCCAAAAATGCTAGTAAAAAGACTGTTCCACATGATCGGTCAACGAAGAAACTCCGATCACCTGCTAAAATGAAACGGCCAAACAAAATGGTCCAAAAGGCGATGTAACAAGCATTGCCTGTTCATCCTATGAGACCAGGGTACTTTCCACCCGTTTATTCATCGTCGGTATATTGTTTTGCTCAAACAAGGAGTGGCACGGCAATAAATCCATGGTACATGTATAGTCCCTTTGTCTATCCAGGCTGGGGGCACCTACATTCTATTCATTTTGATCCATTGATCAAGTGGTCACGACCGAGAAAGATACAATTCAAAACGGCCTTTATACATTGGTGCTTTATTGAATGATCTCCATATTGAAAAAGGCGGTGACTTACTTCAGGCTTAGTTCATATGCTTTTGGTTCGTCAACCTTCATCAAAAGGCAGGGGGCATATGTTGAGCACCAGAATGAGTCTCGCGGACGGACTGGCCCTGAGACTGGACGGTCCGCGGTGGTGGCGCGGACGGTCCGCACTGCACAGAGTCAGTTAGGGTTCCTAGTTTTCACGAGATTTGTTACCTAAAACCACGGGATTAGCTCGGAAAACAGTTTGTAGCGGATCCAGATCTTCCCCTTTATATAGATGAAGGGCTACGACTAATTGAACCCGCAACAATCGATTAAATCAAGTCTATTTCTCGTTTTTACCTTATGCAGTAGGAGTAGTTCTAGTTGAACCCTAGTTTAGTATTCCAATCCCCAAATTCTCCGCTTCTCTTCGACTCTACGTCGATTAGAGGAGTCTAGGTCGGCCTGCCGAGCCTAGACAACCCCTAGGATCTCTCCTCCCCGACGGGTCCCTCCCAGGAGCGAGATCCAGACGTCGCCGGCGACCTTCGCCGCCCCTGCGCACGCGCGGACCGTCCGACTCCAGGGTGTGGACTGTCCGGCACGTCAGTCAGGGAACTCTAACCCTGCGCCAGGTGCGCCTGTGCAAAGAGCACCACTACCAGTTCTCACGCAGTGATTGACGTCCCAAAAAGGCACCAACACAAAACAATATATATTTTAGATAAGACTGTTTTATACTCTTACAATTTTGGAGCACATCTCGTTCGAGCTATGCCAAACACCCCTGACCCTGGACACCCCCTTCGGGCTCCTTTGGATGACCCAATCCCTGCAGGGATCCCAGCCCAATCCGCGTGAGAAATAAGGCCCGTGTCTTCTCTTCCCCACATATCTCGGTCTCCTGTTTGGATGAGACACGGGCCAAAATGTCACGGGCCTTTTTATTCCTAACCCTGTCGATCCACGGGGAAGTAAAAAAACTAGTCCCCACTCGTGTTTCTCGTTCCATTCCCGTGGTGGGTTCCGGTCTCTCATCTCGTCCGTCACTCCCACAGTCCAGCAGCACCTATGGCGGCTAGGGTTTGCGTCGGCGGCTGAGATCAATCGCTGCTCACGCGCCCACGCTCCATCGCCTCCATCACCACTCGCCCAGGCTCCATCGTCTCCATCCCCACTCGCTCACAGCTCTGCATCGCCAAGACGTGTCGGCAGTGGACCCGCAGCCGGTGACGCGGTCTGCAGCTACGAAGGAGAGAGGTAAGAGGAAGAGGTACGTCTGCTGGACGCGGTGCCGCTACACAGACCTCTCCTGGGAAACTCCACTAGATGGCGGCATGCATGGCGCACTGCCAGCCGCAGAGCCAGAAAATATCATGCTGCTCAAGATCTTTGCTGCTACAATAATCGCATCCGCTTTGTTGTGCATCAGTTCTTTGCGATAGAAATGCTGGTTTGGTGTAGTTGTCTTGTCCACTACCATGGTAGGATTTGGTCCTACAGGGGACCTTTGCAGCTGAATCGTGCCTTAGTAGATCAATGTCTTATGTATTTGTCTTCTTTTTCGTTTGATTATTGTAGGCTATGTTATCGATCTAAGCATGATAAGAAATCTAGCAGCAGCGGTCTTTCCAGTCTAGGTCTGCTAACAGGGCGGGTCTTTGCAGGATGCATTTGTCACTCGTCTTGTCCTACAGGCTGCCGCCAGCCTTGATCTGCTGCCGCTGGCAGCTTGCATAGAAGGCGAGGAGCATTGCTGTTAAACCCTTATCCTGTGCATTTCCATCAGTAATTTGTCTAACCTATCTGCTGCAGCTCTGTTTACTCGATCCATTTGTCTCATGCATCACTCTCTGCACTGGTTCTATATTTTTGGATCCATGTTGCTGCAGTCTGTTTTGTTCTTTTTGACTATTTTTCACCGGATTAGTGGTGGATTTGGAAAGCGAGGTGTGACTGTGTTCAATGGAAGTGATCACATGGTTTCCACCACAGCTCACGAGCTCTTTCCTACAACAAATATATGCAGGATTTAATGCTGGCTGGCCGATGCTAATGGCCATCAAGTTTGGCTTTTCTGTAACATTTTCTGATGTTTTATGAAGAAACATGTTTTTTATCAAATGGTGAGAAAGTCAAATATGTATCCTACGATCTCCAATTGGTGCTGTTAAATTCTTTTATTCTTTTGTGTTGTTCGACGATAATATGCTATTGTAAACTCACTTCTCAATTAATATGCAATGATCAGCAGACGACAGTGCTCTCTAACGCTGGGTTCTCGCTCAGAACAGAAGCTACCACGGTAACTCACTTCTCAATATGGTAATTAATTCATCAATTTATCTATTTATCTGTTTATCACTTACTATTTTTTAATACTATAACTAAGTTATGTACTATTTGCAACTCTTAGATAATGGGCTCTAGTGACAAGATTATGTACTTCGGATTTGTATGGAATATTTTGGTTTGATGCATGTACCTCGGATTTGTATGAATATTTTTATCCTTGCCAATAATATTGTGTATTGCATGTACCTCGGATTTTTGCATGTTTAAATAAAGGGAAATAGTGTCTCACGATGTAGATTACCTGTTTGCTGTTAATCATTTCTGATTCGTTTACCTGTTATATATATAGTTTCATTATTTATTTTACTTTTTGGTGAAGCTAGATATAGAAACTACTGAATTGACATCAGTTTATCTGTTTTTTGTTCTTATATCAGTTTACCTGTTTGCTGTGCTGTTACATGTTTTTTTAGAACATGCATTATATTTCCATGTTTGTCCAAACAGATCTGATATTAGCAGCTCAATAATATTTATCTTACTATTTTTTAATACTATAACTAAGTTATGTACTATTTGCAACTCTTAGATAATGGGCCCTAGTGACAAGATTATGGAATATCGAAAGGAAAAAATTAGGAAATTCATGCAATTACAACAAAAAGAAGACGATGAATTATTTTTTGTAATAGTTCCTGCCATACTTCAGTGCCTTAATGATGAGAAAAGACCAGTTCATACTTCTGAATATACTGGTGCTAAAAAGATGAAGGAAATTCTAGAGGGGCATGAGAGTTGGTGTAAGTCAGAGTTTCGTATGGAGCTAGAGATTTTTAAGGCAACGTGCAACTATCTTAGGCGGGAGGGGTTGTTGCGTGACACGCGGAGAGTTACCATTGAGGAGCAGCTAGGAATGTTTCTATTCATGATTTCACACAATGCTAGCAATGAAAGGCTGAAGAAAACATTTCAACATAGTGGGGAAACAGTCCATAGGCACATAAAGGCGGTTTTCAATATAATTCCAACTCTCACCCACAAATTTTTGAAGCTTCCTAGTTCCAACCAAACTCACCCCAAGATTGCAACAGATCCTCGATTCTGGCCTTTTTTTAAGGTGAGACATAGACACTTGACTCAATGGTTTCCTAACCTTTATTGCATCTTAAATCTGACTTGTTCATCTACAGAACTGTATTGGTGCCATTGATGGTACACATGTCCCCATCACAATTTCAGAAGAGAAAGCCCCTCCATATAGAAATAGAAAAGGCACATTGTCTCAGAATGTGATGGTAGCATGTGACTTTAATCTGAACTTCACATTTATATCATGTGGATGGGAAGGGTCTGCTTCAGACGCTGGAGTTCTTCGATCAGCTATTAGCAAGGGTTTTCATGTGCCAGAAGGAAAATTCTACCTTGTGGATGGAGGATATGCAAACACACCAGAATTCCTTGCACCATATCGTGGAGTTCGGTACCATTTGAGTGAATTTAGGAGGCGACGCTCATCTCGTGCAAGTGAATATGCTGATCACAAGGAAATATTCAATCATCGCCATGCAATCCTTAGAAACCATATTGAGAGGGCTATTGGGGTTCTAAAGAAGAGATTTCAAATCCTGAAAGTGGGTACACATCATCCCATAGAATCTCAGATAAAAATTCCAGCAGCTGCAGCTGTCTTTCATAACATAATTAGAGGCTTAAATGGAGATGAGGGGTGGCTAGATGAGCAACCTACTTATATCCAACCAAGTGATCATATCGACCTACCTGAAGGAGATGGGAACTATCAAAATGATGTGGAGTCTCTTAACTTACAAGATCATGCTGGAAGCATACTTCGAGATCAGATTGCCATACAAATGTGGGAACGCTACAATCAAAACCAATCTTAAGAAATGTATTAAGCTAACATATAACTGTTGCTGCTATATTAAGTTATGTATAATTGTTGCTGCTATATTAAGATAATGTATGTGCAAATGTTGCTGCTGTATTGAACTTCTTGAAACTTAATAAATGTATTATTGTTGACGCTATATGTGCTCTAGCTTGTTTGTGAATGAGATGATAAATGTTGCTACTATATTAATGTATGTGCAAGTATTCTTATTTATCTCCATTGTATAGCTTGTGAGTTGTCCTGTTCATCGAGTGTTTTTCTTAGTATAGCTATGAGTAAAGGAGAAAACTCTAGGGCTCATTGGAACTTCAATAAAGAAAAAGGCCTAGTTGATATATTGAACGAGCACAATCATCAAAGGTTCCGGGGGCAAAATGGATGGGCGGCCGAAGGGTGGAAGAGCATTGTGAAGAGTTTTAATGAAAAGTTTCCATCTGATCGGTTTACAAAGGGCCAAATACAAGAAAAGGAGAAAGAGCTTAAAGCAAACTATAAGGCAATCCGTGATGGAAAAAAGAAAAGTGGTGCAGGATGGAATGAATCTTTGTGCATGATTAATGCTGAGCCAGTAATATGGGAAAAGCTTATCCATGTAAGGTCATAACCATTTATCCATGAAAAGTTTCATTTTATGCCTTGTTTATATATTAATAAATGTTTTATTTTGTACTCAATAGGATATTCCAAGGCTGAAGAAATTCCAAGCAAAATCATTCCCTTTGTTTTATGAACTGGAAAAGCTGCATGAAGGTATTGTAATATTTGTATCGCATACCTTTTAGTTAATTAAGTTAGATAAAACTAGGCTAACTCATTGATTTCCTAAAGACCAATCCGTTAGTGGAGTGGCAACTAGCTTGCTTTGTTTAAGAATACAGTAGTAAAGCAAAATCTTTTTTGTCTCTCTTTTAGAGTCATTTTTGTTCTTTCTTTGTCTATATCAGAAGTGCCTCTCAATCTGCTATTTAAATATACACTGCTATGTGAATCACATGAAATTGAATCTATTTGCTATGTGAATCAGGAAGCATTGCTACAGGTGATTTAAACTTCACATCAACTGAACCAGCACCCCAACCAACTGAACATGTTAGCACTATTGATATTGATGCTCATGATTCTCACCTTAACCCTTTCCTTGCAAATGTGGATGATCACGTGCCATCTAGTGGACCCATAGACATAGATGAGATAGAAACACCATCTTCATCTTGCTCTAAAAATCTTGAAAGTAGGACTGGGAAGAAAAGAAAGCTCAGTATTGCTGGAGTTTTACAAAACTATGTGGACATTAGGGCAAATGAAACAAAAATATTTATGAATGAACTCAATGAGACAACTAAGGAAACATGTGACTATTCTATCAAGCGGTGTCTGGATCTTCTAGAATCAATTGAAGAACTTTCAGATGAGGAAAAGGCGCAAGCAACAAATGTGCTGAAGTGTGAGGTCAACAGAGAAATTTTCATGAACTTCAAGATTCCAAAGGTTCGTTTGTTATGGGTCAAAGGCGAAATTGCTCCCAAGGTAACTTACTTTCATATGTTTGTACTTCTAGTCAATTAACTTAATATTTTGCACATGTTCCTAGCCTATCTCCTCACTCTGGACTTAATCATAAAGTTGGATACCAAAATGATTGCATCTAACTGTTTCACTTTTATGTAACTGTAGGTCTAATCTACATTGTATCGTGGTTGCTGGTGGTGTTTACAAGCTGATGGCTGCAGATGGTGCTTACATTTTTGGCTTCTTTATATCTGATTTTGAGACATTGTAGTGAAGGTTGACATGAGAAACTCTTGTATGAACTTTGGAATGGTTATCTTTGGAGTGCCTTGTGACAATTTACCTTTTTATGTACTTCAGATCTGTATGGAATATTTTTCTTTGATGCATGTACTTCGGATTTGTATGAATATTTTTATCCTTGCTAATAATTTTATGTGTTGCAGCAACAATTTACATTTCTATATTTTCAGATTTTTCTAATTTTTTATTGGTCGGGATTTTAATCCCTGTCTCTCCCAAATAGATATCGGGTAAAATTACCTCTAGAGGGTTCTAATCACCTAGTGGGGCAGGGATGTTTGATGTAGGGTGGAAATTCCCTTTGGGGTGTAAATTCATGTGTATTTTATTTCCAAGCATCCAAAGGAGCCCTTCACGATCTGTACTGCTCTTGGGCCGCACAACGGCACAAAGTTAAGCCTGGAACTCGCGAGCTTGGGCGTGGGCCGCTTCCGCGTGGTTCCAGTTCCAGGACCTCAGTCCTCAGCCAGCCCCCATCGACCACCATGGTCCACCTGTCTGGTGTGCCCGTTCGTCCAAACCCGCTGCGCTACCCGCTCGCCGTCTCGACTAGCTCTAGGTTTTCATTCGGCGCACCGGAACAGCGCACCATCAAGAGAGCGACCGCCGCCCAGGCGCGACACCGCCGCCCGCCGGTACAGCCAAACCGAGCTCGCCGCATCGAAGGGGCTTCCCGACCACCGAGCGTGCTTCTAGACGACGACAACGAGCACGAGGACGAACTGATGGGGCGGAAGGGGCGGAAGGGGAAGGGCGTGGCGGCCGGGGGGAGCACCGGCATGAAGGAGGCGACGCTGGTGCGCGTCTCAAAGGTGCTCGAGGACTTCCGCGCCTCCAACGCCGAGGGTTCGCACCATTCGCCTCCCTTTATTTTGGCTCCTGTTTTTGAACTTCGGAGCGGCAAATTTGGTGCGTTCGAACGAGTGTAGCAGTAGTGTTGATGCACCGCTCAGTGGACTTTGCGCCTGGGGCTAGAGTTTGAGCGTATCCTTTCCAATTCTTGCCGCATTTGGTCCTTTTGCTTTTCTGTTCTTTTTTTTCCAACTCCATTAGAACAGTGTATTTTTTGTCCTGTGATCCTGCCGTCCTTAGTCCTGAGTGCATTTGTATTACAACCTGCTTCGTGGTTTGCTTTGATGTTTCTGTTGTGTACTGATCACAATAGTGCTGCTGTTTCTCATCCACATGGTGCTTTTATCAACATGTCTGTTCACATTTGCAGTTACATATAACTTGCACATCGGCTCTCTGATGCTAATATCGTCACACAAAGTTTGAACGTTTTCTTAGGTTTGACATGTGCTAAGTGGTGCATTAAGTGTTTGTAATGTAGCTTTCCAGTGATATATTTTGGAATCGGCCAATCTTAGGTTATAGAATGCAATCGTCTTTCCACAAACTTATAACTGTTTACCATTGGGTTGCATCTTGCAATTTTAGACATGATTGTTGTGAGATACCTGTACGCCTCCTAGATATATAGTAAAATTGCCTTGCAAAAGTCTTTGCATGTTTTCATGGCTGTATATTAGTGGGAGTACCAGCACATTGAGCACAAGCACAGACCCAATTAATTGTTTGATATAATTTGTTGATGGTAGAATTCTAGTTACGCGCATAAGGGTCAGTGTAGCAGTAGATCTTATTTTGATGGCATTCTTTTTCTCGTATATTGGCTGGCCCTACTTCAGTTGAAGCCTCACCCATCTATATTATGTAGTAATGCATTGAGATTATTGCTCTCTTCCTTTGGTGCTGTGAGCTGAATAAACTGATTCTTATACTATTTTACCTTGCAGTGTACACATTTGAACCTGATATATCCAAACAAGAGCGAGCTGCAATCCATGAGATGTGTAGGAAAATGGGCATGATATCCAAAAGTTCTGGGTGAGTAAGATAACTAGGATTCATTGAGCAAAATTGTTTCATCGAAGAGTTGTAAGGAATCTATGGTTTTGCTTGCGCCATCCTAATGTTATCTGAGTTCTATTTAACTTCAGGAACGGGGAACGTCGACGCCTTTCTGTTTATAAAAGAAAACAGAAGCGGGGGCCTGAATTGGAACAAGGCCCTAGCAACCTTGGGTTTTCTGAAGAGGCTAGGCATGTTTTGCAGGATTTATTTATGCATTATCCTCCTGGTGATGCTGATTTAAGTGGGGATGTTGACCAGAATTCTAGTGATAAGGCTGCAAACATCAAATGGAGAACAGATAGTGCGTTTTGCAGGCCCACAATGAGTAAACTTGATATAACGAAGAAAGTTGAGATGCTTGCCTCAAAAATAAATGGATCCGAACAGTTGAGAAAGGTCTCACATTCTGGCTTGATAATAGTATCTTCCTCTCTTTGCTTAGTTGCTGCTACTTATTAGTTTTATTTATGAGACAATCTTATTTATAGCTAAAGCCTAAAGGTTTACTTTTGAACAGGTCATGGAAGATAGAACAAAACTTCCTATCTCATCCTTCAAGGATGTCATCACTTCAACTTTGGAAAATCACCAGGTATAGTTTTTAGCTCCAAAGGTTTCTCACGTTTGCTAGACCACATCTTCAACTCACATGGTGCACTGGTGCTAGTTTTTCCTCTCAGATGTGCAGGGAAACTGTTTTTTTTCATTAAAGAAGCATAGCATAATACAACAATCCCCAATCCCCAAGGCCCCAACCAAAAAACAGAAAGGAAAAACTGGGTTTCCATCGTGAATTTTAGAACATGCATACCACATATAAACGAGAGAAATAACCAAACTGTGCTCAGTATTGGAGGCAGTGTTTTTAAGGCGTCGCCCACATATAAACGAGAGAACTAACCAAACTGTGCTCAGTATTGGAGGCAGTGTTTTTAAAGCGTTGCCTAGGCGTCCAGACGCCCGAATAAATCTAGGCGCCTTGCTCGCCTAGGCGTCCAGGCGGTGGTCCAACGCCTCGCCTTACCGCCTTAAGAATACTGATTGGAGGTTTAACTACTGAGCTAGTAAGCTCATGTGGTCCTATGCTCCAGCACCATAGGGCCCCCTCAGCAGCCACCTGGCACCTGCTGGGACCACCAAATGTGCATCTGGATTCTCTGCATTTAAAGTGAAGTTGTTACATTCAGAGGTGGACCTAGTCACCTAGACTCAAGCTCTAGGGTGGACGCTGGCTGCTTCTTCCTCCTCCCTAATCTTCCTCTCAGTTCTAATTAAGGACAAGCCAGTAGGGGTGGCTGGAACCCCCGACACCCCCCTCCCCCCAGCCCCTGCCGCCTGCCCCCCTCATGGCATGTATTCAGCAAAGTGTTTACCACTTTCCTGATCTTTGTTGTTTCTTCCTTAATGCATTATTTATATATTTCCTGTATTTCTTACTAGGTGGTTCTTATTTCTGGACAAACAGGCTGCGGTAAAACCACCCAGGTGCCGATCCTTTCAGCAATGGATCTATCTCATATTCTTGCATTAAATTCAGATTTTTTGTCATAGTGTTTACTATCTATCTGTTCGTCCTTTATTCTGTTTTAATATTTTTTTTTACGTATATAAGCTATTGCCATACTTGTTTACATATCAACAATATGCGCTTTGTGTGCTTGAGCTATACCAGTCAAATGATGTTTCTTATGTATAAAAACCAGAAAGTTCCTTTTGCTATCTCTGCATGCATGAGATGTTATACAAGGAAGTCTCTAGGTCCTTTCTGTCCATGTATCTTGTCAGAGGCTGCAGTTTTGTGTTTCTTGATTTCCTTAGCTTTCTGTGCTTGATATCACACTTTATGTTTGTTATTTACATCGATAATATCATCATCATCAGCATTCAATCAGAGTGATTCCAAAAAAGTTTGATGGATTTCTTGTGGTGTCTATAGACTTGTATGTGAACTGAATTGCTTTGATGATGATTTGGTGTGGGTGTGGGTGGGAATGATATTTTTGTTTATTTGGTTAACTAACCATGTTTTTCTTTTATAGGTGCCTCAATACATCTTGGATCATATGTGGGGCAAGGATGAATCATGTAAGATCATATGCACTCAACCACGTCGGATATCAGCTATTTCAGGTTTGTGCGACACATTGTGGCAGATTGCTTTTCAGTTTTTATCTTGTTGGTTGTAAGTTATGCTATGGTTTATGTGCTATCCAGTTGCTGAGCGAATCTCTGCTGAAAGAGGAGAGGCTGTTGGTGACACAGTTGGATATAAGGTATTAACATATTGTTATATTTTTCTATGATACATTTCTTGGTAGGTCTCTATTTAAGGCAACTTTAAGGTTGCTGTGAAGTGTCAAAACTCAAAAGACGAATGACCAATTGACCATTCCTAGATAGAAGTGCTTCCTGCCTTCCAGGACCATGTTTTTTTAAATAAAGGAAGTGTATCTTTTTATGTAGACATTTTTAGCTTGTCATGTTGTTTGAGATTTCCCTTTTTTACATGTACTTTACCTATCTTGAATGTATGCTTTATGCATCTATTGTGCTCATCAACGTGGTACTATATGCCATTTTTTCTTGTCATATGCTTGAGAGAAAACCACTAGATCGGTTAAGCGTATGTACTCTAGAGGAGGCCACATGATGTATGTTTATATGGGTAGAAAATGCAAACAAATTGGAGTTCAACTCAGTTACATAGTGGTAACCAATCAGGATTTTATATCTAGTCCTGTTTGGTTACAACTCTATCTATAATTAGAAAATATCTTTATATGTACAAAACAAGGCATGCAGGCCTGGATAATTAAATCTTCTATATTCTAACAGCCTCCCCTCAATCATAACTTATACAAGTTAAGATCGTTTCTAAACCACTATATCTTCTTATTAGTAAGTGCCTTGGTGAACCCATGTCCAATATTACCATCTGTGGAAGTGTGGATATTAATCTTTCATCTAGTAGCTTTCTAGTTACTCTTTCACGCACGAAGTGAAAATCAATTTCAATATGTTTCATTGTTTTCAGGCCGGGCGACCGACCAGACGCCTAATCCCGATTAGGACGCCTAATCGTTTATGGTCGACCTCTGGTCGTCCCCTAATCGTCCTATATATTTCTGGACATATGTACATATAAGCAATACTGCAATAGGCATTATATAAGTCTGATTACAAAACCAACACAACCACAACTAGATGGGTGAGGGCATAGCAGGCCTAGGGATGAGCTCCTGCAGCCTAGATGCTCCAGCCAAACACCACAGACGACCTTCTCCTGACACTGAAAACAGCACAGCCTGAACATTAGGACAATTCCCCTCAAAGACACAAGGGTTGATCTCCATCTTGTCTTGTCACCGATTGAAACTTCAATCTTCTCATTAGGAGCAGCACACTGAC
Source organism: Zea luxurians (assembly GCA_029449295.1). Classification (NCBI taxonomy): domain Eukaryota; kingdom Viridiplantae; phylum Streptophyta; class Magnoliopsida; order Poales; family Poaceae; genus Zea; species Zea luxurians. Next base: position 7,318,138 of record JAOPSE010000016.1, read on the forward strand.
AGCACCTAGAGGGGGGGGGGGTGAATAGGTGATCCTGTAAAATTCAACAACTAATAGCCACAAAACTTGGTTAAGTTTTAGAATGGCTAAGTAGCGAGCTCTTGCGAACACACAAGTATCACAGAAAACCAATCACACAAGACACGCGAGTTTATCCCGTGGTTCGACAAGTATAACACTTGCCTACCTCCACGTTGTGGCGTCTCATTGGACGAGGGTTGCACTTAATCCCTTTCAAGTGATCCAATGGTCAACTTGAATACCACGATGTTCTTCTTGCTTATCTCTTTTCCCGTTTGCGAGGAATCTCCACAAGTTGGAGTCTCTCGCCCTTACAACAAAGATCAAAGTGAAAGCACTAGAGTAAGGGTGGGAAGTAACACACACAAATCCGCAGCAATACGCACACACACAGCCAAGACTTGAGCTCAAATGAATCACAACAAGTTCACCACCAGAACGGAGCTCAAATCACTAACAAAGTCAATCAAGTGCGCGAAGACGGAGTGTGGAAGACTTAGAATGCTCAAAGTATGCTTAGGTGACTCCTCCATGCGCCTAGGGGTCCCTTTTATAGCCCCAAAGCAGCTAGGAGCTGTTGGAGGCAACTTTGGAAGGCAAATCTTGCCTTCTGTCGGGTGGCTCACCGGACAGTCTGGTGCGCTGTCCGGTGCGCGATCTCCTTCCTTTTCTGGCGCATCCGACCGTTGCAGATTTGCGGCAGTTGGCGCACCGGACACTGTCCGGTGCCCCCTGCCGACCGTTGGCGCGCCCACGCGTCGCGCGTGGATTGCGCGGCCGACCGTTGGTGCAGTCGACCGTTGGCTCACAGGACAGTCCGGTGCCTCACCGGACAGTCCGATGAATTTTAGCCGTACACCGTTGATCGTTTCCCGAGAGCGACGACTTCGCCGCGGATGACTCACCGGACAGTCCGGTGCACCACCGGACAGTCTGGTAAATTATAGCCGTGCGCCGCCGTCGAGTCCCGAGAGCGGACTGTTCACCGAGACTGGTCCTGGCGCACCGGACACTGTCCGGTGCTCCCAGACCGAGCTGCATTTGGCTGTACACAGCCAACTCCATTCCAAACCAATTTCTCCTGTTTCTAACACTTAGACACAATACATTAGTACTCAAATCAATGTACTAAGTCTAGAAACGTACCTTGTAATATGATTTGCACTTCTTCACTATTTGGCACAAATTAGCACTTAGAGAAAATGTGTTGGACACTTAATCACCAAAACACTTTGGAAATGGCCCAAAGGCACATTTCCCTTTGAATCTTCCCCTTTTTGGTGATTTATGCCAACACATCAAAAAGCAACTAAAAGAAGTGCAATATCAATGCAATTGAGAACAAGAATTGTTTTTGATTCAAATTTGGCATATTTGGATCATTCTTTGCCGCCACTTGGTTTGTTTTTGAAATCAAATTCATTTTTCTATCTCTAAGTCAAACACACTTGTTTAGGCACAAAGAGAGATATTCAAATGAACAAATTGATCAAGAGCCACAAACTCCCCCTTTTTCCCATAATCCTACATTCTCCCCACAAGAGGCCAAATCAAAAGTGCTAACTCTACTATTTTCAAATTTCTCAAGTGGTAGCTGATCCATTTGCTTTGGCCTTTAATTTCTCCCCCTTTGGCATTAAGCACCAAAACGGGATCATTCTTGGCCCTTTAACCCCATTGCCTCACCAAAATTGTCAATTACGAGCAAAAGACAATAAGAGCATAGAAATGAACTTGGAGTTAATACCGGAGTGCAGTGGAAGTCTTTGCATGGTCCAAGTTCACCTTTCCCTTTCAATCCACTTTTGAGACTAAATCAAGTAAACTCAAACACAAGATTAGTCTCAAAGGGTCAAGTTGTAGCATGCCTCCCCCTTAATAAGTGCATCACTTGCAACTTGAGCACCACAAATGAACAAAATAGATTGAAATGCATAAATTACATGATCAAAGGCATAAAACACATGTATGCTATTGATCAATCCAAGTTACGCGAATTTAAGACATTTAGCTCACTACGCAACCTGCAAAACCTTTTCTCATCTAAAGGCTTGGTGAAGATATCGGCTAGCTGGTTGTCGGTGTTAATATGGTACACCTCGATATCCCCCTTTTGCTGGTGGTCTCTCAGGAAGTGATGCCGGATGTCTATGTGCTTAGTGCGGCTGTGTTCAACAGGATTATCCGCCATGCGGATTGCACTCTCATTGTCACATAGGAGTGAGACTTTGCTCAGATTGTAGCCGAAGTTCCGGAGGGTTTGCCTCATCCAAAGTAGTTGCGCGCAACACTGTCCTGCGGTAACATATTCGGCCTCAGCGGTGGATAGGGCAACGGAAGTTTGTTTCTTTGAACTCCAAGACACCAGGGATCTTCCTAGGAATTGACACGTCCCTGATGTACTTTTCCTATCAACCTTGCACCCGGCATAATCGGAGTCTGAATATCCAATCAAGTCAAAGGTAGACCCCTTTGGATACCAGATCCCGAAGCAAGGCGTAGCAACTAAATATCTAAGAATCCGCTTAACGGCCACAAGGTGACATTCCCTTGGGTCGGATTGATATCTAGCACACATGCAAACGCTAAGCATAATATCCGGTCAACTAGCACATAAGTAAATAAGGAACCTATCATAGACCGGTATGCCTTTTGATCAACGGACTTACCTCCTTTGTTGAGGTCGATATGTCCGTCAGTTCCCATTGGTGTTTTTGCGGGCTTGGCGTCCTTCATCCCAAACCGCTTGAGCAAGTCTTGCGTGTACTTCGTTTCGGAGATGAAGGTGCCGTCCTTGAGTTGCTTCACTTGGAACCCAAGGAAGTAGTTCAACTCGCCCATCATCAACATCTCAAATTTCTGTGTCATCACCTTGCTAAACTCCTCACAAGACTTTTGGTTAGTAGAACCAAATATTATGTCATCGACATAAATTTGGCACACAAATAGGTCACCATCACAAGTCTTAGTGAAAAGAGTTGGATCGGCTTTCCCAACCTTGAAAGCATTAGCAATAAGGAAATCTCTAAGGCATTCATACCATGCTCTTGGGGCTTGCTTAAGTCCATAGAGCGCCTTAGAGAGCTTACACACATGGTCGGGGTACCGTTCATCCTCAAAGCCAGGGGGTTGCTCTACGTACACCTCCTTGATTGGCCCGTTGAGGAAAGCGCTCTTCACATCCATTTGGAACAACCTGAAGGAATGGTGAGCGGCATAGGCTAACAAAATGCGAATAGACTCTAGCCTAGCCTCAGGAGCAGAAGTCTCCTCAAAGTCCAAACCTGCGACTTGGGCATAACCTTTTGCCACAAGTCGAGCCTTGTTCCTTGTCACCACCCCGTGCTCGTCCTGTTTGTTGCGGAACACCCACTTGGTTCCCACAACGTTTTGCTTGGGACGTGGCACCAGGGTCCAAACTTCATTTCGCTTGAAGTTGTTGAGCTCTTCCTGCATGGCCAACACCCAGTCCGGATCTAGTAAGACCTCTTCTACCCTGAAAGGCTCAATAGAAGAGACAAACGAGTAATGCTCACAAAAATTAGCTAGACGTGAGCGAGTTGTTACTCCCTTGCTTATATCACCCAAAATCTGGTCGACGGGATGATTCCTTTGAATCATCGCTCGGACTTGAGTTGGAGGGGCCCGTGGTGCTTCTTCCTCCACAACTTGGTCATCTTGTGCTCCCCCTTGATCACACGCCTCCTCTTGAGGAACCTGTTCATCATCTTGAGACGGGGGATGCACCATCGTTGAGGAAGAAGGTTGATCTTGCTCTTGGTGTTCCTTTGGTCGCACATCTCCAATCGCCATGGTGCGAATTGCGTCCGTTGGAACATCATCTTCATCTACATCATAAAGATCAACTTGCTCTCTTGGAGAGCCATTAGTTTCATCAAATACAACGTCGCTAGAGACTTCAACCAAACCCGATGATTTGTTGAAGACTCTATACGTCTTTGTATTTGAGTCATAACCTAACAAAAACCCTTCTACAGCTTTGGGAGTAAATTTGGAATTTCTACCTTTCTTTACTAAAATATAACATTTACTCCCAAATACACGAAAGTATGACACGTTGGGTTTGTTACCGGTTAGAAGTTCATACGAGGTCTTCTTGAGGAGGCGATGAAGGTAGACTCGGTTTATGGCGTGGCAAGTTGTGTTCACAGCTTCCGATCAAAACCGCTCGGGCGTCTTGAATTCTCCAAGCATCGTCCTCGCCATGTCTATGAGCGTCCTGTTCTTCCTCTCTACCACACCATTTTGCTGTGGTGTGTAGGGAGCGGAAAACTCGTGCTTGATTCCTTCCTCCTCAAGATACTCCTCCACTTGTAAGTTCTTGAATTCGGACCTGTTGTCGCTTCTTATCTTTTTCACCTTGAGCTCAAATTCGTTTTGAGCTCTCTTTAGAAAGCGCTTGAGTGTCCCTTGGGTTTCTGATTTATCCTGCAAAAAGAATACCCAAGTGAAGCGGGAAAAGTCATCAACAATAACAAGACCATACTTACTTCCACCTATGCTGAGGTAGGCGACGGGTCCGAAGAGGTCCATATGAAGTACTTCTAGAGGTCTTGATGTGGTCATCACATTTTTGCTGTGATGAGCGCTTCCCACCTGTTTACCTGCTTGACAAGTTGCACAAGGTCTATCTTTTTCGAAAAATACATTGGTTAGACCTAACACATGTTCTCCCTTCAGAAGTTTATGAAGGTTCTTCATCCCAACATGTGCTAGATGGCGATGCCACAACCAGCCCATGCTAGTCTTAGCAATTAAGCATGCATCTAGATCAACCTCCTCTTTCGAAAAATCCACTAAGTAGAGTTTGTCGTCTAGTACACCCTTAAAAGCTAATGAATCATCACTCCTTCTAAAGACAGACACATCTACATTTGTAAATAGACAATTATAACCCATGTTACATAATTGACTTACAGATAATAAGTTATACCCGAGCGATTCAACTAAAAACACATTAGATATGGAATGCTCGGATGAAATAGCTATCTTCCCTAGTCCTTTAACCTTGCCTTGATTCCCATCTCCAAAGATAATCGAATCTTGGGAATCTTTGTTCTTGACGTAGGAGGTGAACATCTTCTTCTCCCCCGTCATATGGTTTGTGCATCCGCTGTCAATAATCCAGCTTGAGCCCCCGGATGCATAAACCTGCAAGGCAAATTAGGCTTGAGTTTTAGGTACCCAACTCTTGTTGGGTCCTACAAGGTTAGTAACAATCGCCTTTGGGACCCAAATGCAAGTCTTGTCTCCCTTGCATTTGACCCCCAACTTTCTAGCAACCACTTTTTCATTTTTACATGAGAGTACAAATGTAGTGTTGCAAGCATGAAAGACAGTGGTAGATCTATTACACACTTTCCTAGGAGCATGAGACACAAAATTTCTCCTAGGCGTACCATTAAAATTGGAACTCGAAGCAATCATGGCATGTGAGTCAAAAGCATTATAACTTCTATTATAATGAGAATTTCTAGAATATTTTCTATCATGGTACATGAAAGCATGATTCTTTTGACTACTACTAGCCATAGGGGCCTTCCCTTTCTCCTTGTTGGAAATGGGAGCCCTTTGACTTGTTAAGTTCTTGGCTTCCTTTCGAAAGCCAAGTCCATCCTTAATTGAGGGTGTAGGCATCCCTAGCAAATTTTAATTTATCAAAGTCATTTTTGCAAGTCTTAAGTTGGGCATTAAGACTTGCCACTTCACCATTTAATTTTGCAATAGAAGTAAGGTGTTCAACACATGCATCAACATCAAAATCCTTACATCTATTACAAATACTAACATGTTCTACATATGAACTAGACTTATTTGCTTCTAATTTAGCATTTAAATCATCATTAACGCTCTTTAAATTAGACACAGTTTCATGACATACAGATAATTCAGAAGAAAACATTTCATTTCTTTTAACCTCTAAAGCAAGAGATTTTTGTACACTAACAAACTTATCATGTTCTTCATACAAAATATCCTTTTGCTTTTCTAAGAGTCTATTCTTTTCATTTAAAGCATCAATCAATTCATTGATCTTATCAACTTTAGTTCTATCTAAACCTTTGAATAAACTTGTGTAATCTACTTCATCGTCACTAGAGTCATCATCACTTGAAGTAGTATACTTAGGGGTATCCTGAGCGCTTACCTTCTTCTCCTTTGCCATGAGGCAAGTGTGACGCTTGTTGGGGAAGAGAGACGACTTGTTGAAGGCTGAGGCGGCGATTCCTTCGTCGTCGGACGAAGAGCAATCCGAATCTCACTCTTTGCCAAGGTGCGCCTCACCCTTCGCCTTCTTGTAGGCCTTCTTCTCCCTCTTCCCGCTCTTTTCTTGCTCCTGGTCATTAGCATTATCGGGACAATTTGCTATGAAATGACCAGTCTTACCACATTTAAAGCAGGAGCGCTTTCCCTTTGCTTTGCTCTTGTTGGGATGCTCCTTGCGTCCTTTTAGCGCCGTCTTGAAGCGCTTGATGATGAGAGCCATTTCATCTTTATTTAGCCCGGCAGCTTCAACTTGTGCCACCTTGCTAGGTAGCGCCTCCCTGCTGCTGCTCGTTGCCTTGAGTGCAACGGGTTGGGGCTCATAGATGGGCATTGGGCCATTCAATGCATCATCAACGTATCTTGCTTCCTTGACCATCATACGTCTGCTTACAAACTTTCCGAGTATCTCCTTGGGCGTCATCTTTGTGTACCTAGGATTCTCACGGATTAAGTTCACAAGATGAGGGTCAATGACAATAAAAGACCTGAGCATAAGTCGGACGACGTCGTGGTCCGTCCATCTCGTGCTTCCATAGTGTTAGAATACCCGTTTTAGGGTTTGGGGTTTTTTCCCTATGTAATTACTGTCTCGCCCCTCTGTAATGGGCTTGGCCCAATACTCAAGTCTATTAATACACCACCCGACCCTTGTTAGGGTTAGGGTTTACATTCCAATATGGTATCAGATTAGGTTTTTCTTCTCTCCTCCCAGCTCCAGCCGTCGCCGTTTGGCTCCTGCGTTCGATCTCCCTGCGCCCTGCGGTCCAGCCTCCTCTCCAAAACTCCACTTCTCCAGCGCGCTCGCCCGCGCCAGCCGCCAGGCCGCCATCGGCCACCGCCAGGCGCGCTCGCCCACAGCTCGCCAGCGCCAGCCGCCTGGCCGCCACGCGCCACCGGCCATCGCCAGGCGCCCAGCACCGCAGCGCGCTCGCGGCTCGCTCGCCAGGCCAGATCCGGACCGCCGGAGCACCACCGCAGTGCCGCTCGCCCCGCTCGGAGCACCTCTCTTTCCTCCTTCCCCACCGCCGAGCACCGCCTGGGCTGCCAGCCGCTGTCGCGTCGCGCCTGGAGCCGCGCCCCCGACGCTGCTCAGCCTGAGCCGCCGCTCAGCCCGCTCCATGCCTGGCTGCCGTGCATCCTGCCGTGCCGCCCCAGCTGCTGCGCACCGGCCGGACCCGTGCGCCTGGGCCCTGCTGCGCCGCGACGCTGCGCGTCCCCGACGACCGCGCGCCCCGTCCGTCGCGCCCTGGTGCCAGCAGAGCCGCCTCAACCCGCGCTGACCGACCGGAGCCCCGACGCGCCAGGTGCTCACCCCGCGCGACAACCGCGCCCTGCCCCTGCGCATTCGACGCCGAGCCGAGGACCGGGCTCGACAACCGCAGGACCTGTCGCGCCGTCTAGGAGCACCCGCCCGGAGGACCCGCGCCCCTGCTGTTCCACGCGGATCTGCACCCCTGCTGTCCCGTGCCGTGGACGCCCGACGCCGAGCACCCAGCTGCCCCTGCTGTTCCGCGCCCGGTTGTCCAGTCCGCGCCTCCCTGCGTCGGCTGACCGCGCCCCGGCCCCAGCAGTGCCTCGCCCCTCCTGCATCGGTCGCCATAGCTTTACCTCGCCCGCCGCTCTCGTGACTGTGCGTGTCCTCCTCCACGACGGCCAGCTCATCCGCGACATGTTCGTGTCCTTCGATCTAGTCTGGAACCCTATTCTTCGGGACTGCGTCGAGGTCCACCCTCAGGCGGGCCGTCACGTGCCTGGACCGCTTGTCTTTCCACGTGCTGCGATCGCCTCCCTAGCGGTTGAGCCCGTGTCATTTCCCTCCCTTCCTAGTGCCTCTGTCGGGGCACCTTCTCTGGCCCTCTCCGCTCACACCGTACCTTCGCCACTTCCACCTCCCCGAACCACCACCGATTGGGTGGTTGACTTCGGGGCCTCCTTCCACACTACCCCCACCACTAATTCGTTACTCCACTCCCATCCACCCCACCCCTCACATCCTACCTCCATCGTCGTCGGCAACGGTTCCACCCTCCCGGTCACCTCAGTAGGTACATCGGTTCTTCCAGGACCATTCTGCCTTAACGACGTCCTTGTTGCTCCCGGACTGACTCATCCCCTCCTCTCGGTTCGTCGCTTCACTAGTGACAACCAGTGCTCTATGGAGTTCGACCCCTGGGGCCTCACCATACGCCACCTCCCCACACATGCTGTGCTCGCTCGCTGTGACAGCTCCGGCCCCCTCTATTCTCTTCACTTGCCCTCCACTCCCCACACCAGAGTAGCCTCATCTCATGCTCTTGCTACTACCACCACCTCCTCCGCCATTTGGCACCGTCGCCTCGGGCACCCTAGACCTGACGTCATGTCCCAGCTTTCCGGCCACTCAGACATCATATACTCGAGGCTCTTCTGAGCGCCTCTGTCATGCTTGTCAGCTCGGCCGTCACTCCCGTCTTCCTTTTTCCACTTCCACGTCCAGGGCTGTTCAGGCCTTTGATCTTGTCCACTGTGATCTCTGGACGTCTCCTGTCCTTAGCCTCTCCGGCTACAAATACTACCTAGTCATTCTGGATGACTACTCCCATTTCCTTTGGACTTTCCCCCTTCGGCTGAAGTCCGACACGTTTATCACCCTCACTCACTTCTTCGCCTGGGTATCCACCCAGTTCCGGCGCCCGGTCCGTGCCCTGCAGTGCGACAATGGCCGCGAGTTCGACAACAACGCCTCCCGTTCTTTCTTCCTCACTCACGGCGTCCAGTTGCGTCTCTCGTGTCCCTACACCTCTGCTCAGAACGGCCGGGCCGAGCGCATGATTCGCACCACCACCAACATGATCCGCTGCCTTCTCTTTCAGGCGTCTCTCCCTGCCACCTACTGGGCAGAGGCCCTTCATACTGCCACGCATCTCCTCAACCGTCTTCCCTCGAAGGCGGTGAGCCACCCTACACCTCACTTTGCCCTGTACGGCACAGCCCCTTCCTACGACCATCTGCGTGTGTTCGGCTGTGCCTGCTACCCTAACACTTCCGCTACCGCCCCTAACAAGCTTTCTCCTCGCTCCACTCGATGCCTCTTCCTCGGCTACTCCCCTGACCACAAGGGGTATCGGTGCCTGGACCTCACCTCCCACCGCATCATCATCTCTCGTCACGTCGTCTTCGACGAAGATGTGTTTCCCCTTGCAGGCTCCACCCCACCCACCGATCTAGACTCACTCCTCGAGTCTGATCCGGTTCCCCTCCCACCCCCGGCGCCCCGCCTTGCGTCGTTACCCGTACCTCGTGCGGCCACGACGCCACCGCTCATGCCAATTCCCGCGCCACGCACGGCCCCGTCGATCACGCCTGCGCCTCGCGCGACCCCGTCGATCACGCCTGCGCCACACGCGGCCCCGACGACCCCGCCTGCGCCACGCGCGGCCCCGCCGATCACGCCTGCGCCCCGCGCGGCCCCGACGACCTCGCCTGTGCCACGCGTGGCCCCGACGACCCTGCCTGCGCCACGCGCGGCCCCGTCGACCCCGACTCGCTTCGCCGACCCCGCGCTTGTCTACCACCGTCGCAGCCACGCCGCCACCTCGGCGCCTGCCGACTCGGGCCCGTCGACGAGCACGACCCGCTTTGCCGACCCCGCCGACGTCTATCACCGCCGCGAGCCGGCCAGACCCGCCGCTCCCGACGTTCCGGTGGCCCGCTCCGAGTCGTCAGTGTACCACCCGGTCGCCATCCACCGCGACCCCGGGCACGTCCACCCGATGGTGACTCGGCGCGCCGCTGGCGTACTTCGCCCCGTCGACCGGCTGATCCTGGCAGCGGATACGACCTGCACTCCTTCGGACGCATCCCCTGTGCCCTCCTCCGTTCGCGCTGCCCTCGCCGACCCACATTGGCGTCGTGCTATGGAGGAGGAGTACGCGACCCTCTTGGCCAACCACACCTAGGACCTGGTGCCGCGTCCACCAGGCACCAACGTGGTCACCGGCAAGTGGCTATTTCGCCACAAGCTGACCTCGGACGGCTCCCTCGACCGCTACAAGGCCCGTTGGGTCCTTCGGGGCTTCACCCAGCGCCCCGGAGTGGACTACGACGAGACCTTCAGCCCCGTCGTCAAGTTCGCCACTGTTCGCGTCGTCCTCTCCCTCGCCCTCTCCCGCGACTGGGCGATCCACCAGCTCGACGTCAAGAATGCCTTCCTCCATGGCACTCTGACGGAGATTGTCTACTGCAGCCAACCCACCGGCTTCGTCGATGCTGACCGTCCGGATCTGGTCTGCCGGCTGAACCGGTCCCTGTACGACCTCAAGCAGGCGCCACAGGCATGGTACAGTCGCTTCGCCTCCTACCTGGCCTCCATCGGCTTCGTCGAGGCCAAGTCGGACACGTCCTTGTTCATCTACCGGCGCGGCGACGACACCGTCTACCTCCTGCTCTACGTCGACGACATTGTGCTCACGGCATCCACCGCCGACCTTCTTCACCGCACGATCGTCGCCCTTCAGCGGGAATTCGCCATGAAGGACCTGGGGCCCCTACATCACTTCTTCGTCATCACCGTCGAGCGCCGGCCTCAGGGTCTCTTCCTCCACCAGCGCCAGTACGCCATCGACATCCTGGAGCGGGCTGGCATGTCTGACTGCAAGCCTTGCTCCACGCCTGTCGACACCCAGGCGAAGCTCTCTGAGGACGACGGGCCTCCGGTCGCCGACGCGACGTCCTACCGGAGCCTGACCGGCGCGCTCCAGTACCTCACCTTCTCCAGGCCCGACATCGCTTACGCGTCCAGCAGGTGTGCCTGCATATATGCACACTCCGCGGGAGCCCCATCTCACCGCGCTCAAGCGGATTCTGCGCTACCTCCGCGGCTCCCTCGACTACGGTCTCCTACTCCGACCATCCCCGACGTCGGAGCTTGTGGTCTACACCGATGCTGACTGGGCTAGCTGTCCCGACACGCGCCGGTCCACCTCCGGTTACGCCGTGTTCCTGGGCGCCAACCTCGTCTCTTGGGCCGCCAAACGGCAGCCCGTCGTCTCTCGCTCCAGCGCTGAGGCCGAGTACCGCGCCGTGGCCAACGGCGTGGCAGAGGCCTCTTGGCTACGACAACTCCTCCACGAGCTCCACAGTCCCCTTCAGCGCGCCACCCTCGTCTACTGCGACAACGTCAGCGCGGTCTACCTCTCCACCAATCCCGTGCAGCATTAGCGCACGAAGCACGTGGAGATTGACTTGCACTTCGTTCGCGAGCGTGTCGCTGTCGGTGACGTTCGGGTTCTCAGCGTCCCCACCACGCTGCAATTCGCTGACATCTTCACCTAGGGGTTACCGTCGAGTGTATTTTTAGACTTTCGCTCCAGTCTCAACATCTGTACAGGATAGAGTTGTGACTGCGGGGGGGGGGGGTGTTAGAATACCTGTTTTAGGGTTTGGGGTTTTTTCCCTATGTATTTACTGTCTCGCCCCTCTGTAATGGGCCTGACCCAATACTCAAGTCTATTAATACACCACCCGACCCTTGTTAGGGTTAGGGTTTACATTCCAATACATAGCTCCTGATCTTGTTGACCAGGGTCTTGAGCCTGTTGTACGTTTGCGTTGGCTTCTCTCCCCTGATCATGGCAAACCTTCCTAGCTCGTCTTCCACCAACTCCATTTTGGTGATCATGGTGGCGTCGTTCCCCTCATGAGAGATCTTGAGGGTGTCCCATATTTGCTTGGCGTTGTCCAAGCCGCTCATCTTGTTGTATTCATCCCTGCACAACGATGCTAACAAAACAGTGGTAGCTTGTGCATTTTTGTGAATTTGTTCGTTAATAAAAACAGGGTTGTCCGTACTATCAAATTGCATTCCATTCTCAACTATCTCCCAAATACTAGGATGGAGAGAGAAAAGGTGACTACGCATTTTGTTACTCCGAAAAGCATAGTCCTCTCCATCAAAGTGTGGAGGTTTACCAAGAGGTATAGAAAGCAAATGGGCATTGGAATTATACGGAATACGAGAATAATCAAAAGAAAACTTTGGGTTAACCGGTTTCTTTTTCTCGTCGTAGTCGTCGTCTCTTGGGGAAGAAGACTCGTCGCTGTCGTAGTAGACGATCTTCTTAATGCGCCTCTTCTTCTTCCCGTCCTTCTTCTTATGACTCGAGCCAGAGTCAGTAGGCTTGTCGTCCCTAGGCTCGTTGAAGATGGACTCCTTCTCCTTATCATTGACCACCATTCCCTTTCCCTTAGGATCCATCTCTTCGGGCGATTAGTCCCTTTCGTGAAGAGAACGGTTCTGATACCAATTGAGAGCACCTAGAGGGGGGGGGGTGAATAGGTGATCCTGTAAAATTCAACAACTAATAGCCACAAAACTTGGTTAAGTGTTAGAATGGCTAAGTAGCGAGCTCTTGCGAACACACAAGTATCACAGAAAAACAATCACACAAGACACACGAGTTTATCCCGTGGTTCGGCAAGTATAACACTTGCCTACCTCCACGTTGTGGCGTCCCAATGGATGAGGGTTGCACTCAACCTCTTTCAAGTGATCCAATGATCAACTTGAATACCACGGTGTTCTTCTTGCTTATCTCTTTTCCCGTTTGCGAGGAATCTCCACAAGTTGGAGTCTCTCGCCCTTACAACAAAGATCAAAGTGAAAGCACTAGAGTAAGTGTGGGAAGTAACACACACAAATCCGCAACAATACGCACACACACAGCCAAGACTTGAGCTCAAATGAATCGCAACAAGTTCACCACCAGAACGGAGCTCAAATCACTAACAAAGTCAATCAAGTGCGCGGAGACGGAGTGTGGAAGACTTAGAATGCTCAAAGTATGCTTAGGTGACTCCTCCATGTGCCTAGAGGTCCCTTTTATAGCCCCAAAGCAGCTAGGAGCCGTTGGAGGCAACTTTGGAAGGCAAATCTTGCCTTCTGTCGGGTGGCTCACCAGACAGTCCGGTGCGCCACCGGACAGTTCCTGTAGCTGTCCGGTGCGCGATCTCCTTCCTTTTCTGGCGCATCCGACCGTTGCAGATTTGCAGCAGTTGGTGCACCGGACACTGTCCGGTGCACACCGGACAGTCCGGTGCCCCCTGCCGACCGTTGGCGTGCCCACGCGTCGCGCGCGGATTGCACGGCCGACCGTTGGTGCAGTCGACCGTTGGCTCACTGGACAGTCCGGTGCCTCACCGGACAGTCTGGTGAATTTTAGCCGTACACCGTTGATCGTTTCCCGAGAGCGACGACTTCGCCGCGGACGACTCACTGGGCAGTCCGGTGCACCACCGGACAGTCCGGTGAATTATAGTCGTGCGCCGCCGTCGAGTCCCGAGAGCGGACTGTTCACCGAGACTGGTCCTGGCGCATCGGACACTGTCCGGTGCACCACCGGACAGTCCGGTGCTCGCAGACCGAGCTGCATTTGGCTGTACACAGCCAACTCCATTCCAAACCAATTTCTCCTGTTTCTAACACTTAGATACAATACATTAGTACTCAAATCAATGTACTCAAATCAATGTACTAAGTCTAGAAACGTACCTTGTAATATGATTTAGACTTCTTCACTCTTTGGCACAAATTAGCACTTAGAGAAAATGTGTTGGGCACTTAATCACCAAAACACTTTGGAAATGGCCCAAGGGCACATTTCCCTTTCACACACGAGCTGTCAAGATAACCTTGCACCTGGGCGCCCCAGAGGATGGGCAGGACTTGCGCTCTCCATAGAGCATAATTGCTCTCATTGAGTTCTCTGCAATTGATTGTCTCAACATAAGTTATGAACCACCAGAGTTGAAGAACTCGCGATGGCTGATTATTTTTTTTTGATGGCTAGGATTGGATTTCTGGATAGTCCTAGCATCTAGGGTTTAGGAGGTGGCTCTAACACCAAGAGAGAAACCACCAGATTGGTTAAGCGTATATACACCAGATGACCAGAGGAGGCCGCGTGATGTATGTTTATACGGGCAGAAACTGCCAACAAGCTGGAGTCCAACTCAGTTACAATAGTGGCAACTGATCAGGATTCTATATCTAGTCCTGTTCGGTCACAATTCTATCTACAATTAGAATACATATATCTGTACAGAACAAGGCATGCAGGCCTGAATAATTAATCCTTCTATATTCTAACAACACAATTCTTTGTTCTCAATGTAGATACGTTTGGAGTCAAAAGGTGGGAAGAATTCATCAGTCTTGTTCTGCACAAATGGTGTTCTTTTGAGATTATTGATAGGAAGAGGAACTAACGCTTCAAAAGCACGAAACCAGAAACGCTCATTAGATGATGCAATTTTGGGGATAACGCACATCATTGTGGTAATGCTATATAGCTAATATTTCACTGTGTACATGTTATCATGTAACAATTCAATTTTCAGTATGTTTTCGAGAAAAAAAAAACAATTCAATTTTCAGTAGTTTGTACTCCCTTCTAACTACATATCGTTTTGCAAAGCGTGTTATCAACTTCTAAGTTGTACTGATATAGCCAGAAGTATTTTGATTTTTACATCAAAATGATAATAACATTACTTGCGTATGATTGTTGCTTAGATACTTTCAAGTGTATATAATTGGAAAAGCAATGGTGAGCTATCCATTCAAGACTGTTAATGTCCTGTATGGACAATAAGTTTTGTAGAGATGGAGTGGCTGTTTTGGAATCAAATGTATTTCTTAGAACATTTACCAACAGGTATCAAGTAATTTGATAGGCGTGTCCATCTTCATGGTCCCGTAAGGGATTTTTTTCCTGACATCATTGCTTTTGACTTCTGATAGGATTTTCTTCAAACATTTATGCTTTTCTAACTTTGATCAGATTTACTGTTCTATTTTAATGCACTCTTAACATCCATACATATGATTATGAATGTGTGGCCACTTTGTTAATTCGGGGGCAATTTCTTCTTAAGTTACCCTCAAGTCATTTTATGATGAGATTTAAAGTTTATGCTTCTCAACTGAGCTTGCAATGTGACGAATTTTGGCCATGATAGCCTTTTCTGAAATATTACTTTGCACTATTTCGTCATTGTGAATCTTCTTGACCTTTGGGGGTAGAACCTGATATTCTGTGCAGAATTCAGGGGCAAAATAACAACAGAGCCTTTTGTATAAATAGCATTACCACAATAGGTGCCTCCCCTACTGTTTTCCCTTCAAATCAAAACAAAATTTGTTGTCCCAAGTTGAGGTAGGAAACATGAAATAGTATTAATAATACTCCCTCCTCACCTTAGTGCCCTTCATTTATTCTTTGTGGAAAAGAAGACCCACTCATCTTTTAGTAGTAGCACTTACGAAGCAGGGGCAAGTAAAGAAGAAAAGGGTAAAATATGTATAAAAGTTCTAGGATGACCTAGAAAAGTTGAAAAGGCTAAACCAAACTAAAGTTGGAATTGGAGTGAGTGGTAATGAAACAGCACCAAGGCATAGTTTGGTGTGTGGATTGTTAATTTGCACACGCCCCTGGGAAATTATGTGCAAAATATGTGATAGTTTTCATATTTGATTTATTAATTTTATTCAGCCGATTTTGCACAGGATATGCAATTATTCCACTTTTGTAATGTAGGCTGTGTATTATTCTATAATATAATTGACATGAGCTAATTATATTTTGTTACTGTTCAGGATGAAATCCATGAAAGGGATAGGTTTTCTGATTTCATGCTGACTATTCTAAGGTATCACACCAAAACTTGTTTTGTACACTAGCTAGTTACTAAAAATGCACATAGGAACATACTAATAGCTTTCACGAAACAATTTTATGCAGAGACTTGTTGCCTGTGTATCCTCATCTTCGTATGGTGAGTAGAATCTTCCTTTGTAGTTCAGTTCTTGTTTTTAGCCTGCTTCAAACTTGTAAATGCAATCATCAGGCCGCTTAAGGTTTGTTAGACTTGGGGTTTCTAGTTTGATAGGTTGTTGTTAGACTTGGGCTAAAAGGATGTGAAGGGAGGGCATTGCATAGTGAATTGGCAAAAGGTGTGCAGACCGCTGGGCCTTGGTGGTTTGGGCATCCCTAACCTTGAAATCTTGGGTTGGTCTCTCAGCCTGAGATGGCTTTGGAGGATGAAAACGCAGCAGGATTGTTCCTGGGCAGGCTTTCATGTTCACCCCATGGCTGCTGCTCTCTTTGCTGTTTCAGTTCAGAGTGTTGTGGGAAATGGTGGAGAAACAAAATTCTTGGATGATTGTTGGGTCTATGGGAGGAGAATTGCAGACCTGGGCCCTAATTTAATCGCCTCGGTGAGCAGGAGAACTAAAAAAATCACGGATAGTGGAAGAGGCTCTGACTGAGAATGCCTGGGTTCTGGACATTAGAGGGGATATCTCTTCCCTGGCTTTCTCTGAATTTTTCAGGCTTTGGGATATGCTTCAGGAGATACAGTTGACCCAAATTCTCGGGACGGGCATATCTGGACTCCTTCCTTTGGATTGTATTCCTCAAAGTCTGCTTATGAGCGGTTCCTGGTGGGTGCTGCTAGTTTTGAGCTGGCTGATCATATTTGGAGAAGTTAGGCTCCGCCAAGGTGCAGATTCTTCCTTTGGCTAGCAGCACAGAATAGATGTTGGACGGTAGAGCATTTGGCGAAGAGGGGCTTGGATCATCCTGATTGCTGTCCTCTTTGCGATCAAGAGGATGAGACAGTGCAGCATCTCGTGGTCTCATGTGTGTTTGCAAGAGAACTCTGGTTCAAAATTTTTTCTTTGGTTCACCTGCAGCACTGCACACCTGGTCCGGCTGCTTCAATCTTCCAAGACTGGTGGAGGAATCTGGAGGCCAGGGTGCCTTCTTCGTTACGAAAAGGGGTCAATTCCCTTGTGGTGTTGGTGGCGTGGTGACTTTGGAAGCACCATAATGAGTGTGTTTGAAGGGGCTTCTCCAAGCTTCGATAGGATCATCCGAAACATCAAGGATGATGCTCACCGTTGCTGGCTGGCTGGCGCTGTGGGGCTACAAGCCCTTTGGCCTTAGCCTCAGTTGAATTAGGGAGTTAGCTAGTGTTTTTCAATTCTTTTTTGGCCACCGTAAGGTGTGTATTTTTTGTTCTGATCTTGGACCTTTATTTGGTCTTTTCCTCTTCTTAATAAAATGATGAGCAGCTCTCCTGCGTGTTCAATAAAAAAGATGTATATTATGTATATTTATGTTTTCTATATTTCCCCATTGTATAAAGGTCTTAGTGCTTATTTACCCTCATGTATGGGTATATATATACTGGCCTTAGGGCCTCATATTGAATACAAGTGCTATTCATAACATGGTACCCAACAGGGCCAGATCTAGGACCTAATCACGCTCCGGGCCGGTCCATTGGATATAATATTCTTTCAATATACTTTGGTATAAAAACAACAAATTTAACTAGAAACATATGGATCATGCCCGGGCCACAGACCAAGTGGCCATAGGGTTAGTTTCTAATCTAATTTCCTTCTCACCTACTTGCCGCTAATCTTCTTCGTCTTGAATATTGTTGCTCGTCTGCACAACGAGAGCGTGCATTTCTCCCGTCGGGGGCTAGGTCGCGCGGTTTTTATGACGGTCCGTCTACCCGTCGACTTACGTTCTCCCACTCGTCGTTGCCCGCTCGGCGGCTAAACGGGCTCACTCGACGGCTGTCCACACGTTCGATGCCTTGTACGAGCTCGCCCGATGGCTGCCCACGCGTCCACCGCCTCTCTCGCTCGCCCAAACGCTCACCGGTCGCCCCACTAGACCAGTATGCTCGCCTCAGCAGCTACTCCTTCCGCATGATCCTGTTTGCAGCTGCTCCTTAAGCACACTGGTGTTGGTTTCTTCCTCTACTCTGTTCTGTTAGGAGCGCGTACAGTCATCGGGCGGACGTGTACAATCACCGAGCGGACGCGTACAACCTCCGAACGGTGGAGGTGGCGGGCGCGTGGACAACAGCCAGGCGAGTGCGTACAAGGCAGTGGTTGCGTGGACAACCGTCGGGAGAGCACGTTTAGCCGCCGAGCAGGCAAGCGATGGCGGACAACCGAAGAGTGCGAGAACCGCACGACCTGGCTCTCGATGGAGGAGCGCGTTCAAACGGGCGGTAATCTTCAAGATGAAAAAGGTTGGCGGCGAGTAGTTGTGTAGGAAAGACTAGATTGGAAACTAACCCTAATTTCTGGTTTTGGTACTATGTTATGAATAACATTTGTATTTGATATGAGGCCCTAATGCCAGTATTTATGCACCGGTACATGAGGGTAAATATGCACTAAGCCTTTTTATACAATTGGGAAATACAAAAAACATAAATATATCCTTGGCCCGCGGGTTTGACACAAGGTTAGAATCCGAGCTCTTCCAGAGTTACCGATGGCTCCCCCCGGAAGAGGGCCTTGTTTGCCTTCCACCTAAGCTGTGTAGGAAAAGTTCAAAGCCAAACCTAGGGAACAGTCAATGGCTTTTATGTTCTTCCCATTATTTTCCTTGACTATATGCTGAAATCTAGTTAGCACTAATAGCAATGAACGTAGTCCTTAGCTGAACCTGCGCGCGCGCACACATGCATGTACTAGGTTATTGCTATCACAACTCCTTCCAATTAATCAGATGACTTACCATGTTTAAATCTGAGTATATTTCCGATACAAAAGCATTCACTAGTGTATTTAACAGGTACTCATGAGTGCAACAATTGATGCTGAGCGTTTTTCGCAATATTTCAATGGATGTTCGGTCATACAAGTCCCTGGTTTTACCTATCCTGTTAGTAAACTCTCTCAGATTGAATACATTAAACGATCTGAAACTATTTTTGGAAGTTATAACTTTTTTTCCCCTCAGGTCAAAACTTTCTATTTGGAGGATGTGCTTTCTATTCTGCAGTCTGCAGGTGATAACCATCTTAATACTACCAGTGATAAAACAGAGGGCAGCGATTTAACTCACGATTTCAAAAGCTCAATGGATGATTCAATTAACCTGGCTTTGGTCAATGATGAATTTGATCCTCTTCTTGAGCTTATTTCTGCAGAGCAGAACACAGAAGTCTACAATTACCAGCATTCAGAGACTGGTATAACTCCTTTAATGGTTTTTGCTATGAAGGGTCAGCTTGGGGATGTCTGTATGCTTTTGTCTTTTGGTGTGGATTGTTCAGCACAGGATCATGATGGAAAATCCGCATTAGATTGGGCACAACAAGAGAATCAACAAGAGGTCTGTGAAGTAATAACGAAACATATGGAGTGTAGTCCAGAAAAATCAACTGAAGATAACGAGCTGCTTAACAAGTACTTGGCATCTATTAATCCAGAGCACATTGATACTCTGCTAATTGAACGGCTGCTTCGAAAAATTTGTGTGGATTCCAATGAAGGAGCCATCTTGGTATTCCTTCCTGGCTGGGAAGATATCAGTCAAACACGTGAAAGGTTATTTGCTTCTCCATTCTTTCAGGATCCATCAAGATTTCTTGTGTTGTCTCTTCATTCTATGATCCCGTCCTCAGAGCAGAAAAAGGTTTTCAAACGTCCACCAGTGGGGGTTCGTAAAATTATTCTCTCAACTAATATTGCAGAGACTGCTGTGACAATTGATGATGTTGTGTTTGTCATAGATAGTGGGAGAATGAAAGAGAAAAGTTATGATCCATACAATAATGTGTCCACACTTCATGCTTCTTGGGTTTCAAAAGCCAGTGCAAGACAACGCGAAGGGCGTGCTGGCCGATGTCAGCCAGGAACTTGCTATCATCTTTACTCAAGGTTTAGAGCTTCATCCTTGCCAGACTACCAAATTCCTGAAATAAAAAGAATGCCCATTGAGGAACTTTGTTTGCAGGTAAGCTGTTTGTTTATATTTAGTTTGTCCCTAATATTCAATGAAAACAATGTCATGAACTATTTCATGGAATTGCGATTAAAGTACTTGTTACTTTTTAGTTACTCAGTGCTGTTTCTTAAACATTGGCCATGCTGCAGGTCAAACTGCTTGATTCAAACTGCAGAATAGCAGACTTTCTGAAGAAAACCTTGGACCCTCCAATTCCAGAAACTGTAAGAAATGCTATTGCTGTGCTTCAGGATCTTGGTGCTTTAACACAAGACGAACAACTAACAGAATTAGGAGAAAAGCTGGGTTCCCTGCCAGTCCATCCATCCACCACCAAGATGCTCCTGTTTGCTATATTAATGAACTGCCTGGATCCAGCATTGACATTGGCATGTGCAGCTGATTATAGAGATCCATTTGTCCTTCCAGTAGCGCCTGATGAGAGGAAAAGGGCAGCTGCAGCGAAAGTTGAGCTTGCTTCGTTGTATGGTGGGTTCAGCGACCAACTTGCTGTTGTCGCGGCATTTGACTGCTGGAGGCATGCCAAAGATAGAGGCCAACAATCTCAATTTTGTGCGAAGTACTTTGTCTCTTCGAACATCATGAATATGCTATCAAGCATGAGGAAACAACTTCAGAATGAACTGTCTCAAAGAGGGTTTGTCCCTGCAGATGCATCTGCCTGCAGCTTAAACTCTAAAGATCCAGGTACTCAGGTCTCTATGAAAATGGATTTTTTCCTTTAATATGTTTCCTTTTTTGTATGTGAACTATGCACATGTTAGTTGCTTGAAACACAAAGTATTTAGTTGCCCATTTGAATATCTAGGTAATTCTTTTTGGTGCCTGTATCTGGGAACTCTAATTTATATGCTCACCATGCCTAAAGTAAAAACTCAGCCGGTAGGGAAAGACTGCCCCACAGTATTATATTAAGAAGCTCAATCGGAGCCCCGACCGAGAAAGGCCACGAAAGCTGGCTCCCATGCATCATGAGGGTCCGCCCCCTATATAGGCCGGATCTTTACTCGTGCTTTGAGCTCTCCTAGCCCCTACATGAGGATCCGAACCCATAGGTCAGTCCATCTCGTGTGCACACAACCAGAGGAACCAAGGAGTGACATGTTTTTAATCTTAGCCTTAAATTCGATCCCACTGGGATTTGAACTCAGGACTTGAGGAGTGCTACTCAGACTACCTAGCCAACTCAGCTAGAAGCTCTTTCACCACCATGCATAAAGTAAATAAACAAATCTCTCTCTCTCTCTTTGTGTGGATGGTTCAAATCAAGTTCACATCCCATTTAAAGGAGTACCTTGTTCAAGCTTGAAACACTAAGTATTTAGTGGCCCATTTTGCTAGATCTGTAGGTAATTCTTTCTGGTGTGGTGGTGTCGATATTTGGTACTTATAATTTATATGCTCACTGTGCCTAAAGTAAATGAACGAATCTCTCCAGATTGTGTTGGGGGGGGGATGGTTCAGATCAAGTTCACACAACATTTAAAGGAGTACTTAAGTTTAGTGTTAGAGTACCCGTTTAGGGTTTTGGGGTTTACCTCATGTAATTACAGACTCACCCCTATGTAATGGGCTAGGCCCAACTAACTTAGTCTATTAATACAACACCCAACTCTGAGTTAGGGTTAGAGTTTCCCACATGGTATAGAGCTAGGTTTCCTTTCTCACTTCTCTCTCTCCTCCCTCCCCACCTCCAGCAGCTGCTGGCCCCAAGCCAGTCGTCGATTCCCAGCCAGCTGCCGGCGCCCACCAAGGGTCGACCTTCTCCGTTGTCAGTGCCCCCAAGCTGTCGGCCCCTCTACCCCAACGCCAGCACCCCAGCAGCGGCTCCTCCCCGCCGTCGGTCCCCTGCACGCCTGCGACACTTCTCCCAGCCGTCGGCGGTCCCTGCGCCCCACAGCCGGCCGCATCCCTCCTAGCTGCCAGTCTCATGCGCGCCCGCGAAACATTTTCCCCGCCATCGGTTCCCCGCACCCGACCATCGGTCGCGGCCCTTCTCGCCGTCGGTCTCCTGCGCGCTCGCGGTGCATCTTCCCCGTCGCCGGTTCTCTGCGCCCGATGGACTCCCCCACCGATGTCGTCGCTGTCGTGCCCCCACAGGCTGCCACCGTCACTGGTCCGACCCTCCTCCCTGACCCTGTTGTGTCCCATGCCGCCACTGCAGTCAGCGCAACCGCTGCGACACGCACCACCACCGCGCTCGGCCCTCCCGTGCACAGCGTAGTTGCTGCTGCCGGCGCGGCTGCTGTGACCAGCGCGCGTGTAGCCGGGCTCCTCCCCTCCCGGCTCGGCCTCCCGAGTTACCCTACGTGCACGGGCGCCCTCGCCATCGCCGTGGAATCGAGATATCTCTCGTCGGTCCGCTTCTCCCAACTACCGCCCGGCTTCGCCACCACTCGCTTGCACATCGCCGATGTCACTTGGGCTCCCACGGCGCCCGCCGTCGACTATGCGCTGGTTGCCGCCATCGCCACCATCCAAGCCCGTCGTGGTCCCCGAGTATCCCCATGCCTCTAGGCTCGACGTCAACACCATCACCACCCTTCATTCTCAGGCCGATGGGGTTCACAACACACGGTCCCTCGTGCCCGTTGTGTTAGACCCGACGTACTCCCACTACCCTCGGTGGCGCGCTCAGGTGGTCCTGACCCTTTGGCGTCTTGGTCTCCACCACCTCCTCCACCACTTAGCATCGTCGTCTCGGCCATCTAGGACCCAACGTCATGACCAAGCTCACCAGTAGTTTAGATCTTTCATGTAGTAGGGGACATTTTGAAGGTCTCTGTCATGCTTGTTAGCTAGGTCGACATACTTGTCTCCCATTAACTACGTCTTCTCGGGCTGAGCAGGCTTTTGATTTGGTTCATTGTGATCTCTGGACCTCCACTGTACTCAGTCTTTCTAGATACAAAAACTACTTGGTGATTTTGGATGATTTTTTCCACTTTCTTTGGACTTTTCCTCTCCGGTTGAAGTCCGACACGTTCACCACCCTCACCCACTTCTTCACCTGGGTATCAACCCAGTTCTGCGCCCAGTCCGTGCCCTTTAGTGTGATATTGGCCGCGAGTTCGACAACCATGCCTCTCGCTCCTTTTTCCTCACCTATGGTGTCTAGTTGCGTCTCTCGTGCCCCTACACCTCTCCCAGAACTGCCAGGCCGAACACATCATTCGCACCACCACCAATATGATCCGCTGCCTTTTCTTCCAGGCGTCTCTCCCTGCTAGCTACTGGGCAGAGGCCCTGCACACTGTCACACATCTCAACCGCCTTCCCTCAAAGGCGATGAGCCATCCACCCCACACTTCACCTTGTACGACACAACGCCCTCCTACGACCACCTTCGCGTGTTCGGTTGTGCCTGCTATCCCAACACTTCCGCCACCGCTCCCCATAAGCTATCTCCTCGCTCCTCTTGTTGCCTCTTCCTTGGTTACTCCTCTGACCACAAGGGGTATCGTTGTCTTGACCTCATCTCCCACTACATCCTCCTCTCTCGTCACGTTGTTTTCGTCGAAGATGTGTTTCCCCTTGCTGGCTCCTCCCCACCCATCGATCTCGACTCCCTCCTTGAGTCCGATCCGGTTTCCCCTCTACCCCAGACGCCCCGCCTTGCGCCTTTACCCGAGCCTCTTGTGGCTCCGACGCCTCCGCTCGCATTTCTACCCATGCCTCGCGCGACCGCGACGCCTTTGCTTGTGCCTCTTCCCGCGCCACGCGTCGACCACAACTCTGACACATGCGGCCCCGTCGACGAGCGTGGCTTGCTTCGTCGACCCTGCCCTCGTATACCACCGTCGCGGGCGTGCCTCTCCTTTAGTTCCTGCTGACCCGGCCTCGTCGACGAGTGCGGCCCGCTTTGCCGACCCCGCCCTCGTTTACTAACATCGTGAGCAGGCCATGCCCTCAGCTTCCGACGCACCGCCGACCCGCACCGAGCCCCCCAGTGTACCACTTGGTTGCCATCCACCGCCGACCCCGAGCATGTGATGGTGACCCATCGCGCAACCAGCGTTCTCCGGCTCGTCGACCAATTGATATTAGCGGCTGACACGACTGCCACTCCTCTAGATGCCTCTCCGGTCCCCTCCTCCGCCCTCGCCGACCCCCACTAGCGTCGCGCTATGGAGGAGTACGTGGCCCTGCTGGCTAACCTCACTTGGGACCTAGTGCCATGTCCACCGGGCACCAACGTGGTCACCGGCATGTGGCTCTTTCGCCACAAGCTGACTTCAGACGGCTCCGTTGACCGCTACAAGGCCCGTTGGGTCCTTTGGGGCTTCACCTAGTGCCCCGGTGTGGACTACGACGAGACCATCAGCCTCGCCACCAAGTTTGCCACCGTGCGAGTCGTCCTCTCCGGGACTGGGCGATCCATCAGTTCGACATCAAGAATGCCTTGCTCCACGACACTCTGACGGAGACTGTCTACTGCAGCCAGCCCACCCGGCTTCGTCGACGCTGCTCGTCTAGACCTGGTCAGTAGGTTGAACCGCTCCTTGTACGACCTCAACCAGGCATCGCCTCCTACTTGGCCTCCATCGGCTTCGTCGAGGCCAAGTAGGACATGTCCCTCTTCATCTACCGGCGCGGTGACGACATCGTCTACCTCTTGCTCTACGTCTACGATATTGTGCTCACGACATCCACCGTCGACCTCCTACAACGCACAATCGTCGCCCTTCAGCGGGAGTTCGCATGAAGGACCTGGGGCCCATTCACCACTTCCTCGGTATCACCGTCGAGCGCTGGCCTTAGGGTCTCTTGTACCTGACCTTCTCCAGGCCCGACATCGCCTACGTCGTCAAGAATGTGTGCCTGCATATCCACACCCTGCAGGAGCCGCCTTACCACTCTCAAGCGGATACTGTGCTATCTCTGCGGCTCCCTCGACTACGTTTTCTACTATGACCCTCCCTGACATCGGAGCTCGTGGTCTACACCGACGCTGATTGGGCTGGCTGTCCCGACACGCGCCGGTCCACTTCCGGTTATGCCGTGTTCCTGGGCGCCAACCTCGTCTCCTGGGCTGCTAAGCGGCAGCCCGTCGTCTCCCGCTCCAGCGCCGAGGTCGAGTATCGCGATGTGTCCAACGTCGTGGCAGAGGCCTCATGGATGTGCCAGCTACTCCAGGAACTCCACAACCCCCTTCAGCGCGCCACCCTCGTCTACTGCGACAACGTCAGCGCGGTCTTCCTCTCCACCAATCCCGTGTAGCATTAGTGCACGAAGCACGTGGAGATCGACCTGCACTTCGTCCGCAAGCGTGTTGGTGATGGTGGCGTTCGAGTTCTCAGTGTCCCCACCACGCTGCAGTTCGCCGATATCTTCACCAAGGGGTTATCGTTGAGTGTGTTCATAGATTTTCGAACCTGTCTCAACATCTGTACAAGATAGAGTTGAGACAGCGAGGGGGAGGGGTGTTAGTACCCGTTTAGGTTTTTGGGGTTTACCACATGTAATTACAGTCTCACCCTTGTGTAATGGCCTAATGGGCCAGACCCAACTAACTTAGTGTATTAATACAACACCCAACCCTGAGTTAGGGTTTCCCACATTTAGAACACATTGTTCAACGTTTAGTCTTAACACCATCATTCACTCAGAGTCTAGTGAAAGTCTTTACTCAGAGTCTAGTGAAAGTCTTTTAACATAACATAAAGTTGATACATGTCCATGGTTGTGCCACTTCCACTAAGTATTTAATGTCCATTTAGCTAGATCTCTAGGTGTTTCTTTCTGGTGCCTATATCTGGGAGTTGTAATCTACACTAGTTAGTTATCTATGCATCGCTATAGTTTCTATATATCATATCTAGTTCCTTTGTATAACACAAACGAACATTAGTTGCAGTGGTTAGAGACTAGTGTTAGTCTTTCTAGAGACCATGGTTCAAATCCTAGTAAATGTGTCTTTTTTTTTATAATTCGCCGAGCGTTTGGAGAAGGGGAGCGGATGTACGAAGGAAGAAACTCCCACATTATATTAGTAGAGATAGAGATGTTCACGGTGCCTAAAGTAAATAAACGAAAATCTGTGTATGTGCGGTGGCGGGGGGGGGGGGGTGTTCACATCAAGTGACATAACATTTAAAGGGTACTTAAGTTTAGGAGTTAGGACACCTTCAGTGTTTAGTCTTAACACCATCATTCACTTAGAGTCTAGTGGAAGTCTTTTTAACATAAAATAAGTTGATTCCATGGCTGTTTCACTTCCATGGAACTGCGACTCACAGTCACAGGCTGTCATCTACGACTCACTGTCCGTAGAGGACTGGCGCGTGTGCAAAATTGTTAGTATATTCAGATTATCAGATATGACAGCTTCTCTTCGGCCATTGAAAGATGGGTATTTTAGTTATCTAGGCTAAAAGTCATTGCATATGGCATATGCCAATCAGACTTTCCTGCTGCTTTTATTTTCTCTATTTCTTTAATTTAACATCCTGTAACTTAATTTGGTAATGAAACACTTTTAAAGGTTGCTAGACCATCTTGTAATCAAAGAATTGCTGAAGTTATTTCACAAATTTTGCTTTGTCTTATAATTTGAACTGTTTATGTGCACTCACATCACATGCAACTCTATCAGGTATCATGCGTGCTGTTCTTATGGCTGGTGCTTACCCAATGGTAGGGAAAATGCTCCCTCCTCGCAAAAATGCTAGAAAATCAGTTCTGGAAACAGCGAGTGGTGCCAAAGTTCGCCTGCACCCACACTCCTGCAACTTTAACCTATCTTTCAGTAAATCTTCTGGGAATCCACTGCTGATATACGATGAGATCACTCGAGGTGATGGCGGAATGTATATAAAAAATTCTTCAGTTGTTGGGTCATATCCTTTGCTTCTAATAGCTGCAGAAATGGTTGTTGCTCCACCTGATGATGATAGTGATGAAGATGAGGAAGATTCTAGTGAGGATGAAGCTGAGGAAAGCACATTGGTACAGCACAAAGAAGAGATTATGTCTTCACCTGACAGCATTGTTTCAGTTGTTGTTGATCGGTGGCTCCGGTTTGACGCTACGGCTCTGGATGTTGCTCAAATATACTGCTTAAGAGAACGTCTAGCATCTGCTATTCTTTTCAAAGTAAGATGATTTTACCTTGGCTGCTGCATTCTTTTAATTTATTTTTGTATTTAGCTTTTTCTATGTTCTACTCTCTATTTTTTCTCCTATGATGGGCCCTGATGGTATCACAATTGAGGTATAGAGATGCTTTGGAGACGTAGCTATAATATGGCTAACCAAATTGTTCAACTATATTTTTCGATCGAATAAGGTGTCTGACGAGTGGAGTATATCGATATGGATCTGTAAGAATAAAAGAGATATTCAAAGTTGTACTAATTTCCAGAGAATTAAGTTGATGAGCCATACTATGAAGCTATGTGAGAGTTATTGAGTATCGTCTGAGAGAAATAACGATGATCTTTTTGAACCAGTTTGGTTTCATGTCTTTAACCATGGAAGCCATTTTCTTAATAAGACAAGTGATGGAGCAATATGGAGAATAAGAGAAGGATCTACACATGGTTTTCATTGACTTGGAGAAGGCTTATGACAAAATACAAGGAATGTTTCAGATGGACTTTGGACAAACATAAAGTTCCAACGAAGTATGTTGGACTCATTAATGTCATACAATAGTGTTGTGACTACTGTTTGAACAAATAATGGGGACACAGATCACTTCCCTATTAGAATAGGACTACATCAAGGATCGGCGGGGCCAGATGGTTTCACCGCTTTAAGTCTGCTAGAGTATAATTTATCCTAATATCATGGCAGCAATTTCGGCTATTTGGAGTAGGAAATTTGGTATTTTTGGAAAACTCAATACTGCTTTTATTTCCTTGATCCCAAAGAAGGAAGAGGCTGACCATGTAAAGTATTTTCGTGCAATAAGCCTTGTGCATAGTTTTGGAAAATTGATTACCAAAATCTTAGCCAACAGATTGGCCTGCAGACTTGATGAGACGGTCTCTCAAAATCAAAGTGCCTTCATCAAGGGACATTTGATTCAAGATAATTTCATGTTGGCGCAGCAGACTTCTTGGCTCCTACATCATCAGAAAAAAGTCCATTTGCTCCTTAAATTGGATATCACTAAAGCTTTTGATTCGGTATCGTGTCCCTTTCTTATTGAAGTCATGAAGCAACTCGGGTTTGGACAATTTTGGAGAGAGATAATTTGTGGTTTACTAGCCTCTTCTTCTACTCAAGTCTTGCTTAATGGTTTTCTAGGGAAGCCTATTATACACAGAAGAGGGCTCAGGCAGGGGGATCCCCTCTCCCCGATGTTGTTTATTTTGGTGATGGACATTCTAGGCCTTCTCTTTTCTAGGGTGAAGAAGTTGGATTGCTGCAACAGTTATCAGGAAGGACTAAATTTCATCGGATCTCTTTATATGCTGATGATGTTGTCCTCTTTCTACACCCCCTCTGCAACAGATATTTCCATTACCATGAATCTCCTGGAATTATTTGGCAAAGCTTCAGGGCTCCATAATAATAAGCAGAAATCCAATGGTTACCCGATTCAGTGCTCCGAGGATGATCTGATGGTGATTCATAACTTGTTACCTTGTGAGAGATCTGATTTCCCTTGCAGATATCTAGGAATTCCTCTCTCCCTACGCAAATTGACCAAAGAACAGCTTCAGCCTATCATAGACAGGATTGCTGATCGCCTACCAAGCTGGAAAGTAAACCTTATGACAAAGGCGGGTAGAGAAGTTATGGTGCAGCATGTGCTCACACGCATGATTGTCTATTTGGCAATGGCCATTGATCTTCCTCACTGGGCTTTAGATGCTATTGACAAGATCAGAAGGGGATTTCTATGGAGAGGTCGCAAGGATGCCAAGGGAGGACATTGCTTGATAGCATGGGGAAGGGTGTGTCGGCCTAGGAGGTCTTGGAATATCTAGCTTAAAGGAATTGTGTTGGGCCCTTCGCATGAGATGGCTTTGGTTGCATAAATCTGATCAAGGACGTCCTTGGGCAAATTTTTCTATACAAGTTCCACAAAAGGCAAAGGCTTTCTTCTCCACTGTTTTGATTTTAGAAGTGGGGAATGGAACCCACACTCTGTTCTGGACAGACAAGTGGATCTTGGGTCAAAGAGTAAGTGATTTGGCTCCTAGGTTGTTTGCAATTTTACCAAAAAGAATTGCAAATAATAGAACTGTTCTAGAGGCTTTAACTAACAGAAAATGGATCTCTGACATCAAAGGGGCTCTTTCAGTTGGAGCCATAGTGGACTACTTGTAGCTGTGGGGTTTGCTATCAGAAGTGGTGCTACGGCCTGATGTAGAGGATAAGCATATATTAAGTTTAGCTAGAGATGGCAAATACTCGGCCAAAACAACATATGAAGGCTTCTTTGCAGGTTCAACAGTTTTTGACCATTATCCTTTGGTATGGAAAACTTGAGCCCCCAAAAGTGTTGTTTCTTCCTTTGGTTGGTTGCCCATAGGAGATGTTGGACTACGGACAGCCTTGCTAAGAGAGGGATGGATCACCCGACAAGATGCCTCTTATGTGACCAGGAAGAAGAAACCCTGGACCATCTCCTTGTCTCTTGTGTGTTTACAAGAGAGTTTTGGTTTCATCTCCTTAGACCTTTTGGTTTAGAAAGCCTGGCTCCACAGCCAGGGTTGTCCCACCTTCATGAACTGGTGGGAGCAAATCACAGGAGTCATGGCTGGCTTGCCTAAAAAAGGCCTCAACTCCTTAATTGCCTTGGGGGCCTGGAAAATTTGGAACTTCGAAACATATGTGTATTTGATGGTTGGACTCCAAGTTTGGCCTGATCTATATGGCTAGCATGGGAGGAGAGATTGTTTTAGGAAGCGACAGCGGCTAAGGGGCTTTCCTACCTTGCTGCCCTCCTTCCTGAGGTCTAGCATCTTTTGAGTGGTTGTGTGTGTCTGATGGATTGTTTTAGTTATCTGTGTTTTTGGCCTCTGTAAAGAGACCTTTGTATTTGAAGGCCTCTTTTTCCGTTCTTAATATAATGAGGCGCAGTTCTCCTGCGTTTTTAAGAAAAAAAACATCAAGGATCGGCTTTGAGCCCTTACCTTTTTGCCTTGCTGATAGATAAGGTCACAACGGATACACAATGGGATATCCCTTGGTGTATGTTTTTTTCGGACGATATAGTGTTATTTGGTGAAAGTCAAGCGGGAGTAAATAGGAAACTAGAGTTGTGTCTGAAGACTCTAGAATCCAAAGGTTACTTAGTAGAACGAAAACAAAATATATGGGATGTAATTTTGGCACTACACATGAGGAAGGATATGTTAGTTTGGAAGGTCAAGTAGTGTCTAGGAAGGACACATTCATGTATTTTGGATGAATGCTACGTAGAACAGGATTATTGATGAAGATTTTAACCATAGAATCAAAACAAGGTTGATGAAGTGGTGTCAATCACCCGTCGTTCTATGTCAAGAGTGTTACAGAAGTCAAAATGCAAGTTTTATAGGACATCAGTTAGACCTTCTATTTTGTATGGGAGAATATTGGTCTATAAAATATGACATGTTCAACAGATAAGTGTTACAGAAATACGTATGTTGCATTGGATTTGTGGCTATACAAAAGTGGATTAAGTTAGAGTGATGATATATGTTATAAGCTAGAGGTAGCACCAATTAAAGAAAAATTTGTCCAACACCGGTTGAGATGGTTTGGACATATTCAATAGAGAACTCTAGAGCGTAGTCGGATCGCAAGGCATGATAGTAATGACTAATGAGAAGAGAGGAATAGGTAGACCAAAGTTGACATGGGAAGATGCATTAAAATGACGCTTGAAAGGATGAGATATATCCAAAGATTTAACCTTGATAGGAGTGCATGGGAAACAACTATCCATGTACCTGAACCTTAATTTGTGCGTTCTATTGTGTTTTTTTAACTATAGCTTACTCCAATTTACTTGGATAAAAGGCCTTGTCATTGTTGAAAGATGTTGTCTGAGGTAAACTCCAACCGGGTGGTGGAATGCACCCACCTAATCCTAAGAACGAGGGCACTGTCTAGGGTTAGCCTGATATGGTGCAAGAACACTAGAGCACACGAGTGTTTAGAGTGGTTCAGGCCGCCGGAGCGTAATACCCTACGCCCACTAGGGTGTTGTATAGCTGAGAGCTTGAGTGTGAGTTTGAGCCCGTCGCTTGTAACACATGTGCCCTCCATTTTATAGTCCAAGGGAGGCATGTACAAGGGTGTTGTGCCCTGACACGTGGTCCCCAGCGATCTAGTATTAAATATATACAACATGGAGTAGTAAATGTTGCGGTGGACAAAGATCTTTTCCTCGCCCGCCGTGCCAATCTTCTGACTAGGCGTGTCTTTCGCCCCTTTTGCTGTCTTGTGCTTGTTGTAGAGTACGCCTGGTATGTTGATGTATGTAGGGGCCATCCTTACTGACGTGTGGTTTATTTAATGTGATGGACGCGCACGTTCTTCTGAGCCAACGACTGCTCCTGATGGTGCCGCCCTCGCGCGCGGTGCCAAGTCATAGCCGCCTGCCTCGGTATCACACGGCGTACTGTGCAAACCATGCGCGTGGCGCTGACACACAATTGCTTGCATCGGTAACGTGCGGAGCGGTCATTCAAGCCTGCATGGCCTGACAAAAGCCTGCCTATGCCCTGTGCACAACAAGACACACCGCAATCGCTCGTTTGAATGAGGGCGGTGAGCTTGCTTCCAGTCGAAGGCTTGTGCCACGCGCCCATGGGCCATGTGGTAGCACGGGACCCCTGTCCGAGTAGAGAGTGGGGACCAAGGGCGCATGCTGGCCTGAAGACTTGAGCCCTGCTTGCTGGGGGTTTGAATGCCAGACAAGGAGGTCCAAGACCCGCCCATAGGGGTCCGGACGGCATTGGTGGAGGTCTAGGACCCGCCCATGGAGGTTTAGGCTCATGGCGGTAGTCCCTGAGCACTTTCACCCTTGGGACACGTGGCGGCATCTGATCTGCCCCGAGCGAGGAGCGGGTCCCGAGGCCAATGGTTTAGTTAGACTGGTCCGGGCCGATGGGCCCGACTGCTCAGTTCCTTAGTACGCGGTTGTAGGTAACCACATGAGTATCTGCTCAGTTCCTTAGTTACTGGGTACCGACAGTGGTCCCGGTTGCTCAGTTCCTTAGTGCGTGATTATAGGTAACCATGCGGGTATTTGCCTTTACACATTAGGAGAGTTACAGGATACCGACAGATACCATGCTGACCTGTCAGTTGCACCAGCAACTTGTCATGCAATTCATTCTGCATAAGCAGTTTCTTTATAATTGATATATGTAGAAGAAAAGTGGTACCGATGAATCTTCAATATGTTACTTCCTCCAGACTCAGATGGGTGATGTTTTGGAGCTGTTTGAAGCATAGTCACAAGAAACTGGTACGGTGGTAGCGACCCTCGACCCGGGAACGTGGGGTCATTTTCGTTACCACAATGTAAAAACCTCTCACATTTACTGTACCCCGTTCCTCGACCCTATCAACACGGGAACTTTGTGACTATGGTCTGAAGTCATCCACTTCGAACTTTGATTACTTCTTTTTACAATATATTTATAAAACTTGGGGAAATGTATACTTCTGTGGTGCTCCCTGCGTTCGAAATTATAGGCCTCCCTCTTCCAAATCATAGGTCTTTTTGTTTTTTCTACATATCATATATCTAAATATAGCGTATGTCTAGGTACATATCTTTTTGCAATGTAGGTAGAAAAAGCCAAAATGACCTATAATTTTGGACGCAAGGTGTACTAGTTTTCTAGACAAACCTGCTGTTACCATTTCCCAAACTTTCAAACTCAATGGTAAAAGGTAATTGAATGGTCAGAGTGTGGAATATTGATTTCGTACAACCCTGTAACATTACTTATTCGTGACTGGAGGGAGTATTATTTTTTACACAGTTACTCCTAGTTGGTTTTGTTTGGATGAAGCACCTGGACGATCTTCTCAATTGCTATGCACTCTTCTTTCAAACTGTTGAGCTATGACATGTCTTTCTGTTTCTGATAAAATTTGTTTTCTACAGGTGAAACATCCACAAGATGTTCTACCTCCTGCGCTTGGAGCGTCAATGTATGCCATCACATGCATCCTTTCATTCGATGGTTTGCCTTCTATGGTTCCACCTAATGACCTTTCAGCAAACCGAGGTTCAGGCCAGGATTTAGCAGAAGCTAGCAAGTTCTCTCAGGGAAGAAGAGCGGGCTATATTCCACCTAGTGGTTTTCTGATGTCCTTGTTAGCTGATAGGACCCATAATGCACCTTCTTTCCAGAACTCATCTAACCATCCAGGAGGTGGTTCAGCGCATACTCGGCCATCCAGGGCTCCTGTTGGTAGGTTTGATCGATCTCGGCGACCTTTCCGCAATTCTGGACCTGGGAGTTCAGCACCACGTTCTTTCAAAAGGCAGCGCGACGCTCCACGGTGAGCAGGGCATAAAGGCAGGCTTCTGCATGCCATTTCGGATGTGCTTTGTCAACGGTGCCTAGTCTAAGAAAAGGACGTGCTATAGAATCACAAGCTTTGCTGTGTTCCGTTGTAGAAATGAAGGAAAAGAATTATAGCACTGCATCGGATTCCTTTGTCGAAGAGTTTTTGTAGGTATGCCCCCTGAGTATTTTGTGTACTTTGCTCAGCCGAGCTCATTTGCACCGTAGACCTCAGAGGTGCCTGTAATCTTTTGGATGGAGTTCGGATGTTAAAAAGAAGTGGGAAAGAAAAGCGAAGACCTGTTATCTGCTCAAATGATGAGCCCCATAATTGACGGTATCACTGGACCATAGATGAACTTTGTGCTGTAGTGCCATAGACAATATGGTGTGACGGGCGAGTGGAATTTGCCCTGCATCGCACGCTCTAAATTTTGTCCTTGTATGTACGTACTTAGTAATTACCCTTTCTTTGAATTCAGTTTTGTAGTGAGACCAACATGATATGGTTGGTTTCCAGGCTAGTCGGAATGTTGGATTGTTGAGGACAAGAGGGGTCCATCACTCTACCAGTCGGGCATGCCGGCTCTGTTTAGGATAACTTAAAAAGTGAATTGGAGCAGCTCTACTAGTGGCACTGGGGTTCACCAGTCGGGCATGTAATGTAATGCCTGTTCAGGGATAACTTCACTGAAGAAAAGGTAAATCTGTAGCAGCGCTCTACTAGTTACGACTTCAATGGTTAACTCCGTGAAGCACTTTTGTAATGGATTTGAGATTCAGCAATCACCACGATTGTAAAAAAGAAAAAGAAAACGTTTGGTTAAACAACAGCTTTAGATGAAAATGTTTTGTTTTAAAGCTGGATGAGCTAGGTTAGAACAAGTATGTCTTCGTAATCTAATATCGAGCGTTTAACAGGGGCCTGGAGATGAAAGGTAAACGAGACGGTGCTCCTGCCAAAAAAAAAAGGTTCGGTACATAACGCTAAAAGAATTGTTCGTGGACGCACGTGTCAGAGCCGAGAGGGGTTTCGTCGTCAGGCAGTCCGGTGCCTCACCACACGAATCCAGCGTGCTTGGCACGGTTATCGCGTTGCACGTCTGGCGGGATGACGACCGGCTTTAATGCTTGTCCTTATTGCGATAATAAATCCTGTCGATTTCAGACAGGAGCAGGAGTAGGTGTTTTTTGCGTCGTCCGGTGCCGGCGGACTAGCCGGTTCAGATCACCGTCCATTTCTGATTCCTTTGCTGGAGCCCACTAGAAAAAGAAAATAGCAGGAGAGGCAATCCCTCCGTCCAAGAAACAGTAATATTTATATCTCTGAATAAAACCTATAAGTACATATTCCATGAGTTCTCTGAATAAACTTATAAGTACATATTCCATGAGTAATCTGGCTACACAATTCAGATGTTATGAATACTAGCTTCGTTTATGTTCGATTAAAACTGAGGATAGCCTGGATAGGTAGAGTGGGATGTCGGCATTTGAAGCTTTTAAAGAGATTTGCAGTGAAGCCCTGCTGTGTCGGTCACCACAATTAGTCTTCAACGACTCCACTAGCAGAGTCTGAAAACGTCGGTCAAACTCTTCGTGACCACAATATATAGATAAAATATAGTACTGCACGATTACACTGGATTCGGAAGAAGGGATCCCAATTTCCACTACTAGTACCGCCACCACCAGGTATGAGTATGACCGTGACGCCTCCTTCTCGTCAAGAGAGGGGACCATACGATTGGCTATCGTTGCTGGTGTCTGTGTGTTGGTGGGCGGCACGGTCCCTCCTGGCGCAGGGGATCGCTGGCCTGGGTGACAACGCCATCGTGATTTCGATTTGGTGCCGGAATCAATGGGGTATACGGTGACGGCCTGACGGGGGACGGGGGGAGGGAGGACTGCGTCAGCGAGCGCCACCGCAGTGGCCGTGACGCAGCGGCTCCCGTCAGGCGCGCGCGCGACTTCACGCCTGACGCCTCCCACCGCTGGCGCCTCTCGCACGCTCGTCTCGTGATGTCAGATGTCACCCGCTTGTTGCGCTAAGCAAAGGCAAACGCGTGTTTTTTATACTTGGACTTGGACTAACCGACGCGGCGACGCCTGAATAAATTATAGTAGTAGGTTTACTTATATTTTAAATTATATATGTTATATTAATACTCCTACAGTACGCAGTACTGTGCTACTATCATTATTTTTTTCTATAAACAAGTCGATGATGGCGATCTGAATCGAGTAGTACGAGGGAAATACAGCCGCAAGTTTGGATGGACTGATGGAGGTGCATAATGGAAATGGCCATGTGAGTTTTGATGGTGTTTGTTGGATCGTGTAGATAGGTTCGATGTACCCATGGAAATCGGGATTACCACTTATGTGCCTGAAGTGGTCCACTGTTTCCAGAAACTTTTATCTAATCTTATCAAAATGATAGTCAGTTGTCTGTGCCTTGCTACGGTTTTCATATATCATTATATAAATAAGTATTCAAATATTTATTCATATATATAATTATTGTTTATTTTCTTAACACTAAAATATATGAGGTCTGTTGGTTAGCCTCAAATTTTTAGAGCTGAGGAGCGTTGGTTCGAGTGGTCACTCTGTACTGTTTTTTGCGTGGGCGGGGTTGGGTGCTAGGCCCAGGAGCTGGCCGCGCGGGCGCCGGAGGTCTATAGGGTTTTTTTTTGCACGATGTGGTAGCTGCGCGGACGAGATCGGATGCTGGGCAGGAGCCCACAGGGCACGACAACGAGATGGGGCGTGTGAAGCGAGGCCAGAGTGTTAGCGTGGAGGATGAAGTCATGGTAGAACTAGCTGTCCACATTAATTTCTTAATATAATAGTATATAGATTAGCGTGCTGTTTTTTTAGTTGTACAATGAGCAACTCCTAGCGTGTCGATT
Organism: Zea luxurians; assembly: GCA_029449295.1. Lineage (NCBI taxonomy): Eukaryota > Viridiplantae > Streptophyta > Magnoliopsida > Poales > Poaceae > Zea > Zea luxurians. Next base: position 7,354,660 of record JAOPSE010000016.1, read on the forward strand.
AGTAAGTCCTAGCGTGTTAAAGAGAAAATCCCAGAGAGCGTGTAGGTCAGTAGGTGTAGGTGTGAGAGAAAATTGCAATAAAGCGTTGTCAATTTGTCATGCACCATGTACACGCACGATGTACGTAGGTTCGGACGCGTGATACCATACCTCCTCTATGTATAGTAGATGATTAAATGTAAATGCAGACAAAACTTACATACTCATACGGTGTATAAGATAGTCAGAGAGAACAACCCGAGTTGTTTGGTCAAATCAGTTCATCCCAGATTAGCTAGATCCAATTTATGCTACTCTACACTTTTCTTTTAAATTACAAAGAAGGATAGAGTTATATCTTTGGATGGACGGTGAGTTCTTCAGTAGAGGTTTGTCAAGTATCTAGTAACGAGTTTTCGAAGTAAGGCCTTGCCGAGCAAGTTTGCGAGGCAGAGCACCGATCAGATCCCTACCGAGCAAGTCTATAAGGCGGAGCGACCGATCAGGTCCCTACCGAACAAGTCCGTGAGGTAGGACGACCACCTAGGCTCTAACCAAGAAAGAGAAGCAAGGTGAAAACCAAGTTAAATGTTGCAAAGTTCACGGCAACTAAGACAAGACAAGACATGACATAACATTCCGGGCCATGGCCAGTCATCCGAACGCCAGACCGAAGGCACGCCGAGTGGCCGCTATCGACATGATCGCACCTCACTAAGTACGTCACCCAAACGCGCTCCCATAGCCTCGAGGGCAGGACAACCCTATACATAAAATACCTTAGCATCAGAGTTTCTCCAGTAACCTGAATACCAGGTCGCAGCAGATACACCATGCCGAGTGTACACTTACGCACGCCAACGAGTGAAATGGTCTCGTGATGACGGGCAAGGCCACACGACGCACGACTACTCCATAAGACTGACCTGCGGGACCGACCACACACTACCACAAGAATGTCAGCGAAAGACCATGAGGACGAAACAATACGTCATGATAGAAGTACAGCTACGCACGACCCTACGGACAGCATCAGAGGAACCACGCTTTCCAAGGGCCACCGGCCAGGCTCCCCCAGCAGAATACAAGTCCTCATTGTAAAATCCAGCTCTTGAACTATAAAAGGTAAGGACACCCTCTTTTTTGAACACACAAGCACACCAGATAGAACACGCTCCATAGCAATACTACGATCAGCATTATACTAGACTAGGGCGCAAGCCTGAACCAGTATAACACACCCTCTTAAATCATTCGCTTGAGTCCCGATGGCTCACCATTCGAAGTGAGTTCGCGCTAACTTCCCCTCCGAACACACATCCTACTGTCCCCTGGTTTCCAAAATCACGACAAAGGTCCAACTACTCGTTTCTTACCATAGGTGTTGTGCGAACATGATGCACACCACTGGTTTGCCGCATTAGCGAGTGTGATATGCCACAATTACAAGTGTCTAGTTTAGTACATCATAGTTGGTAATAAGTGGCAAAGCTAGGATTTAAGTTGGAGGGATAAATTAGATTGTGGGGGAATGCTAGGTAGTATTTTGTACTATCTATATGGTGATTAGCTAAGATAATTAGTGGCTCCTAAGAATTAGGAGAGCATTAGGGGTCATTGCCCCTTCAGCCCCTGTCTTCGCCCCTAGTTGTAATTACGCACTCTATATAGTGCTTGCGACCTTAGGAGTGACTAACTACAAGGATACCTTTTGACTGTAACATTGCTTCCTAAAATAAATATGAAGGACCAAAGTCCTATCTCAACCACCTATGTGTCAAGCGGCTGATTTGGTCAGGGGTGCATGTGGTGTTGGATCATTAGAGCCATCCTGTCATGAGGGTGTCCTAGGAAGCCAGGGCTCTCGCGTAAGGTCCTCGACATGCAGGACCCTAGGCCCTGTTAGAATGGGGCTTGGCCCTAAGAGAGTTGGACTCTAGAGATGCATGACTGGCATTGTGTGTCTGTCGTTTCTTAATAGAGTTCTAGAGGATGTTTTGCCAACATCTGATGATATGTCTTGGTGCTTACAAAAGCCTTGTTTTTTTACCTTCCTTCTGTCTTAATAGAGATCCATATTACATTTAATTTACTATTGTTGGAACTTGCTCTCCTGGGCAAGTTGATCCAACGGGAAAGTGGAAAGAGTGTTTGCAAAGTTTAACGTGGGATGGCAATAGCTCTGTTAATCTAGCCTTTCAAGGGCACTATACGGGGGTATTTATAGGCACTCGAGTGACCACGCGTCCCTTGTCAAAGACGTTTATGCCCTCGAGTACCTGGTCTATCCCCAGAATATTCTCACGAGTGGAGGTTACAGATTGTCATTACAGAAAGGGCTATTACAGACGCGGCCCGTAATATGCTTATCCGCGCGGGGCCCGTTATAGTGGGCCGAATCCTACCTGGGCCTCCCGACGCGGTGAGGACGTGGGACCAGTAGACTTCGACAGAGCCTTCGTCTTGCAACGGAGAGGACGAAGGGGGACCGCGCCGGTCTTCATCCAATCGGCGCTTTCGGCTTGTTCGGGCGTGCTCTGTGGATGTGGTCTTCGTCGGTGTAGGGAGCCGACGAAGGCATTGAGCGAAGGATAGCGTGTTCACCTTCGCCCCAACATTTGCCCTCCGAGGGACCAGTTCGACTAAGTCATCTGGTGCCAAAGACGTCGCTAGATGGTGGAGGCGCTGCCCTCGCTCGAAGTGGTCCCGCGGGGGTTTTTGAAATGTGACCATTGATGGACGTGTTACTGTTGGACTGCGTGTTTCCTAAAGCGCCGCGTACTATCTATAAAAGGGCGGGCGCGGCCGGGACTGTTTCTTACCCTTGCATGCGCCAAAACCCTAACCTTTTCAAACCGCTCGCCTATCCTCCTTGCTCTTCCGCTCCGGAAATCTGGCCCGCGTCAAGCAGACCGCACGCCGCCGCCGACGGTACGTAGTAATGTCTTCTTCCTCATCTGCTGCAAGTGCGTTGTCGGTCGATCCGTCGTCCGAGGATACCCTGAGTGATTTGGTGGCAACGGAGTTGCAGCCGGGCCACACCGTGGAGTTCGACACTTTGAGGATCTCCTCGGTTCGCGTGTAGGAGATGCAGTTGCTTGGATACTCCGGTGGCGGTGTTGGGCGGGTTCTGGGTGCCGAGGAGATCCCTGAGCCTGAGGGCGAATTGGTTGTGTTCGAGGCATTTTTCATTGCCGGCCTTCGTCTCCCGGCGCATTGCTTCGTGGCGGAGGTTTTGCGGAGGTTCAACGTGCAGGTCCACCAGTTGACACCTAACACCGTGGTTGCCCTGGCAAAGTATGTTTGGGCGGTTGCTTCGTACGACGGTCAGCCGTCTGTGGAAGTCTTCGCCAAAAACTATTGTCTGCACTGGCTGAAGAGGAAAATAGGAAATAAGATTGCACAATTTGGATCGTGCACCTTCACACCGAGGACTGGAAAGACTTCGGCGGAAGTTGTGGAAATAGTCCCTTGCGCTTGGAACAAGTGGGGCAACTGGTGGGACTTTTGGTTTTATGTCACTGGTGGGGAAGTCGAAGATCTCCCTGGGCTCCCTACAGCCATTATGTGCTCTCACTGCTATGTGGCGTTCCCACCGTTCGAGGTGGCGGAGGACGATGAGGACGAAGGGGCCCTTTGGTACGTGTAACGCCCTGAATTTGGGGGTAGATTTTTTTTCTTCTTTTCCCTCACCAAATTCAGGCGTTACCCTTTCCTTTTCCCTTTTCTCCTCGCTAAACCTTGATCTTTTCCAAAGTATAACGGGATTCGGCTTGAGATCCCATGTAAAGCAAAACCCTAAAATATTTTATTTTGTGTGATGCACCATGCCGAACCATGCATACCTTTTGATTGTTTAAAAATGTGAAGGCATTCATCTAGAGGAAATAGATTTTAGAAAAAGAAAAAAACCTTTTTCTTCTCCTCTTCCCCCTCCTTCCCCATTTTCGGCCCAGCCCCCCCCCCCTTCCCCCCCGCGTGGGCCTCGCGGCGGCCCAGCCGCCCCCCCTTCCCCTCCCGCCGTGGGCCGCCTGGCGGCCCAGCCGCACGCCCCCCTCCCCCTTTGGGCCCAGCCGGCCCAACCGCCCCCTCCCCTTTCTTTTTCCAAAAATCCCCTCCCCGCGGGTCCCGCCCGTCATCCCTCTCTCTCTCTCTCTCCCTCACCCTTACCCTAACCCGCGCCGCCGCCGCCCCTCCCCGGCGCCGTCGCCGCCGTCCTCCCCTCTGGTGAGGCCCTCCCTCCTCCCTCCCCCTCCCTCTTTCCTCCCCTCCCTCCTCCTTCCCTCCCGTCGGCGCCCGGCCACCCCGCGCCGCCCGCCTCGGCCCCGGCCCCGGCCGCCCGCGCCCCTCCCCCGCGCCGCCCCGCCTTCGGCCATCCCCGGCGAGCCCGCCGCGCCGGCCTCGCCCCGCTCGGCCCCGCCCCCGGCCGCCCTCGGCCACCCCGTCCCGCGCCCCTCGACCCCGCCCCCATGCCCGGCGAGCTCGGCCGCCCCCCGGCGACCTCGGCCGCCCGACCCCGGCCTCGGCCGCCCCTGCCCGGCTCGGCCGCCTCGCCGCGCCCGGCCCCGACCTCGCCCGACCTCGCCGCGCCCCGCCCGGCTCGGCCGCCCCGCGCCCCGGCCCCGGCCCAACCGCCCCGCCCCGCGTTCGGCCACCCCCCCGGCGAACCCGCCTCCGTCCCCGCCCCGACGTGGTGACCGACCGTGTCCTCGCTCGCCCGTGCCCGCTTGCCCCAGCGTGCTTGCCCGCTCGCCCCGCCGTGCCTTGCTCGCGTCGCGACGGCCCTCGGCGTGGCCTCGAGCTCGGCTAGCGCACGGCCCCGACGCGTGCGCGACTCGTTCGCGGCACGTTAAGTGTGGCTTTGCGCGTGCGCGTGTTCGCGCAGCGTTCTGGCGTAGCTCGTCGTGCTCGCGACGCGACGCATAGCGCCCTGTCGCGCTCGCGACACGATCGTCTACCCCCTAGCCCCCGTCGACCCCCCACCCTGTATCCTATGCGCGCTAATCACGTTGTTTATATTAATAAGATAGGAGTCTCAATTCGGAAATTGGTTACGTTGGTTAATTTGTATAGCTAATCGTCTATCTTATTCGATGTTAATCTACTAAAAATGGTCACGTTTACATTAGTGCATGTAGCTAATTCTTATCATTGAAGCTAAGTAGACCTGGAGCACGTAGCATTTAGTTGTTCGTCTACCCGTAGTGCGTCTTGGGCATAAGCTTTAACCCTCGCGAGACCTTTCCCCGCCTCTTTCTAACCATGGTAAATTCATCATCATATGTGACATTCTATGCATATTTACTTTATTTGTTCTCTTGTATGGTGTACTGTTTGTTTCCTGATTTGAATGGATGGATGCATGTATGCTTGCAATCGCATAGAGAACGATCCGGTTGAAGAGCCCGAGGAACTCGCAGGAGAAGCCCCTGAGCAGCAGTCGGTTGGTGGAGGCAAGTGTCCCTTGACCTATCTCTGTCCTACTCATTCCTTAATTCACCTCCCGCATTACACATGTATACCTAAGGATTGACTAGCTTTTGATATCCATGTCCTTGTTTACCTATTTGGGTTGGATTATTATTGTTTAGCTTTATGCTATTGCTCAACTTTAATCAATGAACATGATGAGATTATCCATGATACGTTGTTTTCCCCCTTCTTATTATGATGTTGTACTTGTGACCTTTAAGAGGGCTCGAGCGGTTTCTCGAGTGCCTCTCCGTAAGGACCTGTTCTATGGATGACCGCCCGGGAAAACAGTGCAACCATGAGGGTGGAGTGGGACGCCCTTAGCTGAATAATTAGAGGATCTGGGGTGTAGTTCGCTTAGCCGTTGTGCCGTCAATGGGGCTCGGTGTATGCGGCTCGCTCTGCCAAGGTTGATTTGTCCCTTGGGGAGGAGTGCGGTACATTTAGGAAACCTAACGGGCGGCTACAGCCCCAGGGAATCTTTGTAAAGGCTACGTAGTGATGCTCTGCTGGGTCACCTTGGTAGTGACCAATGGAGAGTCATGATCTCCGGGCAGAAAGGGAATCATGGCTTGTGGGTAAAGTGCACAACCTCTGCAGAGTGTTAGAAAACTGATATATCAGCCGTGCTCGCGGTTATGAGCGGCCAAGGGAGCTCCAATGATTAGTGGTACTCGATCAGAGACATTTTGGGTCTGCAGGCGGCAATGAGACTGATGGTTTTGGTTATGGCTATGGTGCTGGTAAGTGGTATTCTTTCCGTTTGGAAAGGGTACGTCGGGCTAATAACTTGGATTAATGCTAAAACCTGGCTTTCTACTAGTAAGTAATAATCTGACCAACTAAAAGCAACTGCTTGACTTACCCCCACATAAAGCTAGTCCACTACAGCCAAACAGGATACTTGCTGAGTATGTTGATGTGTACTCACTCTTGCTCTACACACCAAACCCACCCATCCCCAGGTTGTCAGCATTGCAACCACTGCTCAGGAGAAGATGAAGCTGTGGAAGGAGATTTCCAGGAGTTCCAAGACTACGACGAGTTCTAGTTGTGGGTTAGCGGCAACCCCCAGTCGGCTGCCTGTGAAGGCCGCAGTTATCTACGTTTCGTTTTCGCACTTTGATTTATTGTAAGGACTACGTGGACGTCTCAGACGTATGGTGTAATTGACTATTATTTCCCTTTTAATACTATTTTGAGCACTGTGTGATGATGTCCATGTTATGTAACTGCTGTGTACGTGAATAACTGATCCTGGCACGTACATGGTTCGCATTCGGTTTACCTTCTAAAACCAGGTGTGACATAAGTGGTATCAAAGCCAGGCTGACTGTAGGACCGCTAACCTAGAGTAGAATGGTCGTTCTAAGGGCTATAGACCTCTGTCCCTGCCTTGACTTTGGTACCCCTTCAAAAGTTGGTCATATCGACCAAACCTATGTTCTACTATATATTATACCTTGCTGAAAATTTTGTTTTATTCTAATCCTTCATTTATTTATGATTCAATATTTGCTGGTCATATTAATTCTGTTCTCACTCTTTTGCTTGCGGTGTCTTTTGTAGATGGCTCGACTTAGACACACTGCACGAAAGTCCGTCATCCCCTTCTTACCCTCCCGCCTCGCGGAGCGTCCACTTCGCCGTCTTGTGGCCGGTCAGTCCAGCCACTTGGAGAGACTGCACCACCGCCTGCATGAGGAGCAGGAACGTCGACGACAGGAGCAGCAGGGCTCTTCTTTCTCGCTCTAGCAGGAGATAGAGTCCGTGAGGAGCTGCTCCCCTGTGCTTCCCCTGGAGGCGCCCCCTGCACCACCACTGGGCGCCCCAGCCCCTGGAGTAGCTGCTGGAGGAGACCCAGACGACGGAGGTGGCGACGGCAGCCCGAGCCACGACACTGACTTCCCTGCTAACCAGGAGCCGGAAGGATGGGTCGCTCGACCTATCACTCGCGACGCTGCTCGCGGGTGTCACTTCCACGATGCGCTCGACACCCTGCTACGTCGGGCACTTAACCGGCGTACTTGGTCCATCGAGTATCGCTGTGTGGTCTACCAGCATAGTCGCGGGGTCTACCCGGACCGCTGGGAGGCGACCTACTTGGTGCGCCGTCCGGAGAACAGTCTCTAGGGTGCAGAGGCCTGCTCAGAGCACTATTCTATCTCTGAGCGGGACTCAGCTGAGGCAGCCATGCAAGATGCTGCACGGCGTGCGCTTTCGCACTACTGCTCGGTTCTCGGTGCGGTAGCTGACGGTCTCGACCTGAAGTATTACCCCCGCCGTCCATCTGGCAGCACAGGAGGCATGATTGTTTCACCTGTTAGCGAGGACAATCCTAGGTTGAGCAGCACAGTCAACCTAGACGCCGTGCTAAACACGGAGCTGGACCATGCACTAGACGAGCTGAGTAGGGCTCGTGCTGAGATCGCCCTGCTGCGGGCTGAGCGCGCGGAACGTCGTCACCTGGATGATGGTTCCCCCGCCCCCGTCGGGACTCAGCACCCGTACCGCTCACCTCGGCGTGGACGCCAGTCTTATGGCAATCCCGACTGCAAGACCAAGATAAATCTAGAACCATAGGTTGTTAGAGTTGGATCTTGTAATTAATACAAAATATATACGTAGAAGCTACAGTCTTAGCGTTAGTCTCGCTTTTAGTTAGTCTTAGTTAGACAGGGTAGTTTGCTATATCTTGTGCATTTATGTTTGTCATGATGAACTATGTTTGGTTTGGATCTTTGTAATGACTGTCAACAGAGTGTGGGTATCCCCTGCATTTTGGTTTACCTGTTATATGTTAATGGAGTTAGTTATATAGTTGGGAAACCTTTTATTCCACTTTCCTCTTTATCTGAGAAGCTGTGTTGGTCTGTGTTGGAGATCAGTGAAGATGCTCATCTGTTCAGTGCTGTTGAAGAATTCTATACACTTTTCTTATGCTGCAAGATTTGCCAGATCAGTTCTGATGTGTGGTTGCGTTCTGCAGATGTCAGAAAACAGGCACAGAGGAGGAAGGCGTGCTCAGCAGGAGCGAGCTGCTCAGCCGGATGAGGTGCCTCAGTAGCAGCATCTGCCGCCCCCGCCTCCGATGTCCATCGAGCAGATGTTTCTGATGCAGACTCAGGCAGTTCAAGCCATCGGTCAAACTCTGGCCGCCATTCAGCAGTAGCAGCAGCAACAGCAGCAGGCTCCACCTTAGCCTCAGATGCCTCAGATGCCCAGAGATAAGCGTGCTGAATTCATGAGAGGTCATCCCCCAACATTTGCTCACTCTTCTGACCCCATGGATGCGGAAGACTGGCTGCGCACTGTGGAGCGGGAGTTGCATACCGCTCAGTGTGATGACAGGGAGAAAGTCTTGTATGGTCCCCGCCTGTTGAGAGGAGCAGCTCAGTCATGGTGGGAGTCTTATCTCGCCACCCATGCCAACCCCGACGCCATCACTTGGGAAGAGTTCAGAGGTAGCTTTCGTCAGTACCATGTGCCTGCAGGTCTGATGACAGTGAAGAAGGAGGAGTTCCTGGCCCTTAAGCAAGGGTCATCATCTGTCAGTGAGTATCGAGACAGGTTTCTGCAGTTGTCCCGCTATGCTCCTGAAGATGTCAACACCGATGCTAAGCGACAATACCGTTTCCTGAGAGGCTTGGTTGACCCTCTTTAGTATCAACTGATGAATCACACCTTCCCGACATTCCAGCACCTCATTGACAGAGCAATTATGTCGGGGACCATAATTAGGGGTACCCTCAAGACGCCTAATTCTCAGCTGGTAACCCCCATCAGCATAAAGCTGCAGAGGCCTGATGGGTTTGATTAAGTCAGGGATCAGTCCATACGAGCGACTCGATCACGCCACGCCCGAGCCTAGCCTCGGGCAAGGGCAGCCGACCCTGAGATGTTTCCGTCTCGCCCGAGGCCTCCTCTTTCATGGCAGACGCATCTCCGGCTCGCCCGAGGCCTTGCCTTCGATAAGAAGTAACCCTGACTAAATCACCGCGCCGACCGACCAAGTCACTGGGGCCTTTAACGCAAAGAGTAAGACTGACGGGCAGCCAGGCTTGGCCAAAAGCGCCAGAGGAAGCTCCGCCCGACCCAGGGCTCGGACTCGGGCTAAGGCCCCGGAAGACGGCGAACTCCGCTCCGCCCGACCCAGGGCTCGGACTCGGGCTAAGGCCCCAGAAGACGGCGAACTCCGCTCCGCCCGACCCAGGGCTCGGACTCGGGCTAAGGCCCCGGAAGACGGCGAACTCCGCTCCGCCCGACCCAGGGCTCGGACTCGGGCTAAGGCCCCGGAAGACGGCGAACTCCGCTCCGCCCGACCCAGGGCTCGGACTCGGGCTAAGGCCCCAGAAGACGATGAACTCCGCTTCGCCCGACCCAGGGCTCGGACTCCACCCCGACCTCTGCCGAACGACCTCCGCCTCGCCCGACCCGGGTGCTCAGGTTCGGCCTCGGCCATGCAGGACAGACTCGACCTCGGCCTCGGAGGAGACTCCACGTCGCCCGACCTAGGGCACAAGTCCGCCACGTCGACAGGAAGCGCCATCATCACCTTACCCCGAGACGACTCGGGCCGCAGAGAACAGGACCGACGTCCCATCTGGCTAGCTCCGCTAAATAGGCAATGATGGCGCCCCGCTGGACCATGACGACAGCGGCTCCCAGCTCCCTTACGAAAGCAAGGGGACGTCAGCAAGGGCCCAACCACTCCGACAGCTGTCCCTCCGTCCGGCTCCATCGCTTCTCCAACAGCCACGACGCCACACTAGCTGGGTGCCAAGATCTCTCCGGCTGCCACCTTGGCATGTACTTAGGGCACTAGCTCTCCCCCGCTAGACACGTAGCACCTTGCTACACCCCCATTTGTACACCTGGATCCTCTCCTTACGCCTATAAAAGGAAGGACCAGGGCCTTCTTAGAGAAGGTTGGCCTCGTGGGAACGAGGGGCAGGGGCAGGCGCTCTCTCGGGGCCGCTCGCTCCCCTCACCCGCGCGGACGCTTGTAACCCCCTACTGCAAGCGCACCCGACCTGGGCGCGGGACGAACACGAAGGCCGCGGGAATCTCCGACTCCCTCGCGACCCGGCTCCGGCCACCTCGCTCTCGCTCTCTCTCCCCCCTTCGCGCTCGCCCACGCGCTCGACCCATCTGGGCTGGGGCACGCGGCACACTCACTCGTCGGCTCGGGGACCCCCCGGTCTCGAAACGCCGACAGTTGGCGCGCCAGGTAGGGGCACGCTGCGTGTTGACGAGTAGTTTCCCGTCAAGCTCCAGATGGGCAGTCTCCAACAACCTCTTCAACCCGGGACGGTGCTCCGTTTCGGGAGTCTCGAGTTCATGTCTTTCGACGGCAGCTACGACATGATACTCCTTCCACCGCCGCGCGACAGCGACAACGGTGGCGGACAGCCCGCCCGCCGGCGGCGGAATCGACGACGTCTTTCCCGTGTGGGGGAAGGACAACTTTCGAGCTCACCCCATCCTCTCCCTCGCCATCGGAGGAGGAGGCGGGGCAACCAAGGCCGAGCGGGAGGCTGCGCTCAGTCGACTGTCGAGAAAATCGACATCCCCAGCGCCCCAACGGAGGACACGTCGGGCATCACCCACGCGTTTGAGGCGAAGGCGAGCGCCGTCCCCCCGCGACACGCCGATCCCGAGCAAGTGGACGACGCCAGCGCGCTCACGGAGGGCCTGCAGGACGTCGCCCTCGTACCCAGGACGACAGCACGATCAGCCCCCGATGCGACTTCGTCGATCCTCGTCGACCAAAAGGTACGGGCTGATTCCCATCCTTCGTCATTTCGACTCGGCCTCAACCCGCCTGGCGGCCTCGCTTTGGCGGGCGCTCACATTGAGGCGAGTGCAACCTCTCTGGGGTTTCGTGTGCGGTCGCCTTGGGACCGATTGACGGGTGTCTCGACCTACGGACCCTCTGGGTCCGAGGAAGATGACGACCCCAGCATCTGCTGGGATTTCTCTGGATCTGGCAACCCCAGTGCCATGCGGGACTTCATGACCGCATGCAACTACTGCCTCTCCGACTGTTCCGACGGCAGCCGCAGCCTTGACGACAAGGACTACGGCCCGAGCCGCGAATGTTTCCACGTCGAGCTAGGGGATCCCTCCGGAGGCAGCTGTCTCGGCATGCCGGAGGATGGCGATCCCCCTAGGCCAGCGCCTCGCGCCGACATCCCGCGGGAGCTAGCTGTGGTCCCCGTTCCGGCGGGGGGTCACGACCCACAGCTCGAGCAAGTCCGCGGGGCGCAGGCCGGGCTCGATGAGGGAGCAGGAGCGCTCGAGGCAATCCGCCGGAACGTCGGGCAGGTATGGGCGAGCCAGCCCCCGGCCGGAGAAATACGTCACCTGCCCCAAGGTCTCCAGCACCGCATCGCCAACGATGCCAGGGACAGACCGCCACCCGCATCCGGCGGAACCGGTCAGGACCTGGCCGCCGCGGCAATGCTCCTCCGCGCGATGCCGGAGTCATCAACCACCGAGGGTCGGCGAATCCAGGGGGAGCTCAAGCATCTCCTGGAAGGCGCTGCGGCCCGGCGGGCCGAGAGCTCTGCCTCCCGAAGGCAGGGGTACCCCTCGGAACCTCGTGCCGCGACTTCCCGACTCATGAGGGAAGCCTCGGTCTACACCGGGCGCACGCGCAACACCGCGCCTGTGGCCCCGGGCCACCTTGGCGACGAGCACCCTCATCGCGACCGTCGGGCCCGCCTCGACGAAAGGGTGCGCCGAGGTTATCACCCCAGGCGTGGGGGACGCTACGACAGCGGGGAGGATCGGAGTCCCTCGCCCGAACCACCCGGTCCGCAGGTCTTCAGCCGAGCCATTCGGCGGGCGCCGTTTCCGCCCCGATTCCGACCCCCGACTACTATCACAAAGTACTCGGGGGAAACGAGACCGGAATTGTGGCTTGCGGACTACCGCCTGGCCTGTCAACTGGGTGGGACGGACGACGACAACCTCATCATCCGCAACCTCCCCCTGTTCCTCTCTGACCCCGCTCGCGCTTGGTTGGAGCACCTGCCCCCGGGGCAGATTTCAAACTGGGAGGATCTGGTCCAGGCTTTCGCCGGCAACTTCCAGGGCACGTACGTGCGCCCCGGGAATTCCTGGGACCTCCGAAGCTGCCGGCAACACCCGGGAGAGTCCCTTCGAGACTACATCCGGCGATTCTCGAAGCAGCGCACCGAGCTGCCCAACATCACCGACTCCGATGTCATCGGCGCGTTCCTTGCCGGCACCACCTGCCATGACCTGGTGAGCAAGTTGGGTCGTAAGACCCCCACCAGGGCGAGCGAGCTGATGGACATCGCCACCAAGTTCGCCTCTGGTCAGGAGGCGGTCGAGGCCATCTTCCGAAAGGACAAGCAGCCCCAGGGCCGCCCGTCGGAAGATGCTCCCGAGGCGTCTACTCCGCTCGGCGCCAAGAAGAAAGGCAGGAGGAAGTCGCAAGCGAAACGCGACGCCGCCAGCACGGACCTTGTCGCCGCCGCCGAGTACAAGAACCCTCGGAAGCCCCCCGGAGGCGCCAACCTCTTCGACAAGGCACTCAAGGAGACGTGCCCCTACCATCAGGGGCCCGTCAAGCACACCCTCGAGGAGTGCGTCATGCTTCGGTGCCACTTCCACCGGGCCGGGCCACCCGCAGAGGGTGACAGGGCCCGCGACGACGGCAAAAAGGAAGATCACCAAGTAGGAGAGTTCCCCGAGGTCCGCGACTGCTTCATGATCTACGGAGGGCATGCGGCGAATGCCTCGGCTCGGCATCGTAAGCAGGAGCGTCGGGAGGTCTGCCCGGTGAAGGTGGCAGCGCCAGTCTACCTAGACTGGTCCGACAAGCCCATCACCTTCGACCAGGATGACCACCCCGACCACATGCCGAGCCCGGGGAAGTACCCGCTCGTCGTCGATCCCGTCATCGGCGACGTCAGGCTCACCAAGGTCCTGATGGATGGGGGCAGCTGCCTCAACATCATCTACGCTGAGACCCTCAGGCTCCTGCGCGTCGATCTGTCATCCGTCCGAGCAGGCGCTGCGCCCTTCCACGGGATCATCCCCGAGAAGCGCGTCCAGCCCCTCGGACAGCTCGACCTTCCTGTCTGCTTCGGAACACCCTCCAACTTCCGAAGGGAGACTTTGACGTTCGAGGTGGTCGGGTTCCGAGGGACCTACCACGCAGTGTTGGGAAGGCCATGCTACGCGAAGTTCATGGCCATCCCCAACTACACCTACCTGAAGCTCAAGATGCCGGGCCCCAACGGGGTCATCACCGTCGGCCCCACGTACAAACATGCATTCGAATGCGATGTGGAGTGCGTGGAGTACGCCGAGGCCCTCGCCGAGTCCGAGGCCCTCATTGCCGACCTAGAAAGCCTCTCTCGAGAGGTGCCGGACGTGAAGCGACATGCCGGCAACTTCGAGCCAGCAGAGACGGTTAAGGCCGTCCCTCTCGACCCCAGTGGCGACACCTCCAAGCAGATTCGGATCGGATCCGGGCTCGACCCCAAATAGGAAGCAGTGCTCGTCGACTTTCTCCGCGCAAACGCCGACGTCTTTGCGTGGAGTCCCTCGGACATGCCCGGCATACCAAGGGATGTCGCCGAGCACTCGCTGGATATTCGGGCCGGAGCCCGACCGGTCAGGCAGCCTCTGTGCCGATTCGACGAGGAAAGGCGCAGGGTGATAGGCGAGGAGATCCACAAGCTGATGGCAGCAGGGTTCATCAAAGAGGTATTCCATCCCGAATGGCTTGCCAACCCTGTACTTGTGAGGAAGAAAGGGGGGAAATGGCGGATGTGTGTAGACTACACCGGTCTCAACAAAGCATGTCCGAAGGTCCCCTACCCTCTACCTCGCATCAATCAAATCGTGGACTCCACTGCAGGGTGCGAAACCCTGTCTTTCCTCGATGCCTACTCAGGGTATCATCAAATCAAGATGAAAGAGTCCGACCAGCTCGCGACTTCTTTCATCACGCCCTTCGGCATGTACTGTTATGTCACCATGCCGTTCGGTTTGAGGAACGCGGGTGCAACGTACCAGCGGTGCATGAACCATGTGTTCGGCGAACACATCGGTCGCACGGTCGAGGCCTACGTCGATGACATCGTAGTCAAGACGAGGAAAGCCTCCGACCTTCTCTCCGACCTCGAACTGACATTCCGGTGTCTCAAGGCGAAGGGCGTCAAGCTCAATCCCGAGAAGTGCGTCTTCGGGGTGCCCCGAGGCATGCTTTTGGGATTCATCGTCTCCGAGCGGGGCATCGAAGCCAACCCGGAGAAGATCGCAGCCATCACAAACATGGGGCCCATCAAGGACTTAAAAGGCGTACAGAGGGTCATGGGATGCCTCGCGGCCCTGAGCCGTTTCATCTCGCGCCTCGGCGAAAGAGGCCTGCCCCTGTACCGTCTCTTAAGGAAGGCCGAGTGCTTCACTTGGACACCCGAGGCCGAGGAAGCCCTCGGGAACCTGAAGGCGCTCCTCACCCAGGCTCCCGTCTTGGTACCCCCAGCTGATGGAGAAGCCCTCTTGGTCTACGTCGCCGCTACCACTCAGGTGGTCAGCGCCGCGATCGTGGTCGAAAGGCAGGAAGAGGGGCATGCTTTGCCCATTCAGAGGCCAGTTTACTTCGTCAGCGAAGTGCTGTCCGAGACCAAGATCCGCTACCCACAAGTCCAGAAGCTGCTGTATGCAGTGATCCTGACGAGGCGAAAGCTGCGACATTACTTCGAGTCTCATCCGGTGACTGTGGTGTCATCCTTCCCCCTGGGGGAGATCATCCAGTGCCGGGAAGCCTCGGGACGGATCGCGAAGTGGGCGGTGGAAATCGTGGGCGAGGCAATCTCGTTCGCCCCTCGAAAGGCCATCAAGTCCCAGGTACTGGCGGACTTCGTAGCCGAATGGGTCGACACCCAGTTGCCGACGGCTCCGATCCAACCGGAGCTCTGGACCATGTTTTTCGACGGGTCGCTGATGAAGACGGGAGCCGGCGCGGGCCTGCTCTTCGTCTCGCCCCTCGGGAAACACCTGCGCTACGTGCTCCGCCTCCATTTCCCGGCGTCCAACAATGTGGCTGAGTACGAGGCTCTGATCAACGGATTGCGAATCGCCATCGAGCTAGGGGTCCGACGCCTCGATGCACGCGGCGACTCGCAGCTCGTCATCGACCAAGTCATGAAGAACTCCCACTGCCGCGACCCGAAGATGGAGGCCTACTGTGATGAGGTTCGACGCCTGGAAGATAAGTTCTACGGGCTCGAGCTTAACCACATCGCCCGGCGCTACAACGAGACTGCGGACGAGCTGGCGAAGATAGCCTCGGGGCGAACGACGGTTCCCCTGGACGTCTTCTCCCGGGATCTGCACCAACCCTCCGTCAAGATAGGCGACACGCCCGAGCCCGAGGTGCCCTCGGCCCCGTCCGAGGCGACCTCGGCCCAGCCCGAGCCATCCTCGGTTCAACCCGAGGAATCCTCGGCCCCCGGGGGCGAAGCACTGCACATCGAGGAGGAGCAGAGCGGGGTCATGCCAGATCAAGAGTGGCAGACCCCGTACCTGCAATATCTCCGCCAAGGAGAGCTGCCCCTCGGCCGAGCCGAGGCTCGGCGGGTAGCGCGACGCGCCAAGTCGTTCGTCTTGCTGGGCGATGAGAAGGAGCTCTACCACCGTAGCCCCTCGGGCATCCTCCAGCGATGCATCTCCATCGCCGAGGGTCAGGAACTCCTGCAAGAAATACACTCGGGGGCTTGCGGCCATCATGCAGCACCTCGAACCCTCGTCGGGAACGCTTTCCGCCAAGGCTTCTACTGGCCGACGGCGGTGGCTGACGCCACTAGAATTGTCCGCACCTGCGAAGGGTGCCAATTCTATGCGAAGCAGACCCACCTGCCCGCTCAGGCTCTGCAGACGATACCCATCACCTGGCCCTTCGCTGTGTGGGGTCTGGACCTCGTCGGCCCTCTGCAGAAGGCACCCGGGGGCTACACGCACCTGCTGGTCGCCGTCGACAAATTCTCCAAGTGGATCGAGGTCCGACCCCTAAACAGCATCAGATCCGAGCAGGCGGTGGCGTTCTTCACCAACATCATCCATCGCTTCGGGGTCCCGAACTCCATCATCACCGACAATGGCACCCAGTTCACCGGCAAAAAATTCTTGGATTTTTGCGAGGATCACAACATCCGGGTAGACTGGGCCGCCGTAGCTCATCCCATGTCGAATGGGCAAGTGGAACGTGCCAACGGCATGATTCTACAAGGGCTCAAGCCCCGGATTTACAATGATCTCAACAAGTTCGGCAAGCGATGGATGAAGGAACTCCCCTCGGTGGTCTGGAGCCTGAGGACGACGCCAAACCGAGCCACAGGTTTCACGCCGTTCTTCCTGGTCTACGGGGCCGAGGCCATCCTGCCCACTGACCTGGAATACGGCTCCCCGAGGACGAGGGCCTACAACGAAGAAAGCAACCAAGCTAGCCGAGAAGACTCGCTGGACCAGCTGGATGAGGCTCGGGACAGGGCCTTACTACACTCGGCGCGGTATCGGCAGTCCCTGCGACGCTACCACGCCCGAGGGGTCCGACCCCGAGACCTCCAGGTGGGCGATCTGGTGCTTCGGCTGCGGCAAGACACCCGAGGGAGGCACAAGCTCACGCCCCCCTGGGAGGGGCCGTTCGTCATCGCCAAAGTTCTGAAGCCCGGAACGTACAAGCTAGCCAACAGTCAAGGCGAGGTCTACGGCAACGCTTGGAACATCCAACAGCTACGTCGCTTCTACCCTTGAGATGTTTCCAAATTGTTCATATACCTCGCACCCACGCAAAGTTTAGTCAACAAGGAAGGGTCGGCCTAGCCTCGGCAAAGCCCGACCCTCCCTCGGGCGCTAAAAGGGGGGAAACCCCCTCTGCGTCAAAATTTTCCTCGAACAAAAAATCTCTTTTATCAGAATATCTTTCGTGCTTTTTGACTACTTCGAAAAGTGGGTCATGGAAACGACAGGGTACACGTAAGCAGCCAAGGTTGACCGAGCCGAGGGACTCCTACGCCTCCGGGATACGGATACCTCACTCATCACCTTCTGCGATAAGTAACTCGCGTTCGGATAAGGTGACTCCGCGGATCGAACAAGTCTCTACGTTTGGAAGCTCTTCTGTCGAAGCGATTCTTCGAGTTTTCTCGACTAAGTCGGTGATAGGGCCTCATGGACGAGTAAAAGTGCGCGTAAGCGGCAAGGCCGACCGAGCCGAGGGACTCCCACGCCTCCGGGATACGGATACCTCACTCCTCACCTTCCGCGAGAAGCAACTTTCGCTCGCACAAACATCCCTGTTACCGACCAAAAGTCCAGATGCTTGGAACAAGAGGAAAAGGGACGCAGCTTTACAACACAGCAAGGGTGTGTGTTCTGGCCTCGACGGCCGCACAAAGCACACGCTACAAGACAAGCTGATCCTGCAGGCTGAGGTCTTGGCGCTGGAAGGGGGCGGCGACACCCTCGGCATCGACAGCACCTTCGGCAAGGCCCGAGCTAGCCTCGGACGGCGACGTGGTCCGAGGGCCTCCGCTCCGAAGGACGACGTCATCACCACGCCCGGGCGATCGTTGTCAGGGACTTCTCCGGGAATCCGGCCCGAGCAGGCGGCTCGGCCAGCCACCTCCGGGGCCTCGGCCAACCACCCTCCGAGGGCACGAGCCCGGTCCGAAGCCTCGGCTGACCAACTCCGGCGTCGATCCTGCCAATGGACAACCCGGCTAGGCTCCAGCCAACCAGGTTTCATTTCCGAGCCAACTCCGCCTCTGCTCATGCTGATATCGCTACCCCCGGCCTCGGCTCGTCGAAGAGCGGCCGAGGGGTCTCTTTAACTAAGCTAGAGGAGCCTCGGACAACAGGGCCGACTGAGCCGAGGGACTCCTACGCCTCCGGGATACGGATACCTCACTCGTCACCTTGACACGGGGCGACTCATGCTTAGTGAAGCGGTTCAGACAATCAGCAGACGAGTCTTAGTGCTCGGGAATGAGGAAAAAACATGGCTCCGTGCCGTAATTACATACATGTTCAGGCCCCGAAAGCCAAAATGAACAAAAAACCCGGCACTCGAAGTGCCCTTACAAACGGAACTCTGGTTCCCCCTCCGCAGGTACGAACAACCCCACTCGATAGGGGTGGGCCTGCGGGGCAACAGAAGACCGACGAACGGCATGTCGCCGACCGCCCCGACAGCGGCGACGATGAAGACTTCTGCCCCGGGGGGCCGAACAGCAGCAATGATGGCCTTAGGGCGGATGCTGCTGCTAGGAGGCCCCCGCCCTTGCCCAAACTCGAGAGGCAAGGACGGGCAGAAGGCCGTAGAGTTGGAGGTCGGTCCATGGCCAACCTTGGCTGTCGCGCCGGCGGAAGAACCTCTTCCAGTTGCCGTGGCGGGAGGCGGCACCGGGAGCGGTTCCGAAACCGCTCGGCTCGGAGAGCCGGGCACGGTGCAGCTGTTAGCGCCACGGATGACTCCCGCCCTTCCCTCCGATCACTGAGGGAAGGAGCGGCCACCGCCCGCGCAGGGGCCGACCCCAACCCGGCACGCTCCCCTCCTCAGCCCTGGTGATGAAAATCCTTGAGGCTGAGGGAGGGGCAGAGGCCGCAGCCCGACTCGCTTTCCCCCACCATCAAGCCAGAAGTCACCCTCTTGGGTGACCGCCGGTGGAGGGGTGCAGCCGGGCTGCATGATGAAAATCCTTGAAGCCGAACGATGGCTGAAAGGTACCCACTCCCACGGAGTGGTGTCCCCCGGCGATGAGGCACGGAGATGGCGGTTTCCCCCATCCGGGGGCTTGAAAGGCGGAAAGACACGATGCATAAGGGAGGAAGAAGACATGGTCACCTTACGAAAGGGGTCGCCCTCCTTTTAAAGGCAACTCTCCGTGCTCGCGCCCCCAACCGTCACGGGCTGAGTTTTCTCCAACACGCCTCCAAAGCCCTCCCCTGCGGCGCGGGGGCTGGGGCCCACCTGTCATGCAGACCGGCTCCGAGCAGAAGAAGTCGAACCGCCGCGCGCGGCGCGCGCGCGACCACCCAGCAGTTACAAGCGACCCTCCACTTTTGCCCAGACCAACGGGTGAAGGGGGTGGGCAGCCATGCGGGCGGCATGCAGCCGCGCCAAGTGGACGCGCCTCTCCGACTCCTGACAGGCCAGCGCGGAGGCTCAAGCCCACGCGTCGCGCAACCGGCGCGCCGGATGCTGCATGTAAGCCACTATGCCACTTGCGCCACCACCGCACCTCCTCGGTTGCGGAACCAATACCACGACCCGAGGCGGCCCAGCGCGCGGCCCAGCTGCACCAGCCTGACGCAGCGGTCAAATGCGGTCAAAAGTGGGCCGGCAGTAATGACAGTGGCAGGCGCGCAAGAGCAGCGATCACGCCATCAGCCAGGCTCACGTCCCATCCGGAGGCGGCAAGAGAACCCCCTCTCTCACGGTGTGAAGACGACACGCCCGTGACCCGTTCCTCGAACGGCTCGCGCACGCGCAATGGCAGCCTCGCCAACTACTCGCCCCGGCGCATTAACTCCGCGGCTCGACGGGCAGCGCCACTGGCGGGAGCAGCTGGCGACGTTTCGCCTTCGCCAAAGCGGCTACACCAAATAGGTACGCCACGACGTTCAATTTCGAATCCTTTTTCCCTTTTCCTTCTTTCTCTATCTCTTGCAACAGGGACCGGGAAAGGGGATACCCCCAAAGGGATCCTTCCCCGTGAAGGAACTAGGCTCCGAGCCTCCTTACTGATCAGGGGTTCGAAGGCTGCCCCCCCGAAGGGTTCAACAGCCGCCCCAGATCGCGTGGGCCCGACACCCACTACTGGTCAGGGGTTCGAAGGTCGGCCCCCGAAAGGTCCCACGACCGCCTCAGGCTACTCGGGCTCCGTGCCCCCTACTGATCAGGGGTTCGAAGGCTGGCCCCCCGAAGGGTTCACAGTCGCCTCAGACACCGAGCGAGGGATGACCAGGGGTACGTTCGATACATAACCAAGGCTCGGGCTGCGCTCCCGAGGTACCCTAGGACATTTCCGAGACCAGCGGGAACGACTCTGTAACGGAATCCCATCGGAGGGAGGCAACGAGCCCTCGGACCCCATCGCCAGGGGACCGGGTCCGGCAGATCACC
This sequence comes from Zea luxurians, assembly GCA_029449295.1. Taxonomy (NCBI): domain Eukaryota; kingdom Viridiplantae; phylum Streptophyta; class Magnoliopsida; order Poales; family Poaceae; genus Zea; species Zea luxurians. The sequence goes on from JAOPSE010000016.1 coordinate 7,375,280, forward strand.
CGCAGGTACTTTTGGGCGTGCCTCCGGGCCCCTAGCCGACCCCCAACGAACGGGGCACGGACGTCCACTCGGATTACCCGATCGCAGCTCACCGGAGACACCATGTTCGGTGCCCATCGAGGGTAACATGGCGCTCTCCCCCCTCTTCCTTGCGGAAAGGCGACGTAGGGGCGTATGTAAAAAAGCCGAGTCTGTCCCTGATCGTCCTCTCGCTCCGTGCGGAGGCTCGGGGGCTGCTCTCGCAAACCCGGCTCCGGCCGAACCGTTGACAGCGTCAACATACCAGCCCGAGAACTTGGGCCCCGACAGTGCACCTGGGCTACGGCCTATTCGCATGAGGGAACCGCCAGACCAGCCAAAGCATTACGCAAGGCATTAAGACCTCGAAGGAGTGAAACCACTCCTCCGAGGCCTCGGGGGCTACACCCGGCGGGTGCGCTTGCGCGCACCCACCGGAACAAAGTACAACCGAGAAAGGCTAGTCCCCTTGCAAAAAAGTGCGACAAAAGCCTCCAAGCGAGTGTTAACACTCCCTTCGAGGCTCGGGGGCTACTGTCGGGGACCATAATTAGGGGTACCCTCAAGACGCCTAATTCTCAGCTGGTAACCCCCATCAGCATAAAGCTGCAGAGGCCTGATGGGTTTGATTAAGTCAGGGATCAGTCCATACGAGCGACTCGATCACGCCACGCCCGAGCCTAGCCTCGGGCAAGGGCAGCCGACCCTGAGATGTTTCCGTCTCGCCCGAGGCCTCCTCTTTCATGGCAGACGCATCTCCGGCTCGCCCGAGGCCTTGCCTTCGATAAGAAGTAACCCTGACTAAATCACCGCGCCGACCGACCAAGTCACTGGGGCCTTTAACGCAAAGAGTAAGACTGACGGGCAGCCAGGCTTGGCCAAAAGCGCTAGAGGAAGCTCCGCCCGACCCAGGGCTCGGACTCGGGCTAAGGCTCCGGAAGACGGCGAACTCCGCTCCGCCCGACCCAGGGCTCGGACTCGGGCTAAGGCCCCGGAAGACGGCGAACTCCGCTCCGCCCGACCCAGGGCTCGGACTCGGGCTAAGGCCCCGGAAGACGGCGAACTCCGCTCCGCCCGACCTAGGGCTCGGACTCGGGCTAAGGCCCCGGAAGACGGCGAACTCCGCTCCGCCCGACCCAGGGCTCGGACTCGGGCTAAGGCCCCAGAAGACGATGAACTCCGCTTCGCCCGACCCAGGGCTCGGACTCCACCCCGACCTCTGCCGAACGACCTCCGCCTCGCCTGACCCGGGTGCTCAGGTTCGGCCTCGGCCATGCAGGACAGACTCGACCTCGGCCTCGGAGGAGACTCCACGTCGCCCGACCTAGGGCACAAGTCCGCCACGTCGACAGGAAGCGCCATCATCACCCTACCCCGAGATGACTCGGGCCGCAGAGAACAGGACCGACGTCCCATCTGGCTAGCTCCGCCAAATAGGCAATGATGGCGCCCCGCTGGACCATGACGACGGCGGCTCCCAGCTCCCTTACGAAAGCAAGGGGACGTCAGCAAGGGCCCAACCACTCCGACAGCTGTCCCTCCGTCCGGCTCCATCGCTTCTCCAACAGCCACGACGCCACACTAGCTGGGTGCCAAGATCTCTCCGGCTGCCACCTTGGCATGTACTTAGGGCACTAGCTCTCCCCCGCTAGACACGTAGCACCTTGCTACACCCCCATTTGTACACCTGGATCCTCTCCTTACGCCTATAAAAGGAAGGACCAGGGCCTTCTTAGAGAAGGTTGGCCTCGCGGGAACGAGGGGCAGGGGCAGGCGCTCTCTCGGGGCCGCTCGCTCCCCTCACCCGCGCGGACGCTTGTAACCCCCTACTGCAAGCGCACCCGACCTGGGCGCGGGACGAACACGAAGGCCGTGGGAATCTCCGACTCCCTCGTGACCCGGCTCCGGCCACCTCGCTCTCGCTCTCTCTCCCCCCTTCGCGCTCGCCCACGCGCTCGACCCATCTGGGCTGGGGCACGCGGCACACTCACTCGTCGGCTCGGGGACCCCCCGGTCTCGAAACGCCGACAAATTATGACAAAGAGGAAGCGTAAGGAGATGGAGGATCGTAAGCGCAAGATCAGTGGACCCCAGCCTGGAAGCAGCAGTCGTCCTCGTTTCTCAGGCAATCAACCTCAGCAGTTCAGGCAGAACCAGCGTCCACCTCAGCAGCGTCAGCAGTTCCAAAGGCAGTATCCCCAGCACCAGTACCAGAACCGTCAGAACAATTAGTCAGGAGGAGGTCAGTTTCAGAGGCAGAATCAGCAGGCACCTCGTCTTCCTGCCCCAGCAAGCCAGCAGAACAATTAGGCAGCACCAGCTCAGGTTGGAAACAGAGCATGTTTCCACTGTGGAGAGCATGGCCACTGGGTGATGCAATGTCCGAAGAAGGCAGCCCAGCAGCAGTCAGGCCCCAATGCCCCAGCAAAGTAGAACGTGTCTCAGCCTGGAACAGGCAACCGCTCTCAGCCGCGCTATAATCATGGAAGATTGAATCACTTGGAGGCTGAAGCAGTTCAGGAGACCCCCGGCATGATAGTAGGTACGTTCCCAGTCGACTCCCATATTGCAGAAGTGTTATTTGATACTGGAGCAACACATTCTTTCATTACTGCATCATGGGTAGAAGCACATAATCTTCCAATTACTACCATGTCAACCCCCATTCAAATTGACTCAGCCGGTGGTAGAATTCGAGCCGATAGCATTTGTTTGAATGTAAGTGTGGAAATAAGGGGGATAGCGTTTCCCGTTAACCTTATAGTAATGGGTACTCAGGGAATAGATGTCATCCTAGGGATGAATTGGCTAGATAAGTATCAGGCAGTTATCAGTTGTGATAAAAGGACAATCAAGTTGGTGTCCCCACTAGGAGAGGAAGTGGTGACCGAGTTAGTCCCGCCTGAGCCGAAGAGAGGAAGTTGTTATCAGATGGCTGTCGATAGCAGTGAAGCAGACCCAATTGAGAGTATCAAGGTTGTGTCTGAATTTCCAGATGTGTTTCCAAAGGATTTACCGGGTATGCCACCAGAGCAGAAAGTTGAGTTTGCCATAGAGCTTCTTCCTGGAACGCCCCCATCTTTAAGAGAGCTTACCGAATATCCGGACCAGAGTTGGTTGAGCTTAAGAAGCAGATTGACGAACTGTCAGAGAAAGGTTACATCCGGCCAAGCACCTCGCCTTGGGCCGCCCCTGTCCTATTTGTGGAAAAGAAAGATGGCACCAAAAGGATGTGTATCGATTATCGAGCTTTGAATGAAGTCACGATCAAGAATAAGTACCCTTTGCCCAGAATAGAAGATCTGTTCGACCAGTTGAGAGGAGCCAGTGTGTTCTCCAAGATTGATCTGAGGTCGGGTTATCATCAGCTCAGGATTCGACCTTCGGACATTCCGAAGATGGCATTCACTACCAAGTATGGTTTGTATGAGTTCACTGTGATGTCTTTTGGTTTGACAAATGCACCGGCCTTCTTTATGAATTTGATGAACAGTGTGTTCATGGATTATCTTGATAAGTTTGTGGTGGTATTCATCGATGACGTTCTGATTTATTCTCAAAGCGAAGAAGAGCACGCAGATCATTTGAAGATGGTATTGCAGAGATTGCAAGAGCACCAGTTGTATGCAAAGTTGAGCAAATGTGAATTCTGGATCAATGAAGTCCTGTTCTTGGGTCACATAATCAACAAAGAAGGATTGGCTGTGGATCCGAAGAAAGTGGCAGACATTCTGAACTGGAAAGCGCCAACGGATGCTCGAGGAATCAAGAGCTTCATTGGAATGGCCAGATATTATCGGCGATTCATTGAAGGGTTTTCGAAGATTGCGAAACCAATGACAGCGTTGCTAGGCAACAAGGTTGAGTTCAAGTGGATCCAGAAATGTCAAGAGGCCTTTGAAGCGCTGAAAGAGAAGTTGACAACAGCGCCTGTCCTAGTCTTGCCTGATGTGCACAAGCCCTTCTCTGTGTACTGTGATGCTTGTTACACAGGTTTGGGATGCGTATTGATGCAAGAGGGAAGAGTTGTGGCTTACTCGTCCCGACAGCTGAAGATTCATGAGAAGAATTACCCAATCCATGATCTAGAGTTGGCCGCAATGGTTCACGCACTGAAGACATGGAGGCACTACCTGTATGGACAGAAATGCGATGTTTACACAGACCACAAGAGTCCGAAGTACATATTCACTCAGTCAGAGCTGAATATGAGGCAAAGAAGATGGTTAGAGTTGATCAAAGACTATGAGTTGGAGATTCACTACCATCCAGGTAAAGCGAACGTAGTGGCAGATGCTTTGAGCAGGAAGAGTCAGATCAATCTAATGGTCGCTCGTCCGATGCCTTATGAGTTGGCCAAAGAGTTTGACAGGTTGAGTCTCGGGTTTCTGAACAATTCGCGAGGAGTCACAGTTGAGTTGGAACCTACCTTGGAGCGAGAAATCAAAGAAGCGCAGAAGAATGATGAAAAGATCAGTGAGATTCGGTGACTGATTCTAGATGGTAGAGGCAAAGATTTTCGTAAAGATGCAGAAGGTGTGATATGGTTCAAAGACCGCTTGTGCGTTCCCAATGTCCAATCCATTCGGGAGTTGATTCTCAAGGAAGCTCATGAGACTGCTTATTCGATTCACCCTGGTAGTGAGAAGATGTATCAGGATCTGAAGAAGAAATTCTGGCGGTACGGAATGAAGAGGGAAATCGTAGAGCATGTGGCTATGTGCGATAGTTGTCGAAGAATTAAGGCAGAGCACCAGATACCAGTTGGATTGTTGCAACCGTTGCAAATTCCTCAGTGGAAATGGGATGAAATCGGTATGGATTTCATAGTCGGATTGCCTCGCACTCGAGCCGGCTACGATTCTATTTGGGTAGTAGTGGACCGTTTGACCAAGTCAACCCACTTCATACCTGTCAAGACCAACTACAGCAGTGCAGTTTTGGCAGAATTGTATATGTCTCGGATCGTTTGTCTTCATGGTGTGCCAAAGAAGATAGTGTCAGACAGAGGAACGCAGTTCACCTCTCATTTCTGGCAGCAGTTGCATGAGGCCTTGGGCACACATCTGAATTTCAGTTCAGCTTATCATCCACAGACAGATGGTCAGACTGAAAGGACCAATCAAATTCTTGAAGATATGTTGAGAGCCTGTGCGCTGCAAGATCAGTCCGGATGGGATAAGCGATTGCCTTATGCAGAGTTTTCCTATAACAACAGTTACCAGGCCAGTTTGAAGATGTCACCATTTCAAGCGCTCTATGGGAGGAGTTGTAGAACTCCGTTGCAATGGGATCAGCCTGGGGAAAAGCAAGTGTTCGAGCCAGACATTTTGCTTGAAGCCGAAGAGAACATCAAGATGGTTCGAGAGAACCTGAAGATAGCGCAATCAAGGCAGCGAAGCTATGCAGACACAAGAAGAAGAGAGCTGAGTTTCGAAGTCGGAGACTTCGTCTATCTGAAAGTGTCACCGATCAGAGGAGTCAGAAGATTTGGAGTCAAAGGCAAGCTAGCACCCCGCTATATTGGTCCGTACCAAATTCTCTCAAGGCGTGGAGAAGTGGCCTATCAGCTCAGTCTGCCAGAGAATTTGTCTGCGGTGCATGATGTCTTTCATGTGTCTCAGTTGAAGAAGTGCTTGCGTGTGCCAGAAGAGCAGTTGCCAGTGGAAGGTCTTGAAGTCCAGGAGGACTTGACCTACGTTGAGAAGCCAGTGCAAATCCTTGAGGTTGCAGACAGAGTCACCCGAAGGAAGACCATCAGAATGTGCAAAGTCAGGTGGAATCACCATTCAGAGGAAGAAGCAACCTGGGAGCGTGAAGATGATCTGTTGGCTAAATACCCAGAGCTCTTTGCTAGCCAACCCTGAATCTCGAGGGCGAGATTCTTTTAAGGGGGATAGGTTTGTAACGCCCTGAATTTGGGGGTAGATTTTTTTCTTCTTTTCCCTCACCAAATTCAGGCGTTACCCTTTCCTTTTCCCTTTTCTCCTCGCTAAACCTTGATCTTTTCCAAAGTATAGCGGGATTCGGCTTGAGATCCCATGTAAAGCAAAACCCTAAAATATTTTATTTTGTGTGATGCACCATGCCGAACCATGCATACCTTTTGATTGTTTAAAAATGTGAAGGCATTCATCTAGAGGAAAATAGATTTTAGAAAAAGAAAAAAACCTTTTTCTTCTCCTCTTCCCCCTCCTTCCCCATTTTCGGCCCAGCCGCCCCCCCTTCCCCCCCGCGTGGGCCTCGCGGCGGCCCAGCCCCCCCCTTCCCCTCCCGCCGTGGGCCGCCTGGCGGCCCAGCCGCGCGCCCCCCCCTCCACCTTTGGGCCCAGCCGGCCCAACCGCCCCCTCCCCTTTCTTTTTCCAAAAATCCCCTCCCCGCGGGTCCCGCCCGTCATCCCTCTCTCTCTCTCTCTCCCTCACCCTAACCCTAACCCTAGCCGTCGCCGCCCCTCCCCCGCGCCGCCGCCGCCCCTCCCCAGCGCCGTCGCCGTCGTCCTCCCCTCCGGTGAGGCCCTCCCTCCTCCCTCCCCCTCCCTCTTTCCTCCCCTCCCTCCTCCTTCCCTCCCGTCGGCACCCGGCCACCCCGCGCCGCCTGCCTCGGCCCCGGCCCCGGCCGCCTTCGGCTCGGCCGCCCGCGCCCCTCCCCCGCGCCACCCCGCCTTCGGCCGTCCCCGGCGAGCCCGCCGCGCCGGCCTCGCCCCGCTCGGCCCCGCCCTCGGCCACCCCGTCCCGCGCCCCCTCGACCCCGCCCCCATGCCCGGCGAGCTCGGCCGCCCCCCGGCGACCTCGGCCGCCCGACCCCGGCCTCGGCCGCCCCCGCCCTGGCTCGGCCGCCCGACCCCGGCCTCGGCCGCCCCCGCCCGGCCTCGGCCGCCCCCGACCCCGGCTCGGCCGCCTCGCCGCGCCCGGCCCCGACCTCGCCCGACCTCGCCGCGCCCCGCCCGGCTCGGCCGCCCCGCGCCCCGGCCCCGGCCCGGCCGTCCCCGCCCGGCTCGGCCGCCCCGCGCCCCGGCCCCGGCCCGGCCGTCCCCGCCCGGCTCGGCCGCCCCGGCCTCGGCACGGCCGCCCGCGCCCCGGCCCCGGCCCAACCGCCCCGCCCCGCGTTCGGCCGCCCCCCCGGCGAACCCGCCTCCGTCCCCGCCCCGACGTGGTGACCGACCGTGTCCTCGCTCGCCCGTGCCCGCTTGCCCCGGCGTGATTGCCCGCTCGCCCCGCCGTGCCTTGCTCGCGTCGCGACGGCCCTCGGCGTGGCCTCGAGCTCGGCCAGCGCACGGCCCGACGCGTGCGCGACTCGTTCGCGACACGTTAAGTGTGGCTTTGCGCGTGCGCGTGTTCGCGCAGCGTTCTGGCGTAGCTCGTCGTGCTCGCGACGCGACGCATAGCGCCCTGTCGCGCTCGCGACACGATCGTCTACCCCCTAGCCCCCGTCTACCCCCCCGTATCCTATGCGCGCTAATCACGTTGTTTATATTAATAAGATAGGAGTCTCAATTTGGAAATTGGTTACGTTGGTTAATTTGTATAGCTAATCGTCTATCTTATTCGATGTTAATCTACTAAAAATTGTCACGTTTACATTAGTGCATGTAGCTAATTCTTATCATTGAAGCTAAGTAGACCTGGAGCACGTAGCATTTAGTTGTTCGTCTACCCGTAGTGCGTCTCGGGCATAAGCTTTAACCCTCGCGAGACCTTTCCCCGCCTCTTTCTAACCATGGTAAATTCATCATCGTATGTGACATTCTATGCATATTTACTTTATTTGTTCTCTTGTATGGTGTACTGTTTGTTTCCTGATTTGAATGGATGGATGCATGTATGCTTGCAATCGCATAGAGAACGATCCGGTTGAAGAGCCCGAGGAACTCGCAGGAGAAGCCCCTGAGCAGCAGTCGGTTGGTGGAGGCAAGTGTCCCTTGACCTATCTCTGTCCTACTCATTCCTTAATTCACCTCCCGCATTACACATGTATACCTAAGGATTGACTAGCTTTTGATATCCATGTCCTTGTTTACCTATTTGGGTTGGATTATTATTGTTTAGCTTTATGCTATTGCTCAACTTTAATCAATGAACATGATGAGATTATCCATGATACGCTGTTTTCCCCCTTCTTATTATGATGTTGTACTTGTGACCTTTAAGAGGGCTCGAGCGGTTTCTCGAGTGCCTCTCCGTAAGGACCTGTTCTATGGATGACCGCCCGGGAAAACAGTGCAACCATGAGGGTGGAGTGGGACGCCCTTAGCTGAATAATTAGAGGATCTGGGGTGTAGTTCGCTTAGCCGTTGTGCCGTCAATGGGGCTCGGTGTATGCGGCTCGCTCTGCCAAGGTTGATTTGTCCCTTGGGGAGGAGTGCGGTACATTTAGGAAACCTAACGGGCGGCTACAGCCCCGGGGAATCTTTATAAAGGCTACGTAGTGATGCCCTGCTGGGTCACCTTGGTAGTGACCAATGGAGAGTCATGATCTCCGGGCAGAAAGGGAATCACGGCTTGTGGGTAAAGTGCACAACCTCTGCAGAGTGTTAGAAAACTGATATATCAGCCGTGCTCGCGGTTATGAGCGGCCAAGGGAGCTCCAATGATTAGTGGTACTCGATCAGAGACATTTTGGGTTTGCAGGCGGCAATGAGACTGATGGTTTTGGTTATGGCTATGGTGCTGGTAAGTGGTATTCTTTCCGTTTGGAAAGGGTACGTCGGGCTAATAACTTGGGTTAATGCTAAAACCTGGCTTTCTACTAGTAAGTAATAATCTGACCAACTAAAAGCAACTGCTTGACTTACCCCCACATAAAGCTAGTCCACTACAGCCAAACAGGATACTTGCTGAGTATGTTGATGTGTACTCACTCTTGCTCTACACACCAAACCCCCCCCCATCCCCAGGTTGTCAGCATTGCAACCACTGCTCAGGAGAAGATGAAGCTGTGGAAGGAGATTTCCAGGAGTTCCAAGACTACGACGAGTTCTAGTTGTGGGTTAGCGGCAACCCCCAGTCGGCTGCCTGTGAAGGCCGCGGTTATCTACGTTTCGTTTTCGCACTTTGATTTATTGTAAGGACTACGTGGATGTCTCAGACGTATGGTGTAATCGACTATTATTTCCCTTTTAATACTATTTTGAGCACTGTGTGATGATGTCCATGTTATGTAACTGCTGTGTACGTGAATAACTGATCCTGGCACGTACATGGTTCGCATTTGGTTACCTTCTAAAACCGGGTGTGACAGTACGCTGCCCGCATGAACAGCGGGAGCGATCTGGTTGAGGAATTCATTGGATATGGAGTATGGCCCTTGGCGCATGGATGGGTACTTGGCGAAGTGTGCCCCCGCCGGATGCCGTCCTTGGGCGATCAGTTGGTGTGAAGTCCTGCCTTCGCCTTGAACTTGTGGGGCAGGAACCCAGCCACATTTATGCGTGAGGTGGAGGCCGAGGCTGCGAGGATTGTAGGGCGATACGTGCTGAGGACGGAGACCTAGTGCAGTTGGGATATTCGCGGTTCTAATGATCGTTTGAACTGCGTTTTTGAGTTGAACCGTCTGCCATATGGTGGTTACCCGGGAGACGACGATGCTGTTGTTGTCGACCGCCGGGGAAAGAGGGCGGCGGCAGCGGTCGACGAAGGCCCTTCGCGGGGAGCTATGCCAGCTGCGACCACTAAAATGAGGAAACTAGGTACTGCAGCTGAGGGGTTGGGGGTCTCCGATCGTTTTGCTGTGGATTTATTGGGAACTTGCATGGCCCTCGGGGAGAGGATGTCTTCGCCCGAGCTCCGAGAATCTTCCGCGTGAATGCTGAAGGTTACCGGGGGTCAGTGGCCTAGGAATGTTCCGATCCCCCGGGCGGCGGCGAGGACATTCGTACTTCTCGATTGGCTCGTGAGATGAGGATTTTTCCTTATGGGCGGAATGTTGCTACCGTTGTGTCAGCAGTGATGGATAAGTGTTGGGGACTTGTTCTCAAATGCTATGAATCAAGAACAAGGCAGCATAGAAATTGTTAAATATTATAGTCCTTCGTCCTTCGAAGCATTATTTCCCTCGGGATATAATGAATTCCGGACGAAGGTTATGAAGGTTATACCTTCATATACACAACAAACAATGAGGAAGGGTAAAAAATATGTAAAATAATTTGAACACATGATTATTATTATTAACTCATTTCTATTTCATTATTGAAAAAATGATAACGAATTACAAATGTACCTTCGGCTCGAAGGAAAGCAAAAATACCAGCGTGAAGCAAAAGCAAATGCCCAATGCGTGATTACAGGAGAGCACGTGAACAGTACAGGAGTACTGTTCACCTATTTATAGGCACAGTTCACAGCCTATATATAATTACACTTATATCCTTTACAATGAACTATAATAATGACACAGAATATCATGGGTCTTTAAGTCATTTCATCTTTAAGTCGGTTCACCCCTTCGTCTCGAGACATGTCACTATACCGAAGCTTTATAGTTGATAGCTTCAGCGCTGTTTTGGAGAGTGAAAGGGAATTAGGCTTACACCTAGTCCCTAAATAATTTTGGTGGTTGAATTGCCCAACACAAATATTGGACTAACTAGTTTGCTCTAGTGTATAAGTTATACAGGTGCAAAAGGTTCACACTTAGCCAATAAAATGACCATGTGTTGGGTTCAACAAAAGGGCAAAGGAGCAACCAAAGGCTCCTCTGGTCTGGCGCACCGGACTGTCCGGTGTGCCACCGGACAGTGTCCGGTGCACCAGAGGACTTCATCTCAAACTCGTCGCCCTCGGGAAATTTCCAGAGCGAGCGCTCTAAAATTCACCGGACTGTCCGGTGCTCATTTGAGACGCGGCTCAGGAACTCGCCAGTCTCGGGAATTCGCAATGGCTGCTCCGCTATAATTCACCGGACATGTCCGGTGTACACCGGACTGTCCGGTGCAACCTCGGGGCAACGGCTACTTCGCACCAACGGTCACCTGCAGGCGCATTTAATGCGCGCCAGAAGCGCGCAGTCGTCAGGCACGCGGGAGCAGGCGCACCGGACACTCTACAGTGCATGTCCGGTGCGCCACCGGACATCAAGGCGGGCCCATAGACAGAGCTCCAACGGTTGACCCAACGGCTATTTGGTGACGTGGCTGTCGCACCGGACTGTCCGGTGCACCATACAACAGACAGCTTCCACCAACGGTCAAGTTTGGTGGTTGGGGCTATAAATACCCCAACCACCCCACCATTCATTGCATCCAAGTTTTCCAGCTTCCAATCACTATACAAGAGCTAGCATTCATTGCAAAGCACACCAAAGGAGATCAAATCCTCTCCCAACTCCACACAAAGCCCTAGTGACTAGAGAGAGTGATTTGTAGTGTTCATTTGAGCTCTTGCGCTTGGATCGCTTCTTTTTCTTTGGCATTCTTTCTTGTGATCAAACACTCACTTGTAATTGAGGCAAGAGACACCAATTGTGTGGTGGTCCTTGCGGGAAGTTTGATTCCCAAGTGATTTGAGAAAGAGAAGCTCACTCGGTCCGAGGGACCGTTTGAGAGAGGGAAGGGTTGAAAGAGACCCGGCCTTTGTGGCCTCCTCAACGGGGAGTAGGTTTGAGAGAACCGAACCTCGGTAAAACAAATCCGCGTGTCTCACTTTATTATTCGCTTGCGATTTGTTTTGCGCCCTCTCTCGCGGACTCTATTATATTTCTAACGCTAACCCGGCTTGTAGTTGTGATTATTTTTGATATTTTCAGTTTCGCCCTATTCACCCCCCCTCTAGGCGACTTTCAATTGGTATCAGAGCCCGGTGCTTCATTAGAGCCTAACCGCTCGAAGTGATGTCGGGAGATCACACCAAGAGGGAGATGGAGACCGGCGACAAGCCCACTACAAGCCAAGGGAGCACTTCATCGGAAGAGTCCCGCACCAAGAGGAGGGAGAAGAAGAAGGACTCCTCCAAACGGAAGGAGAAAAGATCTTCCTCTTCTCACCACAAAGAGAAGAAGGAAAAATCTTCTTCTCACAAGTCGCATCGGAAAGGCGACAAGCACAAGAGGATGAGGAAGGTGGTCTACTACGAGACCGACACTTCATCAACATCCACCTCCGACTCCGATGCACCGTCCGTAACTTCTAAGCGCCAAGAGCGCAAGAAGTTTAGTAAGATCCCCTTACACTATCCCCGTACATCTAGACATACTCCATTACTTTCCGTTCCATTAGGCAAACCGCCAACTTTTGATGGCGAAGATTATGCTAGGTGGAGTGATTTAATGAAATTTCATCTAACCTCACTCCACAAAAGTATATGGAATGTTGTTGAGTTTGGAGCACAGGTACCTTCTGTAGGGGATGAGGATTATGATACGGACGAAGTGGCCCAAATCGAGCACTTCAACTCCCAAGCCACAACCATACTCCTCGCCTCTTTAAGCAAGGAGGAATACAACAAAGTGCAAGGGTTGAAGAATGCAAAGGAGATTTGGGACCTACTCAAGACCGCGCACGAGGGTGATGAACTCACCAAGATCACCAAGCGGGAAACGATCGAGGGGGAGCTCGGTCGCTTCCGTCTTCGCCAAGGGGGGAGCCACAAGATATGTACAATCGGCTCAAGACCTTGGTGAACCAAGTGCGCAACCTCGGGAGCAAAAAGTGGGATGACCACGAGGTGGTTAAGGTTATTTTAAGAGCTCTTATTTTCCTTAACCCCACTCAAGTTCAATTAATTCGTGGTAATCCTAGATATCCACTAATGACCCCCGAGGAAGTTATCGAGAATTTTGTGAGCTTTGAATGCATGATTAAGGGCTCAGAGAAGATCAATGAGCTTGACGAACCTTCCACATCCGAGGCGCAACCGGTGGCCTTCAAGGCAACGGAGGAGAAGAAGGAGGAGTCTACACCAAGTAGACAACCAATTGACGCCTCCAAGCTCGACAATGAGGAGATGGCCTTAATCATCAAAAGCTTTCAGCAAATCCTCAAGCAACGGAAGGGGAAGGATTACAAATCCCGTTCCAAGAAGGTTTGCTACAAGTGTGGTAAGCCCGGTCACTTTATTGCTAAATGTCCATTATCAAGTGACAGTGACAGGGACAACGACAAGAAGGGCAAGAGAAGAGAAAAGAAGAGGTATCACAAGAAGAAGGGCGGCGATGCCCACGTGTGCCGCGAGTGGAACTCCGACGAAAGCTCCACCGACTCCTCCTCCGACGACGAGGACACCGCCAACATCGCCGTCACCATGGGACTCCTCTTCCCCAACGTCGGCCACAAGTGCCTCATGGCAAAGGACGGCAAAAGGAAGAAGGTTAAATCTAACTCCTCCACTAAATATGAATCTTCTAGTGATGATAATGCTAGTGGTGAGGAAGATAATTTGCGTATCCTTTTTGCCAACCTTAACATGGAACAAAAAGAAAAATTAAATGAGCTAATTAGTGCCATCCATGAAAAGGACGATCTCTTGGACTCCCAAGAGGACTTCCTAATCAAGGAAAATAAGAAACATGTTAAGGTTAAAAATGCTTATACTCTAGAAGTAGAAAAATGTCAAAAACTATCTAGCGAGCTAAGCACATGCCATGACACTATTGCCAACCTTAGAAATGAAAATGCTAAATTAATTGCTAAGGTTGATTCTCATGTTTGTATTGATTCAACTTCCTATCCTAGAAATGATAATGTTGATTTGCTTGCTAGGATTGATGAGTTGAATGTTTCTATTGCTAGCCTTAGAAATGAGAATGAGAAATTAATTGCTAAGGCTAAAGAATTAGATGTTTGCAATGTTACAATTTCCGACCTTAGAACTAAGAATGATATGTTGCATGCTAAGGTTGTAGAATTAAAATCTTGCAAACCATCTACATCTACCGTTGAGCACACTTCTATTTGCACTAGATGTAGAGATGTTGATATCAATGCTATTCATGATCACATGGCTTTAATTAAACAACAAAATGATCATATAGCATTATTAGACGCTAAAATTGCCGAGTATAACTTAGAAAATGAAAAGTTTAAATTTGCTAGAAGTATGCTCTATAATGGGAGACGCCCTGGCATCAAGGATGACATTGGCTTCCAAAGGGGAGACAATGTCAAACTTAATGCCCCTCCTAAGAACTTGTCTAACTTTGTTAAGGGCAAGGCTCCCATGCCTCAGGATAACGAGGGTTACATTTTGTACCCTGCCAGTTATCCCGAGAGCAAAATCAAGAAAATTCATTCTAGGAAGTCTCACTCTGGCCCTAACCATGCTTTTATGTATAAGGGTGAGACATCTAGTTCTAGGCAACCAACCCGTGCTAAGTTGCCTAGAAAGAAAACTCCTAATGCATCAAATGATCATAGCATTTCATTTAAAACTTTTGATGCATCTTATGTTTTGACTAACAAATCCGGCAAAGTAGTTGCCAAGTTTGTTGGGGGCAAACACAAGGGCTCTAAGACTTGTGTTTGGGTACCCAAAGTTCTTGTTTCTAATGCCAAAGGACCCAAAACCGTTTGGGTACCTAAAGTCAAGAACTAAAATTGTTTTGCAGGTTTATGCATCCGGGGGCTCAAGTTGGATACTCGACAGCGGGTGCACAAACCACATGACAGGGAGAAAAAGATGTTCTCCTCATATGAGAAAAACCAAGATCCCCAACGAGCTATCACATTCGGGGATGGAAATCAAGGTTTGGTCAAAGGATTGGGTAAAATTGCTATATCACCTGACCATACTATTTCTAATGTTTTTCTTGTAGATTCTTTAGATTACAATTTGCTTTCCGTATCTCAATTATGTCAAATGGGCTACAACTGTCTATTTACTGATGTAGGTGTCACTGTCTTTAGAAGAAGTGATGATTCAATAGCATTTAAGGGAGTGTTAGAGGGTCAGCTATACTTGGTAGATTTTGATAGAGCTGAACTCGACACTTGCTTGATTGCTAAGACTAACTTGGGTTGGCTCTGGCACCGCCGACTAGCCCATGTTGGAATGAAGAATCTTCATAAGCTTCTAAAGGGAGAACACATTTTAGGACTAACAAATGTTCATTTTGAGAAAGACAGGATTTGTAGCGCATGCCAAGCCGGGAAGCAAGTTGGCACTCATCATCCACACAAGAACATCATGACTAGTGACAGGCCACTGGAGCTCCTACACATGGATTTATTCGGCCCGATCGCTTACATAAGCATCGGCGGGAGTAAGTACTGTCTAGTTATTGTGGATGATTATTCTCGCTTCACTTGGGTGTTCTTTTTGCAGGACAAATCTCATACTCAAGAGACCTTAAAGGGATTCTTGAGACGGGCTCAAAATGAGTTCGGCTTAAGGATCAAGAAAATTAGAAGCGACAATGGAACGAAGTTCAAGAACTCTCAAATTGAAAGCTTCCTTGAGGAGGAGGGCATCAAGCATGAGTTCTCTTCTCCCTACACTCCACAACAAAATGGTGTAGTGGAGAGGAAGAATCGAACTCTATTGGACATGGCAAGAACCATGCTTGATGAGTACAAGACACCGGATCGGTTTTGGGCCGAGGCAGTCAACACCGCCTGCTACGCCATCAACCGGTTATATCTACACCGAATCCTCAAGAAGACATCCTATGAACTCCTAACCGGTAAAAAGCCAAATATTTCATATTTTAGAGTTTTTGGTAGCAAATGTTTTATTTTTGTCAAAAGAGGTAGAAAATCTAAATTTGCTCCTAAAACTGTAGAAGGCTTTTTACTAGGATATGACTCAAACACAAGGGCATATAGAGTCTTTAACAAGTCCTCAGGACTTGTTGAAGTTTCTTGTGACGTTGTGTTTGATGAGACTAACGGCTCTCAAGTAGAGCAAGTTGATCTTGATGAGATAGGTGAAGAACAGGCTCCGTGCATCGCGCTAAGGAACATGTCCATTGGGGATGTGTGTCCTAAGGAATCCGAAGAGCCTCCACATGCACAAGATCAACCATCCTCCTCCACGCAAGCATCTCCACCAACCCAAAATGAGGACGAAGCTCAAGTTGATAAAGATGTAAAAGACAATGATGAGCCACCTCAAGACGACGGCAATAATCAAGGGGGAGACGCAAATGATGAAGACAAGGAGGATGAACAACCAAGGCCGCAACACCCAAGAGTCCACCAAGCAATACAACGAGATCACCCCGTCGACACCATCCTCGGCGACATTCATAAGGGGGTAACTACTCGATCTCGTGTTGCACATTTTTGTGAACATTACTCTTTTGTTTCCTCTATTGAGCCACACATGGTAGAGGAAGCACTTCAAGATTCGGATTGGGTGATGGCGATGCAAGAGGAGCTCAACAATTTCACAAGGAATGAGGTATGGCATTTAGTTCCACGTCCTAATCAAAATGTTGTAGGAACCAAGTGGGTCTTCCGCAACAAGCAAGACGAGCATGGTGTGGTGACAAGGAACAAAGCTCGACTCGTGGCCAAGGGGTATTCACAAGTCGAAGGTTTGGATTTTGGTGAAACCTATGCACCCGTAGCTAGGCTTGAGTCAATTCGCATATTATTGGCCTATGCTACTTACCATGGCTTCAAGCTTTATCAAATGGACGTGAAGAGTGCCTTCCTCAATGGACCAATCAAGGAGGAGGTCTATGTTGAGCAACCTCCCGGCTTTGAAGATAGTGAGTACCCTAACCATGTCTATAGGCTCTCTAAGGCGCTTTATGGGCTCAAGCAAGCCCCAAGAGCATGGTATGAATGCCTTAGAGATTTCCTTATTGCAAATGGCTTCAAAGTCGGCAAGGCCGATCCTACTTTATTCACCAAAACACTTGATAATGATTTGTTTGTATGCCAAATTTATGTTGATGATATTATATTTGGGTCTACTAACAAATCTACATGTGAAGAATTTAGTAGGATCATGACACAGAAATTTGAGATGTCTATGATGGGGGAGTTGAAGTATTTTCTAGGATTTCAAGTCAAACAACTCCAAGAGGGCACATTCATTTGCCAAACAAAGTATACTCAAGACATTCTAAGGAAGTTTGGAATGAAGGATGCCAAGCCCATCAAGACTCCCATGGGAACAAATGGGCATCTCGACCTCGACACGGGAGGTAAGTCCGTGGATCAAAAGGTATATCGATCGATGATTGGTTCATTGCTTTATTTATGTGCATCTCGACCGGACATTATGCTTTCCGTTTGCATGTGTGCAAGATTCCAAGCCGACCCTAAGGAATCACACCTTACGGCCGTAAAACGAATCTTGAGATACTTGGCTTATACTCCTAAGTTTGGGATTTGGTACCCTCGAGGATCCACTTTTGATTTGATTGGTTATTCGGATGCCGATTGGGCGGGGTGTAAGATTAATAGGAAGAGCACATCGGGGACTTGCCAGTTCTTGGGAAGATCCTTGGTGTCATGGGCTTCAAAGAAGCAAAATTCGGTCGCTCTTTCTACCGCCGAAGCCGAGTATATTGCCGCAGGCCATTGTTGCGCGCAATTGCTCTGGATGAGGCAAACCCTGCGGGACTACGGTTACAAATTAACCAAAGTTCCTCTTCTATGTGATAATGAGAGTGCAATCCGCATGGCGGATAATCCTGTTGAGCATAGCCGCACTAAACACATAGCCATTCGGTATCATTTTCTTCGGGATCACCAACAAAAGGGGGATATCGAGATTTCATACATTAACACTAAAGATCAATTAGCCAATATTTTTACCAAGCCACTTGATGAACAATCTTTTACCAGACTTAGGCATGAGCTTAATATTCTTGATTCTAGGAATTTCTTTTGCTAAACTTGCACACATAGCTCATAAGAATACCTTTGATCATGTCTCTTTTATATGCTATGACTAATGTGTTTTCAAGTGTATTCCAAACCAAGTCATAGGTATATTGAAAGGGAATTGGAGTCTTCGGCGAAGACAAAGGCTTCCACTCCGCTCTACTACTCATCCTTCGCCGTCGCTCCGCATCACTCTCCAATGTTGGTATAATCTTCACTCATTTATTTTATGACCAAAGGAGGAGAAAGTACCTCTAAGGGCTCTAATAATTCCGTTTTTGGCGATTCATGCCAAAGGGGGAGAAAATATGAGTCCAAAGCAAAAGGACCGCACCACCACCCTAATTTTAAAACTAATGTTTGTCAATCGGATGAAAAATTTCAAAATTGGTATCTCTTTGTGCTCTAAAGGGGGAGCAAGTAGTATTTTCAAAATTGATGTCTTAAAACCCTCTTGAACACTAAGAGGAGACTTTATTTGAGGGGGAGTTTTGTTTAGTCAAAGGAAAAGCATTTGGAACAAAGGAAGAAAATTTCAAAACTTGAAAATGCTTTGCAAAATCTTATTCATTTACCTTTGACTATCTTGCAAAAGGACTTTGAAAAGAATTTACAAAAGAGTTTGCAAAAACAAAACTTGTGGTGCAAATATGGTCCAATATGTCAAAAACAAAGAAAACAATCCATGCGCATCATGTAAGTATTTATATTGGCTCAATTCCAAGCAACCTTTGCACTTACATTATGCAAACTAGTTCAATTTTGCACTTCTATATTTGCTTTGGTTTGTGTTGGCATCAATCACCAAAAAGGGGGAGATTGAAAGGGAATTAGGCTTACACCTAGTCCCTAAATAATTTTGGTGGTTGAATTGCCCAACACAAATATTGGACTAACTAGTTTGCTCTAGTGTATAAGTTATACAGGTGCAAAAGGTTCACACTTAGCCAATAAAATGACCATGTGTTGGGTTCAACAAAAGGGCAAAGGAGCAACCAAAGGCTCCTCTGGTCTGGCGCACCGGACTGTCCGGTGTGCCACCGGACAGTGTCCGGTGCACCAGAGGACTTCAGCTCAAACTCGTCGCCCTCGGGAAATTTCCAGAGCGAGCGCTCTAAAATTCACCGGACTGTCCGGTGTACACCGGACAGTGTCCGGTGCTCATTTGAGACGCGGCTCAGGAACTCGCCAGTCTCGGGAATTCGCAATGGCTGCTCCGCTATAATTCACCGGACATGTCTGGTGTACACCGGACTGTCCGGGGCAACCTCGGGGCAACGGCTACTTCGCGCCAACGGTCACCTGCAGGCGCATTTAATGCGCGCCAGAAGCGCACAGTCGTTAGGCACGCGGGAGCAGGC
Organism: Zea luxurians; assembly: GCA_029449295.1. Taxonomy (NCBI): domain Eukaryota; kingdom Viridiplantae; phylum Streptophyta; class Magnoliopsida; order Poales; family Poaceae; genus Zea; species Zea luxurians. Next base: position 7,394,429 of record JAOPSE010000016.1, read on the forward strand.
GCACCGGACACTCTACAGTGCATGTCCGGTGCGCCACCGGACATCAAGGCGGGCCCATAGACAGAGCTCCAACGGTTGACCCAACGGCTATTTGGTGACGTGGCTGTCGCACCGGACATGTCCGGTGTGCACCGGACTGTCCGGTGCACCATACGACAGACAGCTTCCATCAACGGTCAAGTTTGGTGGTTGGGGCTATAAATACCCCAACCACCCCACCATTCATTGCATCCAAGTTTTCCAGCTTCCAATCACTATACAAGAGCTAGCATTCATTGCAAAGCACACCAAAGGAGATCAAATCCTCTCCCAACTCCACACAAAGCCCTAGTGACTAGAGAGAGTGATTTGTAGTGTTCATTTGAGCTCTTGCGCTTGGATCGCTTCTTTTTCTTTGGCATTCTTTCTTGTGATCAAACACTCACTTGTAATTGAGGCAAGAGACACAAATTGTGTGGTGGTCCTTGCGGGAAGTTTGATTCCCAAGTGATTTGAGAAAGAGAAGCTCACTCGGTCCGAGGGACCGTTTGAGAGAGGGAAGGGTTGAAAGAGACCCGGCCTTTGTGGCCTCCTCAACGGGGAGTAGGTTTGAGAGAACCGAACCTCGGTAAAACAAATCCGCGTGTCTCACTTTATTATTCGCTTGCGATTTGTTTTGCGCCCTCTCTCGCGGACTCTATTATATTTCTAACGCTAACCCGGCTTGTAGTTGTGATTATTTTTGAGATTTTCAGTTTCGCCCTATTCACCCCCCCTCTAGGCGACTTTCAGAGAGGATCTGCCGAAGGTGTTTATTTCTTTAGGATCTTCGGCTACGAAGCATACCCCCAACAATAAGGATCGCCAAGACGCGTCGCGGAAGCGTCGAGTGTTTGCTAGGGTCAGGGACCCGCGCCGCGAGGTCAAGATGGCTTGGGGTGCTGCGAAGTCTACCGCCCCTAGCACCAACAAGCCTCCGCTGGGTGCGAAGTCCACCGCCCCCGGCCCCAGCAAGCCGCTCCCTGCTGTGCCCGTGTAGGAGCAAAGGCCTCCGTCGCCGTCGCGTGCTGCTGAGGCGGAGGTGGGCAAGGTCGGGGCCTCCATGGATATTTCCGTGGAGGATTATCTTGTAGGCGGTGTCTCGATATTCGACGAGCATACAGGGCGGGGACTTGTTGGTGAGTTGTTTTTTGGGGGATTAGGTTTTTGACGAGATTGGTGCAGGGTCGGATGCTAGGCAGCTTGCTGTTGCCCCGGCATCTGTGGCGGCTGGGTCGATCGCTGTGGCGACTGATGTGACGGGGTGTGCGCAGAACCCGTGGGCCCAGTTTTGTGCCAGCGGCGAGATCTCTTCGGCCACTGCCGCTAAGGACGTGGTGGGCTCAGTTGCGCAGCAGCTGAAGCATGTAAGTTGTCTTCGGCAGTGTGCCTTTTATTATTATTATTATATATTTTTTCGACTTCGAATTTGACGGTGGTTGATTGCAGGCGACCGCCTTCGCCGAACGAATTGCGTCCGGGGCCCTGACCTCGAAGTTTGCTGCCAAAAGGCGACGACTCGAAGGGAGGAATGAGTGCCTCCGGACGCAGCTCACTAAGGCTATGCGGGAAAAGTCAGCCGCGGAAAGCAAGAGCCGCAATCTGATAAACAAGCTGTCGGTGGCGGAGGCCGAAAAGGAGGAACTTGGCCGCCGGCTGGCCGTGGAGAAGGAGGACGCTGACAAGGCCTGCGTGGAGGCTCAGGCTGCGCGCGCCGAAGCTAAACTTGTGCGCGCCGAGGCTAGCCTTGCCCTCCAACGTGCGGCGGAGGCGGAGGCGAACCACAGGAGCCTTCGCATCCATCTGGACGAGGCGGAGGCCTCTACCCACACAGGGGTGGACCGAGCGCGTGCATTGCTCATGGACGCGTATCGGCAACTTGGTGCACGTACGGCCCCCTTTGATGCATCTGGCAAGGAGGTGGGCCTCCGCTTTCTCGGATGGTTGCAGGAGGAGCTGGAGGTGCTTCCGTCGATCGTGACGGGTCTCATGTCCTTCGCTTCGCTCATCACCTATGAGGGGGCCGCGAACGCCTTGTCCCGTGAAGGATGCAGGCACTTCGAAGTCTTCGATCGGTCCTATGAAGACTTCGACCGCGAGATCTTCCATGTTGAAGATGCGGTGCTAAAGCGCTCCGCTGGGGCGCTTTACGATAGGATGTGGCGCCCTCACGGCCGCGACACTGTTCGGGAAAGGTCTGTCCGGGCGATGGAGCAGGTACGGATTGTTGTAATTTTGTTTGATTTTTAAGAAAATGTACTGATGTTTGGTGCTATTTTTGCAGATGGCGAATGAGGAGGAGGTCAAAGACTTAAGTGGCCTGCAGAGCGCGGACGCGAGGGCGAGGGTTGAGGACCAGCCGCCGCCGCCAACTAGCGTTGGCGAGGGAGACCTTGTGGCCGCCGCCGCGTTGCCTGAAGATACTTCGGGGGTGGCCGCACCGGTTTCCGAAGACCCTGCAGCGTCGGCCAGCCCTGCGCATGTGGCGGAATAGACTTAGAGGCGTTGGGTGTAGGGTTTTGTTTTTGTAATACTGAAACTCGGTTGCTGCACAGGTTCCGACGTCTAGGCCTGCGCAAGCAGCCTCTACTGATGGTATTAATTTTGTGGCAGTCGCGAACGTAGTGCCTGCTAATGATAATTTTTCTGGTTCTGAATCTGGGTCTTTTTTGTCTGATGGTGGCGGGTTTGAGAGCCCGTTTTCCTGGACTGAGGAGTCCTCGGATGAAGATTTGGGTTATTTTGCTGCGTTAGATGTGGCCGCGGTGGAGTCTTCGCCGCGGCTGGAGATGGGCGAAGCGTTGGATCCCCCGGCTGGGGCGAGGATCGAACGCCATAGCGAAGAGTGGTGGCGAAGTATAGTGTTGGTGAGAGCTCATGAAGTGGTAGGCGCTGTCGGGTGGGGTTGGAGCGAACTCGTCTTCGTGTAGATTGGGGTAATCAACACGACTTGCTGTCTTTGTCGGTTGGGACGAGTATTGGTGAGGAGGACCCATGGAATTTGTTTGCGGGTGAGGAATTGAGAATAATGTTGTTTAATTATCGGGAGACGGGCATTATCCTGAAGGTTGAGCCGATGTAGAATGTGTGATGCCCTCGCTTGTCGTGCGGTAGAAGAGGGCGTGAGAGCACCTAGAGGGGGGTGAATAGGTGATCCTGTGAAACTTGAAAACTTAATGCCACAAAACTTGATTAGGAGTTAGCACAATAATGCCAAGTGGCTAGAGGGGAGTCTTAGCAAAACACAATAACCAAAAGGAGATCAACACAGAGATGGCACAATGGTTTATCTCGTGGTTCGGCCAAGTCCAATACTTGCCTACTCCACGTTGTGGCGTCCCAACGGACGAGGGTTGCAATCAACCCCTCTCAAGTGGTCCAAAGACCCAATTGAATACCACGGTGTTTTACTTTGCTTTACTATATCCCGCTTGCGAGGAATCTCCACACTTTGGAGCCTCTCGTCCTTACAAAGATGTTCACAAAGAATTACGGAAGTAAGGTTGGGATGAGCAACACACACAAGACACAAAATCAGAGCAACAACACGCACACAAGTCGCAACACGAGCTCTCAACACAACCCGAAGAGTACGCTACTCAAATGGAGCTCTAGTTGCTATCACAAAGAATCGAATGCGCGGAATTGAAGTCTTGGTGCTTAGGAATGCTTAGAGAATGCTTAGAGAATGCTTGGTGTTCTCCTCCATGCGCCTAGGGGTCTCTTTTATAGCCCCAAGGCAGCTAGGAGCCGTTGAGAGCATTCCAGGAAGGCAATTCTTGCCTTCTGTCGCCTGGCGCACCGGACAGTCCGGTGCACCACCGGACACTGTCCGGTGCGGATCTCTTTCCTTATTTGGCGAAGCCGACCGTTGCAGATTCAGAACCGTTGGCGCACCGGACACTGTCCGATGCACACCGGACAGTCCGGTGCCCCCTTGTGACCGTTGGCTCGGCCACGCATCACGCGCGGAATCCTCGGCCGACCGTTGGCCCAGCTGACTGTTGGCTCACCGGACAGTCCGGTGCCTCACCGGACAGTCCGGTGAATTATAGTCGTACGCCGTTAATCGCTTCCCGAGAGCGACGACTTCGCCTGTGAATGGCTCACCGGACAGTCCGGTGCACCACCGGACAGTCCGGTGATTTATAGTCGTACGCCGTTGATCGCCTCTCGAGAGCAGCCAGTTGACAGTCGCCAGCCTGGCGCACCGGACACTGTCTGGTGCACCACCGGACAGTCCGGTGCTCCTAGACTGAACTGTCTTTGGCTGAAGAAAGCCATCTCTTTTCCAAAGTGATTTCTCCTGTTTCTAGCACTTAGACACAAAACATTAGTCTCCAAAACAATGTACTAAGTCTTAGAAACATACCTTTACTCTTGATTTGCACTTTGTCCAACATTTGGCATAGATTAACACTTAAGCACTTGTGTTGGCACTCAATCACCAAAATACATAGAAATGACCCAAGGGCACATTTCCCTTTCAATCTCCCCCTTTTTGGTGATTTATGCCAACACAACAAAAAGCAACTAAAGGAAGTGCAACATCAATACAATTGAGAACTCAATATTGTTTTGATTCAAATTTGGCATTTATGGATCATTCTTTGCCACCACTTGGTTTTGTTTTTGCAAATCAACCTCAACTTTCTATCTCTAAGTCAAACACACTTGTTGAGACATAAAGAGAGTTGTTCCAAGAGAAATTGATCAAAGATTTCAAAAACTCCCCCTTTTTCCCATAATCGACTATTCTCCCCACAAGAGGCCAACTTTTGACAAAAGAGACAATAAGAGAGTTTTGACAAACCAACATCTCTATTCTACTATTTTCAAAATTCTTAAGTGGTAGCTGATCCATTTATTGCTTTTGGCCTTATTTTCTCCCCCTTTGGCATCAAGCACCAAAACGGGATCAAGTTTGGCCCTTAAACCCCATTGCCTCACCAAAATCTTCAAATAAAAGTACAAAGGCAATAAGGATATTGGGATGAACTTGGAGTACGTTACCCTCTCATCGGAGTGCAGTGGAAGTCTTGCATGGTCCAAGTCCACCTTTCCCTTTCAATCCACCTTTGAGACTAAATCAAGCAAACTCAAGCACACGGTTAGTCTCAAAGGGTCAAGTTGTAGCACATCTCCCCCTAAATATGTGCATCACTCACACATGGACTTTTGAGGTCCGGGGAATATTTGTACAACTTGAGCACCATTAATAACCAAAATGCATAAGGGAACATGATCAAAGCATAAACACATGTATGCTACACATCAATCCAAGTTCCGCGAATCTAAGACATTTAGCTCACTACGCAGCCTGTAAAAGGTCTTTTCATCTAAAGGCTTGGTAAAGATATCGGCTAGCTGGTTCTCGATGCTAATATAGAACACTTCGATATCTCCCTTTTGTTGGTGGTCTCTCAAAAAGTGATGCCGGATGTCAATGTGCTTTGTGCGGCTGTGCTCAACAGGATTGTCCGCTATGCGGATAGCACTCTCATTATCACATAGGAGTGGGACTTTGCTCAGATTGTAGCCAAAGTCCCGGAGGGTTTGCCTCATCCAAAGTAGTTGCGCGCAACACTGTCCTGCGGCAACATACTCGGCCTCATCGGTGGATAGGGCAACGGAGGTTTGTTTCTTAGAGCTCCACGACACTAGGGACCTTCCTAAGAATTGGCACGTCCCTGATGTACTCTTCCTATCGACCTTACATCCAGCATAATCGGAGTCTGAATATCCAATTAAGTCAAAGGTAGACCCCTTTGGATACCAGATCCCGAAGCAAGGCGTAGCGACTAAATATCTAAGAATTCGCTTCACAGCCACTAAGTGACACTCCCTTGGATCGGATTGAAATCTAGCACACATGCATACACTAAGCATAATATCCGGTCTACTAGCGCATAAATAAAGCAAAGAACCTATCATGGACCGGTATTCTTTTTGATCAACGGACATACCTCCTTTGTTGAGGTCGACGTGTCCGTCAGTTCCCATCGGAGTCTTTGCGGGCTTGGCGTCCTTCATCCCAAACCGCTTTAGCAAGTCTTGCGTGTACTTTGTTTGGGAGATGAAGGTGCCGTCCTTGAGTTGCTTCACTTGGAACCCAAGGAAGTAGTTCAACTCGCCCATCATCGACATCTCAAACTTTTGAGTCATCACCTTGCTAAACTCTTCACAATACTTTTGGTTAGTAGAACCAAATATTATGTCATCGACATAAATTTGGCACACAAATAAGTCACCATCACAAGTCTTAGTGAATAAAGTCGGATCGGCTTTCCCAACCTTGAAAGCATTAGCAATTAGAAAGTCTCTAAGGCATTCATACCATGCTCTTGGGGCTTGCTTAAGTCCATAGAGCGCCTTAGAGAGCTTACATACGTGGTCGGGGTACCGTTCATCCTCGAAGCCAGGGGGTTGCTCCACGTACACCTCCTCCTTAATTGGCCCGTTGAGGAAAGCGCTCTTCACATCCATTTGGAACAACCTGAAAGAATGGTGAGCGGCATATGCTAGCAAAATACGAATGGACTCTAGCCTAGCCACAGGAGCAAAAGTCTCCTCAAAGTCCAAACCTGCGACTTGGGCATAACCTTTTGCCACAAGTCCAGCCTTGTTCCTTGTCACCACCCCGTGCTCGTCTTGTTTGTTGCGGAACACCCACTTGGTTCCCACAACATTTTGCTTGGGACGAGGCACCAGTGTCCAGACTTCATTTCTCTTGAAATTATTGAGCTCCTCTTGCATGGCCAACACCCAGTCCGGATCTAGCAAGGCCTCTTCTACCCTGAAAGGCTCAATAGAAGAGACAAATGAGTAATGCTCACAAAAATTAACTAATCTAGAACGAGTAGTTACTCCCTTGCTAATGTCTCCCAAAATTTGGTCGACAGGATGATTCCTTTGAATCGTCGCTCGAACTTGGGTTGGAGGTGCCGGTTGTGCTTCTTCCTCCATCACATGATCATCTTGTGCTCCCCCTTGATCACACGCCTCCTCTTGATGAACCTGTTCATCATCTTGAGTTGGGGGATGCACCATTGTTGAGGAAGAGGGTTGATCTTGCTCCTCGAGTTCCTGTGGTCGCACATCGCCAATCGCCATGGTGCGTATTGCGGCCGTTGGAACGTCTCCTTCATCTACATCATCGAGATCAACAACTTGCTCTCTTGGAGAGCCATTAGTCTCATCAAATACAACGTCGTTAGAGACTTCAACCAAACCCGATAATTTGTTGAAGACTCTATACGCCTTTGTATTTGAGTCATAACCTAACAAAAACCCTTCTACAGCTTTGGGAGCAAACTTAGAATTTCTACCTTTCTTCACTAGAATATAGCATTTGCTCCCAAATACACGAAAGTAAGACACATTGGGTTTGTTACCGGTTAGAAGCTCATATGAAGTCTTCTTGAGGAGGCGGTGAAGGTAGACCCGGTTGATGGCGTGGCAAGCCGTGTTCACGGCTTCCGACCAAAACCGCTCGGGGGTCTTGAACTCTCCAAGCATCGTCCTCGCCATGTCTATGAGCGTCCTGTTCTTCCTCTCTACCACACCATTTTGCTGTGGTGTGTAGGGAGCGGAGAACTCGTGCTTGATCCCTTCCTCCTCAAGGTACTCCTCCACTTGAAGGTTCTTGAATTCGGACCCGTTGTCGCTCCTTATCTTCTTCACCTTGAGCTCAAACTCATTTTGAGCTCTTCTTAGGAAGCGCTTGAGGGTCCCTTGGGTTTCAGATTTATCCTACAAAAAGAATACCCAAGTGAAGCGGAAAAAATCATCAACTATAACAAGACCATACTTACTTCCTCCTATGCTTAGATAGGCAACGGGTCCGAAGAGATCCATATGAAGCAAATCCAAAGGTCTTGATGTGGTCATCACATTTTTGGTATGATGAGAGCTTCCCACCTGTTTACCTGCTTGACAAGCTACACAAGGTCTATCTTTTTCGAAAGTTACATTAGTTAGACCTATCACGTGTTCTCCCTTTAGAAGCTTGTGAAGGTTCTTCATCCCCACATGAGCTAAACGGCGATGCCACAGCCAGCCCATGCTAGTCTTAGCAATTAAGCATGCATCTAGACCGGCCTTCTCTTTTGCGAAATCAACTAAATAGAGCTTGCGGTCTAATACACCCTTAAAAGCTAGTGAACCATCACTTCTTCTAAAGACAGACACATCTACATTTGTGAATAAACAATTATATCCCATATTGCATAATTGGCTAATGGATAACAAATTATATCCAAGCGACTCAACTAAGAATACATTAGAAATGGAGTGCTCGGATGAAATAGCAATCTTTCCTAACCCTTTCACCTTGCCATGGTTCCCATCACCGAATATGATTGAATCTTGGGAATCCTTATTCTTGACGTAGGAGGTGAACATCTTCTTCTCCCCTGTCATGTGGTTTGTGCATCCGCTGTCGATAATCCAGCTTGTACCCCCGGATGCATAAACCTGCAAGGCAAATTTAGGCTTGGGTTTTAGGTACCCAACTCTTGTTGGGTCCTACAAGGTTAGTCACAATGGTCTTACGGACCCAAATGCAAGTTTTATCTCCCTTGCATTTTGCCACTAACTTCCTAGCAATCACCTTCTTATCCTTTCTACAAATAGCAAAGGAAGCATTGCAAGCATGATATATTGTAGAAGGTTCATTTATTTTCCTAGGAACACTAGCAACATTTCTCCTAGGCATATGATGAATGACATTTTTCCTAGTCAAATTTCTATCATGCATAATAGAAGAACTAGAAGCAGTCATGGCATGAGAATTAAAAGCATCATAACTTCTATAATTATTCCTAGAATATCTCCTATCATGGTACATAAAAGCATGGTTCTTTTGAACACTACTAGCCATATGGGCCTTCCCTTTCTCCTTGGCGGAGATGGAAACCTTATGGCTTGTTAAGTTCTTGACTTCCCTCTTGAAGCCAAGACCATCCTTAATTGAGGGGTGTCTACCAATCGTGTAGGCATCCCTTGCAAATTTTAGCTTATCAAATTCACTTTTGCTAGTCTTAAGTTGGGCATTAAGACTAGCCACTTCATCATTCAATTTAGAAATTGAAGCTAGGTGTTCGCTACAAGCATCAATATTGAAATCTTTACACCTATTGCAAATTGTAACATGTTCTACACAAGATGTTGATTTATTAGCTATTTCTAACTTAGCATACAAATCATCATTTATGCTCTTTAAGCTAGAAATAGAGTCATGGCATGTAGACAATTCACAAGAAAGCATTTCATTCCTTTTAATTTCTAAAGCAAGGGATTTTTGAGCTTCTACAAACTTATCATGTTCTTCATACAAAAGATCCTCTTGCTTTTCTAATAATCTATTCTTATCATTCAAAGCCTCAATCAATTCATTATTCTTATCAACCTTAGTTCTATCTAAGCCCTTGAATAAACATGTGTCGGCGTTTCGAGACTGGGGGGTCCCTAAGCCGACGAGTGAAGTGTCGCCGCGTGCCCCAGCCCAGATGGGTCGGAGCGAGGCCGAGCGCGAAGGGGGGAAGTGAGGTGGCCGGAGGCGTGGGTGAGAGAGGTGGAAATCCCGCGACCTTCGTGTTCGTCCCGCGCCCAGGTCGGGTGCGCTTGCAGTAGGGGGTTACAAGCGTCAAGGGGACCAGCCTTTCTCGGTTGCGTTTTGTTCCGGTGGGTGCACGCGAGCGCACCCGCCGGGTGTAGCCCCCGAGGCCTCGGAGGAGTGGTTTGACTCCTCCGAGGTCTTAACGCCTCGCGCAATGCTTCGGCTGGTCTGGTCGTTCCCTCATGCGAGCTGGCCGTAGCCCGGGTGTACGGTCGGGTCCCAAGTTCTCGGGCTGGTATGTTGACGCTATCAACGGTTTGGCCGGAGCCGGGTTTGCGAGAGCAGCCCCCGAGCCTCTGCACAGGGCGAGAGGGCGATCAGGGACAGACTCGACTTTTTTACATACGCCCCTGCGTCGCCTTTCTGCAAGGAGGAGGGGGGGAGAGCGCCATGTTGCCCTCGGCGGGCGCCGAACATGGTGTCTCCGGTGAGCTGCAGGCGGGTGATCCAAGCGGACGTCCGTGCCCCATTCATTAGGGGTCGGCTAGAGGCCCAGAGGTGCGCCCAAAAGTACCTGCGGGTGATCTGCCGGACCCGGTCCCCTGGCGACGGGGTCCGAGGGCTCGATGCCTCCCTCTGATGGGATTCCGTTACAAGATCGTTCCCGCTGGTCTCGGAAATGTCCTAGGGTACCTCGGGAGCGCAGCCCGAGCCTTGGTTATGTATCGAACGTACCCATGGTCATCCTTCGCTCTGTGTCTGAGGCGGCTGTGAACCCTTCGGGGGCCAGCCTTCGAACCCCTGATCAGTAGTGGGTGCGGAGCCCGAGTAGCCTGAGGCGGCCGTTGAACCCTTCCGAGGGGCCGGCCTTCGAACCTCTGACCAGTAGTGGGTGTGGAGCCCACGTGCTCTGAGGCGGCTGTTGAACCCTTCCGAGGGGCCAGCCTTTGAACCTCTGATCAGTAGGGAGGCTCGGAGCCTGGTTCCTTCACGGGGAAGGATCCTTTTCGGGGTATCCCCCTTTCCCGGTCCCTGTTGCAAGAGAGAGAAAGAGGAAAAAAGGAAAAGGATACGAAATCGAACGACGCGGCGTACCTTTTTTGACGCGGTCATTATGGCGAAGGCGAAGCGTCGCTCGCTTCTCCTGCCAGAGGCGCCGCCTGTCCCGCCGCGGAGTTAATGCGATGGGGCGAGTGGTTCGCGGGGCAGCCGTTGCGCGTGCGCGAGCCGTTCGAGGAACGGAACACGGGCGCGTTGTCTTCACGCCGTGGGAGAGGGTTCTCTCGCTGCCCCCGGATGGGACGTAAGCTTGGCTGACAACGTGACCGCTGCTCCTGCCCGCCTGCCACCACCATTACTGTCGGCCCATTTTTGGCCGCATTGACCGTCGCGCCAGGCTGGCGCCGCTGGGTCATGCGCTGGGTCGCCTCGAGTCGCGGTATTGGTTCCGCAGTCGAGGAGGCGCGGTGGTGGCGCAAGTGGCGGTGCAGTTGCATGCACGAAGCATTCGGCGCGCCGGTTGCATGACGCGTGGGCCTGGGCCTCCATGCTGGGCGTGTTGGGAGTCGGAGAAGTGCGCCCACTTGGCGCGGTTGCATGCCGCCTGCATGGCTGCCCGCCCTTTCGCCTGCTGGTCTGGGCAAAAGTGGAGAGCCGCTTGTAACCGCTGGGCGGTTGCACGCACCGCGCACGGCGGTTTGGCTTCTTCTGCTCTGGGCCGGCTTGCATGACGTGTGGGACCCAGCCCCCGCGCCGTAGGGGAGGACCTTGGAGCATGTTGGAGAAGACTCGGCCCACGACGGCTGGGGACGCAAGTAGGGAGAGTCGCCTTTAAAAGGAGGGTGACCCTCTTGGAAGGCGACCGTGTCTTCGCGCTCCCTTATGCATCGTGTCTTTCCACCTTCCAAGCCCCCGGATGGGGGATATCCGCCGTCTTTCCGCTTCGTCGTTGGAGGAACGCAACTCCGCGGGAGTTGGTACCTTTCAGCCGTCGTTCGGCTTCAAGGATTTTCATCATGCAGCCCGGCTGCACCCCTCCGCCGGCGGTCACCCAAGACGGTGACCTCCAGCCCCTGGATGGGGAGAGGCAAGCCGAGCTGCGATCTTGGTCCTGCCCTCGGCCTCAAGGATGTTCATTATCCTCGCTGGGGCGGAGAGCGAGGCGAGCCGGGGCTCTACCTCCCGCGCGGGCCGGCTGGCCACCTCTTCTTCCAGCTTCTGGTGGTGGCAACCATCCTCCAGCTCTGCGGAGGAGGCGTCCTCCAGCCATGCCGGGGAAGGCGAACTGTTGCTGCCCAGCTAGGATGCAACATTCCGCCTTCTTCCTCGCTTTCGTGGCGAGGACGGGAACGAGGACCTGCCGGTGCGCTTTGGAGCGGCCCGCTCTTTGGCTTTGATGGCTGGTTTGCGTCTCTTGAGCGGGAACGCGAACGAGAGCCTTCCAGCGGCCGCGTCCGTCCTGGGACCATGGCTGCTGCTGCAGGGGTCGCTGGCGGGTCACCCGGAGCTCGTCGCCCCGCAGGCTCCCCGGTGTGGAGGTTGTTCATACCCGTGGGGACGGAACCAGAGTTCCGTTTGTCATGGCACTTTGAATGCCAGTGTTTTTGTTCATTGTGGCTGTCGAGGCCTGAACATGTATGTAAATTCGGCACGGAGCCGTGTTTTTTCCTCATTTTCGAGCACTAAGACCCGCCTGTTGGTTGTCTGAACCGCTTCACCAAGCGTGAGTCGCCCTGTGTAAAGGTGACGAGTGAGGTATCCGTATCCCGGAGGCGTAGGAGTCCCTCGACTCGGTCAGCGTTGTTGTCCGAGGCTTCCCTTGCTTGGTTAGAGGAAAACCCTCAGCCGCTCTTCGATGAGCCGAGGCCAGGGGTAGCGGTGCCAGCGCGGACGGAGGCAGAGTTGGCTCGAAAAGAAAGCCTGGTCGGCCGGAGCCTGGCTGGGTCGTCCGTTAGCGGGGCCGACGCCGGAATTGATCTGCTGAGGCCTCGGGCCGGGCTGATGTCCTTGGGGGACAGCTGGCCGAGGCCCTGGGGTGACCGGCCGAGCCGCCTGCTCGGGCTGGATTCTCGGGGAAGACCCTGGCGGCGATGGCCCGGGCTTGGTGATGACGTTGTCCTTCAGAGCGGAGACCCTTGGACCGTGTCGCCGTCCGAGGCTAGGTCGGACCTCGCCGAAGGTGTTGTCGACGCCGAGGGTGCTGTTGCTCCCTTTAGCCGTCAAGATCCGAGCCTGCAGGATCGGATCCTCTTGTAGCGTGTGTTTTATGCGGCCGCCGAGGCCGAAACACACCCTCGCCGTATTGTAAAGCCACGTCTCCTTTCCTCTTGTTTCGAGTATCTGGACTTTTTTGTCGGTAACAGAACTATTTGTGCGAGCGAGAGTTGCTTCTCACGGAAGGTGATGAGTGAGGTATCCGTATCCCGGAGGCGTAGGAGTCCCTCGGCTCGGTCGGCCTTGCCGCTTACGCGCACTCTTACCCGTCCATGGGGTTCTGTCACCGACGCAGTCGAGAAGGCTTGAAGAATCGCTCCGGCAGAAGAGCTTCCGAACGTGAAGACTTGTTCGATCCGCGGAATCACTTATCCGAACGTGAGTTACTTATGGCAGAAGGTGATGAGTGAGGTATCCGTATCTCGGAGGCGTAGGAGTCCCTTGGCTCGGTCAGCCTTGGCTGCTTTCGTGTACTCCGTCGTTTTCAGGATCCACTTTCGAAGTAGTTGAAAAGCACGAAAAACATTCTGGCAGAAAAGATCTTTTTTCGAGGAAAATTTCGACGCAGAGGGGGTTCCCCCTTTTAGCCCCCGAGGGAGGGTCGGGCTTTGCCGAGGCAAGGCTGACCCTTCCTTGATGACTAAACTTTGCGTGGGAGCGAGGTATATGAACAACTTGAAAACATCTTAAGGGTAGAAGCGACATAGCTGTTGGATGTTCCAAGCGTTGCTGTAGACCTCGCCTTGACTGTTGGCTAGCTTGTACGTTCCAGGCTTCAGAACTTTGGCGATGACGAACGGCCCCTCCCAGGGGGGCGTGAGCTTGTGTCGACCTCGGGCGTCTTGTCGCAGCCGAAGCACCAGGTCGCCCATCTGGAGGTCTCGAGACCGGACCCCTCGGGCGTGGTAGCGTCGCATGGACTGCTGGTACCGCGCCGAGTGTAGTAAGGCCTTGTCCCGAGCCTCTTCCAGCTGGTCCAGCGACTCTTCTCGACTAGCTTGGTTGCTTTGGTCGGCATAGGCCCTCGTCCTCGGGGAACCGTATTCCAGGTCTGTGGGCAAGATGGCCTCGGCCCCATAGACTAGAAAGAATGGCGTGAAGCCCGTGGCTCGGCTCGGTGTCGTCCTCAGGCTCCAGACCACCGAGGGGAGTTCCTTCATCCATCGCTTGCCGAACTTGTTGAGGTCGTTGTAAATCCGAGGCTTGAGTCCTTGTAGAATCATGCCGTTGGCACGCTCTACTTGCCCATTCGTCATGGGACGAGCCACGACGGCCCAGTCCACCCGGATGTGGTGATCCTCGCAGAAGTCTAGGAACTTTCTGCCGGTGAACTGGGTGCCATTATCGGTGATGATGGAGTTCGGGACCCCGAAACGATGGATGATGTTGGTGAAGAACGCCACCGCCTGCTCGGACCTGATGCTGTTTAGGGGTCGGACCTCGATCCACTTGGAAAATTTGTCGATGGCGACCAACAGGTGCGTGTAGCCCCCGGGTGCCTTCTGCAAGGGGCCGACGAGGTCCAGACCCCACACAGCAAAAGGCCATGTGATGGGTATCGTCTGCAGAGCCTGAGCGGGCAGGTGGGTCTGCCTTGCGTAGAACTGACACCCTTCGCAGGCGCGGACAATTCTAGTGGCGTCGGCCACCGCCGTTGGCCAGTAGAAACCTTGTCGGAAAGCATTTCCGACAAGGGCTCGAGGTGCTGCGTGGTGGCCGCAAGCCCCCGAGTGTATTTCTCGGAGGAGTTCCTGACCTTCGATGGTGTAGATGCATCGCTGGAGGATGCCTGAAGGGCTGCGGTGGTAGAGCTCCTTCCCTTCTCCCAGCAAGACGAACGACTTGGCGCGCCGCGCCAACCGCCGAGCTTTGGCTCGGTCGAGGGGTAGCTCTCCTCGGTGGAGATATTGCAGGTACGGGGTCTGCCAGTTTTGATCAGGCGTGACCCCGCTTTGCTCCCCCTCGACGTGTAGCATCTCGCCCTTGGGGCCGAGGGTACCTCGGGCCGAACCGAGGGTGCCTCGGGCCGAGCCGAGGGTGCCTCGGACCGTGCCGAGGGTACCTCGGGCTGGGCCGAGGGTGCCTCAGGCTCGGGCGCGTCGTCGATCTTGACGGAGGGTTGATGCAGATCTCGGGAGAAGACGTTCGAGGAACCGTTGTTCGCCCCGAGGCTATTTTAGCCAGCTCGTCCGCAGTCTTGTTGTAGCGCCGAGCGACGTGGTTGAGCTCGAGCCCGTAGAACTTGTCTTCCAGGCGCCGAACCTCATCGCAGTAGGCCTCCATCTTCGGGTCGCGGCAGTGGGAGTTCTTCATGACTTGGTCGATGACGAGCTGCGAGTCACCGCGAGCGTCGAGGCGTCGGACCCCTAGCTCGATGGCAATCCGCAACCCGTTGACCAGAGCCTTGTACTCATCTACATTGTTGGACACCGGGAAGTGGAGGCGTAGCACGTAGCGTAGGTGCTTCCCGAGGGGCGAGATGAAGAGTAGGCCTGCGCCGGCTCCTGTCTTCATCAACGACCCATCGAAGAACATGGTCCAGAGCTCCGGTTGGATCGGAGCTGTTGGTAGCTGGGTGTCGACCCATTCAGCCACGAAGTCCGCCAAGGCCTGGGATTTGATGGCCTTCCGAGGGGCGAACGAGATTGTTTCGCCCATGATTTCCACCGCCCACTTTGCAATCCTACCCGAGGCCTCTCGGCAATGGATGATCTCCCCCAGGGGGAAGGATGACACCATAGTTACTGGATGAGACTCGAAGTAGTGTCGCAACTTCTGCCGTGTCAGGATCACCGTGTACAGCAGCTTCTGAACTTGTGGGTAGCAGATCTTGGTTTCGGACAGTACCTCGCTGACGAAGTAGACTGGCCTCTAAACGGGCAATGCATGCCCCTCTTCTTGCCTCTCGACCACAATCGCGGCGCTAACCACCTGAGTGGTCGCGGCGATGTAGACCAAGAGGGCTTCTCCGGCAGCTGGGGGCACCAAGATAGGCGCCTTCATGAGGAGCGCCTTCAGGTTCCCGAGGGCTTCCTCGGCCTCAGGGGTCCAAGTGAAGTACTCGGCCTTCCTTAATAGGCGGTACAGAGGTAGACCTCTTTCGCCGAGGCGTGAGATGAAGCGGCTCAGAGCCGCGAGACATCCCATGACCCTCTGTACGCCTTTCAAGTCCTTGATGGGCCCCATGCTGGTGATGGCTGCGATCTTCTCCGGGTTGGCTTCGATGCCCCGCTCGGAGACGATGAACCCCAAGAGCATGCCTCGGGGCACCCCGAAGACACACTTTTCGGGATTGAGCTCGACGCCTTTCGCCTTGAGACATCGGAATGTCACTTCAAGGTCGGAAAGGAGGTCGGAGGCTTTCCTCGTCTTGACTATGATGTCATCGACGTAGGCCTCGACCGTGCGGCCAATGTGTTCGCCGAACACATGGTTCATGCACCGCTGGTACGTCGCGCCCGCATTCCTCAAGCCGAACGGCATGGTGACATAGCAGTACATGCCGAAGGGTGTGATGAAAGAAGTCGCGAGCTGGTCGGACTCTTTCATCCTGATTTGGTGATACCCTGAGTAGGCATCGAGGAAAGACAGGGTTTCGCACCCAGCAGTGGAATCCACGATTTGGTCGATGCGAGGCAGAGGGTAGGGAACCTTCGGACATGCTTTGTTCAGACCAGTGTAGTCTACACACATCCGCCATTTCCCCCCTTTCTTTCTCACAAGCACAGGGTTGGCAAGCCATTCGGGATGGAATACCTCTTTGATGAACCCTACCGCCATTAGCTTGTGGACCTCCTCGCCTATGGCTTTGCGCTTCTCCTCGTCGAATCGGCGCAGAGGCTGCTTGACGGGTCGGGCTCCGGCTCGGATGTCCAGCGAGTGCTCGGCGACATCCCTCGGTATGCCAGGCATGTCCGAGGGACTCCACGCGAAGACGTCGGCGTTCGCGCGGAGAAAGTCGACGAGCACTGCTTCCTATTTGGGATCGAGCCCGGAGCCGATCTGGACTTGCTTGGAGGCGTCGCTGCTGGGGTCGAGGGGGACGGACTTAACCGTCTCCGCTGGCTCGAAGTTGCCGGCATGACGCTTCACGTCTGGCACCTCCTTAGAGAGGCTCTCCAGGTCGGCGATGAGGGCCTCAGACTCGGCGAGGGCCTCGGCGTACTCCACGCACTCCACGTCGCATTCGAACACGTGTTTGTACGTGGGGCCGATGGTGATGACCCCGTTGGGGCCCGACATCTTGAGCTTGAGGTAGGTGTAGTTGGGGACGACCATGAACTTCGCGTAGCATGGCCTCCCCAATACCGCGTGGTAGGTTCCTCGGAACCCGACCACCTCGAACGTCAGGGTCTCCCTTCGGAAGTTGGAGGGTGTTCCGAAGCAGACGGGAAGATCGAATTGTCCAAGGGGCTGGACGCGCTTCCCGGGGATGATCCCATGGAAAGGCGCAGCGCCCGCCCAGACCGAGGACAGATCGATACATAGAAGCCCGAGGATCTCGGCATAGATGATGTTGAGGCTGCTGCCTCCGTCCATGAGGACCTTGGTGAGCCTGACGTCGCCGATGACGGGGTCGACGACGAGCGGGTATTTCCCCGGGCTCGGCACATGGTCGGGGTGGTCGGCTTGGTCGAAGGTGATGGGCTTGTCGGACCAGTCTAGGTAGACTGGCGCCGCCACCTTCACCGAACAGACCTCCCGGCGCTCTTTCTTGCGGTGCCGAGCCGAGGCGTTCGCCGCTTGCTCGCCGTAGATCATGAAGCAGTCGCGGACCTCGAGGAACTCTCCTGCCTGGTGATCTTCCTTCTTGTCGTCGTCGCGGGCCCTGCCACCCTCCACGGGTGGCCTGGCCCTGTGGAAGTGGCGCCGAAGCATGACGCACTCCTCAAGGGTGTGCTTGACGGGCCCCTGGTGGTAGGGGCACGGCTCCTTGAGCATCTTGTCGAAGAGGTTGGCACCTCCGGGGGGTTTCCGAGGGTTCTTGTACTCGGAGGCGGCGACAAGGTCCGCATCGGCGGCGTCGCGTTTCGCTTGCGACTTCTTCTTGCCCTTCTTCCTGGCGCCGCGCTGAGTTGACGCCTCGGGGGCATCTTTCGATGGGCAGCCCTGGGGCTGTTTGTCCTTCCGGAAGATAGCCTCGACCGCCTCCTGGCCGGAGGCGAACTTGGTGGCGATGTCCATCAGCTCGCTCGCCCTGGTGGGGGTCTTGCGACCCAGCTTGCTCACCAGGTCACGGCAGGTGGTGCCGGCGAGGAACGCGCCGATGACATCCGAGTCGGTGATGTTGGGCAGCTCGGTGCGCTGCTTCGAGAATCGCCGGATGTAGTCCCGGAGAGACTCTCCCGGCTGCTGTCGGCAGCTTCGGAGGTCCCAGGAATTCCCGGGGCGCATGTACGTGCCCTGGAAATTGCCGGCGAAAGCTTGGACTAGGTCGTCCTAGTTGGAGATCTGCCCCGGAGCCAGGTGCTCCAACCAGGCGCGAGCGGTGTCGGAGAGGAACAGGGGGAGGTTGCGGATGACGAGGTTGTCATCGTCCGTTCCACCCAGTTGGCAGGCCAGACGGTAGTCCGCGAGCCACAGTTCCGGCCTCGTCTCCCCCAAGTACTTTGTGATAGTAGTCGAGGGTCGGAACCGGGTCGGGAACGGCGCCCGTCGTATGGCCCGGCTGAAGGCCAGCGGACCGGGTGGTTCGAGCGAGGGACTCCGATCCTCCCCGCTGTCGTAGCGTCCCCCACGCCTGGGGTGGTAGCCTCGGCGCACCCTCTCGTCGAGGTGGGCCCGACGGTCGCGGTGAGGGTGCTCGTTGCCGAGGCGACCCGGGGCCTCAGGCGCTGTGTTGCGCGTGCGCCCGGTGTTGACCGAGGCTTCCCACATGAATTGGGAAGTCGCGGCATGATGTTCCGAAGGGTACCCCTGCCTTCGGGAGGCGGAGCTCTCGGCCCGCCGGACCGCAGCGCCCTCCAAGAGATCCTTGAGCTCTCCCTGGATTCGCTGCCCCTCGGTGGTTGATCGCTCCGGCATCGCGCGGAGGAGCATTGCTGCTGCAGCCAGGTTCTGGCCGACCCCAATGGATGCGGGTGGCAGCCTGACCCTGACATCGTCAGTGATGCGGTGCTAGAAGCCCTGGGGTAGATGACGCATTTCTCCGGCCAGAGGTTGGCCCGCCCATGCCTGCCCGACGTCCCGGCGGATTGGCTCAAGCGCTCCTGCTCCCTCGTCGAGCCTGGCCTGCACCCCGCGGATTTGCTCGAGCTGCGGGTCGTGACCCCCCGCCGGAACGGGGACCACAGCTAGCTCCCGTGGGATGTCAACGCGAGGCACCGGCCTAGGGAGATCACCATCCTCTGGCATGCCGAGATGGTTGCCTTCGGAGGGACCCCCTGTAACACCCGGTTTTAAAGGACAAAGCCGGGTGCATCTCATACATGCGCCAAAGAAGACAACATATACAATAACAGAGTGTATAGAGATAAATGTCACAATAATCAGAGTATCTATTACATAGCGGAAGACTTATTACAAAATAAAATAATAAATGTAAAACGAACTAAGGATCGTCGGCGCCAATGTCAACTGAGAAACGCCACCTAGATCAGATCAAACTCCTCGATACTTGACTCCACTTGAAACCACCTGTTCTTCTCCTGTGGGGGGGGTGTGAGACAGCAAGAGTGAGCTCACATATGTTCATCGCTCAACAAGTTGTGGGGAATAATGTGACACGAACTCACCAAAGGTGGGAGTTCATGAAGTGTAAGGCTGAACAACAATAGAGGTTAAAGCTGAGCATTGCTTTTATAAGTTGGTCAAAATTTTATTAGCAATTACTAAGTGTAAGTAAATACCAAACCATAGTAATAATAAGTGAAAGTAATGATAAAATAATCCCAAATGCAATGAAATGACAGGTTAAGTTTAAGTTCCATAAATTAATCATGTGAGGGTCCGAGCCGCTCATGACCGTGAGCACGGCTAGTATACTAGTTTTACACTCTGCAGAGGTTGCGCATCTTTACCCACAAGTCATGTTACCCATCTGCCAAGAGATGGCCAATCCCATACACCTCTACCGAGGAGGCGAGGCAGGGTAACACTACGAGGCCTTTACAAAGTTCCACTAGCTTCAGACTACCCGCTACAGTTTATAGGAAGATCCAGTGCAGGGTTCCTGGCTGACCGCCATCGCAGCAAAATCAACCAGGGACCTCCCTACACTGACCTCTCCCCTACTGCCCTTGCCCCTTTTGGGTAAGGTAGCCCTCCCCTAGCTTTCCTAGTTAATCAGCCAAGGGCGTCCCATTAAACCCTTGTGGTAGCACTGTTTTCCCGGGTGGTCGCTCCATGTTCCCATTAACATAATGATCTTAACATGAACAAGGAATAATAAAACAGATAACAATAAATAGTATAACAATGAGTGATGAATATCTCTATACCCAAATCCACATAAAGCAATAGCATGTACTACCCAAAACTTTAGTAGTAAAACCAGTGGTGAAGCAAGGTATAAAGATAGTCAAAATCTAGGGCATCCTATTGGGTCCCAGCAAAATTATCCTATGCAGATCATTATGAATAATAAGAACATGAATGGGTAAAAGAAGTGATCAAGGGCACAACTTGCCTTCAATGAGCTCCTGCTCAGCTATCTCTACTTGCTGAACCTCAATATCCTCTGTTGCTTGCTCGTCTATTCGCATCAACACAATACATACATAGTATAGCAAAAATTAACATTGCACCAAACATGTAAATCAAATACATAGTAAAAATCTACATATTATAATGAGATCATAGGAACTGGAATCACAGAATTTGGAGTTATAGATTTCAAGTTATGAATTTTGTAAGATTTAATGTGCTTGAAATAGGATTAAATGATAAATAAAGTTTCTAACAGAGTTCATGTCAAAACAGAGACACTAAATGGTAGAGAATATTATAACAAAATTTTAGAAATTTGAATGGCTCAATTTGGACTAAAAATGGATTTTCTATGGATTAAACAAGTTCTAGGATTATTTTTACACATAAAAATCTATTTTCTGAATTATTTTATAAGTTTTCTCACTGTCTGGACTAGGCGTCAAAATCTGGGAAGTGCAGGGGCTACGGCGTAAAAGAAACAAAGACTCAGTCGCTGCATAGGGTGGACCGCGGGTTGATTGCTTAGAACCCCAGGGGCTCTTATGCAATACGACCATGGCGAAGGGGTATCGGCCGATTACAGCCGTCCGATTAGAAACGAACGGCGCCGATTAGATCTGGCGCATGCCAAACCTGCGAGTAAATCAAACCGTCTGATCGGAGATCTGCGGCTCGGATTAAGTTTTACCATGGCCCCTTCGTGTCCCTCCGATCGAGATCCAAAGGCGCAGGGACATCTGACCGAAACGATACTGTTGTCAAGATCCTAACCGTTGATTGCTCATCCCATGGCCAAAATTCCAACCCCGAACTCCATTGAGACAGCGGCGGCGCACAGGATTTTCCTGCGGCGGTGCCATCGCCGGTGCTAGTCGATTCCGCCCTCCACGCCCCCATTTGCAAATTGGACCCGAGCTACAGCATTACTAGCCCATGGCAGAGCTGTAGGAGAAGTTCTCACCGGCAAGTGACAGGACGAAGAGGTTGTTCCGCGGTGGCCGGATGCCGCGCGGCAACGGAGAGCTCCCAGAATGCGGAAGCTAACGGCGTCGGGCACCTATGGCTTCGAGAATTGGCGGGCGAGGTCGAGCAGCCTGCACCAGAGCGGAGACGAGGTGGTCGCCGGCGGTCCCTCACCAAGCGCTAGCGATGGTTCCTACAACCTCAACGCACGGCGCAAACGCTAACGGCCACAACGGTGCACTCGGCCCTATTTATCCACACGACCGAGCGCGGCGTAGGGAGAATCGGAGAAGGTGGTTGCAACCACCCCAGCTGTGCTTCCGCGCGCTCCGTTCGGCGAGAAGTGCAGCTGATCTGTTTTCGGCCGCGCGACACGGAGCTGCCCGCGAGTTCCGCGGACGGTTGAAGAAGATGAGGTCCTGGGTGGCCCACTCGTCAGCCGCACCAGCAGGACGATGACCGAACGGATGCAGGCGCGCGCCAAGAGAGGTGGATGACACACGGGCCCCGTTTGCAGTGAGCACGATGGAAGTGAGACTGGCGGCTAGGGTTTTTCCTCAGTGGAGACGCGCGCGCAAGGAAGTGTAAGCGGGCCGACGCGGGGTGTCTTTCTGGTGGGCCGAATTCGTGGCTGCCGGCCCAAATAGGGTTCCTTCTTTTTTTCTTTTTATTTCCTCTTCTCTCTCTTTTCAAATTCAAGTTGTATTCAAATTTTAATTCAAACTCTTGTGACCAAATATTCTCAGATGCTATTGAGCCATAAGCAGTACTATTTTGAATATATATTATTTTTTTTTGTATCTTTTCCCTTTTTGGTTTTAATTCTAGAATTTCTTTTCTTTCTTTTCGAACTCTAGAATTTCTT
Source organism: Zea luxurians (assembly GCA_029449295.1). Lineage (NCBI taxonomy): Eukaryota > Viridiplantae > Streptophyta > Magnoliopsida > Poales > Poaceae > Zea > Zea luxurians. The sequence continues at coordinate 7,416,697 of JAOPSE010000016.1, forward strand.
TTAGGATTTGATTTCCCATTGGGGTATTATCATAATTATTTTTTTGTTTACCATATTTTTATATCATTACAAAATGCACACGAGAGTGAAAAACCAGCATGATGCAAAATTTTGTGGTATGTCTTTTATTAATTACTTGTTTTTAAATGTGGTGTTCACATGCTCCATTAAATAGGGACAAAATATTCAAGGGAATAACCTCTTATCATATGATGTACACATTTGGGTGTTACAAATCCTACCCCCCTTAAAAAGAATCTCGTCCTCGAGATTTAAGGAGATCTAGGGAAAAGATGGGGGAAGTCTATGCGAAGCTCTTCTTCTCTTTCCCACGTTGCTTCATCTTCACCGTGGTGACTCCATTGTACCTTACACATCTTTATCACTTTACTTCTTGTAACTCGAGTCAATGTATCCAAAATCTTGATAGGGTACTCAGCATAGGTCAAATCCTCTTGAACACTAAGGTCCTCCATTGGTAGTTGCTCCTCAGGTACCCTGAGGCACTTCTTTAGCTGAGACACATGAAACACATCATGTACATCTGATAGATGATCGGGTAACTCCAGTTGATATGCAACTTCTCCCACTCGCTTTAAGACCAAGAAAGGTCTAATGAAGCGAGGGGACAATTTGCCCTTGACTTTAAATCTCCTCATTCCACGAAGTGGTGATACCTTGAGATACACATAATCTCCTTCTTCGAATTCCAGTGGTCTCCTTCTATTATCAGCGTAGCTCTTTTGCCTGGTCTGAGCTTCCCTGAAGTTCTCCCTGATTATACAGACTTGTTCTTCTGCTTCTTGAATTAGTTCAGGCCCAAAGAACTGTCTTCCTCTAGTCTGATTTCAATATAGAGGAGTCCTGTATTTCCTGCCATATAGAGCCTCGAACGGTGACATCTTCAGACTGGCCTGATAGCTATTATTATAAGAAAACTCAGCATATGGTAAACTCTTCTCCCAACTGCCACCATGCTTGAGGGCACAAGCTCTTAACATATCTTCCAGCACTTGATTGGTTCTCTCTGTCTGTCCATCAGTCTGGGGATGGTAGGCTGAACTAAAATTCAACTTTGTATCCAAACTCTCATGCAACTTCTTCCAAAATCGAGAAGTAAACTGTGATCCTCTTATCCAAAACGATCTTCTTTGGTACTCCATGTGGAGACACAATTCGAGCCATATATCACTCTACCAATTGAGATACCTCATAAATAGTCTTGACCGGAATAAAATTAACCACTTGGGTCAGTCTGTCCATAATCACCCATATATCATCATATCCTTTCTGGGTGCGAGGCAATCCAGTAATGAAATCCATATTAATCTTCTTCTCTCTTCCACTCTGGTATCTATAGTGGATGCAGTAGTCAGCTGGCCTCTCGTGTTCAGCCTTAACTCTTTGACACACATCGCACATAACCACATGTGCAGCCATATCTCTCTCCAGTCCATATTACCAGCATTTCTGCTTTAAATCCTGATACATCTTGGTACTACCAGGACGAATAGAATAATCCAAGTCATGGGCTTCCTTTAGAATAGTCTCACGAAGGCTTTCAATCTCAGGAACACATATCCTATCCTTGAACCATACGGTGCCTTGCTCATCTTCCGTGAATTCCGGAACTCGACCTTCAGTAATCAGGTCCATAATCTCTTGTATCTTAGCATCACTGATTTGTCCTTTGCGGATCTCTTGCTCCAAAATAGGTTCTGCATTAATAGTAACTCCTTTAGTGTGAGTAACTATCCCCAGGTCAAGTCTCCTGAAATCCTCAATAATCTCATGAGGTAGCTGGGCAACAACAGCTGAATGAACGTGCTCCTTTCGACTCAAGGCATCTGTAACCAGATTTGCCTTGCCCGGGTGATAGTGAATCTCCAAATCATAATCTGTAATAAGCTCCAACCAACGGCGTTGCCTAAGGTTGAGATCCTTCTGAGTGGATATATACTTCAAACTCTTATGATCCGTATATACTTGGCACTTCTCATCCCACTTGAATTCTCTTTCCTTCACCAAAAGCGAGGTCATAAGCTTAGCAATCTTAGAAAATCCTTCAATAAATCTCCAATAATATCCTGCAAGTCCCACGAAACTTCGGTCCTCCGTAACCGTAGTGGGTATGCTCCACACCACTATATTCTTGACTTTAGCAGGATCCACTGATATCCCTCCATTAGAAATGATATGTCCAAGAAATGGCACCTTGTCAATCCAAAACTCGCACTTGCTGAACTTAGCGTAGAGTTGATTATCTCGTAACTTCTGTAGTACCAATCACATATGTCCCTCATGATCACTATCACTCTTGGAATAAAAATATCATCCATGAAAACCACGACGAATCTGTCCAGATCATGCACCTTATTCTTCAGATCCATAAAATAGGTTGGTGCATTTGTTAATCCAAACGACATAACAGTTAAACTCATATGATCCATATCGAGTCGAGAATGCTGTCCTAGGAATATCTGACGGTCTAATCCTCATCTGATGGTAACCCGATCGGAGGTCAATCTTCGAGAATACCCTGGCTCCTCTCATCTGATTAAATAAATCCTTAATGCGGGGTAACAGAAACTTGTTCTTCACAGTGACATCATTAAGGGACCTTTAATCCACGCACATCCCTTGCAATCCATCTTTCTTCTTTACAAACAAAACTGGTGCTCTCCAAGATAAAGACTCGGACGAATGTACTCAGCCTCTTGCAACTCCGTTAAGTGCTTCTTGAGTTCTTTTAACTCTTCTACAGACATCCTATATGGCCGTTTAGAAATAGGAGCAGTTCCACGTAAGGGATCTATGACAAACTCAACTTCCGTATCTGGTGGCATCCCTGGTAACTCTTCTAGAAAGACATTCCGAAAAATCCTTAACCACTCGGATGTTGTCACCCAAAAACTTCTCATCCACTAAGAATGCCACTAGTCTGATGGTGGTAGTTACTGCAACTTCAACTTCAAATCCTTGTCCTTTAGAACTGGTGAGTCCTACGGTTCCTTTAGCAGAGTGTATAAACTGTCTTTACCTTTCTTAACCGTGACATACCAAGGATCAGATCTATACTGCTTGGCTCCAATATTATAGCAGTAACTCCAAATTCTCTACCCATAATGGTCAATGTCAATCTACGTGTCATTTGATTTGCCACAACAGGCCTTTTAGGTGTAATTACTCTCTTGGGTTTTCTCATATTGTCCAACACATATGCCCAAACCAAAATCTCAGCATGACGCATAATTTTATTAGCAACACATGGGGTCAAATAGACCTTTTTATTCCTCCTAAAATGGTATCATACCGAATACTAACTAAAGGAACATGTAGATCTTACAAATAGTAGTAATTTATATATATGTTTATGTAGCTTGGTGGAGCTGGTGGTGGTGGAGATGGTGGTTGTTGTTGTTGTCTCTCCAACCGTGATTGCCTTATTTCTTGTTGTATCTCCAGACGGGCCTGACGTATTTCCTCGCGTTCTTGTCTTATCTGGTTTTGCATTTCGGTCATCATATCTGTCAATTGCTGTATTACCAGCCTTTGGGTTGCAATCACTTGATCGGTTTCAACAGGTGGGGGGTTTGGAGGATTCATTTCTGTTTGCTGTTGCGTGATAATCTTTCCTTTCCTGGTGTTGACCATCTGAGTTAGATACATAAGGTAAGAAAGAGCAGTAGACAAGGCAGTAATTACAATCATGTTACTTTGGGGGATTTATTAGCTAAGCAGATTAATATTTCACCTACTATAGCTAATTCAATACCTTATGTTGGTACATGCTAGATGTCCATCTATAATAATTCAATCAATCAAAGAAGCAAATCAGACATTTAGCATCAGCACAATCAACCAACATTTTTTTTAAGAAAATAGTTTTAACTTTTGTTTTGGGTTCCCTAACTCTTAAGAATGTCATAGGGGTAGGGATTCCAAGGTTTGAAATCCATCTTGTCTCAGAGTAGAAAAGGTAAGAATGATCAGAGTAGAACAGTAGAAGGTGAGACAGGATCAAGATAAGTATAGAAAGAATCAGAGTGAGTTAAGTATAGAATGAATCAGAGTAGGATAAGTAGGTAAGGGTTTTGTCCATTTCTATCTAGGTTTCGTCCTACAGTCAACATTCCTCTGATACCACTTCTGTAACACCCGGTTTTAAAGGACAAAGCCGGGTGCATCTCATACATGCGCCAAAGAAGACAACATATACAATAACAGAGTGTATAGAGATAAATGTCACAATAATCAGAGTATCTATTACATAGCGGAAGACTTATTACAAAATAAAATAATAAATGTAAAACGAACTAAGGATCGTCGGCGCCAATGTCAACTGAGAAACGCCACCTAGATCAGATCAAACTCCTCGATACTTGACTCCACTTGAAACCACCTGTTCTTCTCCTGTGGGGGGTGTGAGACAGCAAGAGTGAGCTCACATATGTTCATCGCTCAACAAGTTGTGGGGAATAATGTGACACGAACTCACCAAAGGTGGGAGTTCATGAAGTGTAAGGCTGAACAACAATAGAGGTTAAAGCTGAGCATTGCTTTTATAAGTTGGTCAAAATTTTATTAGCAATTACTAAGTGTAAGTAAATACCAAACCATAGTAATAATAAGTGAAAGTAATGATAAAATAATCCCAAATGCAATGAAATGACAGGTTAAGTTTAAGTTCCATAAATTAATCATGTGAGGGTCCGAGCCGCTCATGACCGTGAGCACGGCTAGTATACTAGTTTTACACTCTGCAGAGGTTGCGCATCTTTACCCACAAGTCATGTTACCCATCTGCCAAGAGATGGCCAATCCCATACACCTCTACCGAGGAGGCGAGGCAGGGTAACACTACGAGGCCTTTACAAAGTTCCACTAGCTTCAGACTACCCGCTACAGTTTATAGGAAGATCCAGTGCAGGGTTCCTGGCTGACCGCCATCGCAGCAAAATCAACCAGGGACCTCCCTACACTGACCTCTCCCCTACTGCCCTTGCCCCTTTCGGGTAAGGTAGCCCTCCCCTAGCTTTCCTAGTTAATCAGCCAAGGGCGTCCCATTAAACCCTTGTGGTAGCACTGTTTTCCCGGGTGGTCGCTCCATGTTCCCATTAACATAATGATCTTAACATGAACAAGGAATAATAAAATAGATAACAATAAATAGTATAACAATGAGTGATGAATATCTCTATACCCAAATCCACATAAAGCAATAGCATGTACTACCCAAAACTTTAGTAGTAAAACCAGTGGTGAAGCAAGGTATAAAGATAGTCAAAATCTAGGGCATCCTATTGGGTCCCAGCAAAATTATCCTATGCAGATCATTATGAATAATAAGAACATGAATGGGTAAAAGAAGTGATCAAGGGCACAACTTGCCTTCAATGAGCTCCTGCTCAGCTATCTCTACTTGCTGAACCTCAATATCCTCTGTTGCTTGCTCGTCTATTCGCATCAACACAATACATACATAGTATAGCAAAAATTAACATTGCACCAAACATGTAAATCAAATACATAGTAAAAATCTACATATTATAATGAGATCATAGGAACTGGAATCACAGAATTTGGAGTTATAGATTTCAAGTTATGAATTTTGTAAGATTTAATGTGCTTGAAATAGGATTAAATGATAAATAAAGTTTCTAACAGAGTTCATGTCAAAACAGAGACACTAAATGGTAGAGAATATTATAACAAAATTTTAGAAATTTGAATGGCTCAATTTGGACTAAAAATGGATTTTCTATGGATTAAACAAGTTCTAGGATTATTTTTACACATAAAAATCTATTTTCTGAATTATTTTATAAGTTTTCTCACTGTCTGGACTAGGCGTCAAAATCTGGGAAGTGCAGGGGCTACGGCGTAAAAGAAACAAAGACTCAGTCGCTGCATAGGGTGGACCGCGGGTTGATTGCTTAGAACCCCAGGGGCTCTTATGCAATACGACCATGGCGAAGGGGTATCGGCCGATTACAGCCGTCCGATTAGAAACGAACGGCGCCGATTAGATCTGGCGCATGCCAAACCTGCGAGTAAATCAAACCGTCTGATCGGAGATCTGCGGCTCGGATTAAGTTTTACCATGGCCCCTTCGTGTCCCTCCGATCGAGATCCAAAGGCGCAGGGACATCTGACCGAAACGATACTGTTGTCAAGATCCTAACCGTTGATTGCTCATCCCATGGCCAAAATTCCAACCCCGAACTCCATTGAGACAGCGGCGGCGCACAGGATTTTCCTGCGGCGGTGCCATCGCCGGTGCTAGTCGATTCCGCCCTCCACGCCCCCATTTGCAAATTGGACCCGAGCTACAGCATTACTAGCCCATGGCGGAGCTGTAGGAGAAGTTCTCACCGGCAAGTGACAGGACGAAGAGGTTGTTCCGCGGTGGCCGGATGCCGCGCGGCAACGGAGAGCTCCCAGAATGCGGAAGCTAACGGCGTCGGGCACCTATGGCTTCGAGAATTGGCGGGCGAGGTCGAGCAGCCTGCACCAGAGCGGAGACGAGGTGGTCGCCGGCGGTCCCTCACCAAGCGCTAGCGATGGTTCCTACAACCTCAACGCACGGCGCAAACGCTAACGGCCACAACGGTGCACTCGGCCCTATTTATCCACACGACCGAGCGCGGCGTAGGGAGAATCGGAGAAGGTGGTTGCAACCACCCCAGCTGTGCTTCCGCGCGCTCCGTTCGGCGAGAAGTGCAGCTGATCTGTTTTCGGCCGCGCGACACGGAGCTGCCCGCGAGTTCCGCGGACGGTTGAAGAAGATGAGGTCCTGGGTGGCCCACTCGTCAGCCGCACCAGCAAGACGATGACCGAACGGATGCAGGCGCGCGCCAAGAGAGGTGGATGACACACGGGCCCCGTTTGCAGTGAGCACGATGGAAGTGAGACTGGCGGCTAGGGTTTTTCCTCAGTGGAGACGCGCGCGCAAGGAAGTGTAAGCGGGCCGGCGCGGGGTGTCTTTCTGGTGGGCCGAATTCGTGGCTGCCGGCCCAAATAGGGTTCCTTCTTTTTTTCTTTTTATTTCCTCTTCTCTCTCTTTTCAAATTCAAGTTGTATTCAAATTTTAATTCAAACTCTTGTGACCAAATATTCTCAGATGCTATTGAGCCATAAGCAGTACTATTTTGAATATATATTATTTTTTTTGTATCTTTTCCCTTTTTGGTTTTAATTCTAGAATTTCTTTTCTTTCTTTTCGAACTCTAGAATTTCTTTTAGGATTTGATTTCCCATTGGGGTATTATCATAATTATTTTTTTGTTTACCATATTTTTATATCATTACAAAATGCACACGAGAGTGAAAAACCAGCATGATGCAAAATTTTGTGGTATGTCTTTTATTAATTACTTGTTTTTAAATGTGGTGTTCACATGCTCCATTAAATAGGGACAAAATATTCAAGGGAATAACCTCTTATCATATGATGTACACATTTGGGTGTTACACCCCCTAGATCGACGTGGAAACATTCGCGGCTCGGGCAGCAGTCCTCGTCGCCGAGGCTACGGCTACCGTCGGAACAGTCGGAAAGGCAGTAGTCGCATGCGGTCATGAAGCCCCGCATGGCACTAGGGTTGCCAAGTCCGGAGAAATCCCAACAGAAGCTGGGCTCGTCGTCTTCCTCGGACCCAGAGGGCCCGTAGGTCGAGACGTCCGTCAGCCGGTCCCAAGGTGACCGCATACGAAACCCCAGAGGGTTCGGATTTGCCTCTGCGAGAGCGTCCGCCATAGCGGAGCCGCTTGGCGGGTCGAGGCTGAATCCGAAAGGCGTGGGATGGGAATCGGTCGGTACCTCTTGGTCGACGGGCGGTGATGAAGTCACGTCGGGGACTGACTGCACCGTCGTCTTAGGTACGAGGGTGACATCCAGCAAGCCTTTCGCGAGCGTGCTGGCGTCGTCCGTTTGCTCGGGATTGGCGTGTCGCGGGGAGACAGCGCTCGTCTTCGTCTCAAGCCCGAGGTCGATGCCCGGCGCGCCCCCCATTGGAGTGCTGGCGTTGTCGACTCGCTCGACGGCCGACGAGGCGCCGCCTCCTGCTTGGCCTTGGTTGCCCCGCCTCCTCCTCCGTCGGCGGGGAAGAGGACGGGGTGAGCTCGAAGGTTGTTCTTCCACCACGCGGGGAAGACGTCGTCGATCCCGCCGCCGGCGGGCGGAATGTCGGCCGCCATTGTCGCTGTCGCCCGGCGGTGGAAAGAGTATCATGTCGTAGCTGCCGTCGAGGGACATGAACTCAAGGTTCCCGAAACGGAGCACCATCCCGGGCCGGAGAGGTTGCTGGAGACTACCCATCTGGAGCTTGACGGGAAGCTGTTCGTCAACACGCAGCAGGCCCCTACCTGGCGTGCCAACTGTCGGCGTTTCGAGACCGGGGGGTCCCTAAGCCGACGAGTGAAGTGTCGCCGCGTGCCCTAGCCCAGATGGGTCGGCGCGAGGCCGAGCGCGAAGGGGGGAAGTGAGGTGGCCGGAGGCGTGCGTGAGAGAGGTGGAAATCCCGCGGCCTTCGTGTTCGTCCCGCGCCCAGGTCGGGTGCGCTTGCAGTAGGGGGTTACAAGCGTCCACACGGGGGAGGGAGCGAGCGGCCTCACGCGAGCGCCCGTCTCGTCCTCGTCCCCACGCGGCCAACCCTCTCTAAGAGGGCCCTGGTCCTTCCTTTTATAGGCGTAAGGAGAGGATCCAGGTGTACAATGGGGGGTGTAGCAGAGTGCTACGTGTCTAGCGGAGGAGAGCTAGTGCCCTAAGTACACGCCATCGTGGCGGCCGGAGAGATTTTGGCGCCCGGTTTGTGTGATGTCGTGGCCGTCGGAGGAGCGCTGGAGCCTGGCGGAGGGACAGCTGTCGGGGCTGTTGAGTCCTTGCTGACGTCCTCTTGCTTCCGTAAGGGGGCCGAGAGCCGCCATCGTCAGGGTGCGTGCGGGGCGCCATCATTGCCCATCTGGCGGAGCGAGCCAGATGGGACGCCGGTCTTGTTCCCCGTAGCCTGAGTCAGCTTGGAGTAGGGTAATGATGGCGCCTCCTGTTGACGTGGCCGGCCTGCGCCCTAGGTTGGGGCGATGTGGAGGCTCCTCCGAGGTCGGGGTCGAGTCCGTCTTCCGCGGCCGAGGTCGAGTCCGAGCCCCTAGGTCGGGCGAGGCGGAGGCCGTTGGCTGAGGCCAGGGCGGAATTTGAGTCCTGGGGTCGGGCGAAGCGGAGTTCGTCGTCTTCTGGGGCTGAGCCCAAGTCCGAGCCCTGGGTCGGGCGGAGCGGAGTTCGCCGTCTTCCGGGGCTTAGCCCGAGTCCGAGCCCTGGGTTGGGCGGAGCGGAGTTCGCCGTCTTCCGGGGCTTAGCCCGAGTCCGAGCCCTGGGTCGGGCGGAGCGGAGTTCGCTGTCTTCCGGGGCTTAGCCCGAGTCCGAGCCCTGGGTCGGGCGGAGCGGAGTTCGCTGTCTTCCGGGGCTTAGCCCGAGTCCGAGCCCTGGGTCGGGCGGAGCGGAGCTTCCTATGGTGCGTGCGGCTGGGCCTGACTGCCTGTCAGCCTCACTCTGTCAAGTGGCGCCGCAGTCGGAGCGGCGCAGGCGGCGCTGTCTTTCTGTCAGACCGGTCAGTGGAGCGGTGAAGTGACGGCGGTCACTTCAGCTCTGTCGGCTGAGGGGCGCGCGTCAGGATAAAGGTGTCAGGCCACCTTTGCATTAAATGCTCCTGCGATTTAGTCGGTTGGTGCGGTGATTTGGTCAGGGTTGCTTCTTTGCGAAGACAGGGCCTCGGGCGAGCCGGAAATATGTTCGCCGCTGGAGGGGGGCCTCGGGCGAGGCGGAGATCCTCCGGGGTCGGCTGCCCTTGTCCGAGGCTAGGCTCGGGCGAGGCGTGATCGAGTCCCTCGAATGGACTGATCCCTGACTTAATCGCACCCATCAGGCCTTTGCAGCTTTATGCTGATGGGGGTTACCAGCTGAGAATTAGGAGCCTTGAGGGTACCCCTAATTATGGTCCCCGACAACATGAATAGTCTATTTCATCATCGCTAGATTCTTCATCACTTGAGGAAGCGTAAGTACTAGTATTACGAGTGCTTACCTTCTTTTCCCTTGCCATGAGGCAAATGTGATGCTCGTTGGGAAAGAGGGATGACTTGTTGAAGGCGGTGGCGGCGAGTCCTTCGTTGTCGGAGTCGGACGATGAATAATCCGAGTCCCACTCCTTGCCAAGGTGTGCCTCGCCCTTAGCCTTCTTGTAAGACTTCTTCTTTTCCCTCTTGTTCCCTTGTTCCTGGTCACTATCATTATCGGGACAATTAGCGATAAAATGACCAATCTTACCACATTTGAAGCATGAGTGCTTCCCCTTCGTCTTGTTCTTGTTGTTGGGATGCCCCTTGCGACCCTTTAGCGACGTCTTGAAGCGCTTGATGATGAGGGCCATCTCTTCATCATTAAGCCCGGCCGCCTCAACTTGCGCCACCTTGCTAGGTAGTGCCTCCTTGCTCCTCGTTGCCTTGAGAGCAATAGTTTGAGGCTCTTGGATTGGGCCATTCAATGCATTGTCAACGTATCTTGCCTCCTTGATCATCATCCGCCCGCTTACAAACTTTCCAAGTATCTCCTCGGGCGTCATCTTGGTGTACCTAGGATTCTCACGAATAGTGTTCACAAGATGTGGATCAAGGATGGTAAAAGACCTTAGCATTAGGCGGACGACGTCGTGGTCCATCCATCGTGTGCTTCCATAGCTCCTTATTTTGTTGACGAGGGTTTTTAGCCGGTTGTACGTTTGGGTTGGCTCCTCGCCCCTGATCATTGCGAATCTCCCAAGTTCGCCCTCCACCAACTCCATCTTGGTGAGCATGGTGACGTCGTTCCCCTCAAGTGTGATCTTGAGGGTGTCCCAAATCTGCTTGGCGTTATCTAAGTCGCTCACCTTATGGTATTCGTCCCTGCACAATGAAGCTAGAAGAACAGTAGTAGCTTGTGCATTTTTGTGAATTTGCTCATTAATGAACATGGGACTATCAGTACTATCAAATTTCATTCCACTCTCTACTATCTCCCATATGCTTGGATGGAGAGAGAACAAGTGACTATGCATTTTATGACTCCAAAATCCGTAGTCCTCTCCATCAAAGTGAGGAGGTTTACCGAGTGGAATGGAGAGTAAATGAGCATTGGTACTTTGCGGAATACGAGAGTAATCAAAAGAAAAGTTCGAATTGACCGTCTTCTTTTTCTCGTAGTCGTTGTCGTCGTCCTTTTGGGAAGAGGAAGATTCATCACTGTCGTAGGAGACTATCTCCTTGATGCGCCTTGTTTTCTTCTTCTACCCGTCTTTTCTTTTGTGGCCCGAGCCTGAGTCAGTAGGCTTGTCATCTTTCGGCTCGTTGACGAAGGACTCCTTCTCCTTATCATTGATCACAATCCCCATGCCCTTAGGATCCATCTCTTCGGGCGATTAGTCCCTCACGTGAAGAGAACGGCTCCGATACCAATTGAGAGCACCTAGAGGGGGGGTGAATAGGTGACCTTGTGAAACTTGAAATCTTAATGCCACAAAACTTGATTAGGAGTTAGCACAATAATGCCAAGTGGCTAGAGGGGAGTCTTAGCAAAACACAATAACCAAAAGGAGATCAACACAGAGATGGCACAGTGGTTTATCCCGTGGTTCGGCCAAGTCCAATACTTGCCTACTCCACGTTGTGGCGTCCCAACAGACGAGGGTTGCAATCAACCCCTCTCAAGCGGTCCAAAGACCCACTTGAATACCACAGTGTTTTACTTTGCTTTACTATATCCCGCTTGCGAGGAATCTCCACACTTTGGAGCCTCTCGCCCTTACAAAGATGTTCACAAAGAATCACGGATGTAAGGTTGGGATGAGCAACACACACAAGACACAAAATCAGAGCAACAACACGCACACAAGTCGCAACACGAGCTCTCAACACAACCCGAAGAGTACGCTACTCAAATGGAGCTCTAGTTGCTATCACAAAGAATCGAATGCGCGGAATTGAAGTCTTGGTGCTTAGGAATGCTTAGAGAATGCTTAAAGAATGCTTGGTGTTCTCCTCCATGCGCCTAGGGGTCCCTTTTATAGCCCCAAGGCAGCTAGGAGCCGTTGAGAGCATTCCAGGAAGGCAATTCTTGCCTTCTGTCGCCTGGCGCACCGGACACTGTCCGGTGCGGATCTCTTTCCTTATTTGGCGAAGCCGACCGTTGCAGATTCAGAGCCGTTGTGTCGGCGTTCCGAGACCGGGGGGTCCCCGAGCCGACGAGTGAGTGTGCCGCGTGCCCCAGCCCAGATGGGTCGAGCGCGTGGGCGAGCGCGAAGGGGGGAGAGAGAGAGCGAGAGCGAGGTGGCCGGAGCCGGGTCGTGAGGGAGTCGGAGATTCCCGCGGCCTTCGTGTTCGTCCCGCGCCCAGGTCGGGTGCGCTTGCAGTAGGGGGTTACAAGCGTCCGCGCGGGTGAGGGGAGCGAGCGGCCCCGAGAGAGCGCCTGCCCCTGCCCCTTGTTCCCACGAGGCCAACCTTCTCTAAGAAGGCCCTGGTCCTTCCTTTTATAGGCGTAAGGAGAGGATCCAGGTGTACAAATGGGGGTGTAGCAAGGTGCTACGTGTCTAGCGGGGGTGAGCTAGTACCCTAAGTACATGCCAAGGTGGCAGCCGGAGAGATCTTGGCACCCGGCTAGTGTGGCGTCGTGGCTGTCGGAGAAGCAATGGAGCTTGACGGAGGGACAGCTGTCGGAGTGGTTGGGCCCTTGCTGACGTCCCCCTGCTTTCGTAAGAGAGCTGAGAGCCGCCGTCATCATGGGTCCAGCGGGGTGCCATCATTGCCTATCTGGCGGGGCTAGCCAGATGGGACGTCGGTCCTGTTCCCTGCGGCCCGAGTCGGCTCGGGGTAGGGTGATGATGGCGCTTCCTGTCGACGTGGCGGACTTGTGCCCTAGGTCGGGCGACGTGGAGGCTCCTCCGAGGCCGAGGTCGAGTCTGTCCTGCATGGCCGAGGCCGAACCTGAGCTCCCGGGTCGGGCGAGGCGGAGGTCGTTCGGCAGAGGTCGGGGCGGAGTCCGAGCCCTGGGTCGGGCGAAGCGGGGTTCATCGTCTTCCGGGGCCTTAGCCCGAGTCCGAGCCCTGGGTCGGGCGGAGTGGAGTTCGCCGTCTTCCAGGGCCTTAGCCCGAGTCCGAGCCCTGGTTCGGGCGGAGCGGAGTTCGCCGTCTTCCGGGACCTTAGCCCGAGTCCGAGCCCTGGTTCGGGCGGAGCGGAGTTCGCCGTCTTCCGGGGCCTTAGCCCGAGTCCGAGCCCTGGGTCGGGCGGAGCGGAGTTCGCCGTCTTCCGGGGCCTCAGCCCGAGTCCGAGCCCTGGGTCGGGCGGAGCTTCCTCTGGCGCTTTTGGCCAAGCCTGGCCGCCCGTCAGTCTTACTCATTGCGTTAAAGGCCCCAGTGACTTGGTCGGTCGGCGTGGTGATTTAGTCAGGGTTACTTCTTAACGAAGGCAAGGCCTCGGGCGAGCCGGAGATGCGCCTGCCGTGAAAGAGGAGGCCTCGGGCGAGACGGAAACATCTCAGGGTCAGCTGCCCTTGCCCGAGGCTAGGCTCGGGCGTGGCGTGATCGAGTCGCTCGTATGGACTGATCCCTGACTTAATCAAACCCATCAGGCCTCTGCAGCTTTATGCTGATGGGGGTTACCAGCTGAGAATTAGGCGTCTTGAGGGTACCCCTAATTATGGTCCCCGACAGTAGCCCCTGAGCCTCGAAGGGAGTGTTAACACTCGCTTGGAGGCTTTCGTCGCACTTTTTTGCAAGGGGACCAGCCTTTCTCGGTTGTACTTTGTTCCGGTGGGTGCGCGCGAGCGCACCCGCCGGGTGTAGCCCCCGAGGCCTCGGAGGAGTGGTTTCACTCCTTCGAGGTCTTAATGCCTTGCGTAATGCTTCGGCTGGTCTGGCGGTTCCCTCATGCGAACAGGCCGTAGCCCAGGTGCTCTGTCGGGGCCCAAGTTCTCGGGCTGGTATGTTGACGCTGTCAACGGTTCGGCCAGAGCCGGGTTTGCGAGAGCAGCCCCCGAGCCTCCGCACAGAGCGAGAGGACGATCAGGGACAGACTCGACTTTTTTACATACGCCCCTACGTCGCCTTTCTGCAAGGAGGAGGGGGGGAGAGCGCCATGTTACCCTCGATGGGCACCGAACATGGTGTCTCCGGTGAGCTGCAATCGGGTAATCCGAGTGGACGTCCGTGCCCCGTTCGTTGGGGGTCGGCTAGGGGCCCGGAGGCACGCCCAAAAGTACCTGCGGGTGATCTGCCGGACCCGGTCCCCTGGCGACGGGGTCCGAGGGCTCGTTGCCTCCCTCCGATGGGATTCCGTTACAGAGTCGTTCCCGCTGGTCTCGGAAATGTCCTAGGGTACCTCGGGAGCGCAGCCCGAGCCTTGGTTATGTATCGAACGTACCCCTGGTCATCCCTCGCTCGGTGTCTGAGGCGACTGTGAACCCTTCGGGGGGCCAGCCTTCGAACCCCTGATCAGTAATGGGCGCGGAGCCCGAGTAGCCTGAGGCGGTCGTGGAACCTTTCGGGGGGCCGACCTTCGAACCTCTGACCAGTAGTGGGTGTCGGGCCCACGCGATCTGAGGCGGCTGTTGAACCCTTCGGGGGGCCAGCCTTCGAACCCCTGATCAGTAAGGAGGCTCGGAGCCTGGTTCCTTCACGGGGAAGGATCCCTTTGGGGGTATCCCCTTTCCCGGTCCCTGTTGCAAGAGATAGAGAAAGAAGGAAAAGGGAAAAGGGATACGAAATTTGAACGACGTGGCGTACCTTTTTTGGTGTGGCCGTTTTGGCGAAGGCGAAACGTCGCCAGCTGCTTCCGCTAGAAGCGCTGCCCGTCGAGCCGCGGAGTTAATGCGCCGGGGCGAGCGGTCGGCGAGGCTGCCGTTGCGTGCGCGAGCCGTTCGAGGAACGGCTGTTTTGCTTTGCGTTTTTTGAACCCCGCGTCCGGTTCGGGCGGTGCGTTGGAACCGTCTTCACCTGGGTCTTTATATACCCCGGAGAGGGCCCGGTGACGGTTCTCGACTCCGCTTCTTGTCTCCCTCTTAGGCTTTTTCGCAGTCTGAGAGATCCAGCCAGGGAAAAGAAAACCGCCCTCCCCTGTCCTTCGCGCCGCCACCCTTTCTGCTTCGGTGATGGCTGACCGGGTGACCATCATCCCGCCGCGCGACCCGTGGCCCTTCTCCACGGTGACGGCGGGTGATCTGGAGGACCTCGTCGGCGAGGGTTTGCTCCGCCCCCTCACCGACGAGCAGCGGCCGGAATGGATTCCTCCCGCGGGTGGAGTCACTCCATCCCCTCCGCCGGGGTACGTTGTGAGCTTCATCTCCTTCCATGAGCGGGGATTTGGTGTGCCGACGAGCCGCTTTATGCGGGCCATCCTGTTCCATTACGGGGTGGAGTTGCACAACCTCACCCCCAACTCCATCGCGCAGGCCGCTATCTTCGTGGCGGTGTGCGAGGGGTATTTGGGGATCGCCCCCCACTGGGATTTGTGGACCCATCTCTTCTTCGCCGAGCTTTTTGCCTCGCCGACGGGGGAGAGGAAGGTACGTGCAGCGGTGCGGGCCGGCGGCTGCACCCTTTTGTTGAGGCAGCCGCGGTCGTTGCAGTATATCCCTGCCGTCCTCGCATCCTCAAACAAGGGTTGGCAGCGCCGGTGGTTCTACCTCCGGAACGACGGAGAGTTGCTCCCGCCGTTCTCTCAGCGGGTTGTCACCGCCGCTCCCGACGCCTGGCGCCACGGGACTCCACACGAGAGGCAGAAGAACCTCGAACCTCTTCTTCAGGCCCTGAAGGCGTTGCGGGAGGGAGGACTCACCGCCGCGGGTGTGGTTGCCGCCATCCACCGTCGGAAGGTGCTCCCTCTGGCCGAACGGCGGCTGTCGCTTTGGGAGATGACCCTGGAGGCCGACTGGGAGGGGTCACGGATGTCCCCTGATCCTCTTCCCCATGACGCCCTCCAATGGCGGGTGTCAGCCGCGATGGGGAAGCCGGACTCCCATGCCTTCTCCCAGCCTCGAATGCGCCCCGACCAGGGGTGCGTCGCTCTGGTGAGTGTTCGCTCCTTCCTTCCCCATATACCGGGTTGCTCCTGGTTCTCATGATTGGGTTCCTTTCCCCCTCCCCCCTTTTTTAGGAGGTGGGGCGGCACAAACCCTCCTTGCCGCGGGTCCCGGAGGACGCGGTGGGTCGGGCAGCGCGGCGGGTCGCCGCGGAGGAGGAGAAAAAGAAAAAGGACGCGGAGAAGGCCCGGGCCCGCAAGCGGAGGCGGGCTCGGGACACCCTGGAGAAACGCCGTCGCCAGCAGGAGAGGGAAGGACTCCCCAGGGAGCTGTCGCCGGAGACATCCGACGACGACGATGACGATGATGAAGAGGAGGAGGACGACATGGCCGCCCGTCTCGGCCTCAGCCCCAGCTTGGGGTGTGGCCGAGAGCTGTCGAGTCAGCCCCCGAGCGGGCCGGTATCGTCGGTTCCCGGGGCCGAGACGCCGGATCCCCGACCTGAGGGGCGGGGGCAACCCGAGAGGGTACTTGACCCCTCGGCTGGAGGGGCTGACGCGACTCCAGGGAGCCGGGCCGAGGAGTTCGTCCCTCGAGAGCCGTCCCCCGCGCCGACAGCGCGGGGGAGCGGTCCTCAGGTTGCCATGGCGGCGCCTGGGCAGTCCGCCTCCCGGGCGTCAGGAGCGCCCAAGGCGAGGGCGGTGCCAGGGCTGTCGGCGAGGCGGACCTCGGCGGTGGTTCCAGGGAGCGGGAGCCAAGAGACCTCCCCCCAGGCACAGTGGATCATGGCCCGGAGCGGGTAAGTACCTTGGAATGTCTCCGTTCCGGCGCTTCATTCATACGTCTTGGCCGTGATTTTCCCTTCCTTCTTTTTTCCAGCAAGCGGAGCCATGGCCCTACCGACCTGGCGCCCCGGAAGGCCCTTAAGACGGCGTCGGTCCAGGCGGCTGGCGCCATCTCGGGCCCCGCCGCTCAGCCGACCCTTTCTCAGGGCGCCCCGCCGCATGGGGCTCAGGCGTCGCGTGTCCCGGGGGAGCAGGTCCCCGAGGTGGGCTCCTCTGCCGAGGCGGCCATCGTGATCGGGGAGGCGGCCGGCGCCGATGCGGTCCCGAGCCCGCCTGCCGTGTCGGCCATGCTGGCGCCTGCCGCCACCGCAGTTGGCACCGCCCCAGTCGGGGAGCATATGGTTGCTGCCGACGTTGAGACGGCCATAGCGTCGGCGCCCAGGGCCTCGGAAGGGGTGGACGCGCAGCTCATCCAGGCGGGCGGCAGCCTCGTCGCAGTGCGGCGGAGCCCCGAGGCCCGGGGCCAGTTGCTCCGATTCCGGACCCGCGAGGCTCCGGACCCCAGCTTCGTTCTTGACGACGAACAGGAGGATCGGTCCTGGGACGAGCTCCGCAATCGTGCGGAAGCAGCGGTGGGGTCGCTCCGATCGTCGCTGGAGGTTCTCTGCGGGGACGTCCCCAAAATCCTCCAGGTAACGGTTTCAGGCATACCTTCTCCCTTCTGCGAGCGAGGCGTTCGTCGTGATGCCTTGTCTTCCTTTCCAGGATCTGACGGACCGGAGCGCCGCCAAGTCGTCGTTCATCCGCCGCGAGGTCGACGTCTGGGGCTCGCTGCGGTCCCTGAGGACTTCGCTCGCCGGAGCTACCTCGCGCCTCTCTCAGCAGGACGCTAAGATAGCGGACCTCCAGTTGCTCTGTGCTGACCTGAGGGCCGAGGCGGCGGCGGCGCGCACAGAGGCGCTACGGTAGCGGTCGGAGCTCGTCCAGGTTGCCGAGGAGCGGGACCAATCTCGGGGCCAGGCTGCCGAGGCCGAAAGCCGGGCCAAGACCCTCGCGGCCGATCTAGCCGCAGCCCAAGTCGCGGCCTCGGAGCAGCGCGTCCGAGCCGGAGGTATGGCTCGACCGTCCTCGGTTCTCGTTCTTGTCCGTTTCTTCCGCTTGTGTTTGAGGTCTCTCTTCTGGTTGTTCGCAGAGCTTGAGTCTGCCCTCGACGAGTCGGCCAAAGCGCTCGCCGAGGCGCTTGCCGGGGCTGCTGAGCAGAGGGAGGCCGATCTCGCGGCCATGTCCGAGGCCGTCTCGGATGCCTATCGGACCCTTGGTCCCGGCGACGTCCCTTCAGGAAGCTCCCCCCAAAGCCGTCTTCAAGCCCTAGGTGGTTACGCGCGCGGTAAAGTCCGCGGGGCGCTACACCACGGCGTCAGGCGGGCCTTCGCCATGCTCGCTTCCCACTACGTCGTGGACCTGGAGCGGGTCAGTGAGGGGTATTGCCTTCCTGACGAAGACGAGGCCGCCCTGGCGGAAGTTCAGCGGCTCGACGCGGTCGCTGCGGGTCCGAGCGCGGCGCTGGCGACCATCTTCGAGGCGGAGATTCTTCCTCCTGTGCCGCCGCCGGAAGCGGAGGTGGACCTTACCGACGGCGGGAGTGGAGCTGAGGGCGCGGCGCCTTCCCAAGGCGACACCTGACTTTTGTTGGGACAATTTCTGTTGGATGTGCGATTTGCCGCGGCCGCCGAGGCCTGGACACTTTATTTCTCTTGCGTGAAGTCATACTCTTTTCTGTTTCAATTTGCGTGCCTGGCCCGACTTGTCAACAATAGGGTGATTTCCCGAGCTGGGTCCTTTTTCGTGGCAGGCGATGAGTGAGGTGTCCCTAGCCCGGAGGCATAGGTGTTCCTCGGCTCAGTCGGTCTCGCCACTCATTTGTACCCAAGTTCGCTCCTCGGGACCCTGCTTCTGACGTATCCGGGAGAACGCAAAAAACCCCTTCTTGATCGAAAAAAGAATTTTTTGACGCGGAGAGGCGCATCCAAACTCGACGAGAGGGGTTCCCCCTTTTTAGCCCCCGAGGGAGGGTCGGGCTCCGCCGGGGCAAGGCCGACCCTTCCTTGATGACTGATTCTCGTGTGTGAGTGGGGGAAGGGCGTAGCCCCCGAGCGTCGTCCGTGCAGAGGCCGTTTGACGAGTCGGGCTCCTGCCCGAATATCCGACGAGTGCTCGGTGACATCCCTCGGTATGCCAGGCATGTCCGAGGGACCCCACGCAAAAATGTCGGCGTTTGCGCGGGGAAAGTCGACGAGCACTGCTTCCTATTTGGGGTCGAGCCCGGAACTGATCCGGATCTGCTTGGAGGTGTCGCCACTGGGGTCGAGAGGGACGGCCTTAACCGTCTCCGCTGGCTCGAAGTTGCTGGCATGTCGCTTTACGTCCGGCACCTCTCGGGAGAGGCTTTCCAGGTCGGCAATGAGGGCCTCGGACTCGGCGAGGGCCTCGGCGTACTCCACGCACTCCACATCGCATTCGAATGCGTGTTTGTACGTGGGGCCGACGGTGATGACCCCGTTGGGGCCTGGCATCTTGAGCTTCAGGTAGGTGTAGTTGGGGATGGCCATGAACTTCGCGTAGCATGGCCTTCCCAACACTGCGTGGTAGGTCCCTCGGAACCCGACCACTTCGAACGTCAAAGTCTCCCTTCGGAAGTTGGAGGGTGTTCCGAAGCAGACTAGAAGGTCGAGCTGCCCGAGGGGCTGGACGCGCTTCCCGGGAATGATCCCGTGGAAGGGCGCAGCGCCTGCTCGGACGGATGACAGATCGACGCGCAGGAACCTGAGGGTCTCAGCGTAGATGATGTTGAGGCAGCTGCCCCCATCCATCAGGACCTTGGTGAGCCTGACGTCGCCGATGACGGGATCGACGACGAGCGGGTACTTCCCTGGGCTCGGCACGTGGTCGGGGTGGTCATCCTGGTCGAAGGTGATGGGCTTGTCGGACCAGTCTAGGTAGACTGGCGCCGCCACCTTCACCGAGCAGACCTCCCGACGCTCCTGCTTACGATGCCAAGCCGAGGCATTCGCCGCATGCCCTCCGTAGATCATGAAGCAGTCGCGGACCTCGGGGAACTCTCCTGCTTGGTGATCTTCCTTTTTGCCGTCGTCGCGGGCCCTGTCACCCTCTGCGGGTGGCCCGGCCCGGTGGAAGTGGCGCCGAAGCATGACGCACTCCTCGAGGGTGTGCTTGACGGGCCCCTGATGGTAGGGGCACGCCTCCTTGAGTGCCTTGTCGAAGAGGTTGGCGCCTCCGGGGGGCTTCCGAGGGTTCTTGTACTCGGCGGCGGCGACAAGGTCCGTGCTGGCGGCGTCGCGTTTCGCTTGCGACTTCCTCCTGCCTTTCTTCTTGGCGCCGAGCGGAGTAGACGCCTCGGGAGCATCTTCCGACGGGCGGCCCTGGGGCTGCTTGTCCTTTCGGAAGATGGCCTCGACCGCCTCCTGACCAGAGGCGAACTTGGTGGCGATGTCCATCAGCTCGCTCGCCCTGGTGGGGGTCTTGCGACCCAACTTGCTCACCAGGTCACGACAGGTGGTGCCGGCAAGGAACGCGCCGATGACATCAGAGTCGGTGATGTTGGGCAGCTCGGTGCGCTGCTTCGAGAATCGCCGGATGTAGTCCCGAAGGGACTCTCCCGGCTGTTGCCGGCAGCTTCGGAGGTCCCAGGAATTCCCGGGGCGCACGTACGTGCCCTGGAAGTTGCCGGCGAAAGCCTGGACCAGATCCTCCCAGTTGGAAATCTGCCCCGGGGGAAGGTGCTCCAACCAAGCGCGAGCGGTGTCGGAGAGGAACAGGGGGAGGTTGCGGATGATGAGGTTGTCGTCGTCCGTCCCACCCAGTTGACAGGCCAGGCGGTAGTCCGCAAGCCACAATTCTGGTCTCGTTTCCCCCGAGTACTTTGTGATAGTAGTCGGGGGTCGGAATCGGGGCGGAAACGGCGCCCGCCGAATGGCTCGGCTGAAGACCTGCGGACGGGGTGGTTCGGGCGAGGGACTCCGATCCTCCCTGCTGTCGTAGCGTCCCTCACGCCTAGGGTGATAACCTCGGCGCACCCTTTCGTCGAGGCGGGCCCGACGGTCGCGATGAGGGTGCTCGTCGCCAAGGTGGCCCGGGGCCGTAGGCGCGGTGTTGCGCGTGCGCCCGGTGAAGACCGAGGCTTCCCGCGTGAGTCGGGAAGTCGCGGCACGAGGTTCCAAGGGGTACCCCTGCCTTCGGGAGGCAGAGCTCTCGGCCCGCCGGGCCGCAGCGCCTTCCAGGAGATGCTTGAGCTCCCCCTGGATTCGCCGACCCTTGGTGGTTGATGACTCCGGCATCGCGCGGAGGAGCATTGCTGCGGTGGCCAGGTCCTGACCGGTTCCGCCGGATGCGGGTGGCGGTCTGTCCCTGGCATCGTTGGCGATGCGGTGCTGGAGACCTTGGGGCAGGTGACGTATTCCTCCGGCCGGGGGCTGGCTCGCCCATACCTGCCCGACGTTCCGGCGGATTGCCTCAAGCGCTCCTGCTCCCTCATCGAGCCCGGCCTGCGCCCCGTGGACTTGCTCGAGCTGTGGGTCGTGACCCCCCGCCGGAACGGGGACCACAGCTAGCTCCCGCGGGATGTCAGCGCGAGGCGCTGGCCTAGGGGGATCACCATCCTCCGGCATGCCGAGACAGCTGCCTCCGGAGGGATCCCCTAGCTCGACGTGGAAACATTCGCGGCTCGGGCCGCAGTCCTTGTCGTCAAGGCTGCGGCTGCCGTCGGAACAGTCGGAGAGGCAGTAGTTGCATGCGGTCATGAAGTCCCGCATGGCACTGGGGTTGCCAGATCCAGAGAAATCCCAGCAGATGCTGGGGTCGTCATCTTCCTCGGACCCAGAGGGTCCGTAGGTCGAGACACCCGTCAATCGGTCCCAAGGCGACCGCACACGAAACCCCAGAGAGGTTGCACTCGCCTCAACGTGAGCGCCCGCCAAAGCGAGGCCGCCAGGCGGGTTGAGGCCGAGTCGAAATGACGAAGGATGGGAATCAGCCCGTACCTTTTGGTCGACGAGGATCGACGAAGTCGCATCGGGGGCTGATCGCGCTGTCGTCCTGGGTGCGAGGGCGACGTCCTGCAGGCCCTCCGTGAGCGTGCTGGCGTCGTCCACTTGCTCGGGATCGGCGTGTCGCGGGGGGATGGCGCTCGCCTTCGCCTCAAACGCGTGGGTGATGCCCGACGCGTCCTCCGTTGGGGCGCTGGGGATGTCGATTTGCTCGACAGTCGACTGAGCGCAGCCTCCCGCTCGGCCTTGGTTGCCCCGCCTCCTCCTCCGATGGCGAGGGAGAGGATGGGGTGAGCTCGAAAGTTGTCCTTCCCCCACGTGGGAAAGGCGTCGTTGATTCCGCCGCCGGCGGGCGGGCTGTCCGCCACCGTTGTCGCTGTCGCGCGGCGGTGGAAGGAGTATCATGTCGTAGCTGCCGTCGAAAGACATGAACTCGAGACTCCCGAAACGGAGCACCGTCCCGGGTTGAAGAGGTCGTTGGAGACTGCCCATCTGGAGCTTGACGGGAAACTACTCGTCAACACGCAGCAGGCCCCTACCTGGCGCGCCAACTGTCGGCGTTCCGAGACCGGGGGGTCCCCGAGCCGACGAGTGAGTGTGCCGCGTGCCCCAGCCCAGATGGGTCGAGCGCGTGGGTGAGCGCGAAGGGGGGAGAGAGAGAGCGAGAGCGAGGTGGCCGGAGCCGGGTCGTGAGGGAGTCGGAGATTCCCGCGGCCTTCGTGTTCGTCCCGCGCCCAGGTCGGGTGCGCTTGCAGTAGGGGGTTACAAGCGTCCGCGCGGGTGAGGGGAGCGAGCGGCCCCGAGAGAGCGCCTGCCCCTGCCCCTCGTTCCCGCGAGTCCAACCTTCTCTAAGAAGGCCCTGGTCCTTCCTTTTATAGGCGTAAGGAGAGGATCCAGGTGTACAAATGGGGGTGTAGCAAGGTGCTACGTGTCTAGCGGGGGTGAGCTAGTACCCTAAGTACATGCCAAGGTGGCAGCCGGAGAGATCTTGGCACCCGGCTAGTGTGGCGTCGTGGCTGTCGGAGAAGCAATGGAGCTTGACGGAGGGACAGCTGTCGGAGTGGTTGGGCCCTTGCTGACGTCCCCCTGCTTTCGTAAGAGAGCTGAGAGCCGCCGTCGTCATGGGTCCAGCGGGGTGCCATCATTGCCTATCTGGCGGGGCTAGCCAGATGGGACGTCGGTCCTGTTCCCTGTGGCCCGAGTCGGCTCGGGGTAGGGTGATGATGGCGCTTCCTGTCGACGTGGCGGACTTGTGCCCTAGGTCGAGCGACGTGGAGGCTCCTCCGAGGCCGAGGTCAAGTCTGTCCTGCATGGCCGAGGCCGAACCTGAGCTCCCGGGTCGGGCGAGGTGGAGGTCGTTCGGCAGAGGTCAGGGCGGAGTCCGAGCCCTGGGTCGGGCGAAGCGGGGTTCATCGTCTTCCGGGGCCTTAGCCCGAGTCCGAGCCCTGGGTCGGGCGGAGCGGAGTTCGCCGTCTTCCGGGGCCTTAGCCCGAGTCCGAGCCCTGGTTCGGGCGGAGCGGAGTTCGCCGTCTTCCGGGGCCTCAGCCCGAGTCCGAGCCCTGGTTCGGGCGGAGCTTCCTCTGGCGCTTTTGGCCAAGCCTGGCCGCCCGTCAGTCTTACTCATTGTGTTAAAGGCCCCAGTGACTTGGTCGGTCGGCGCGGTGATTTAGTCAGGGTTACTTCTTAACGAAGGCAAGGCCTCGGGCGAGCCGGAGATGCGTCTGCCGTGAAAGAGGAGGCCTCGGGCGAGACGGAAACATCTCAGGGTCGGCTGCCCTTGCCCGAGGCTAGGCTCGGGCGTGGCGTGATCGAGTCGCTCGTATGGACTGATCCCTGACTTAATCAAACCCATCAGGCCTCTGCAGCTTTATGCTGATGGGGGTTACCAGCTGAGAATTAGGCGTCTTGAGGGTACCCCTAATTATGGTCCCCGACACGTTGGCGCACCGGACACTGTCCGGTGCACACCGGACAGTCCGGTGCCCCCTTGTGACCGTTGGCTCGACCACGTGTCATGCGCGGAATCCTCGGCCGACCGTTGGCTCGGCTGACTGTTGGCTCACCGGACAGTCCGGTGCCTCACCGGACAGTCCGGTGAGTTATAGTCGTATGCCGTTAATCGCTTCCCGAGAGCGACGACTTCGCCTGTGAATGGCTCACCGGACAGTCCGGTGCACCACCAGACAGTCTGGTGATTTATAGTCGTACGCCGTTGATCGCCTCCCGAGAGCAGCCAGTTGACAGTCGCCAGCCTGCACCACCAGACACTGTCCGGTGCACCACCGGACAATCCGGTGCTCCCAGACTGAACTGTCTTTGGCTGAAGAAAGCCATCTCTTTTCCAAAGTGATTTCTCCTGTTTCCAGCACTTAGACACAAAACATTAGTCTCCAAAACAATGTACTAAGTCTTAGAAACATACCTTTACTCTTGATTTGCACTTTGTCCAACATTTGGCATAGATTAACACTTAAGCACTTGTGTTGGCACTCAATCACCAAAATACATAGAAATGACCCAAGGGCACATTTCCCTTTCAGGGCGCAATTGTGTTTATTTGTGCGGTGGGTCTGGTGACCCTTCGATGTGCGTATGTAATCTACGACTTGTATTGTAATGTGGCCTGTTGCCCTTCGCTTGGCGGTGTGATGTAAATGTTCGGTGGCACCCTTTGGCGTTTTTTTGGACGGGGTTGTCTTGTGGGGAAGACTTTGTATCACACACTTGTTATGCTTATCCGGCTGCACCCTTTGGCGACTTTTGCGCGGAGTTGTCTTTTAGTAAAAAGACTTCGTATCGCGCACTTGTTGTGCTTGTCCAGCTGCACCCTTAGGCAACTTTTGCACGGAGTGTATTTTAGTAAGACTTCATATCGCGCACTTGTTGTGCTTGTCCGGCTGCGCCCTTAGGCGACTTTTGCACGGAGTGTCTTTTAGTAAGACTTTGTATTGCGCACTGTTATGCTTGTCCGGCTGCACTCTTAGGCAACTTTTGCACGGAGTTTGTCGCACGCGAGGGTAGTCTACGCTACCTGTCGCAGTGACTTCGAATCGGTCGAATACCGAAGACCGTCGAAGCGGTCTTTTTCGACATGGTGATACTTGGATATTTTTGCGGGGGATTTTCACTGGTATATTATATGACTGCGCCTCGTTAAAAACCTCACCCCCGGGAGGAAAAGAGCGCGGGCCTGATCAACATTGTTTGCAGAATTACATAGGCGCGTAGGCCCTAAGGCTTAATCAAAAAATTTCTGGAGATTATCGATGTTCCAAGAATGCTCTAAGTCTTCGCCGGATGATGTTGTCAACCTGTACGCGCTGGGGGATGCCTTCGACTTGACAATGAATGGACCTTCCCATTTCAGCTCCAGCTTGCCCCGTGATTCTGTCCGGGTGGTACGGACAAGTACGAGGTCTCCTTTGTTGAATTCTCTTGGGACGACTATGTTGTTGCGCCAAGCCTTGGTTTGAGCCTGATATCTATCGAGGGCCTGCAGGGCGAGGACATGGTCTCCGTCGATGAGATCTTTGGAAGTTGGTTCGTCGACATTAGGGATTGTTGATGTGTTTGTTCTAGGCGACCCAAGCTTTATCTCTTGTGGTGTCATGGCCTCGGACCCATACAGTATGCGGAAAGGTGTGAACCCGGTTGCCCATCATTCTGTCGTGTTTAGGGCCCATACCACTTTAGGTAGTTGGTCGGCCCATTTGCCCTTTTTATCGTCAAGAAGTCTTTTCTTGATGGCAGTAAAAATCTTGCCATTGGCACGCTCAACGACGCCATTGGATTGTGGGTAGTACACCGAGGCGAAGGCAGGCTTGGTGCCGATGGAAAAGCAGAAATCTCTGAAGTCTTGGCTGTCGAACTGTTTGCCGTTGTCGACAGTGAGTTCGGACGGGACTCCGAAGCAGCAGACAATGTTTTGCCAGAAGAATTTTTGAGCGGTCTTTGATGTTATTATGGATACTGCTCTGGCCTCGATCCACTTTGTGACATATTCAGCACCGACGAAGGTGAATTTGAGGTTCTGAAAGTCGTCTAGAGGGGGGGTGAATAGGCGAAATCTGAAAATTATGAACTTAAGCACAACTACAAGTCGGGTTTAGCGTTAGAAATATAAACGAGTCCGAAAGAGAGGGCAAAAACAAATCACAAGAAAAAGAGGAGTGAGACACGATGATTTGTTTTACCGAGGTTCGGTTCTTGCAAACCTACTCCCCGTTGAGGTGGTCACAAAGACCGGGTCTCTTTCAACCCTTTCCCTCTCTCAAACGGTCACCTAGACCGAGTGAGCTTCTATTCTCAATCAATCAGGACACCAAGTCCCCACAAGGACCACCACACAATTGGTGTCTCTTGCCTTGATTACAATTGAGTTGGGAACAAGAAAGAAAGAAGAAGAAAAGCGATCCAAGCGCAAGAACTCAAATGAACACAAATGTCACTCTCTCTAGTCACTATTTAATTGGAATAACTTTGGACTTGGGAGAGGATTTGATCTCTTGTTTGTGTCTTGGAATGAAGTCTAGAGCTCTTGTATTGAATGCAAATGGCTGAAACTTGGATGCCTTAAAGTGCGGTGGTTGGGGGTATTTATAGCCCCAACCACCAAAATGGTCGTTGGGAGGGGCTGCTGTCGTATGGTGCACCGGACAGTCTGGTGCGCCATTGGACACTGTCCGGTGCGCCAGCCACGTCACCCAACCGTTGGGGTTCGACCATTGGAGCTCTGACTTGTGGGGCCACCGGACAGTCCGGTGGTGCACCGGACAGGTCCTGTAGACTGTCCGGTGCGCCTTCTGGCGTCTGCTCTGACTTCTGCGCGTGCTGTTTGCTTTCACTGTTTATTTGCAGACGACCGTTGGCGCGAAGTAGCTGTTGCTCCACTGGCACACCGGACAGTACGGTGTTGCACCGGATAGTCCGGTGAATTATAGCGGAGTGGCTCCCCGAATTCCCGAAGCTGGCAAGTTCATAGTGAATCCTCCCTAGTGCACCGGACACTGTCCGGTGGCACACCAGACAGTCCGGTGCGCCAGACCAAGGCTGCCTTCGGTTGAACTTTGCTCCTTTGTTTTGAACCCTTTCTTTTGTCTTTGTATTGGTTTGTTGTGAACCTTTGGCACCTGTAGAGCATATATTCTAGAGCAAACTAGTTAGTTCAATAATTTGTGTTGGGCAATTCAACCACCAAAATTCATTTGGAAAAGGTTTGACCCTATTTCCCTTTCAATCTCCCCCTTTTTGGTGATTGATGCCAACACAAACCAAAGCAAATATAAAAGTGCAGAATTGAACTGGTTTGCATAAGGAAGTGCAAAGGTTGCTTGGAATGAAACCAATAGAATTATTTCAATAGATATGCATGGATGGTTTTCTTCTTATTTAAAATTTTGGACCACATTTGCACCATTAGTTTTGTTTTTGCAAATCCTTTGTAAAATTCTTTTCACAACGTTTTGCAAATAGTCAAAGGTACATGAATAAGATTAAAAGAAGCATTTTCAAGATTTGAAATTTTCTCCCCCTGTTTCAAATGCTTTTCCTTTGACTTAAACAAAACTCCCCCCTCAAAGAAATTCTCCTCTTAGTGTTCAAGAGGGTTTTACAAGTTTTTGAAGATACTCCCCCTTTTTGAACACAATAAGATACTAATTTGAAAACTTCATTTTTTGAAATTCGGTGGTGGTGCGGTCCTTTTACTTTGGGCTCATACTTTCTCCCCCTTTGGCGTGAATCTCCAAAAACAGATACTTGTGAATGAAATATAGGCCCTTAACTTTTCTCCCCAATGGCAAACAAATAAATATGAGTGAAGATTATACCAAAGTGGAGAACGATGCGGAATACCGACAAATGTCAATGGAGTCGAGTGGAAGCGCCTTCTTTGCCGAATACTCCATTTCCCTTTCAATTCTATGACTAAGCATAATAATACACTTGAAAACACGTTAGTCATAGACATAAAAGAGATATGATCAAAGGTACATAAATCAGTTATGTGTGCAAAGAATCAATCAATATTCCTAGAATCAAGAATATTTAGCTCATTCCTAAGTTTGGTAAAGGTTTTCTCATCTAGTGGCTTGGTAAAGATATCGGCCAATTGATAGGTGTTTATATAGGCTATCTCGATATCCCTCTTTTGTTGGTGATCTCTCAGAAAGTGATACCGAATGGCTATGTGCTTAGTGCGGTTGTGTTCAACGGGATTATCCGCCATGCGAATTGCACTCTCATTATCACATAGGAGAGGGACTTTGCTAAATTTTTAGCCATAGTCCCTAAGGGTTTGCCTCATCCAAAGCAATTGCGCACAACAATGGCCTGCGGCAATGTACTCGGCTTCGGCGGTAGAGAGAGCTACTAAGTTTTGTTTCTTTGAAGCCCAAGACACCAGGGATCTTCCCAGAAACTGACAAGTCCCTGATGTGCTCTTTCTATCAATCTTACACCCTGCCCAATCAGCATCGGAGTATCCTAATAAATCAAAAGAGGATCCCTTGGGGTACCAAAGACCAAACTTAGGTGTTTGAACTAAATATCTCAAGATTCTCTTCACGACCCTAAGGTGAACTTCCTTAGGATCGGCTTGGAACCTTGCACACATGCATACGGAAAGCATAATATCCAGTCGAGATGCACATAAATAGAGTAAAGAACCTATCATCGACCGGTATACCTTTTGATCTATGGATTTACCTCCCGTGTCGAGGTCGAGATGCCCATTGGTTCCCATGGGTGTCTTGATGGGCTTGGCATCCTTCATTCCAAACTTGGTGAGTATGTCTTGAATGTACTTCGTTTGGCTGATGAAGGTGCCCTCTTGGAGTTGCTTCACTTGAAATCCTAGAAAATACTTCAACTCTCCCATCATTGACATCTCGAATTTTTGTATCATGATCCTACTAAACTCTTCACAAATAGATTTGTTAGTAGACCCAAATATGATATCATCAACATAAATTTGGCATACAAACAAATCATTCTCAATTGTCTTAGTAAAGAGAGTAGGATCGGCCTTGCCGACTTTGAAGCCATTAGTGATAAGAAAATCTCTTAGACATTCATACCATGCTCTTGGGGCTTGCTTGAGCCCATAAAGCGCCTTAGAGAGTTTGTAGACATGGTTAGGATACTCACTATCTTCAAAGCCGGGAGGTTGCTCAACATAGACCTCTTCCTTGATTGGTCCTTGAGGAAGGCACTATTCACGTCCATTTTGTAGAGCTTAAAGCCATGGTAAGTAGCATAAGCAAGTAATATACGAATTGATTCAAGCCTAGCTACGGGTGCATAGGTTTCACCAAAATCCAAACCTTCAACTTGTGAATACCCTTTGGCCACAAGTCGTGCCTTGTTCCTTGTCACCACACCATGCTCATCTTGTTTGTTGCGGAAGACCCACTTGGTTCCTACAACATTTTGGTTAGGACGTAGAACTAAATGCCATACCTCATTTCTCGTGAAGTTGTTGAGCTCCTCTTGCATCGCCAGCACCCAATCCGAATCTTGAAGTGCTTCCTCTACCCTGTGTGGCTCAATAGAGGAAACAGAAGAGTAATGTTCACAAAAATGAGCAACATGAGATTGAGTGGTTACCCCCTTATGAATATCGCCGAGGATAGTGTTCATGGGGTGATCTCGTTGGATTGCTTGGTGGACTCTTGGGTGTGGCGGTCTTGCATCTTGTTCATCTTCTTTGTCTTGATCATGAGCATCTCCCCCTTGATCATTGCCCTCCTCTTGAGGTGGCTCATCTTCTTGATCTTCTCCTTCATCATCTTGAGCCTCATCCTTATCTTGAGTTGGTGGAGATGCTTGCATGGAGGAAGATGGTTGATCTTGTGCTTGTGGAGGCTCTTCGGATTCCTTAGGACACACATCCCCGATGGACATGTTCCTTAGCACGACGCACGGAGCCTCTTCATCATCTAGCTCATCAAGATCAACTTGCTCTACTTGAGAGCCGTTAGTCTCATCAAACACAATGTCACATGAGACTTCAACTAGTCCAGTGGACTTGTTAAAGACTCTATATGCCCTTGTGTTTGAGTCATAACCAAGTAAAAAGCCTTCTACAGCCTTAGGAGCAAATTTAGATTTTCTTCCTCTTTTAACAAGAATAAAGCATTTGCTACCAAAGACTCTAAAATATGAAACATTGGGCTTTTTATCGGTGAGGAGTTCATATGATGTCTTCTTGAGGATTCGGTGTAGATATAACCGGTTGATGGCGTAGCAAGCGGTGTTGACCGCCTCGGCCCAAAAACGATCCGAAGTCTTGTACTCATCAAGCATGGTCCTTGCCATGTCCAATAGAGTTCTATTCTTCCTCTCCACTACACCATTTTGTTGTGGCATGTAGGGAGAAGAGAACTCATGCTTGATGCCCTCCTACTCAAGAAAGCCTTCAATTTGTGAGTTCTTGAACTCCGTTCCGTTGTCGCTTCTTATTTTCTTGATCCTTAAGCCGAACTCATTTTGAGTCCATCTCAAGAATCCTTTTAAAGTCTCTTGGGTTTGAGATTTTTCCTGCAAAAAGAATACCCAAGTGAAGCAAGAATAATCATCCACAATAACTAGACAGAACTTACTCACGCCGATGCTTATGTAAGCTATCGGGCCGAATAAATCCATGTGGAGTAGCTCCAGTGGCCTGTCAGTTGTCATGATGTTCTTGTGTGGATGATGAACACCAACTTGCTTCCCTGCTTGACATGCGCTACAAATCCTGTCTTTCTCAAAGTGAACATTGGTTAGTCCCAAAATGCGCCACAAATCCTGCTTGAACACCAACTTGCTTCCCTGCTTGACATGCGCTACAAAGCTTGTGAAGATTCTTCATCCCAACATGGGCTAGTCGGCGGTGCCAGAGCCAACCCATGTTAGTCTTAGCAATTAAGCAAGTATCGAGTTCAGCTCCATTGAAATCAACTAAGTATAGCTGACCCTCTAATACTCCCTTAAAAGCTACTGAATCATCACTTCTTCTAAAGACAGTAACACCTGTATCCATGAAAAGACAGTTGTAACCCATTTTGCATAAATGAGAAATAGAAAGCAAGTTGTAATCTAATGAATCTACAAGAAAAACATTGGAAATAGAATGGTCAGGTGATATAGCAATTTTACCCAATCCTTTGACCAAACCTTGATTTCCATCCCCGAATGTGATAGCTCTTTGGGGATCTTCGTTTTTCTCATAGGAGGAGAACATCCTTTTCTCCCCAGTCATGTGGTTTGTGCACCCGCTATCGATGATCCAACTTGAGCCCCCGGATGCATAAACCTACAAAACAAATTTAGGCCTTGTTCTTAGGTACCCAAACAGTTTTGGGTCCTTTTACATTAGAAACAAGCACCTTGGGTACCCAAACACAAGTCTTGGAGCCCTTGTGTTTGCCCCCAACATATTTGGCAACTACCTTGCCTGATTTGTTAGTTAGCACATAAGAAGCATCAAAAGTTTTGAATGAAACATTATGATCATTTGATGCAGTAGGAGATTTCTTCTTAGACATTTTAACATGTGTAGAACGCCTAGAGCTAGAAGCCTCATTCTTATAAATAAAAGCATGATGAGAATGAGTCTTTTTGGCATGAATTCTCCTAATCTTATCCTCAGGATAACCAGCAGGATACAAAATGTAACCCTCATTATCCTGAGTCATGGAAGCCTTGCCCTTTAAAAATTAGACAATCTTTTAGGAGGGGCATTAAGCTTGACATTGTCTCCCTGTTGGAAGCCAATGGCATCCTTAATGCCAGGGCGTCTCCCACTATAAAGCATGCTACGAGCAAATTTAAATTTCTCATTTTCTAGTTCATGCTCAGCAATTTTAGCATCTAATTTAGCTATATGATCATTTTGTTGTTTAATCATAGCAAGGTGATCATGAATAGCATCAATATTAATGTCTCTACATCTAGTACAAATAGAAACATGCTCAACGGTAGATGTAGAGGGTTTGCAATCATTTAATTCAACAATCTTAGCATGTAAAATAGCATTCTCATCTCTAAGATTGGAAATAGAAGCATTACAAACATCTAAGTCTTTAGCCTTAGCAATTAATTTTTCATTCTCATTCCTAAGGCTAGCAAGAGAGGCATTCAATTTATCAATCTTAGCAATTAAACTAGCATTATCATTTCTAAGATTGGCAATTGAATCATCACAAATATTTGACTTCTCAACCTTAGCAATCAAATTAGCATTCTCAATTCTAAGGTTGGAAATAGGGTCATGGCAAATGCTAAGCTCACTAGTTAATTTTTCATTTTTCTCTACCTCCTGAGCATAAGCATTTTTAGTCTTAACATGCTTTTTGTTCTCCTTAATAAGGAAGTCCTCTTGGCTATCCAAGAGTTCATCCTTCTCATGAATAGCACTAATTAATTTATTCAATTTCTCTTTTTGTTGCATGTTAAGATTGGCAAAAAGAGTGAGCAAGTTATCCTCATCATCACTAGAATTATCCTCATCACTAGAAGTAGCATACTTAGTGGAGGACCTTGATTTTACCTTCTTCTTCTTGTCGTCCTTCGCCATAAGACACTTGTGGCCGATGTTGGGGAAGAGGAGGCCTTTGTTGATGGCGATGTTGGCGGCATCCTCGTCATCGGAGGAGTCGGTGGAGCTCTCGTCGGAGTCCCACTCCCGGCAAACATGGGCATCGCCACCCTTCTTCTTGTAATACTTCTTCTTCTCCTTCTTCTTCCCCCTCTTGTCATTATCCCTGTCACTATCACTAGACAATGGACATTTAGCGATAAAATGACTGGGCTTACCACACTTGTAGCATACTTTCTTGGAGCGGGGCTTGTAGTCCTTCCCCCTCCTTTGCTTGAGGATTTGGCGGAAGCTCTTGATGATAAGCGCCATCTCCTTATTGTCGAGCTTGGAGGCGTCAATGGGGACCCTACTCGGTGTAGAGTCTTCTTTCTTCTCCTCCGTTGCCTTGAATGCAACGGGTTGTGCCTCGGGTACGGAGGAGGCGCCTTGCTCGATGATCTTCTTGGAGCCTTTGATCATTAGTTCAAAGCTCACAAATTTTCCTATCACTTCCTCGGGAGACATTAGTTTATATATTGGATCACCACGAATTAATTGAACTTGAGTGGGGTTAAGAAAAATGAGTGATCTAAGAATAACCTTGACCATCTCATGGTCATCCCATTTGGTGCTCCCGAGGTTGCGCACTTGGTTAACCAAGGTCTTTAGTCGGTTGTACATGGCTTGCAGGTCTTCTCCTTGGTTGAGCATAAAACGACCGAGCTCCCCCTCGATCGTTTCCCTCTTGGTGATCTTGGTCACTTCATCTCCTTCGTGCGCGGTTTTGAGCACATCCCAAATCTCCTTGGCACTCTTCAACCCTTGCACCTTGTTATACTCCTCTCGACTTAGAGAGGTGAGGAGTATAGTGGTGGCTTGAGAGTTGAAGTGCCGGATTTGGGCAACTTCGTCGAGTCATAGTCTTCATCCCCTACGGATGGTACCTGCACTCCAAACTCAACAACATCCCAAATACTAGTGTGGAGTGAGGTTAGGTGATGCCTCATTTTGTCACTCCACATGTTATAGTCTTCACCGTCAAAAACCGGTGGTTTGCCTAATGGAACAGAAAGTAATAAAGTGCGTTTAGAAATGCGAGGGTAGCGTAGGGGGATCTTACTAAACTTCTTGCGCTCATGGCGCTTAGAAGTTACGGACGACGCGTCGGAGCCAGAGGTGGATGGCGACGAAGAATCGGTCTCATAGTAGACCACCTCCTTCATCTTCTTCTTCTTGTCGCCACTCCGATGCGACTTGTTGTGGGAGTGTGATTCTCCCTTTCCTTTGGAGCCGGACTCCCTTGATGGAGCCTTCCTGAGACTTGTAGCGGGCTTCTCGCCGATCACCATCTCCTTCTTGGCGTGATCTCCCGACATCACTTCGAGCGGTTAGGCTCTAATGAAGCACTGGGCTCTGATACCAATTGAAAGTCGCCTAGAGGGGGGTGAATAGGCGGAATCTGAAAATTATAAACTTAAGCACAACTACAAGCCGGGGTTAGCGTATGAAATATAAACGAGTCCGAAAGAGAGGGCGAAAAAAATCACAAGCAAAAGAAGAGTGAGACGCAGTGATTTGTTTTACCGAGGTTCGGTTCTTGTAAACCTACTCCCTGTTGAGGTAGTCACAAAGACCGGGTCTCTTTCAACCCTTTCCCTCTCTCAAACGATCACCTAGACCGAGTGAGTTTCTCTTCTCAATCAATCAGGACACCAAGTCCCCACAAGGACCACCACACAATTGGTGTCTCTTGCCTTGATTACAATTGAGTTAGGAACAAGAAAGAAAGAAGGAGAAAAGCGATCCAAGTGCAAGAACTCAAATGAACACAAATGTCACTC
This sequence comes from Zea luxurians, assembly GCA_029449295.1. NCBI lineage: Eukaryota > Viridiplantae > Streptophyta > Magnoliopsida > Poales > Poaceae > Zea > Zea luxurians. The sequence goes on from JAOPSE010000016.1 coordinate 7,450,986, forward strand.
TCTCTAGTCACTATTTAATTGGAATGAACTTTGGACTTGGGAGAGGATTTGATCTCTTGTTTGTGTCTTGGAATGAAGTCTAGAGCTCTTGTATTGAATGCAAATGGCTGAAACTTGGATGCCCTGAAGTGTGGTGGTTGGGGGGTATTTGTAGCCCCAACCACCAAAGTGGCTGTTGGGAAGGGCTGCTGTCGTATGGTGCATCGGACAGTCCGGTGCACCAGCCACGTCACCTAACCGTTGGGGTTCGACCGTTGGAGCTCTGACTTGTGGGGCCACCGGACAGTCCGATGGTGCACCGGACAGGTCCTGTAGACTGTCCGGTGCGCCTTCTGGCATCTGCTCTAACTTCTGCGCGCGCAGGCGCGCACTGTTTGCTTTCACTGTTCATTTGCAGACGACCATTGGCGCAAAGTAGCCGTTGCTCCGCTGGCGCACCGGACAGTCCGGTGAATTATAGCGGAGTGGCTCCCCGAATTCCCGAAGCTGGCAAGTTCAGAGTGAATCCTCCCTGGTGCACCGGACACTGTCCGGTGGCACACTGGACAGTCCGGTGCGCCAGACTAGGGCTGCCTTCAGTTGAACTTTGCTCCTTTGTTTTGAACCCTTTCTTTTGTCTTTGTATTGGTTTGTTGTGAACCTTTGGCACCTGTAGAGCATATATTCTAGAGCAAACTAGTTAGTTCAATAATTTGTGTTGGACAATTCAACCACCAAAATTCATTTGGAAAAGGTTTGACCCTATTTCCCTTTCAGGTTCCCTTGATCCGTAGGCAGTGGTCCAACGATGTCCAGCCCCCAGCGTTGAAGCGGCCATGTATGGGCGATGAGCTTGGTGAATTGCAAAGGGCTGTCTGAGCGAGGGGAGAACTTTTGGCATTCTTCGCATGACCTCATGACTCGATTGGCGGTGCAAATTATTGCGGGCTAGTAGAATCCTTGACGAATCACCTTGGCAGCGAGGGCCTTGGGTCCTGAGTGGGAGCCGCAAGTTCCGCTGTGGACGTCGTGGAGGATTTGTATGCCTTCGATTTCAGTTATGCACTTCAGCATGGGTTGATTGATCCCCTTCTTGTACAGCTGACCCTCGAATAATGTGAAGTCTCGGCTTCTGTGCTTTAGTCGTTTGGCCTCATTGACATTGCTTGGATGGTAGTGGCCTTGCAGATACAGGGTGATTGGGGCCCTCCAATCTTCGGCCATGATGAGGTTGACGACGCGGTGGCCTTTAGCGTCCTGAGTTATTTGTAAACCTTCTGGGTTGCGGGCAGCTGGTGTGCTGATGACGTGGTAGAACACGTCGGAGGGCAAGGCCTCGCCCTTGGCTGCTGCTTTAGCCAACGTGTCGGCCTCTTCGTTCCTAGCACGGTCAACATGTTGTAGGGTGAAACCCTTGAATTGTCTCTCGAGACTGCGGACGACTGTGAGATATTGCATGAGCGCGGGGTCTTTTGCTGAGTATTCCTTTTCGACCTGGCCTGCAACTATTTTGGAATCTGTCCTAACTATGCACGTGGTGACACCGAGTGCTCCTAGTTTGTGGAGTCCTAGGATGATGGCTCCATACTCTGCTATATTGTTAGTGCATCTGTCAGACTCCAAGGCGAAGCTGAGGCGTGCCGCGTATCTGTACTTGATGCCTGTAGGTGATGTGTTAATTGCCGCAGCTCCTGCCCCCGCATGGCACCACGCGCCGTCATAGTGGATGGTCCACACTTTCTTTGGAGACTCTTCTTGTTGCCATGTTGGTCCTGTCCAATCAACGATGAAGTCTGTCAGGACTTGTGATTTAATCACTGTCCTAGGTTCGAAGGTGATGTGGTACCCGGAGAGTTCGGCTGCCCATTTGGCAATTCAGACGGATGCCTCCGGGTTCCTGAACAGTTCCTCCAGACTCCTGTCCAAAGTGACCCGTACCTTGAATGCTTCGAGTAGTGGCACAGCTTGCGCGATGCCATGACAACTGCGTATGAAATTTTTTCGAGCTCAGTCATGTTGCACTTAGAAGCCGTGAGGACTTCGGAGACGTATTACACTGGGCACTGTCGGGTTGTGCCCTCTCTGTCCTGCTCTTGGATTAACGCTGCGCTGACTGCACATGGCGAGGCTACAATGTAGAGAAGAAGAGGCAGCAAAGGGTCAGGGCTAGCTAGAGTTGCTAAGTCTAAGAGGTGTTGCTTGAGTGACTCGAAGGCTGCCGCCTACTCTGGTCCCCAGGCGAAGTATTTTGCGCCATGCAATGTCTTGAGGAAGGGTAGACTACGCTCTGCGGATTTGGAAATGAATCTGTTCAAGGCGGCCAATCTGCCTATCAGTCGCTGGACATCCCTGGCTGACTGCGGGGGTGTCATGCTGATGATAGCCTAGATCTTCGTTGGATTGGCCTTGATCCCTTGGTGCGACACTAGGTAGCCAAGTATCTTCCCCTGGCGAACACCGAAGACACACTTCTCAGGGTGGAGCCGAAGTCGTGCATCCCGCATATTAGCGAATGTCTCTGCGAGGTCGGCCAGGTGATCCTCTTTGTTTTTGCTCATGACGACGATGTCGTCCACGTAGGTGAAAATGTTGCGGCCAACTTGGCTTTCGAGCACCGTTTTGGTGAGGCGAGAAAAGGTTGACCCGACATTTTTAGTCCCTCTGGCATCCTGATGAAGCAGTACGTGCCAAAGGGTGTGATAAAGCTTGTGCTAGCCTTATCTTCCACTTTCATGTATATCTAGTGGTAACCGGAGAAGCAATCGAGGAGGGACATGACTTCGCATCCTGCTGCACTATCGACTATTTTGTCGATCCGTGGCAGCGGGAAATTGTCCTTAGGACATGCTTTATTGAGGCTGGTGAAGTCGATACACATGCGCCACTTGCCGCTTTTCTTTTGCACCATGACCACGTTGGCGAGCCATGTAGGATAAGCAATTGGCTCGATGAAGTTGGCTTCCAACAGGCGGTGCACCTCGGCTTTGGTGGCTTCGGTCTTCTCTCGGATATTTTGCGCAGTCATTGATTTTTTGGGCGCACCGAAGGGTCGATACCCAGGCCATGTTCTATGATGGTGCGGCTGACCCCGACCAGGTCGAGGGCGGACCAAGAGAAGACGTCCTTGTTTCGGGAGAGGCAGGAGATGAGTTTTTCCTCGTCTCGCGAGATCAGGTCTTCGCTTATTACGACCATTTGCTTAGGCGTGGCCAGGTCGAGGGGTACCGTCTTCGTTCCGTCATTGCTTTGTAGCTGTGCCTTTACTTTTTTGTCGGCGACTGGGCGGGTCCCTTCAAAACCTTCGCGTTGTGTTGTGAGGCAGTGTACGTTCTGTTGCCTTGGAACGAAGTCTCTTTCAATATTGCGCGCAGTCTGCTGGTTGCCATAAACTGTGATCACGCCTTGTGGAGCCGGGATTTTCATGCAAAGGTAAAGTACGTGAATGGCCACTTCAAACTTGTTGATGGAGCCCCGGCCCATTATGGCGTTGTACGGGTATACCATGTCGACGATGTCGAAGGTGACCTGCTCGCTTCATGCATTGGGTGCTACACCGAATGATAGGGGTAGCTCTATCTTGCGGATGGGAAAGGTGCCCTTGCTGCCGAAACCATATAGGGGGTTGTCCGAAGGCTTGAGTAAACTATGGCTGATGCCCATGCGGTCGAAGGCGTGTATGAAGATGATGTCAGCTTGGCTGCCGTTGTCGACCAGGACTTTGTGTAGGTCCCAGCCTGCTACGCTGGAGTTGATCACCATGGCGTCGACGTGAGGGGCGCTGCGCAGATCAACGTCCCTGGCGTCGAAGGTGAGTGGCACATGAGACCACCTTGTTTGTACCACTGGGCCGGTGAGGGCGACGTGGTTAACACTTCGGTAGTGGTCCCTCTTCTGCCGCTTTATTTCGAAGTCCACGCTGGACCCTCCGGTGATCATGTGGATGACTCTGCGATATGGTTGTTCGGCGAAGTCTTCCTGCTTTGGTGCTTGGGGATGATTATGGTGGTGTGGATTTGGGTGATGCGGAGGTGGAGGCGGGGGTGGAAGAACTTACACTTCCTGACGGTGTTGGTACGCGTGGTTGGGTGGGTGCTGGACGTGCTCGTTGTTGTAAGGTTGTTGTTGTTGGTGGTGGTATGTGTGCGCGACGACTCTCTGGTTGTCGGCTGGATGTGCTCTGGACATCCAATCCCTAATGGCCTTCGTTTCTGGACAGTCTCTTGTTGGGTGTGCGCAGTCCTCGCCATGAAACAGGCAGTAGAATCTGCGCGGCTGCTGCGTCCGTCCCCGGCCTCTCCCTTTGGTGCCATTACCGTGGCCTTAGGGATATTCCTGACGGCGAGTGGTTTCTCCGGCTGGGTGCTGATTGGCTATGTTGTGCACCTGTTGTTGACTTCGGCTGTCTCGCCCGGAGTCTAGCTGCGAAGGCCTGGTCTAGGTTCTGCTGGACTGTGAAGGGTCCTTAGGCTTCCTCTGAGATTCAACCTTTCGTTGATGTAGCTCTTCGGACCTGGCATACTTCTCGAATAGTTGGTATAGCTCTTGGAGATTTTTGGGTGGGTCCCTGATGCAGTGACTGTACAGGACGCCAGCCCGAAGGGCGCTGATGGCATAATGGATCGCGATGTGGTCGTTGACCGATGGCAGTTGCGATTTGAGGGTCAGGAACTTTCTGTATTACTCCCGAAGGGTTTCCTTCTCTTGCTGCTTGCAGAGTGATAGCTTGGCCAGGGCGTCAGTATCGGGTCGGTACCCTTGAAAGTTGAGCAGGAACTTGTCCCGGAGTCCTTTCCAGGAATCGATGGACAGTGGCGGTAACCTGGTGTACTAGGTCAGGACTGGGCCTTCGAGCGCGATGATGAAAGATTTGGCCATTGTGGCGTCGTCCCCCCTCGGACGATGCGACGACAACTTGGTAGCTCATGATGTATTATGCTGGGTCAGTGCTGCCGTTGCATTTGGGGTAGGTGCCTGCCCTAAAGTTAGCGGGCCAAGGTGATGCTTGGAGTTGCGGAGCCAGGGGGCTTCGCTCATCGAGGTAGTTGATCCCTTGGAAAGCTGTGACATGCGAAATGAAGGGCCCGCGCTGTGGTATGAATAGATCTCCGGCTGGGACGTGCTGTTGTAGGGGCGGTCCATGCTACAGACGGTGCTGGCCTTCGCTCTACATGAGCGCGATTTCTTGCTCGAGCTCTCGAGCTCTCTGCTCCTCGTCCCGTATCATCTGGCGCACCTTGGCCTGGGCGGTGACACGTTGGCGCTTGGCCTTGAGGACATCTTTTTGCTTTTGGAGGTTGTGGTTCTTGATGCGCAGGGCCCGCAGCTATAGCTGGTCTTTGACTGAGATGTCGATGACTTCGCTGTCCTCTATTGCATCTTCACCCTCTGGTGGAGCGAAGCCTGGAGGTGGTGCTTGCGGTACGCCTCTGGAGCTGCAGGTGTAGTAGGGTGCCTTCGGGGGTGGGGTGGTCTTGGCGCTGTCTTTTGCTGACAACTTCATCTTCGAAGGCCTCTTGGGGGGTGTTGTCTGCGAGGACCTTGCCTTTTTCTCAGCCAGCAGCGCTGCCTTCGCTGCTTCGTCGATGGATGGGGCTGCCTTCGAACTAGCTCGCTTGGGGGCCATCACGGGTTGTTTGTCGTAGCACGAACGGTGGGCGCCAACTGTTGAAACTTGCTCTCTTGGCCAAGTTGTTCCAACGGGAAAGTGGAAAGAGTGTTTGCAAAGTTTAACGTGAGATGGCAATAGCTCTGTTAATCTGGCCTCTCAAGGGCACTGTACGAGGGTATTTATAGGCACTCGAGTGACCACCCGTCCCTTGTCAAAGACGTTTATACCCTCGAGTACCCGGTCTATCCCTAGAATATTCTCACGAGTGGAGGTTACAGATTGTCATTATAAAAAGGGCTATTACAGACGCGGCCCGTAATATGCTTATCCGCGCGAGGCCCGTTATAGTGGACCGAATCCCACCTGGGTGTCCCAACGCAGTGAGGACGTGGGACCAGTAGACTTCGATAGAGCCCTCGTCTTGCAATGGAGAGGACGAAGGGGGACCGCGCCGGTCTTCATCCAATCAGCGCTTTCGGCTTGTTCAGGCGTGCTCTGTGGATGTGGTCTTTGTCGGTGTAGGGAGGCGATGAAGGCATCGAGCGAAGGGTAGCGTGTTCGCCTTCGCCCCAACAACTATGTCATATATATACCTCACTATCTCGAAGATACATCTCGTCACGGAAGCACAAGGTAGCTTTGGAGGTAAAGCTTAGAGCGACATGTGGGTGCAACAAACAAATATGGGGGGTGGGGGGTGCACACCTCACCTCATATAACTATTTTGGCTTGCAAATGGAGAGTCCCGTACGAAAAGTACTCGTTGTCTCTTGACCCAATAGATCAAATACACCTTCATACACAATTCGTCCATTTCATATTTTTTTGTTTTCAATAACAAACTCAAAGTGAGTTGTTTTTTTGACCTTCGACGTATAGCCTTTAAAGTAGATTTCACAATTTAAGTTTGTTATGTAAAACAAACTAATCTCACGAGAGGCTGCTGTTGAGGAAAAATTCTCTGACCGATGATCAATTCGACGAAATCGATGTTTAAATTGTCTTGTTGATTAAATTTCTAGCTTCACACGTGCTTGAACGGCGTAGGAAGTGTTGGAATTTTCCTTCTCATGATTTACTACAGTAGAGTTTTGTTAGCGTGCGTTTGGTTAGCGGGTTGATGCGGGTTTGAACGGGTTCAACCTACAACAACCCGCGTTTGGTTCAAAAAGGCACACGGGTTAGATTGGTTCTAGATCGAAATACTTATTAAAAATGTGGGTTCTAGTGATTCCTCAAAAAACAAGCGAACCATTTTGACCCACTTTCTCTCCACCCGCTCGTTACTCATGCCTTATCCACTCGAGACCAGCACAGGGGCGCGCCGCCACTGCCGGCCTACCCTCCGACATTAATCCCCCGCCTGCCTCCCGTCGTCAGTCCCCACTGGCTTGCCCTCCAACGTGCTGGCCTCCGTCAGTGTCTTCAGAAGCTGCACCTCCCACCGTCAATCCCCCGATGGCTTGCCCTCCGATGCCGACGTGTTGTTCTCCAATAGGCACAACCCACGAGCCTTACTATTGTTGTCGTCGAACAGGTAAAGGTCAGTGCTCATCATCGCCTAGACAAGGCTGCTAGTCATGGCAATGTTACATCACTGAAATGCATTTTAATGTTATCGGGATGTTCCTTTAATTATGACTGAAATGTAATAGTGAGACCTCATTACTAAAATTATAACTTGATTAATAATGGCTTTAATTTATGTATATCGTGTGCTTATGGTTTCTCAAATATTAAAATGTGTCGGTTTTATTTATTTTGAATGGTGTTATCTTATTGAATTGAAGATATCATTTTGAGTGTGGTAATATGACTAAAATGGTGACCATACTTAGTTTATCCCTCATCACGAAACAAACAAGAGATGGTGCAGCTCCATCCCACTTTAACCCTGTAATCAAACAAGAAATTAGGTTCAACTTGTCACTAAAACTAAACAAGGATGTCCGACCCAATCCAGAAAAATAGATCGGCTTCGATCTGACCCACGTTATTCCAAAACCAAACACATACTTGCAGTTTATTTATAGATTCATTACGGTATTTACTAGGGATATGTTGACATATAACTTCAGTCTCTCTTTTTTAATAGTCACAAGAAACTTTCACACACCCACTAGGAGTAACAGAAAAACATGGACATATTGATTTTTGAAAAAAGAAATATTGACAGATAAGGTGTTGGGGACCGTAGAGAGGACGAGGACGACGCCACGGCCCAAGGGAGCTCAGACAGACGAGCCTTGCCGATTGCCGTCGACGTCACCCTGGTCAGGCGTCACTTGACGACGTATACAGGGGCACAGGGCTCAGGTTTTCCTTCAAATTGCGCCGAAATACTCGAGATTTCTTGGATTTTTTTACTTGTTTACTCGAATAGCTGGAGACCCAGCTCTATTCTCCTTCCGGCGCCTCTCTAGTCTATTCTCCTTCCTCGTCGAGTCGTCGTCTTCTTCGATCCACTCTTTCCCCCATCCCTATCTCCCTACTTTCCACGCAACTGCGTTTCCCCCGGACTCTTCTTCCACGATTCCGTTGGACCCCTACCGCTCCTCAGTCAGTCCTCGCCCCTCCCAGCACCGGCCAACAATCCCTCACCTTATTCCCTGTAGCTACTATGCTGCCCTCTTGGATCCCTTTTTCACTTGTCTGAGATTTAGCCGCCGCCCGGTAGGAAGAAGAAGGGGAAGCACCATATTTTATGTTCCTGGCCTGACGCAGCGCCGGTGAGATTTCAGTCCGTTATCGGCAACGCTGGGAGGAGTCGCGTGTGATTTACGCCGACTTCCGTGCCGCTCTAGGAAGGGTCACGTCGAAGAGGCTTTTGCGGACGCGGATTTGCCTGGAGCCAGCCAAGCAGAGCGCAGAATTGGGGGTGTTTGGCCGTGCAAAGCCAGAAAGCTCTCGGTTTGGCTGCCCAAACCGCTTGAGGCGACCACCATCACATGGTCGTAGTGGTCCGGGTCCGGCACAAGTAGGGGCTCGCGTCTTGCGCTTGGCAGTTGTGGGAAGCCATGGAGCCGTCGTCGTCCATCACGTTCGCGTCATCGTCGTCGTACCTGTCCAACGGCTCCAGCCCCTGTTCCGTCGCGCTGCCGCCGCCTGGGCCGCCCCAGACTCCCCCGTTGCCTGCCGGCCAGGGGTGGGGCGGTGGAGTCGCTGCCGCAGGGAACGGAGGCAGCGTGGAGGCGGTGAGCCTGAACCGGCTCAGCAAAAACCTCGAGCGGCTGCTCCTCGACCCGGACCTAGACTGCAGCGACGCCGACGTCGATGTGCCCGACGGTGGGCCGCCCGTACCCATTCACCGCTGCATCCTCGCCGCACGCAGCGACTTCTTCTACGACCTCTTCGCCGCTCGCGGCCGCGCAGGGGCAGCGCGCGGTGATGCGGCCGCCGGCGCCGGAGTAGCCGCGGAGGGGGTTGCCAGTGGAAGGCCGCGGTACAAGATGGAGGATCTCGTTCCCGCCGGTCGCGTGGGGCGCGAGGCCTTCCAGGCGTTTCTGGGGTACCTGTACACCGGCAAGCTCCGGCCGGCACCGGTCGACGTGGTGTCTTGTGCTGACCCAGTGTGCCATCACGATTCGTGCCCGCCGGCCATCAGGTCCGCGGTCGAGCTCATGTACGCGGCGTGTACCTTCAAGATCCCCGAGCTCACCTCGCTCTTCCAGGTGATACGCAATTTGGTTCTTGCTCGCCCCATTGTCAATAGGATTAAACTCTAATTTCTTTAGGAATTGTTTCGTTCTATGCCAATACTGTACATGGCTTCGTTAGACTAGAAATGGATTTGTGATTTTGTTTTCTCCAATCCGAGTGTTGACTACATCACTACAAAAAGCTATTAATAGCTGAACTGCTAAAATTGCTGATTCTGTTTTCTCCAATCCGAGTGTTGACCACATCACTGCAAAAAGTTATTAATAACTGAATTGCTACAATTGTTCAATTGTTGATTTTGTTTTTTCCAATCCGAGTGTTGACACTACAAAAAGCTATTAATAGTTGAACTACTAAATTGTTGGCTATTGCTTTTTTTTTCGTTGATTCAAGCGAACCTGGTGGCTTGAAGTCTATGAATTGAAATGGAATCATTATTCATTAGGCTGCTCAACATTTGAATATTACATTTATGGCTGTATAGTTTATCAATCAGTTTAACATCAATTGAGCTTTGCTTTGTCTTTACGGAAGGCAAATGGTTAACATGGTCTTCTTCTACAGCGGCGGCTTCTTAATTTTGTAGACAAGACTCTAGTGGAGGATGTCATTCCTATTCTGGAAGTTGCTTCCCACTCAGGGCTGACTCAAGTGATCGACAAATGTATTCAAAGGATTGCTAGATCAGATCTTGATGATATATCTTTGGATAAGGAGCTCCCTCCAGAAGCAGTTGATGAGATAAAAAATTTGCGCAAGAAGTCACAAACTGCTGGTGGTGATACGTTCATTTCGGACCCTGTGCATGAGAAAAGAGTCAGAAGAATCCACAGGGCACTTGACTCTGATGATGTTGAGCTTGTGAAGTTGCTTCTTAATGAGTCCGACATCACATTAGATGATGCCAACGCATTACACTATGCTGCTTCTTACTGTGATCCTAAAGTTGTCTCAGAGCTGTTAGATTTGGCAATGGCTAACTTAAATTTGAAGAATAGCCGTGGGTACACAGCACTCCACTTGGCTGCTATGAGGAGAGAACCAGCTATAATCATGTGTCTCCTTAACAAAGGGGCAAATGTGTCACAACTGACAGCTGATGGCAGGAGCGCAATTGGTATTTGTCGGAGGTTAACAAGAGCAAAAGACTACAATACAAAGATGGAGCAGGGTCAAGAATCAAATAAAGATAGGCTGTGTATAGATATTCTAGAGAGGGAGATGATGCGGAATCCTATGGCGGTGGAAGATGCCGTCACCTCGCCTTTGTTGGCAGATGATCTTCACATGAAGCTTCTCTACCTGGAAAACAGAGGTGAAGTCCATACCATGCTTGATAGAATGGCTCTGATTGGTTGCCTGTTGCCGCTTCAAATTTTGAAAATTTAAAAGCTTGGAGATCAGGTGGATTGATTCAGGCTAGCTTGTAGTCTAATGACATGTGCCTGACCTTTTGTTCTCATAAAGAGGGAAAAAGGAAAACACCCACCCCATACCACATCAATTTCTCCTTTTTTTCAAATTGGAGAAAGCTGTACATGTTATAGGAAATAAACAATTGTAGTCACAAAGCCCAAATTAATCTAATTACAGATGACAAGCCTTCATTATTAAGTCGCCACTTGCCTGTCCATACTGCACACAACCTAGTAGTGTTCTAGTTCTAGATAAAATAACGAGAATGATTTCACACCACTGGATGATGATCAAATAGCACCTTAGAACTTGGGGTTGGGATATGTCATTGTCGCGAGCTTTGTCTTATGTTCACGTTTATAAGAAGATTGTGCTTTTTGCTATTGGCTACGTTATTGTCAGGCCCGGGCGGGAGGCATGTGCCACCAGTGCACAAGAACAGGGTCCCCTCCCTTCAAGGGCCTCTAAAATAATAGTTAGTGATAATTTAATCAATACAAATTTTAGTAATGATTAGAAAGTCTAGCTAAGTCAGCTCGATAAAAATAAAACATAGTGTTTGTCGTAACAAGCGAGTACCAATCTCTCATGCAACTCATTTTGGCTATATGGCGAAGTGCAGCTAGCACATGCTGACATAACATCCAAACGTTAAGATCATTCATTACCGTTATTAAGCCATTTCCTACATTAATAATTCAATCACTGTTAATAAATGAGATTAATCTGTATCATCTATTCTTAACAAAGAAAAAAAGAAAAAAATCGGTACAGGGCCTTCAATTATGCCGGCCCGGCCCTGGTTATTGTCCCTGCACCATAACATTCTAAGTATTGTTCCTGCAGTTGCATTTGCTAGATTGTTCTTTCCTGCTGAAGCCAAGGTCGCCATGCAAATCGCACAAGCAGACACCACAGAAGAATTCGGCGGTATAGTTGCAGTTGCAGCAAGCACTTCTGGTAAACTGAGGGAGGTGGACCTTAATGAGACGCCAGTGACACAAAACAAAAGGCTCCGTTCAAGGGTAGATGCACTGATGAAAACAGGTGAAAGTTTCAACCATCAACCTTTTCCATTGTAGTGAACATGCTCTGCAGCTGTCTCCAGAAAATTTAGTTCCGACGCAACCACGGATTCTACATGTACCGAAGTATTGTGGCTATGTTCGAAATACATGATCGATACAATGTATCTGATCTGGTGTTCGCCCATTTTTATCCGATGACTTCTTGCAGTGGAGCTGGGCCGTCGGTACTTCCCGAACTGCTCGCAGGTGCTGGACAAGTTCCTGGAGGACGATCTGCCGGAAGGTCTGGACCAGTTCTACCTACAGAGGGGCACCGCCGATGAGCAGAAGGTGAAGAGGATGCGCTTCTGCGAGCTGAAAGAGGACGTGCTGAAGGCGTTTAGCAAGGACAAGGCGGAGGGCAGTGTGTTCTCGGGCCTGTCCTCGTCGTCGTCGTGCTCGCCGCCCCAGAAGTTTGCCCAGAGGTGATCAAGGCACCAGTTTTTGCCGTATAGTTTGTTATCATGGTCTTCGAGACTTGGACCCGGACAGCATATAGGGACATTGTAATACTCCAAGTTGTATACCAAGAATAATAGAGAGAGTTATTCTCAATTTTGTATGTCTCATTTGCATCATGAAAAGAGCCTACACAAAATTTAAGAGTTTAATTCCAACAAATGATAAAAGAAATTTCATCATGTTGGAGTTTTATTGTTTGTGCATTAAATAAAATAATAATGTCAATAATAATAATAAAATAATGATTCTAAAAGTTGAATTGATCCCTAAATTAAAATTTAGGGGTTTGAAAATAAGAAGAATAGGAATGACATAGAAATATAAAAATATAAATATCCTTAGGCTTACTACTTTTTACTGTACAAACATAGTGTAAATGTGGTCACAAAGTTTGAATTTAAAACTTGAGTCCAAATTGGATTAGAAAATGGAAAAAAAAAGAAAAGAAAACAGAAAATATAAAAAGGAAAAGAATAAAAAGGATTCGTGGGCCAACTGCACACCATTCGGCCCACTCAGGAATTTCCCCCGCCAGCCCAATGCCGCGCGCGCGTGGCCTAACTGACTGTCGCGTGGGGCCCGTGCGTCAGGCACCGTGACCGCGTCCGAGTGCTCCAGTCGCTGATCGGGTGGGCTCGCTTCGTCAGCGCCTTCGCGCACGGCTCGCGCGCTCGCTCACGCTCTGTGTCACTGCGGTGTGGACCCCATCGGTCAGCTCCTTTCCCCCTTCCTTCGTCAACGGCGCAACGAACCCCGCGCGCTCCGCGTCGACCTCGCCGGGGAAACAGGATCGGTCTGTGGACTCCGCACGCTAACCCCGCACCCATATCTCCACCTCGCCTCGCGCTTCAAATATGGACCGAGAACTTTCCCCCTTGTGCCTCCTTCTCGCTCCTCTTCTCATCGCCGCCATCTGCAAGGAACTCCGCCGCCACCGGTGATTTCCCCTCCGTAACTGCGCTCGGATCCGCACTGGTGGTCGGGGACGTTCGCCAGCCACCACGAAATCCGCCCGTGGACTCACCGGGGGCATACAAGCCCCAGACGACCGTCGATTCCTCGCCGGACTTGGGCTATCGCCTCCAAGCCGCCATTCGCCGTGGCTAGCTACAACCAGACACCAATCCACGGTAAAGAGTACTCCATCCAGTTCGCCTTAGTCTCCTTTACGCGTTGCACCCGTCAATTTTTGGATTGGGGCACTGGAGCGTCGAGTCGCGTGCGCGCCGGCGAGCTTCGCCGGTTGGGGGTGGCTGCGCCGCCCAGTGCGTGGCCGTAGGTTGAAGGAGGGCGGTGGATCGTTGATCTCACAGCGAACGGCCGAGATTAGATGAGGTCGGTACCGGTTCGTCCGGTTGATCCTGTCCGTCGATGGGCAGATCGGCGGCCAGGGAGGATTAAGACTTTGTTTTAGATCATAGCCGTAGGTCTCTGATCCGAGGGGTAGCATTGCGTACCGGTTCGTTAAGTGATTCGATCTAATCGTGACCGTCAGATAGTGATCCTGCGGCCAGGATCGTTGGATACCCCTTCGGCCGGGTCGTTTTGCACAAGAGTCCCTGGACTTTGCGGAAATCAACCCGCGGTCCACCTGTATAGTGCGCTGAGTCTTAGAAATTCTTACCCGAAACCCCCTGCGTTTTCCAGGAAATGTGGCCCGGTCCAGAGAGTATTAGAAATCAGAAATTAATATCTGAAATTAATTTTTAGTGCATAAATAAATGTTAAAACTTGTTTAATTCATAGTAAATGCATATGAACTCCAAATTAGACCATTCCAGTTCCTAAATTTTCATAAAATTATTGTCTATCTATTAGTGCCTCTGTTTTGACATGAAAGACAATTTAAAATTTATCTACCACTTAATCTTGTATTAAGCACATAAAACATTAGAAAATCCATAACTTAAGATCCATAACTCCAAATTTGATGATTCCAGTTCCTGTGATCATATTTTAATGTCTAGTTTATTTCTGTATATTCTATTTGCATGTTTGATGTGATGTTAATTTATGCTATGCCATGTATGTATTGTATTGATGCGAGTAGACGAGCAACCCACTGTGGAACCTGAGCTTCAACAAGTTGAGATAGCTGAGCAGGAGCTCGTTGAAGGCAAGTTGTGCCCTTGATCACTTCTTTTACCCATTCATGTTCTTACTATTCATAATGATCTGCATAGGATAATTTTGCTGGGACCCAATAGGATACCCTAGATTTGACTATCTTTATACCTTGCTTCACCACTGGTTTTACTACTAAAGTTTTGGGTAGTACATGCTATTGCTTTATGTGGATTTGGGTATAGAGATATTCATCACTCATTGTTATACTATTTATTGTTATCTGTTTTATTCTTCCTTGTTCATGTTAAGATCATTATGTTAATGGGAACATGGAGAACCACCCGGGAAAACAGTGCTACCACAAGGGTTTAATGGGACGCCCTTGGCTGATTAACTAGGAAAGCTAGGGGAGGGCTACCTTACCCGAAAGGGGCAAGGGCAGTAGGGGAGAGGTTAGTGCAGAGGGGTCCCTGGTTGATTTTGCTGCGATGGCGGTCAGCCAGGAACCCTGTACTGGATCTTCCTATAAACTGTAGCGGGTAGTCTGAAGCTAGTGGAACTTTGTAAAGGCCTCGTAGTGGTACCCTGCCTCGCTTCCTAGGTAGAGGTGTATGGAGTCTGATCAACTCTGTGGCAGATGGGTAACACGACTTGTGGGTAAAGATGCGCAACCTCTGCAGAGTGTAAAACTGGTATACTAGCCGTGCTCACGGTCATGAGCGGCTCGGACACTCACATGATTAAATTATGGAACTTAAACTTAACCTGTCATTTCATTGCATTTGGGATTATTTTATTATTACTATTACTTATTATTACTATGGTTTGGTATTTACTTACACTTAGTAATTGCTAATAAAATTTTGACCAACTTATAAAAGCAATGCTCAGCTTCAGCCTTTATTTCATTGATCAGCCTTACACTTCATGAACTCCCACCTTTGGTGAGTTCATGCCACATTATTCCCCACGACTTGTTGAGCTATGATCGTATGTGAGCTCACTCTTGCTGTCTCACACCCCCCCCCCACAGGAGCAGAGCAGGTGGTTCAGGAGGAGCCGCCTAACACTGAGGAGTTCGATCTGATCTAGGTGGCGTTTCCCAGTCGACATTGGCGCCGACGATCCTTAGTTTGTTTTATCGTTATTATTTTATTTTGTAATAAATCTTCCGCTATGTAATAAGTACTCTGATGTTTTATGACATTTATCTCTATGCACTCTGTTATTATATATGTTGTCTTCTTTGGCGCATGTATGAGATGCACCGGCTTTGTCCTTTAAAACCGGGTGTTACAGACATGTACACCTGTGTATGTATAGTGCTTACAATTGGCGTAAGTAGAACTATATATATGGAACATAAGGAAACATGGCAGGAACACCGTGCAAAAAGATGAAAAGATGGCCGAAGTGGTGCTCTATGCGAGTGCGCACCTGATTCGATGGCCCTATTCAACGGCGCCCTGTCAGCATGCTGCATGCCCACTGAGACCTTCGGTTGCATAGGGATAGGAGATTTCTGTTCAATTTTGGCTAGCAAGTGATATAGGGGTGTTTAGGACTGTTTCATTTTATGAAAATCAACTTAGCTCATAAACACTTTTAACTTCAACAACTTAGGTCCTGTTTGGAGAGGCTGTATTTTCCTAGTTCCAAGAAAATACTGTGGTACCTGAGAATACCATGGTCTAGAAACCAAAATGTGTTTGGTAGACTCTTTTAAACATGGTATTTAAAACCTTGGTTTTGACAAGACAACAGTATTTCTGGGTATAGAATACTGTCCAGACCAAAGTTTTCCGTCAGAGCGCGCGAAGCGACCCTAATGTTGCGCCCTTTTTGTCTTTTTCCAATCCGCCGCGCCCTTTTCTCACCGTCCACGCATCTCTTCCCCTCATTCTAATACAGACTCTCTTTTCCCCTGTCTCTAATCCCCATCGCAAAACTGGAGGACCTAGCTTCGCCGCAGATGTCGTCGGACCCGGACGCTGATCTCGCCTCAGATTCCGTGGCCGGCATAAAAGGTATGGTTTTACTTCCTGTATTGTTTGGTCGTCCCTCTTCTTTTGGGGTTCAGATGCGCCTTCACACAAATTTCTTCTTTAATCTAAGAATCGTGATACATAATCAGATGATTTTAATCCAATGCAACGAACAAATTTCCATGGTCAATGGTATTTCTTATTCTATTATTATTTCTTGAACAGACATGCATCTCTGTATTGATATGATATATTGTATTTATCACGGACAAAAGACACAAGGACACGGCGGTGCGAAGCACGAACCAGTTTTTTTGTGATCATCCTTAAAGAGTGCAATTTACCAAGACATCGTGCACAAAATGGTTGGACCAAGGAAGCTTGGAATAGCATGACGCAGCGTATGAATGAAAAATCTGTATCAGCAAACTTCACTTCATTGTATCTCAACTGAAGGATAGAGAACAAAGGCTCAAGAAGGACCATAATGCAGTGCATCTAATCTTATCAAAGAATGGATTTGGTTGGGACCCCAACCTAAAGATGGCTACTACAGTATCAGAAAATTGGCAAGACCTACCACAAAAGTTACAGAAATGGAAGGATAAAGCCTTCCCGTACTATGAAGACCTGCATGAGATTTACAATGGTACCTTTCTATTTACCTATCTATGTGTGAATCAAAAATATTTTTTTCTCATTAATAAACCATTTTTGTTGAATCCATAGGTAAAGTAGCTACCGGGAAGCATTGTACAAGTTCTTTAGAGAAGGCATATAAGTCTGAACTCATTGTTTTGGATGAGGATGAACTTATGAGTACACCTAGCCCAACCACACCTACTATGCAAAATTCATGGACTGATTTCTTTCAAGAAGAGATTGATTTGAATACTCAGCATGGATTGAACTATGATGTACACAGTACACCATAGTCAATATAGAGCAATGGGCGAAGAACAAAAAACTAGGGAGGTGCGTAGTTGCAGTCTGCCACAAACTGATAGGGAGGTGCAAGCTATTAGGGGTAATCATTCCACATAGCCTGTGCAATTTGGTTCCTTTTAATATTTCCTGCACGTCAATGTTCATTTAGAGATTGCACATCATCTTCGTATTCTTCATCTCCATCCGAGGCATCCACTATCTTGGTTGGATTGACTTGCATACTGTTTTGATGTAGCCATTGATCAGAACCTTCATTCTTCTTTATGAAGTTGTGGATAACACAAGAAGCAAGCACAATATCTCATTGTGCATCAATAGGGTAGTAAGATGCACATTTAAGTATAGGGAAACACATTTTCAGAACACCAATAATGCGTTCAACATGGTTGCAGAGTTGTGCATGTCTTAAGTTGAATAGTTCCTTCGCATTACTTGGTCTCTGATTACTCCTGCCTTGCTCTTGCAAATTATACCGAACATTACGGAATACATCAATGAAATTTGGAGTATTAGCATATCCTGCATCAACTAGATAAAATTTTCTATAAGGGACATAAAAACCATGAGTTAATGCATTTTCTAAGGGTGCGTTTGGTTGTGGGTCAGCTAGGACAGGGACGTCACCTGGCGTCCCCTCTCGTCCCTCCAATTTTGAGGGACAACAGGGGACAACACTGGGATAGTTCTGTCCCAACCCTTGACCCAGAACCAAACAACCTAATTTGAGGGATCGTCTCATTCCATCCCGTCCTGTCATTGTAACCAAACGCACCCTAATACTCGAGCATCGGAAGCTGATCTTTCCCAACCAGCACTGACATGCACAAACTGACCATTGAAGTCACATGCAACCATTACATTCTGTGATAAACCACCCTTTCTATTACTATATGGATCTTGCAAAGTAGGAGAAATAGTGATAGGTACATGAGTCCCATCAATAACTTCAATACAGTCCTAAGAAAATAGGTTAATAACAATAGAACACAAGTAAAACAATTGACAAAATCATTACTAAAATTACCTTAAAATCAGGCATAAACTTCAATTGCTGGAAACCTAGAATGGAGTGTTGTGTCAGACTGTGTGTGTGAGTGTGTGGACCGGCACCACAGTTGGGCTGCCGGCCCATTAGGGTTAGGGTTGAGTCTATATATTGTAACCCATTCTCTATGCAATACATCCATTACACTATTCTACATGGTATCAGAGGGTTAGGTTTAGAGTTTTTCCTACTCTCTTCCCACTGCAGCCGCCGGCGGCTCTCTCCCACCCAGCCGTCGCCTCCCATCGCTGCCCCCGGGAGGCCCAACCTTCCCTCCTGGGGGCGGCCTCCTTCCTCCCAGCCGTCGCTGCTGTCTCCCTAGGCAGGCAGCTGCACCCCCTCACCCCTTCCCCAGCTGGCCGCCAGCCTCTGGCCGCCGCCACCCCCAGCCGATGAGCTCGGGCGGCCGCCTCCATCCCCTTCTCCGGCCGGCCAGCTTTCACTCTACTCACCCCCTCTCTTCCGGCATCCCGTCCCAGCCTTCGTCGCAACTCGCGGGCAGGCAGGCAGCCAGCCATGTCCTGCTTCCCGGCGCTACACCTGCACGGCCCCGCCGCGTCCTGCTTCCCGCACCCGTCGTCGCCGTCGCCGCCCAGGGGGGACGAGGAGGAGACGGACCTGCTGTCGGCGCCACCGCAGTAGGCCGGCGTGGCTCTAGCGGTGCGGCTGGTGGGGTGCGACGGGTGCGTGCGCGCGTACGCCCCGCCCGTGACGGCGCGGGAGCTGATGCAGGAGCACCCGTGGCACCTGGTATGCCGCGCCGACACGCTGCTCATCGGGGAGAGGATCCTGATCGTGGCGGCGGCCGAGGAGCTGCAGCCCGGGGAGGCCTACTTCCTGCTGCCCGCGCACCTGTTCCGCTCCGTCCTCTCCTTCGTCTCCCTCACGTCCTCGCTGCTGCTGCTCTCCACCACCGCTGCCTCCGCGTCCAGCAAGAAGCCCACTGCCGGCCGCCTGTTCGAGCTCCACCGCACGGCGTCGGGCACGCTGAAGATCAAGTTCTCGGCGCTAGCGCGCTTCCCCGGCCACGGCGCAACAGCCCCTCGCCTCAGGCCACCTCGCTTCCTCGCCTTCCTCACAGCCCCGGACTGACCCTGCCAGGTCCAGTCCCCGCCGCCGGCTCTGCTGCGTCGTTGGCCACCTGATCTGTCGCCGTAGCAGGCACCCCCGGCAGCGGCTCGATCTCCTTATACGCTGTCGACTCCCCGTCAATGTCCGAGCAGGCGCCTGCGCTGCGCACCCCTCCCTCCTGAGGCTCTACAACATCGCCCGGATCCGCGCTGCCGCCGCGTCCTCTGACTGTGCCGTCACCGAGCAGTGCCTCCTCCTCACGCTTCTCTTGTCACCGGCGTCACCCATCCCTTGCCAGGTCCGCCGCAGGCCCCTGCCCGGCTGGACCCACCCCCTTCATCGCCTTCGCTGGATCCGTCGCTGCCGCGGCCTTCCCGGCCGGATCCCTGTTGCTGCTACCTTCTCGGCTCGATCCGCTGTCCCTTTGGCCGGATCGCGTTTTCCCGGCTGGATTCGTCGCTGCCGTGGCCTTCCTGGCCGGATCCGCCGTTCCCCTTCTATTCTGCCGCGGGCGCGGACACCATGACCGGCGCAGACGCGTGCGCTGCTGTCGGCCTCCCTGGCGGAGCTCCTTGACGCCCGGACGATCGAAGAAGCAGGAAGGTCAGCCTGCCGGTGCCCTTTTGCTGTGTCGTCCTGCCGATCGTTGACGCTCGAACGTCGACCCCTCCCGAAGATCAGGCTTCTTCTGTGTGTCTCCCGACCGCGACCACCTCAACTTCGGCTACCTCGGCATCTAGGGGCTATTGTCTTCTTGGAGCACACACCAGTCTCTACTTCAGTCGCATCATTCGCACCATCACGACGTTGTGACTGCGGGGGGATTTCAACCCGTCGGCTCCTACCTTCGGCCTCTACTCCAGTCTCATCGTGTGTGGTGCCCCCGTTGCAAGTTTGCGACTGCGGGGGGATGTCAGACTGTGTGTGCGAGTGTGTGTGGGCCGGCATCACTGTTGGGCTGCCGGCCCATTAGGGTTAGGGTTGAGTCTATATATTGTAACTCATTCTCTATGCAATACATCCATTACACTATTCTACATGTTGATTGGATGAAGTTGAATTATCCTTGATGACAATGAAACAATATCCTGCAGAACTGTATTGAAGTGTCGACTTATAGTCTCACCACTATGTTGAAATCGTTCTTGGATCGAACTATTACTTGCATTTGTTGAAAGGGAAAATAGGAATGTAACCAATTTTTCTTCAACTAAAACTTCCCTACTATTTGTAAGTAGATTGCTGTCACGAAGGACCTCTACGAGCTTGCAAAAAATTTCCTTTTCCATACGAAATTCTCGCCTAGCTAGTACCTTATGCCCTTAGAGAAGTTATTGAACGTGCTTCTTTCCTGAAAGGATGGATGTGTGGATAGGTGTACTCATGAGAAGAATTATTAGCTAACCAATGCATCACACTTTCTATTTCTTCACCATCTCTTCTCTTCCTATTGAAAAAAATTCCTCCACATATTTCCTAGTGCGTTAAGCACAGGCACATAGCTCATAGCTGCTTGTAGTTTGAAAGCTCAAAATCTGTATATATACACCACGTAACAGAGGGGTGGGGAGGAAGAGTATTGCACTTCTCTTGTTCCTTGGTCATAGTCAACATATGGGAAACTACGTGCTCAAAAACTATAAACGAAGTTTAGTCAAGCATGCAATTAATACTTCTTTTTTCCTGTTAACTTTCGGAGATTTTAATTCTTGAATTCTGACTTATATCATAATGGTTTATTTTTGACAGATTTATAAAAGTATTTTGCTCTACGGAAAGAAGCAGTAGCTAGTGAAATGGGATGAGAGCTGCGAAACTAGAGAATATACCATTTGGCATTTATTTTAGTCTTTTTTTAGTCCGTATGAACCGTTGTGTGTTATTTGGTTTGTACGCTTTTGAATGGAACTTGATGGCACCAAACAGGTGTTCAATTGATTGCTGTAAAAGAAATTTATGATTATATCATGACAATTACCAGACTATGGTATTGAAATAATGTGGTTTTTAAAACTACACTCCAAACAGGGCCTTAGCTTCACAAAAAATATGAAGTTACTTTCCATTTCATCAAAAACTTTTAGGTTCCGTTTGTTTCCTTTCATTTTGAGAAATTGGAATCTTACTAATGGAATAAGCTTTTTTTTAGAATGTGACATTCCACCACTTTCCAAATTTATCATATAAGTCTATCTCAAATTCATGGGGTGAGAGATGGAAATTGATTCTATAGATTTACATACTATTTTTCCGATGCACAACTTATATCACACTCTTCTACTTGCTTCGATATAACATAAATGTAGTATATAACTATCTCTCTCATATGATTTAGGATAATATTTAAATATATTACATATATAAATATATGAACTTAATTAGTTTTGTCTAAATTATAATTATAAAAATGGAATTCAATTCCAACGAAACAAACGGGGCCTTAGTTAAAAAGGTAATTCACGAATGCATGTTTTTTAAGGAAACAGGTGACGCCTAAGAGGGGAGGGTGAATTAGAACTTCTAAAACTTTCTCTAAACTAGGCCGCAAACAAATCCCTAAAGCAAAACCTATGCAATTAATCAAACTAGAATGTACAAACTAGGTTTTATCTAAGTGTTGCTATCTCTACCGCAATGTATAAGTTTCAATCCTAAACAATATAAGTATAAAAACAAGATTGAAACTTAATTGCTTAATATAAGTGAAGCAAGGTAGAGATGCAAACTCTCGTGGATGACACCAGTATTTTTACCGAGGTATCCGAAACCACACAAGGTCCCGACTAATTCTCGTTGGTGCCCCTACGCAAAGGGAAGTCCACGCGAGGACCAAACACCACGGTCGAGTAACTCCGTAGAGAGCCGCAGGCCTTCTCCACGCGCATGTGGTGCTCCGCTTCCGGCTCCTCTCGAACGCTCCCCGCCGTCTCCACTATCGAGCTTCCGGCTGAAAACGCCGTGGGCCTCGTTCCCTCCGGTACACGGTAGAGGCCGTGACACAAACGCGATTGTCACAGTCTCGTAAGACTCTCGCCCCACTCGGTACAATTACAACGGCTTACGCAATAGCCGAAGGGTTGTGTGGTTTTTCTAAACTCAATCAACTAAGTAGGATTTACCTAGATCAAGCGGTAATGCGGTCTAACTAATCTAAGCACTTCGCAAAGCACCTACGCTAATCACCGAGTGATTCTATTAAGCACTTGGGTGTATGAGCACTTGGAAATGTCTACTATATGCCTTGGTATGTTGTTTGGGCTCCCACACCTTGAAATGACCGGTTGGGTGGTATTTATAAACCCCAATACAAAACTAGCCGTTGGAGAAAAGCTGCTACTCTCTGCGGTACACCGGACAGTCCGGTATTCCTGTCCGGTGCGCCTAGCCGTTGGATCTGACACTGCAGGTGACCGTTGGCGCTGCAGGCTTTTATACCGGATAGTCTGCGTGTCACACCGGACAGTCCGATGGCTTCTCTCCACCAGTGCCACTTGGAACTAACCGTTGGGCTACTGTTCCTGGGTGCATCAGACAGTCCGGCGTGTGGCACTGGACAGTCCGATGCTCCTGACCAGACAGTCCGTCGTGGTAACACTTTCTTCGTTTCTTGGACTTCACTTGTTCTTCATAATGTCTTCTTTTAAAGTGTTGCTTTCTTCAATGCCTTAGTCCAAGTCACTTTAACATCCTGTGAACTACGAACACAAACACTAGCAAACACATTAGTCCATAGGTTATGTTGCTCATCAAACAACAAAACCTATTGAGCCAAATGGCCCAGTGTCTATTTTCCTTACAATTTTAACTCTCTCTCATAAAGTTAGCCATAAAGTTAGGACAAAATTATCTATCTTTAGGGCTACTTTGGGAACCTCAAACCCCTTTCGGGATTGGAGGGGATTGAGGTGGAAATAAACTAATTTTCTCTCGAGACCCCTTCAATCCCGAAGGGGATTTGAGTTTCCAAACTAGCCCTTATTGCCGGTTACACTCTAAAAACGAGTGGATACTTTTTCTATTCCCCGCACGTCGGCGTCCAATGTCCACCTTGCCCGCCTCGTCTGTGTTGTCCGCCTGCACCCTCCTGGTGAAAATAAAGCTAGAATTTTGTTTGTATTTAATAAGTTGTCAAGTAAGTATTTTTATGAGATGATAACATTTCTAAACAAACCAGTTGCATACATCATTTAAGAGTAAAAGAGATTTTTTCTAAACAAGAACTCATTTTAGTGAAGTTACCTGCAAGCCAAATAATTTCAGAAACTTTGCAACTTTAAAGTAGAGTTGCTCAACTCTAAAGTTTAGAAGCTAAGCTCGTTTTTGTGAAGTTAAGCTGTACCAAACACCCCCATAATCTACTCCAATCCCCTTCAATTTACTCATAACTGAGAGCACCAAGAGTGGGTGAATAGGCAATCTTGTGAAAATAGCTTAAAATAACATAAACTTGGTCTAATAATTGAGTTAGAACAAATAAAACCAAGTTTGAGAGGAGAGAAAGAGAGAGAATTGTCGGTGTTTCGAACCTCCGCTCTGACAAGTAAATTTCTATGTGCATGTTCTGGGCTCCAGACGGTGTTCTCAGTGGACGCAAGGTTTATACTAGTTCGGGCAGAACGTCCCTACATCAGTCTTCGACGGCTCGCGCTACCTACACCTTTGTTGCTTGATGCTCGTTGAAAGTCGCCTAGAGGGGGGTGAATAGGCGGAATCTGAAATTATAAACTTAAGCACACACTACAAGCCAGGGTTAGCGTTAGCGTTTAAATAAAGTCTGGGAGAGAGGGAAAAAACAAATCAAATGAAAGACAAGCGAATGAACACAACGATTTGTTTTGCGGAGGTTCGGTTCCAAAGAACCTAGTCCCCGTTGAGGTGGTCACAAAGATCGGGTCTCTTTCAACCCTTTCCCTCTCCCAAACGGTCACCTAGACCGAGTGAGCTTTCTCCTTAATCAAATGGGTCACTTAGACCCCACAAGGACCACCACACACTTGGTGTCTCTTGCTTTAATTACAATTCACTTGAGAACAAGAATGAGGAAGGAAGAAAGCGATCCAAGCAACAAGAGCACAAAGAACACGAACAAACTCTCTCTTTCAAGTCACTAAATGGTTGGAGTGGATTTAACACTTGGAGAGGCTTTGATTCTTTTGATTTGTGTCTAGGAGTGAATGCACTAGCTCTTGTATTGAATGAGAACCTTGGAAAACTTGGATGCTTGGAGTTGTGGTGGTTGGGGGGTATTTATGGCCCTCAACCACCAACAAGCCGTTGGGGGTGGCTGCTGTCGATGGGCGCACCGGACAGCCCGGTGCGCCACCGGACACTGTCCGGTGCGCCAGCCACGTCACCCAACCGTTAGGGTTTGGGAGCTGTCGACCGTTGGAGGCTTTGTCTTCTAGTGGCACCGAACAGTCCGGTGCCGCACCGGACAGGCATTGTCCAGTGTCTGGTGCGCTCTGACTCTGCTGCGTACTGTAGCGCTCGTCAGAAGCCGTTGCAGTCGACCGTTGCGCTGGATAGCCGTTGCTCCGCTGTCACACCGGACAGTCCAGTGAATTATAGCGGAGAGCGCTTGAAGAAACCTGAGAGTGGCCAGTTCAGCTCTGTACGGCCCTGGTGCACCGGACACTGTCCGGTGGCACACCGACAGTCCGCTGCGCCAGACCAGGGCACACTCGGTTTCTTTGCTCCTTTGAATTTGAACCCTATCTTCAATCTTTTATTGGTTTGTGTTGAACCTTTATGCACCTGTAGTTCATATACTCTAGAGCAAACTAGTTAGTCCATTATTTGTGTTGGGCATTCAACCACCAAAATTAATTATAGGAAAAGGTTAACCCTATTTCCCTTTCAATCTCCCCCTTTTTGGTGATTGATGCCAACACAAACCAAAGCAAATATATAAGTGCAGAATTGAACTAGTTTGCATAAGGTAAGTGCATAGGTTACTTGGAATTAAACCAATTTATCGTTTCACTAGATATGCATGGATTGCTTTCTTTTAATTAACATTTTGGACCACGCTTACACCACTTGTTTTGTTTTTGCAAATTCTTTTGGGAAATATTTTCAAAGTCTTTTGCAAATAGCCAAAGGTATATGAATAAGATTGCAAGAAGCATTTTCAAGATTTGAAATTTTCTCCCCCTGTTTTAAATGCTTTTCCTTTGACTAAACAAAACTCTCCCTTAATGAAATTCTCCTCTTAGTTTTCAAGAGGGTTTTAATAGATATAATTTTTTTGAAAATTTATCTTTATATATACCAATTGAAAATAACCATCTCAATAGAAGAGATTGTCATAACAAGATATCAATTGAAAAACAAACATCTGTGAAAACCAATTAGATCTTCATTTCGAAAATTTTTGAAATTGGTGGTGGTGCGGTCCTTTTGCTTTGGGCTTAATAATTTCTCCCCCTTTGGTATTAATCGCCAAAAATGGAGACTTTTGGGAGCCCTTTTTACTTTCTCCCCCATTGGTACAAGTAAATATGAGTGAAAAATTATACCAATCGAAGAGTGGTGTGGAGTGACGACGAAGAATAAAAGATACCGGTAGAGTGGAGTGGAAGCCTTGTTTTCGTCGAGTACTCCATTTCCCTTTCAATCTACGACTTACCATAGAAATACACTTGAAAACACATTATTCGTAGTCATGAAAGAGATATGATCAAAGATATACAGAAGTGCTATGTGTGCAATGTTTCAATAAAAATTTCGAGAATCAAGTATATTTAGCTCATTCCTAAGTTTGCTAAAGGTTTTCTCATCTAAAGGCTTGGTAAAGATATCGACTAATTGTTCTTTGGTGCTAACATAAGCAATTTCGATATCCCCCCTTTGTTGGTGATCTCTCAAAAAGTGATACCGAATGTCTATGTGCTTAGTGCGGCTGTGTTCAACGGGATTATCCGCCATGCGGATTGCACTCTCATTGTCACATAGGAGAGGGACTTTGCTCAATTTGTAGCCATAGTCTCTGAGGGTTTGCCTCATCCAAAGTAATTGCGCACAGCAATGGCCTGCGACAATGTACTCAGTTTCGGCGGTGGAAAGAGCTACTGAGTTTTGTTTCTTTGAAGCCCAAGACACCAGGGATCTTCAAGGAAACTGACAAGTCCTTGATGTGATCTTCCTATCAATTTTACACCCTGCCCAATCGGCATCGGAATATCTTATTAAATCAAAAGTGGATCCCTTGGGGTACCAAAGTCCAAACTTAGGAGTGTAAACTAAATATCTCATGATTCTTTTCACGACCCTAAGGTGAACTTCCTTAGGATCGGCTTGGAACCTTGCACACATGCATACGGAAAGCATAATATCCAGTCGAGATGCACATAAATAGAGTAAAGATCCTATCATCGACCGGTATACCTTTTGATCTATGGATTTACCTCCCGTGTCGAGGTCAAGATGCTCATTGGTTCACATGGGTGTCTTGATGGGCTTGACATCCTTCATTCCAAACTTGTTAAGTATGTCTTGAATGTACTTTGTTTGGCTAATGAAGGTGCCATCGTGGGGCTACTTGACTTGAAATCCAAGGAAATACTTCAACTCCCCCATCATAGACATCTCAAATTTTTGAATCATGATCCTACTGAACTCTTCACAAGTAGATTTGTTAGTAGACCCAAATATGATATAGTTAACATAAATTTGGCATACAAACAAATCTTATGCAATTGTATTAGTAAAGAGTGTAGGATCGGCTTTTCTGACTTTGAAGCCATTAGTGATAAGAAAATCTCGCAGGCATTCATACCATGCTCTTGGGGCTTGCTTGAGCCCATAAAGCGCCTTTGAGAGTTTATACACATGGCTAGAGTACTCACTATCTTCAAAGCCAGGAGGTTGCTCAACATAGACCTCTTTCTTGATTGGTCCATTGAGGAAGGCACTTTTCACGTCCATTTGATAAAGCTTAAAGCCATGGTAAGTAGCATATGCAAGTAATATATGAATTGACTCAAGTCTAGCTACGGGTGCATAAGTTTCACCGAAGTCCAAACCTTCGACTTGTGAATAACCTTTGGCCACAAGTCGGGCTTTGTTCCTTGTCACCACACCATGCTCATCTTGCTTGTTGCGGAATACCCACTTGGTACCTACAACATTTTGGTTAGGACGTGGAACTAAATATCATACCTCATTCCTCGTGAATTTGTTGAGTTCCTCTTGCATAGCCAGCACCTAATCCGAATCTCTTAGTGCATCCTCCACCCTGTATGGCTCAATAAAGGACACAAAAGAGTAATGTTCACAAAAATGTGCAACTCGAGATCTAGTGGTTACCCCCTTATGAATATCGCCGAGGATGGAGTTGATGGGGTGATCTCTTTGAATTGCTTGGTGGACTCTTGGGTGTGGCGGTCTTTGACCCTGTATCTCTTGATCATCTTCCTTGTCTTCATTGTCTTCATCTCCCCCTTGATCATTGTTCTCCTCTTGAGGTAGCTCATCCTCTTGATCCTCATCATCTTGAGCATGTTCCTCATCTTGAGTTGGTGGAGATGCTTGCATGGAAGATGATGGTTGATCTTGTGCTTGTGTGGGCTCTTCGGATTCCTTAGGACACACATCCCCAATGGACATGTTCCTTAGCGCGACGCACGGAGCCTCTTCATCATCTAATTCATCAAGATCAACTTGCTCCACTTGGGAGCCATTAGTCTCATCAAACACAATGTCACAAGAAACCTCAACTACTCCAGTGGATTTGTTGAAGACTCAATATGCCCTTATGTTTGAGTCATATCCTAGTAAAAAGCTTTCTACAGCCTTAGGAGCAAATTTTGATATTCTACCACTTTTAACAAGAATAAAACATTTGCTTCCAAAGACTCTAAAATATGAAACATTGGGCTTTTTACCGGTTAGGAGTTCATATGATGTCTTCTTGAGGATTCAGTGAAGGTAGAGTCGGTTGGAGTAGCAAGCATTGTTGATTGCTTCTGCCCAAAACCGGTCCGGTGTCTTGTACTCATCAAGCATGGTTCTTGCCATGTCCAGTAGAGTTCTATTCTTCCTCTCCACTACACCATTTTGTTATGGTGTGTAGGGAGAAGAGAACTCATGCTTAATGCCCTCATCCTCAAGGAAGCCTTCGATTTGAGAGTTCTTGAACTCCGTCCCGTTGTCGCTTCTTATCTTTTTTATTCTCAATCTGAACTCATTTTGAGCCCGTCTCAAGAATCCATTTAAGGTCTCTTGTGTTTGAGATTTTTCCTGCAAAAGAATACCCAAGTGAAGCGAGAATAGTTATCCACAATTACTAGACAATACTTACTCCCGCCGATGCTTATGTAAGCTATCGAGCCAAATAGATCCATGTGGAGTAGCTCGAGTGGCCTATCAGTAGAGATGGCAATGGGTACCCAAAACCGATGGGTTTTTACCCCATTAGGGTACGGGTTTGGGTCAATTTTCATACCCATGGGTTTGTTAATGGGCATAAATGTATACCCGACGGGTTAATGGGTACGGGTTTGTTCCTATAGTACCCAAACCCGTGAACCCATGGGTTTTTTAAACCCGACTAAACCTAGTGCATATTGTCATTTTATTTTATAAACGAACAACAAACTTGTTATCTACCTATTTACTTCCTAATTTTTATCAAATAGTGAATGTATAAGTAGTTGGTGATAGTGTTGCTTGCTTGCTATTATAGTTATTACTAGCGTTATATATGTGGTGGATGTATAACTTAGTGCAAGGTAACTTGATTATACAACTTACTATTTGTATTTAATTCTCTCTACTAATATTTTTTATACCAAATCATGAACTCGTTGTTCATTACATAAATTTTGGACCATGATCTCACTAATCATTACGATACTTATTGATTATAAAAAGAATAAGCATATTGGAGATAAAAACCCGCGGGTAACCCGTGGGTACCCGCAAACCCGATGGATACGGGTTTGGGCAAAATTTCAAACCCGTCATGGGTACGGGTTTTTTAATGGGTGTAAATATTTTTCATGGATACGGGTTTGGGATAGCAAAACCCGGGTGGTTTGTACCCGTTGCCATCTATACCTGTCAGTCGTCATGATGTTCTTGTGTGGATGATGAGTACCAACTTGCTTTGCTGCTTGACATGCGCTACAAACCCTGTCTTTCTCAAAATGAACATTTGTTAGTCCTAAAATGTGTTCTCCCTTTAGAAGCTTGTGAAGATTCTTCATCCCAACATGGGCTAGTCGGCGATGCCAGAGATACCCATATTAGTCTTAGCAATTAAGCAAGTATCGAGTTCGACTTTGTTAAAATCAACTAAGTATAGCTGACCCCCTAATACTCCCTTAAATGCTACTGAATCATCACTTCTTCTAAAGACAGTAACACCTACATCTGTAAATAGACAGTTGTAGCCCATATTGCATAATTGAGATACAGAAAGCAAATTGTAATCTAAAGAATCTACAAGAAAAACATTTGAAATGGAATGGTCAGGGGATATAGCAATTTTACCCAAACCTTTGACCAATTCTTGATTTCCATCCCCAAATGTGATAGCTCGTTAGGGATCTTGATTTTTCTCGTAGGAGGAGAACATTCTCTTCTCCCCTGTCATGTGGTTCGTGCATTCGCTATCAATTATCCAACTTGAGCCCCCGGATGCATAAACCTGCAAAACAATTTAGGCCTTGTTCTTAGGTACCCAAACAATCTTGGGTCCTTTGATGTTAGAAACAAGCACCTTGGGTACCCAAACACAAGTCTTGGAGCCCTTGTGTTTGCCCCCAACACATTTGGCAAATACTTTGCCTGATTTGTTAGTTAAAACATATGATGCATCAAAAGTCTTAAATGAAATGTTGGGCTCATTTGATGAAGGAGTTTTCTTTCTAGGCATTTTAACACGAGTAGAATGCCTAGATCTAGAAGCCTCATTCTTATACATAAAAGCATGATGGGAAACAGAATGAGATTTCTTAGCATGAATTCTCCTAATTTTGTGTTCGGGATAATCAGTAGGATATAAAATATAGCCCTCATTATCCTGAACCATGGGAGTTTTGCCCTTAACAAAGTTAGACAATTTCTTAGGGACATTAAGTTTGATATTGTTTCCCTGTTGGAAACCAATTCCATCCTTAATGTCAGGGCGTCTTGGGGGACAGATATCCCCCGGGTCCACTAGAAGGTTAGAAGGCCTCGTAAACGGTTTTGGGCTTACTGTCTCGCAAGGCCATCCCTTCGTGGGCCAGGAGAGAACTGTTGGCAGAATGGGCCGACGCAAGGAATGAACAAGCGCGGGCCAAGGCGGTTCGCGGGGTTTTGAGCGTTATCCACAGCTCTGATCCGATTCCCCCGCGTGACCACCTTGGACATTGGAACTAAGTGAGAATAAGTCGATAAGATTGTAGGAAGATAAGTTCGGTCGGTTCACTATTACTTAGGCATGCAACGCTATCGTACACATATGTAAGTGCCCCACGGTCGGATATATAAGGCCTAGGGGGCACCCCATCAAAAGGTAGGTCATTCATCAACCATCTACTCGGTTCTCTAGCATTCTTCATACTAGAGAATCCCCCTGTGACCCACCGCATAAAGATCCACACCAGGAAGTAGGGTGTTACGCCTCTCCAAGCGGCCCGAACCTGTAGAAAATTGTCTATCGTCTCTCGTGCGTCTTGCACGAACCATCAAGCTACAATCAGCAACACCGTCCTACTCAAAAGCACCTCGAGGGGTAACCCTGGGTGCGCGGTCGGGTCCCAAACACCGACAGCTGGCGCGCCAGGTAGGGGGTGTGTCGCTAATCCAAGCTAGCTCAATGGCCATCATTTTCCAACACAAGATTGCTCTCCGCCCTGGATCCGTGTTCTGCTTCGGGACCATCTCATCCATGGCAGATGAAGAAGGAATTCTGCATCGTATAGCGGATCCACTAGAGAAAAAGCCTTCCCCGAAAATCTCCGGAAAAACCGGAACGAGGCAGCAAATACCGCAACCTCCAGCGCTCTAGGCGAAGACTACCTCCTGCAAGTCAAGAGCCGAGAATTCATTTACCTGAAGAACCCCGTTGT
This sequence comes from Zea luxurians, assembly GCA_029449295.1. Taxonomy (NCBI): domain Eukaryota; kingdom Viridiplantae; phylum Streptophyta; class Magnoliopsida; order Poales; family Poaceae; genus Zea; species Zea luxurians. The sequence goes on from JAOPSE010000016.1 coordinate 7,482,353, forward strand.
CCACCTCGTCCACAGAAGAGTGGACATGGATTACGAGGAAAAAAAGAAGCAAACGGGATAGAGGCCCGTCAAGCTGCTCTTCTCGCACCTTCGCCCTCAAAGAAGGACAGAAAGAAGCTTGTCACCACAGCAACTCCTTTCTACCCTGTAGCGCCCCAATCCTTTGGGACTCAAATGTGATACAATTACTAGTCCCAGGAGGCTAGTAAACACATTTATACAACAGATGATTCCAGATCTGCTTAAACGAGACAAACCTATAAAGGTGGTGATCAACTTTAAGAGTTGGTCCACAACTCGGGACATATCATCAGAGTGGGGCTGAAGCAGCCCGATATACGCAACGAAGCAAATCAGCGGTCCAACAGCCACAGGCAAGGTTGGGAACAGTCGTAACTCTTACCCGATCTCCTTTTTCTGAAAAACAACAAATAAGCAAGGGTGAGTACATACGTACTCAGCAGCCTACCTCCACCCACGGAATGGGGAAATTAGATATAATGCATGGAATATGTGGAGCTCAGGATATTATGCAGAAACAACAATATTTTATGCAGGGTTGTTTTGTAAAACATTTTGTATTTTCAAAGCGCATCCTCTCCCAAAGGAGCAGGAAGTTTTTCAGTATAGAACAAAATCCCCTGGACTAAACCATCCAGGTATCTCAACAGTTTCCCACTGGTTTTCATATTCAAAAACAGCTATTAGACTTCCCGTCCACCATAGCTCACGGCTCAACCGCCGGACCTTTTAAAAACCGCTTTTCTCAAAAGCACCTTTTTTTGGAAAACAAAACACTAATTGCCATACCACACCAGACTCGTCCATTCCTGTGGACACAGACTATTCGAATAGGTTTGAAACTCTGCGCAGAGGGGTACACTTTACCCACTAGTCCGGTTTCTGCGATCTCACCGTCGTGAGACCCGAATGCCGAATCTCTTTCTTTCCTCGCACTTTTTAACCTTAACAGTTATACCGGAAGGAGTCAGGCCACCGCCATGCCCAAACCGGACAAAACATTCCCCCTCCTTATCCTCCCGGTGCTCCCCAGCCTTCATAACCCTAGGGTTTGAACCGTATGAGTTCAGGTTGAGTGACTGCCCACACTGTCTCGAGTGGTTGTACTTATCATGAGTATAGGTAGTGAAGGATGACAAACCGATCCTTATATGATGGGACAATCCTTCTGCTCATGCCTAAACCAGCTGAGCCATCACCTTAGGCCCTCCCCTAAACCAGGGAGTCCCTGATCATCCCTTCTCAAAGGTGATAAGGGTGAAAACCCTTCATCATACACATTTTGAAAAGCATTTTCTTTTGAAAACTCACACCTTTCCTCAAATCATTTGTAACAAATATATCAGGGATTGATTGCGACAAGCGGCTGGGTGGCCATAATAACTTGTCTCAAAATCATATCATGCATAAAATAAGAGGCTAAGGGTTGTGGTTGAAAAATCATAGGTAATTTATGCATCAAAGGGATCCAGTGAGCTTGCCGTGCTTATCCGGCGAAGGGGGAAGGGGAGCTCGCAGTACTGGCTTCTAGCTCCACTGCCTGGCATAGACTTGCAGATCTGGCCTCCACGAGACGGCACGAACGCTCCGATAACTATGCAACATGAACAAGCAAACATACAAACCAGCAAGTATACCAACAAATATTTAGTATAGTGGTCAGAATAACGATATATGGATGGGTAGAGTCTTGAGTAGAATCTGTGTCATGTGGTGTTGAGATACTACTAGTGGTGGAGCGGAGGTGCTTACCAGGAGGGTGGGCTGGAGACGAAGCGACACTATGCGTGTATCCAGTGGAGCGGGGTAACTGAGTGAGTGGGGTGTTTGCCTTGGCTGAGGGTGTTGAGTGTGTGTGGAGAGGGAGAGGGTAGCTGGGTGTATTTATAGCTGGGTGTATGTGGTGTAGCACAGTGAAGTTCACTGTTGGTGAGAATAGTGACGAATGAATCGTCTGACTTAGTATGAACAGGAGAGTTATAGACAGAATATGGGACAAGAGTATTTTGGGAGTTTTCTGGAATATGAACCATGCTTAAGGGATGACATGGTTGGATAGGGAATAATTCGATAAGAATTTAGAAACAAGAATTATTGGAATCTGAGTTTGGAAGCCTAGTTTGAAGGAATCTCAAAGTCAAACATGCTCAACTTGGAGAAACCTGGGATGGGTGACCAGATGGGAAGTTCCCACTAGAAGGAAAATCACAGTCACCGGAGTTTGTATGACTGGAACATGGGTCTGGCTGGTCTTAGGTGGACTGGACAGCATGACGGATGAGTAGTTGAAATTTGGGGGTGATTGGATGAACAATGAATAGTAACGATGATGAATAGTGTCGGTGAATAGTAACGATGATAAATAGTAATGATGAATAGTAATGGTGAATAGTGATGGTGAATAGTTCGTACGAACGAACGATGAACGATGAATAGGAACTATGAACGAACGGACGAACGAACGATCGGAAATTCGGCAGCATAACGGCAGGAAAAAGATTATTTGGACGAACGAACGGACGAACGATCGAATGATCGGACGAGTGAACGATCGGAATTTCGGCAGCATAACAGCAGGACAAAGATTATCTGGAAGAACGATGAATAGGGACTATGAACGAATGATGAATGATAAATAGGAACTATGAACGAACGATGAACGATCGAATGATCGAACGAACGAACGATCGAAATTTCGGCAGCATAATGGCAGGAAAAAGATTATTTGGATGAACGATCGAACGATCGGACGAACGGACGAACGAACCATGAACGATCGGAGGAACGATCGAACGATCGGACGAACGAACAAACAAACTAAGAACAGGGGGACGAACGATCGAAGAACGACCGGACGATCCTTGTGCTAGTGTGTGCTTGTGTGGAACATGGAGTGGGTGTGTGGGGGGGGAAGAGAGTTGCCATGAAATGGCTTGGGGTGGGATGAGAGGAGGCCCTTGCCCCTCTATTTATAGCCATGGTGGGGGATTAGGGGGAGGGATGAGAGGATTAGTGGGAGGATGAGAGGATTAGTGGGAGATTAGCATGGATTTGTCTTGTATAAGTGTAATTAGCTTGTAGAGCTCACCGTATGACACCGGAGGCATACGTATACGTATGAGCATGAGGAAAGTTATGAAGAAAATATTTGTAGGGACTTGAAAAATGATTCTGAAGGTATTTCTCAGGAGGAAAATACTTGGAGATATATCGGTGGAATATTTGGGCAGTATTTCTGGAAAGAATTTGAGGGGGGTCACTGGGGAAATATTTGTAGGATATTTGAGGATTTTGGAGAGAATATAGACCACTATATTTTATTTGCTGATATCAACTCGCAAACAAACATTTTGAAACGAAATTTGAAATTCATTTTGAATTTAGAGCAAGTTTGAGAAAATTTCAAGATTTGAATTTTTGGGATGCTACAGATCTACCCCACTTAAAATGAATCTCGTCCTCGAGATTCGGCTTAGAAGGGTTATGGGTATAGCTTTACTTCAGCTACATATCTTCACTTTGCAGACTCTTCGAGGAGATGGAACTTCAACAAAAGTCGGCCTTTGAGGAGCATCTGGTTGCCGATTGCAAACGTTGATTCTGGCTACTCAAAGATCATCTTCAGGCTTCTAGGTTTCGCTTGGTAGCTAGCTTATTGAAGAAGCATCGATGCCAACACGCAAACCTTCCTCTTACGAACTCCCACATGGATTCCTTCCTTGATTGGTCTTCTGATGCTTCATCAACAAAACTTGGGTGACCACTTATCATCTAGAAACTTATATGCTTCAATGATCTGGTCCTCCACAAGCTTGCTACAGGCCTTCTTCTTTTTCTCTATAGCAGGAACTTTATTACGGGAACACTACCCCACTTAAAAAGAATGAGGGTAGAACTCTTGAATCTTGGGGATTTGAACTCCTTGAAGTACCTCATAACAAGGGTGTTACGGGGCCTTCTTCTACTGTTGCTGCTTGACCAGGCTGCAGAGAGATGACTGACACAGGGTTGATTCTAGGAGAACCTTCTTCTTATCTTCTCTTCACTATCTTCTTTTCACTGACCCTTTCTTTCTCTTTGCTCTTCCCACTGGAGGATTCTATCAAAGAGTATTACCATCATATAGAGGAGGAAACCAAAGACTATGAACAATGTACAACAGTCTTCAACCCAAGAATCACCAAGCATTGTGATCTTAGGGGCGAGGGAGTGGAAAATGGAGTTGCTTGCGATTTGGCAGAGGGGATTTATCTGGAGTGTGCTTTACTTTGAGCGAGATGGGAGTTGAGGGAGCTGGTGGGGGGTTTTATAGGCGAGCGGGGGTGCTCGGGGGGGTGTGGAGTGGTGGTGATGGAGCAGGTGCTACGCGGCAGTGGGTGCGACAAGGGAAGGGGGGCCTGGTGTTGCCGGCGATGATGGCGGCAGTGGGTGCGCTGCAAAGGGGGGTGGGTGGTGGTAGTGCGCTACAAAGGGGGGTGTGGGGCGGTGGTAGTGCGCATGGAGGCGGCACGTGTGCGAGGGGCACGAGTTAGTGGCGGGGTCAATGACCCTGATGTTTGTGGTCTCTGGTTCCAAGAATCTTTGCCTCTCTGTATGGTAATAACTCCTTTTGTCCTCTTTTCCTGTTTACTTTGACTCAGGGGAAGTGCTTTGATTCTCACGGTCGGTCCTTTTGACTGAGCGACTGGATAGGTTCCTCTGTAGCTTATTCCATGCTTCAAGGGTAAGCTTCTCGGTATCTTCTTGGGTAAGGTGCTTTTCTCTTAAGATGGGTTAAGATGAGAATGGAAGCATAAGGTGAGGATTAGTTCTAATTTGTGATCTATGTTTTTAGAGAAAACCTTTCTTAAAAAGAAAGGAAACACACAAGCTCAGCAATGATAAGCACAAACAAATCAAATGTTTTGAATAAGGGAAGAATAGAGTTTTTCCAAAGCACGGACTACTCAGATTCGAGGGCTAAGCATAACTACTATTGCTTGGCTCCTGAATTGAGAACTATGCTAAATGCAACTTATGAGCACTAACGTTGAAGCATCACATATGCACTCAAAAGGGGAGAAAACATCAAGCAAAATTCATTTTGAAATGCCCTAGTGGGCCACACAATTAGAGTTTTGCAAAACACGAGTCTACACGATTACCTCTCATACATGTAGGGCTCTAGCCAAAGTGAAGAAAAACTTCACTACCCAATGCAGGCAGAGGACTGGGCATAACTAACTTCAAACCAGACAACTTCTCTTCTGGCAAGGCTGGCGCACAACTTCAATCTGAGACATCTCCTGGATGGGTCAAGAGGGAGCTGATGTTGATGACTTCTTCTGGTGGCAACTGAGATGGCAACACGGGGTCGAACTCTTCTTCAAGCGGGGCTGGCTCTTGTAGCTCCTCAAAGGGCGGCGATGCTAGCTGGGTGCTTGCAGCTTCTTCCTTGACTTCAAGGGACGGTGCTGGAATCTTCTTCATGGTGAGGGGCTCAAACAACTCTGGCAGGGAATCTTCAGAGGATTTAGGGTGCTCTTGCTTATCCATAGCCTGAGGGGAGACTGGAATTCCTCCCAAGACTATGGCTCCTTCTGGGAGTTCCCAAATCTTCTTCTCTCCTCTCATAGAGACCAGGTGACCTTCAAGAATCTGGGGATCTTCAGCTTTCATGGGTTGAACTGGGTTGGATGGAGCGGGCTCTTGGATCCGCAGGGCTCTACGTTGGTTATGGGTTACCAAGTAGGCCTCCATCAGCTTCTAGACGTGCTCATCCTTGGCTTGCTTCAGGGCTTCAACAACAATGGCTTCATGACTTTCCAAGGCAGCTACACGGGCTTGAGCTGTGGTGAGATCTACATGGAGCTTACGGTTGAGCTTCTCTGCATCTTTTGCTCGGGCAATCATCTGACGGTGGTGCCACGCTAAGAAATCATACTGGGCATCCAGGGTGAGTAGGTATGCGGTGAGGTACACGACTGTGGGGTCATCCTCAATAGCTGCTGCTCTTCCAATGCACACATCCTGGCCATCCAGACTGGACGGTCTCTCTGAAAGGGTGGAAAGAATCTGAGCGGTGTGTCAGCCACTTCTTCATAGACCTGACATAGGGCCCTCAATGCCTTGTGAGCGACGACTTGGCAGGTGTCTTTGAATCTGTGCCCAGCAGCAGTGACACTCCATTCCATATGGTGCGGACTGGATCCAATGTATATAGTCACGACACACTTCTCTGTGCCATGCTCGACGAATTCACGACCATCATACTCTGGCTGGCTCCTAATTCCGAGGCGAACTGTGCATGCTCTCAGCAACTTGGGGAAACCATCTTCATTCTGGCAAAAGCTGGTTTGGCAACGAACCTCCATCTGACTTCTGAGAGAAGGAAAGGGGAAAGCATTTTTGAAATGAAGGGATGAGAGCAAGAATTTTTTTAAGAAAATAGTTTTGACTCAAAATTTTTTTGGATCAGGCTAAGGGTTACGTCCTGCGGCCAACCTAACAGCTCTGATACCACCTGAAGCGTCCCCAATCCTTTGGGACTCAAATGTGATACAATTACTAGTCCTAGGAGGCTAGTAAACACATTTATACAACAGATGATTCCAGATCTGCTTAAACGAGACAAACCTATAAAGGCGGCGATCAACTTTAAGAGTTGGTCCACAACTCGGGACATATCATCAGAGTAGGGCTGAAGCAGCCCGATATACACAGCGAAGCAAATCAGCGGTCCAACAGCCACATGCAAGGTTAGGAACAGTCGTAACTCTTACCCGATCTCCTTTTTCTGAAAAACAACAAATAAGCAAGGTGAGTACAAACATACTCAGCAGCCCACCTTCACCCACGAAATGGGGAAATTAGACATAATGCATGGAATATGTGGAGCTCAGGATATTATGCAGAAACAGCAATATTTTATGCAGGGTTGTTTTGTAAAACATTTTGTATTTTTCAAAGCGCATCCTCTCCCAAAGGAGCAGGAAGTTTTTCAGTATAGAACAAAATCCGCTGGACTAAACCATCTAGGTATCTCAACAGTTTGCCACTGGTTTTCATATTCAAAAACAACTATTGGACTTCCCGTCCACCATAGCTCACAGCTCAACCGCCGGACCTTTTCAAAACCACTTTTCTCAAAAGCACCTTTTTTTGGAAAACAAAACACTAATTGCCATACCACACCAGACTCTTCCATTCCTGTGGACATAGACTATTCGAATAGGTTTGAAACTCTACGCAGAGGGGTACACTTTACCCACTAGTCCGGTTTCTGCGATCTCACCGTCGTGAGACCCGAATGCCGAATCTCTTTCTTTCCTCGCACGTCCTAACCTTAACGGTTATACCGGAAGGAGTCAGGCCACTGCCATGCCCAAACCGGACAAAACATTCCCCCTCCTTATCCTCCCGGTGCTCCCCAGCCTTCATAACCCTGGGGTTTGAACCATACGAGTTCAGATTGACTGACTGCCCACACAGTCTCGAGTGGTTGTACTTATCATGAGTACAGGTAGTGAAGGATGACAAACCGGTCCTTATATGAGGGGACAATCCTTCTGCTCACGCCTAAACCAGCTGAGCCATCACCTTAGGCCCTCCCCTAAACCAGGGAGTCCCTGATCATCCCTACTCAAAGGTGATAAGGGTGAAAACCCTTCATCATACACATTTTGAAAAGCATTTTCTTTTGAAAACACACACCTTTCCTCAAATCATTTGTAACAAATATATCAGGGATTGATTGTGGCAAGCGGCTGGGTGGCCATAATAACTTGTCTCAAAATCATATCATGCATAAAATAACAGGCTGAGGGTTGTGGTTGAAAAATCATAGGTAATTTATGCATCAAAGGGATCCAGTGAGCTTGTCGTGCTTATCCGGCGAAGGGGGAAGGGGAGCTCATAGTACTGGCTTCTAGCTCCACTGCCTGGCATAGACTTGCAGATCTGGCTCCACGAGACAGCACAAACGCTCCGATAACTATGCAACATTAACAAGCAAACATACAAACCAGCAAGTATACCAACAAATATTTAGTACAGTGGTCAGAATAGCGATATATGGATGGGTAGAGTCTTGAGTAGAATCTGTGTCATGTGGTGTTGAGATACTACTAGTGGTGGAGCGGAGGTGCTTACCAGGAGGGTGGACTGGAGACGAAGCGACACTATGCGTGTATCCGGTGGAGCGGGGTAACTGAGTGGGTGGGGTGTTTGCCTTGGCTGAGGGTGTTGAGTGTGTGTGGAGAGGGAGAGGGTAGCTGGGTGTATTTATAGCTGGGTGTATGTGGTGTAGCACAGTGAAGTTCACTGTTGGTGAGAATAGTGACGAATGAATCGTCTGACTTAGTATGAACAGGAGAGTTATAGGCAGAATATGGGACAAGAGTATTTTGGGAGTTTTCTGGAATATGAACCATGCTTAAGGGATGACATGGTTGGATAGGGAATAATTCGATAAGAATTTAGAAACAAGAATTATTGGAATCTGAGTTTGGAAGCCTGGTTTGAAGGAATCTCAAAGTTAAACATGCTCAACTTGGAGAAACCTGGGATGGGTGACCAGATGGGAAGTTCCCACTAGAAGGAAAATCACAGTCACCGGAGTTCGTATGACTGGAACATGCGTCTGGCTGGTCTTAGGTGGACTGGACAGCATGACGGATGAGTAGTTGAAATTTGGGGTGATCGGATGAACGATGAATAGTAACGATAATGAATAGTATCGATGAATAGTAACAATGAATAGTAACGATGATAAATAGTAACGATGAATAGTAATGGTGAATAGTGATGGTGAATAGTTTGTATGAACGAACGATGAACGATGAATAGGAACTATGAACGAACGGACGAACGATCGGACGAACGAACGATCGGAAATTCGGCAGCATAACGGCAGGAAAAAGATTATTTGGACGAACGAACGGACGAACGATCGAATGATCGGACGAACGAACGATCGGAATTTCGGCAGCATAACGGCAGGACAAAGTTTATCTGGAAGAACGATGAATAGGGACTATGAACAAACGATAAATGATGAGTAGGAACTATGAACGAACGATGAACGATCGAATGATTGAACGAACGAACGATCGGAATTTCGGCAGCATAATGGCAGGAAAAAGATTATTTGGACGAACGGACGAACGATCGAACGATCGGACGAACGGACGAACGAACCATGAACGATCGGACGAACGATCGAACGATCGGACGAACGGACGAACAAACTAAGAACAGGGGGACAAACGATCGAAGAACGATCGAACGATCCTTGTGCTAGTGTGTGTTTGTGTGGAACATGGAGTGGGTGTGTGGGGGCGGGAAGAGAGTTGCCATGAAATGGCTTGGGGTGGGATGAGAGGAGGCCCTTGCCCCTCTATTTATAGCCATGGTGGGGGATTAGGGGGAGGGATGAGAGGATTAGTGGGAGGATGAGAGGATTAGTGGGAGATTAGCATGGATTTGTCTTGTATAAGTGTAATTAGCTTGTAGAGCTCACCGAATGACACCGGAGGCATACGTATACGTATGAGCATGAGGAAAGTTATGAAGAAAATATTTGTAGGGACTTGAAAAATGATTCTGAAGGTATTTCTCAGGAGGAAAATACTTGGAGATATATCGGTGGAATATTTGGGCAGTATTTCTGGAAAGAATTTGAGGGGGATCACTGGGGAAATATTTGTAGGATATTTGAGGAGGATTTTGGAGAGAATATAGACCACTATATTTAATTTGTTGATATCAACTCGCAAACAAACATTTTGAAACGAAATTTGAAATTCATTTTGAATTTAGAGCAAGTTTGAGAAAATTTCAAGATTTGAATTTTTGGGATGCTACATACCCCGACGTCCTCTTCATAAGGGGAAGAGTGGAATCATCTCCCATCTCCGATGACGAGCCAACCATGCCTGGGGAAGAACCTCCTCAGCGAGAAGCTCACCAACGGAGGAACCGGCGCTGAAATATTCGGCGACATCACGAAGCAGGGCAATGGGACCCGACGCAGCTTGTATCCCGAGATGAAATTTCGGAGGTGGGAGAAACTCCTGATGAACGAGTCTTCAGAGAAAAGAGGAACTCTCGCCAACGTGATCGTCGGCAGGCTCAAGAGCAAGCTAAACAGGATGCGAGGCTACACCGAGAGAACCCTCTCTTCGCGCGAAACCTGAACCCTGACTTCGCTCGTGCCATGAACACACCGAGTGAGGTCGTTGGAGTATTGGATCGGATAGCCGATGGCCTCCCCCGGACTCTAGACGCTAAAGGCTATCGGCGGCTGCTCACTTGGGCGGCTAATCATCTTCTACCCCTCGCTCATCCCCCGAGCGATCTACGACACACCATCAACAGTCGGCGGGACGCACGGAGCTCCATCAACACTTCACGCAAACGGCGACATGAGAATGTGATATGGCGCCGAGAGGAGTACGATCGGGATCATGACATCCCAGCACAAAGTCAGGCCACTAGAGTTGGGTCGACAACAGCTTCAACTGGAGGCACTACCCGGGGGCGGTCGAGACAGCACATCAGCAACTCCCCTCCCTGGGACCGGCATCACAATCGTCGACAGGAGGACACATGTGGGGTATCAGCGCTTACTCCACGCCTCAGGGCCATTCAATGGCCCCCGAACTTCAAGGTCTGCAACGTCGATAAATACGAGCCTAAGCAGAACCCAGGAGGCTGGTTGGCCGTCTATACAACCGCTGCCTGGGCCGCTGGGGCAACTGAAGATGTGATGACTGCGTATTTACCCATCATCCTCGGGCAAGACGCATTGCAATGGCTACGACACCTACCGCGGCACTGCATGATTGGAGCGACTTCAGTCGGTGTTTTATCGCCAACTTGCAATCCCTCTCCGGCAAACCGGTGCAGCCTTGGGACCTTAAATCCATCAGGCGCCGAGGGGATGAAACTCTTCGGTCATACCTCAAGAGGTTTTAGACCATGAGAAATCGCATTCCCGAGGTCGCTGAGGCAGCAGTGGTTGAGGACTTCTACCGGGGATCCAATGACTCGGCCTTCGTCCGAGCCATACTGCAAAAGGCGTCGACCACCTCTGAACAGCTGTTCAGGGAGGCGGACCTCTACATCACCGCCGACGAACGGGCTCCGGACCTCATCGGGGGAGCGAAGCCTACTCCGTCTGCACCACGGTGTTACGCGAACCAGCAAACCGACAATCGCTGGGAGAAGAGGCCTCGTGAAGAGGTCCACGCCGCTAGACCGCCTGTCTCTCGTGCCCAAGGTGCACCCCGCAGAGGTGAGCGGACACTGGACAACATCCTCGATGCCCAGTGCCCGTATCACAAGGATATACGCCACACCTTGCGGAACTGCAGAGACTTCAAGCATTCCGTCAAGAATGGTCGACCCTTCCAACCTCTACCACCTCCCCCACCACGAGGAGGGCCCGGGGAACCTCGACAACCTCAGCAGCAGGAAGGGGGAGGAGGTGGAGCATTCCCGCGCGTCGATGGAGAGGTCAACGTCATCTTCAGAGGACACGGGTCGTAAGAGAACAAAAGGCAATAGAAGCTCAACAACCGATAGATACTGGTGGCAACCACCAGTGCCCCCGCCCCCTATCGGTAGTCAGAACACCTGATCACCTTTACCCGGGCAGATCAATGGCTCAACTTCGATCATCCGGGCAAGTACCACTCCTCGTCAATCCGGTGATCCGAGAGAGCAGGGTAAAGTAAGTATTAGTGGACGGGGGAAGCAGCATCAACGTCACCTTTCCCGGACACTCTTGGGCTTGGGAGTTGCACTCAAAGAGCTCCATGAGTCGGACACTCCTTTCTTCGGCATTATGCCGACCGAAGGAGAATACCCACTTGGACACATCTACATGTCTGTTACCTTTGGAACTCCAAAAAACTATAGAACCGAGTTCCTGAGGTTCAAGGTGGCAAGCTTCGACTGCGGATACAATGCCATCATCGGCAGGCCAAGATTGGCGAAATTCATGGCCATTCCACACTATTTGTACATGATATTGAAGATGCCAGGACCACAAGGGATCATCACCGTGCGCACTGACTTCCAAGGCGCCGCGGAATGTTTCCGAGTAGCCATCCAGGCCGCACTCACTACCAAACCAACGACGGTTTCCTCTGCACAAGCAAACTCAAAGCCTGAGGGAGTCCTCGCAATGCCTGCGAACGAAGCTTAAGCTGTGACCTGTATGCGGCCGACTGAGGAGACGAAGAGGATCAACCTTGGGTTCGCTGATGAATGCAAGACTACCATCATCAGCTCCAGCCTGGACGACAAATAGGAAAACATGCTCGTCCGGTTCCTGCAAGATAACCGAGACGTATTCGCATGGCAGCCTGCGGATATGCCGGGAGTCCCAAGAGAACTGGCTGAGCACAAACTAAAGGTCTATGCCCAGGCAAGGCCGATCCGACAAAAACTGCGTCGTTTCACGCCTAACAAGAGAGAGGCTATTCGCACTGAGCTAGCTCGCTTAGTCGCAGCAGGGTTCATTAGAGAAGTACTGCATCCAGAGTGGCTAGCAAATCCTGTTCTTGTACTAAAAAAGAATAAAGTGGATTGGCGCATGTGCGTCGAATATACGGATCTCAACAAACACTGTCCGAAGGATCCCTTCAGACTCCCTAGAATAGACCAGGTGGTTGATTCGACTGCTGGATGTTCTATGCTGTCCTTCCTGGACTGCTATTCTAGATACCATCAGATCACCTTAGCAAAAGAAGATGAGGAAAAAACCGCATTCATTACCCCGTTTGGAGCCTTCTGCTATACCTCCATGTCGTTCGACCTCAAGAACGCAGGAGCGACTTATTAGAGAGCTATTCAAACATGCTTAGCTGATTACTGGGGCAAGCGGGTAGAATCTTATGTTGATGACGTGGTGATCAAAACAGAAAACTTCATCGAAGATTTGTAGCTGGTCTTCAACAGCTTGAGACGATACCGGTGGAAGCTCAACCTAGAGAAATGCGTTTTCAGGGTACCAGCAGGGAAGTTACTCAGATTCATTGTCAGTCATCGAGGAATCGAAGCCAACTTAGAAAAAATCGAAGCCATCATGAGAATGGAAGCGCCACAATCACAGAAGAAAGTGCAGAGGCTTACTGGATGCATGGCAGCCTTGAGCAGGTTCATATCAAGGTTGGGCGAAAAAGGCTTACCGTTCTACAAATTGCTTAAGAAGGTGGACAAGTTTCAGTGGACCACAGAAGCACAGGAAGCTCTAGAAGCATTGAAAAAGTTCCTGACCACGCCACTAGTACTCAAGCCGCCACGCCGAGCCACGCCAAATCAGCGGGCAGAAGATCTGTTGTTATACATCTCCTGCATGACTCATGTGGTGAGCACCGCGTTGGTAGTCAAGCGGGCAAAGGAAGGACACACATATCCAGTATAGCATCCGGTCTACTTCATCAGTGAAGTTCTGGGACCCTCTAAAATGAAGTATCCCCAAGTTCAAAAACTACTGTACACGGTACTTCTAACCGCTTGCAAACTCCATCACTACTTTGATGACCACAAAGTCATAGTAGTCACTGGGTTTCCAATAGGGGATATCATTCACAACAAAGAAGCCATTGGAAGAATAGCCAAGTGGGCCTGCAAGCTGGGAGCTCATGACATAGAGTTTCGGCCTCGCACAGTAGCAAAGACTCAAGCACTAGTTGACTTCATATCGGAGTGGACCGAGCAACAAGTTCCTGACAACCCGGAGGCTACTAAAGTATGGCAAATGTATTTTGATGGCTCGCTGAAACTGCAGGGAGCAGGCGCAGGGATCCTCTTCATCGCCCCTGGAGGTGAACAACTCAAGTACGCGTTTTAGCTATTATTCGCGGCATCGAATAATGCAGCAGAATATGAGGCACTGATCCATGGGTTGAACATTGCCATATCACTGGTCGTTAAGAGGTTGATGGTATACAGAGATTCACTAGTGGTCATAAGCCAGATAAATAAAGATTGGGATTGCTCAACTGATTCCATGGGCAAATACTGTACGGCCATCCGAAAATTGGAAGACAAGTTTGAAGGTTTGGAATTCCATCACGTGGAAAGAGACCGCAACACAGCAGCAGACGCGTTGTCGAAGCTAGGATCCAGTCGGGCCCAGGTTCCACTCGGAGTCTTCATCCAGGAAGTATCAGGCCCAAGTATTCCCTCAGATCAGGTGGAAGAATGCAACACCCTGAGCCAACCAGAATAGGACCCTAATGACTGGAGAGAGCCTATCATCAGGTACATAAGGAATGAAGAAGAATCGGATGATAAGGCTGCAGCAGAACACATTGTGAGACAGTCGGCCCACTACACCCTCATAGGGGGCACACTGTATAGAAGGGGTGCGACAGGAATCCTCATGAAGTGCATCTCCTCAACTATTGGGAAACAGCTATCTCCTCAAAGTGAATTTGCTTCTCGTCATTGGGAAGATTCCGAAGAGGAGCAATCAAAGCCTCAATGTCCTCGGGAGAGGGTCACACTCTAAGACCCAGACCACCATCACTAGTAGGAGGGTTGGACACAAATCCAGAAAATGACCTATGAGGTGGCAGATTCCAAGCAGAATAGGCAACAGGAGCACCAACATTTGACACTCTGCCCCTCAGAATCATGTCCAGTCGACTCACCAGATCCTCATTAGGAATTCTCTTGTTGGTGACTCGGGTAGAGTCGTTGATACCGTTGTACAAATAAGCTGGGTATGCCCTGTCTTTCAAAGGCTAAATATTTTTGAAGATGAAGTCAGCGACCACAGCTTCAGCAGTCAAACCTCTATCTTTCAATAAGCAGATCTCGGCAAGCAACACCTTCACCTCCGTTACCTCCGAAGGGGTCAGAGATTCTACCCAGCTCGGAGTACGGATATCTGGCTGCCTCCCTGACCGAGGGGGAAGGGACTTGAAGTGATTCTCCACGATGAACCACTTGAGGCGCCACCCCTTGATGCTATCCTTCAGTCGGATGTCGAGATACTCTGATTTCCTCCCGCGACGCAGTTCCAGACTATCGCCGCCAACAAGTTGGTGTTGTCCCCCATCCATCCCGGGCCGACAATGATACAGGTACTTCCATAGGTCGAAATAGGGAAGAATCCCGAGGTAGGCCTCACACAGATGAATAAAAATGGAAATTTGCAAGATAGAATTGGGATTCAGGTGGGTCAAGTTCAGATTGTAAAAATCAAGGAGACCGCGAAAGAAGGGAGAAACGGGAAGAGCGAGACCGTGGATAAGAAAAGGAACAAAGGAACTTAAACCACGGACTCATGAGTGTCCTCTGTCGAAACAGTAACTCCGAGGCAAATTCGCCAAGAACAGAGTTCTTTTGGGGGTAAAACCCCAGCATCCACAAGGCGCAGAAGATCAAATTTTGAAATTACAGACATATGGTTACCCGCGAACGGCAACTGACTGTTGGGGTTGATTAGCGGGATGATAGCCACAGTAGAGCTCTGCTTCTTCCGCTTGGGCGCCATCGCAATCTCGCCGGCAAATCGAACGGGGGCAAAATCTCAGGGAAACAGAAGAGTGGTTTGAGGCAGAAATGTGAAGTTAGGGCTCAGAAATCAAAAGCGCACGTTGGCATGAGTATAAATGGGGTTTTCCTGGGTTGGGCGCCATTTCTGAAAAGGGCCAAGTCATCACTCGGAAAAGTGAGACTTTAGACATAACTCGGTTGTTACCTCTAAACACGCCGACAGAGTCAAACATAACTCGGCTGTTGCCTCTAAAACACCGACAGTGTCAGGCACCAATCGGTTGTTACCTCTAAAACGCCGACAACATCAAGCACCGATCGACCTTTACCTCCAAAACACCGACAATGTCAAGCATAACTCGGTCGTTATCTCTAAAACGCCGAAAGTGCCAAGCACGACTCAGCAGTTACTTCTAAAATGCCAGTGTCATCAGTTATCGCTCGGTGATTATTTCCAATAACACCGGCGGTGTTATGCGCAAAGACGAACTATCAAGCGACTATAAAAAAGGGAACAGCGAGAAAACGAAAATTGCTTGGAACAACTGAAACTTCTTCATTACATAGTGGAGGGGCCTTCGCAAACTCAAAGGTTGACCCATTATGAATCAGCCTTTTCCCCTTTTTACTACATTACATTACTACATTACTTACATTACACTATACTACTAACTACTACTACATTATTTCACTAATACTACCGCTACTACTAATTATCTATACTAATATTTAAGCCAGTGGCGCTTTGCCACTAGCCTTGCTGCTGCTGCTGCCCTTGCTGTCATCGCCGCCCTTGCCGCTACCGTCGCCTCCACCACCCTTGCTGTCGTCGTCGCCGCCATCACCGCCATCGTCGTCGTCGCCCTCGTCATCGCCATCGCTGCCGCTCCCTTCCTCAGACGAGTCGGAAGAGTTCTCCTCGTCCGAGGAGACCTCCGACTCATTCGAACCCTCGAGCCCGGCGCGCTCGACGGACCGGATGTACGTCCACACCTCAGCGGCTATCCCCTAGGAGTCGTCCGAGTCATCGGACGACGCCGGGGGGGAAGCATAGACCGGAGCCCCTCGAACTCAGAGGAGAACTCCTCCTCCGAGTACTCGGAGTCACCAAAGTCCTCCGACGAAGGACTCGGTTCACGCTTCTGTTTGTCGCCGGAGCGACGCGGCGAGCCCTGACCTTTCTTGTCCTTTCCCATGGCTAGATGGAAGAGAAGAGAGGGTAGAGAAAGAAACAACAGATGATCAGAGGATGTGTGAAAATAACAACGGAGCAAACAGGCTATTTATAGAGGCCGGTAGCAACTCTTCATCTCCTACCACGCCCACCAAACAGTCGCAAGTATTCAATAAGCAATTCAATCGCCTGAAGGCGAGTCAGGCAGCAGACGCCGCTTAGCATAACATGACACCATTTGGACTAAGGTCAACTGCTTGGGAAATATGATTACGCCCAGCGGTCACATCAAGTTACTACTCTAGGACAATGTGCTAAACGCTTTGCGTACCAAGATGTCCCTTGGTCACACCCATTGGAAAACACCCATTGGGTGCGGGACGGCCAGGAATTTTCAATAGATTTTCTGAAGCAGTCACATCCATACAGTATACACAATGAATGTGTTAAGACAGAAAGAAGATATTGATAGAGATCAAAGGAAAGCGAAATATAGATACTGAACTGCAAGTCTAGTCAGCAGAAGCATTGAAGCATAAAGCGAAATGAAGACCAGCCAAGAGTCATCTACCAGACGTCCAATCTGTCGCCGATCAAATAAATTTCAAACCTAACAGGACATGGGTAGACCACGCTGTTGGTTTCTAAAGCATGAGATGAAGACAACATGCTGATCTCTAAAGCATAAGCTGATGATATAATGCTCATTTCTAAAGCATGAGACAGAGATAAAATGCTGGTTTCTAAAGCATGAGATTAAGATAAAATGATGATTTCTAAAGCATAAGACGAAGATCTTTGAGTGGATCAAAGCTCGGGGGCTACACTCCGGTGCACCCAATGAATCTTTAACCACAAAGGACAAAATGTTGATCTCCAAAGCATGAACCGATGTTAAAATGTTGGTTTCTAAAGCATGAGATGAAGATAAAACGATGATTTCTAAAGAATGAGATGAAGATATTTGAGTGGATTATTTTCAATAGTCCACTCAAAGCACGGGGGCTACACCCATTGGGTGCACCTCCGGTGCATCCAATGAATCTTTAACCTCAAAGGACAGAACAGTGATCTCTAAAGCATAAGTTGATGATAGAGTGCCCATTCCTGAAGCATAAGGCAAAGATCGTCGAATGTACCAAAGGTGGACGACAAAAGATCGTTTTTTACTAAGGTCACTCAGAGTTCAGAAGCAACGATCAACAGATGCGCTTCCCAAGCGCTCATCACCAAAATGGAAATCAAAACCGCAAGCTGGACCTAGAATCTTCAGGCTGATTATTTCAAAATCAACTCAAAGATTGGAGGCTTGTGGGGGGCAGATATCCCCCAGGTCCACTAGAAGGTTAGAAGGCCTCGCAAATGGTTTTGGGCTTACTGTCTCGCAAGGCCATCCATTCGTGGGCCAGGAGAGAACTGTTGGCAGAATGGGCCGACGCGAGGAATGAACAAGCGAGGGCCAAGGCAGTTCATGGGGTATTGAGCGTTATCCGCAGCTCTGATCTGATTTCCCCGCGTGACCACCTTGGACATTGGAACTAAGTGAGAATAAGTCGGCAAGATTGTAGGAAGATAAGTTCGGTCGGTTCACTATTACTTAGGCATGCAACGTTATCGTACACATATGTAAGTGCCCCACAGTCGGATATATAAGGCCTAGGGGGCACCCCATCAAAAGGTAGGTCATTCATCAACCATCTACTTGGTTCTCTAGCATTCTTCATACTAGAGAATCCCCCTGTAACCCACCGCATAAAGATCCACACCAGGAAGTAGGGTGTTACGCCTCTCCAAGCGGCCTGAACCTGTTGTCTATCGTCTCTCGTGCGTCTTGCACGAACCATCGAGCTACAATCAACAACACCGTCCTACCCAAAAGCACCTCGAGGGGTAACCCTAGGTGCGCGGTTGGGTCCCAAACACCGACAGTCTCCCACTATAGAGCATGCTTCTAGCAAATTTAAACTTTTCATTTTCAATTTCATGCTCATTAATTTTAGCAATTAATTGAGCTATATGATCATTTTGTTGTTTAATTAAAGCAAGGTGATCATTTATAGCATCAATACTAACATCTCTACATCTAGTACAAATAGTAACATGATCAACAATAGATGTAAAGGGTTTGCAAACATTTAATTCATCTATCTTAGCATGTAATATGGCATTCTCATTTCTAAGACAGGAAATAGAATTATTGCAAACATTTAACTCTCTAGCCTTAGAAATTAAACGAGCATTTTCAGTTCTAAGGCTAGAAATTGATTCATTCAATTTATCAATCTTAGTAATTAAACTAGCATTTTCATTTCTAAGACTGGCAATTGAATCATGACAAATGCTAAGCTCCTTAGTCAAGTTTTCACATTTTTCCACTTCCTGAGCATAAGCATTTTTTACTTTAACATACCTTTTGTTTTCTTTAATAAGGAATTTCTCTTGGCTATCCAAGAGTTCATCCTTCTCATGAATAGCTCCTATTAGTTCATTTGATTTTTCTTTTTGTTGCATGTTAAGGTTGGCAAAAAGAGTGAGCAAATCATCTTCATCTTCACTAAAACTACCCTCATCACTAGATGTAGTATACTTGGGGGTGGTTCTAGTTTGTACCTTCTTCTTTTTGTCGTCCTTTGCCATGAAGCACTTGTGGCCGATGTTGGGGAAGAGGAGTCCCTTGTTGACGGCGATGTTGGTGGCATCCTCATCGGAGGAGGAGTCGATGGAGCTCTCGTCGGAGTCCCATTCCCGACACACGTGGGCATCGCCGCCCTTCTTCTTGTAGTACCTCTTCTTCTTCTTCCCCCTCTTGTCGTCGCCCCTGTCACTATCTGTAAGTGCAATCAACCCCAAGTGAGGGTTTTGGTGATTTAATGACAAAACAAATAATGGTACTAACAGTTTTTGTTCCCAGTGTATGATTAGAAAGAAACAGGGAAGCATCAAGGACTTCATGCAACGGACGTATAAAATTTTATGTAAATCTTGAGTTGCATGATGTAATTCTTCCTTATTCTTTTTCGCACAGGTAATGGTGTTTGCTATAGCTCAAGTCCCCAAATTCAAAAGCTATTTTTGAAAACAAAAAAATCACTTTAACATTCTATGGTTGATTGTGGTTAGGTTTGAGAAACCTAGAGTGTTCTTGGTGAAAAGCAGCTAAACTTCTTCAACTCCAACTGAACTTGACTTCAGCTGAGTTGAGCTTCTTCAGCTGTAGCTGAGCTTTTCAGCTGAGCTGGACTTCAGCTGAGTTGAGCTTTCTCAACTCCAGCTAAACTTAAACTTCAGCTGTGGACCTCTTTGACCATACACCAGCTGAACTTGTCTCCGGGCAGTTGAGCTGGGGTTTTCTCTCCTAAACTCTCTAGTATAGACCAGTTGAACTGGTCCTGAGGGGCAGTTCAACTGGTCTCTGACCCCTCTGACTTCTGACCTGCAGTCTGCCAGTCAGACTGGCAAACAGGTCACCAGAGTTGTTAGGGGGCGGTTCAACCGGTCTTGTCAGCCTGACCAGTCTATAGGTCAGTCTGCCAGTCAGTCTGCCAGTCAGACTGGCAGACAGTCTGCTGACCTGCCAGGGGGCGGTTCAACTGGTTTTCAGCGAGGTTCCAGGTCAAACGACTAGTTTTTGAGCCGTGGCTATAAATAGAACCCTCCACCCCCTTCTTCAATGTGGCTGTACACTTACACATTTATTGCTCACCTAACTTGAGACAAAGCACTCCTCTTCCCCTTCTCTCTCACACTTAAATCTTCCTCAAGATTCAACCTTGTTGGAGGAGCTCTTGGGTGTGAGGTTTGTGCTTGTGCTCACGATTTGGTTTTCCTCTCCCATCTCTTTTAAAATCTTGAGCTTGTGCAAACACCTCTTGTGCGTTCTTGGTGTTATTGAAACCTTAAGTTTCAAGACCGTTTGAGGTTGCTTGGAAGTCTCCAAATTTGTGGACGACCCTAAGAAGTTTGTATCACCCGCTCTTTGAGCTAAGATAAGAAGAGATTGCCTTGACCTTTGTGGTCGGCTTTTGGAGGATTAGGGTTGAAAAAGACCCGGTCCTTTGTAGGCTCCTCAACGAGGAGTAGGACGCCTTTGTGGTGTGGCCAAACCTCGGGTTAAATCTTGTGTCTTGTGTTCTTGCTTGTCTTTAACTTAAGATATTTTTACTTGCAAGATTGACATATAGATTTTCCCATAGAGTGGATCTAGAAGTGAAATAGCCTTTATATATTCATCTTCACATTTTAACTTAGTTATACTTCACTTCTCAAAAGGACTCGCGAAATACATTTTTGAGTAGATTATAGTCTAAAGTTTATAAAACAGTTGGATTGGTTCAGAGTGGTTCAACTTGCGCACGTAGTTGTTGAACCGGCCTGCACCAGTTGAACTGTGTATTTAACAATCCTTCGAAGTTTGTTGTGAAAATTTTCAGATTAGCCTATCCACCCCCCTCTAGGCTACTTTCAATTGGTATCAAAGCTTCGTACCTTGTTTTACGCTTAACCGCATGAGGAAACGATCATGTCTACTCAAAGGGACCATGTGGATCCTCTCCTCGAGGAAATCCCCGTCACATATTTTGGTGAGGAAGTGGACCCCAAGATCCTCGACCTCGTCATGAAGATTGCTGAGAAGATGTTCCTCAAAATGAAAGAGGAAGATGCTAAGAAAAGGGCCAAAGAAGAAGAATCAAGAAGAAAGACCGAAGAAGACAAAGGAAAGGGAAAATTTGAATACAATGATGATTTGGTAGAACTTTTGGTGTCAAGGGTGATGAGCAAGGTAAGTTTCACCACCGAAGGATCATCCACCAAAAGTAAAGGTAACGAGTTCAATAAAGTTCAATTTGATTATTCTAGAAATTTTATTCCCAACTTCTCTTCCGCTCCACTTGGAAAGTTACCGACTCTTAGTGAGTTGAACTATGACGAGTGGGCCGATAAGATGAAGTCGCATTTAATCGGTGTACATTCTAGTCTTTAGGAGATTGTCAATATAGGTATGTATAAGCCCACCCAAGGAGAAGAGATGACTTCAGAAATGATGCAAGAAGTGCACCGCAATGCTCAAGCGGTGAGCATAATAAAAGGAAGTCTTTGTCCAGAAGAGTACTGGAAAGTCCAAGGAAGAGAGGATGCTCGTGACATTTGGAACATTCTCAAAATGTCACATGAAGGAGACCCCAAAGCTAAGAGACATAGAATTGAAGCTTTGGAGAGTGAGCTTGCACGATATGATTGGACTAAGGGTGAGTCACTTCAATCACTCTTTGACCGGCTAATAGTGTTGGTCAACAAAATAAGAGTGCTTGGAAGTGAAGATTGGAGTGACTCCAAGGTTACTAGACTATTTATAATAGCATACAAAGAAAAGGATAAAAGTCTAGCAAGAATGATAAGGGACCGTGATGACTATGAGGAAATGACACCTCACCAACTATTTGCTAAGATTCAACAACATGAGTCCGAAGAAGCCCCAATCAAGACAAGAGACACTCATACCTTGATCTCAAATGAACAAGATTCCTCTAAGAAGAACAAAGATCACAAGACAAAGAAAGTGGTCGAAACATCAAGTGATGAAGATAGTTCAAGTAATGAAGACACAACTATGTTCATCAAAACCTTCAAGAAGTTTGTGAGGAAAAATGATAAGTATCAACGAAAAGGAAAGAAGAGGGAATGTTATGAATGTGGCCAAACCGATCATTTCATAGCGGATTGTCCAAACAAAAAGGAACAAGAAGCCAAGGAGTACAAAAAGAATAAGTTCAAAAAGGGGTCAAGAACAAAGGATACTTCAAGAAGAAGAAATATGGCCAAGCCCACATTGGTGAAGAATGGAACTCCGATGAAGAAAGTTCTAGCTCCGAAGAAGAGGAAGAGGTGGCGAACATCGCCATCCAATCTACTTCAAGCTCGCAACTCTTCACCAACCTTCACGACGACTTCTACACTCCAACTTACCTCATGGCAAAAGGAGACAAGGTACATTTGTTTAATGATGACTTTATTAATGATGATGAAGAACAACTTGCTATGAAAAATAAGATGATTAAAGAATTTGGTTTAAATGGATACAATGTAATCACTAAACTAATGGAAAAGCTAGATAAAAGAAAAGTAACTCTTGATGCTCAAGAAGACTTGCTCATCCTTGAAAAGGAGAGAAACCTAGAGCTTCAAGAATTGCTTTCCAATAAAGATGAGATGCTTGAGGTTTTGACTAAGGAAATATCTTTAGCCAAAATAACTATAGAGGATATAGAAAAAGAAATGACTAATGTAAAAACCTCTATAGTTAGTCTTGCAAATGAAAGGGATGCACTTGAATCAAGGTTGTCATGCTTAACAGTTCAAAATCAAGAACTTCAAGTGCAACTTTAAAACTGCAAGAACTTCAACACTTCTTCTTTAGTTGAAAAGTCTAAGGCTAGCTCTTCAAATAATGATATTTGTAAACATTGTACAAAATATCATGCTTCTTGTTGTTTGACTAACCATGCAAGGAAGAAAAGCCCACAGGTTAAGGTCAAAGAAATATTGAAGAAATGCTCTAGCAATGATGGGTTAAAGAAAGTTGAACCCAAGTACAAGTCCTTGAAGCCCAACAATGGGAAAAAGGGGCTTGGGTACAACTCATATAAGGTAAACCCTAGCATAGAGCATAAGGGGTGGAGATCCCCCAAGTTCATAGAGGGAACCACCCTATATGATGCTTTGGGGAGGATTCACTCCTCAAATGACAAGTCAACTCAAGCAAAGGTAAACTTGAGTTACACAAAGGACAAGATGAAGGATGCGGTCTCCACAAATGGAGAAAAGTTTAGATCTCCCATTTCTCATTCTTATCTTTATGATTATATGTTGACTTGGGATTCAGGAAAACTGGTTGTAAAATATGTGGGTGCCTACACTAAGAGAAAGGTCATGAAAAGAAGTGTGTGGGTACCCAAAGCAATAACTGACACTACAAGACCCAATTCAATTTGGGTACCTAAAAGCATAGCTTAAACTTGTTTTGCAGGTCTACTCCTCTGGTGGGTCAAGATGGGTGCTTGACAGTGGATGTACAAATCACATGACCGGAAAGAAAGACATGTTTCACTCCCTGCAACTAACTCTAGAAGCACAAGAAATTGTGTTTGGAGATAGTGGCAAGAGTGAAGTGATTGGTATTGGTAACATTCCTATCTCTGATCACCAATCACTTTCAAATGTTTTCTTAGTTGATTCATTAAGCTATAACTTGATGTCAGTTTCACAACTTTGTGGAATTGGATATAATTGCCTATTTACTGATGTTGATGTGAAGATTCTTAGAAGGGAGGATTCCTCTGTTGCTTTTACAGGTCGCTTGAAGGGAAAACTCTATCTTGTTGATTTCACAACTAGTAGAGTGATGCCTAAGACTTGTTTAGTGGCAAAATTCGACAAGGGTTGGCTTTGGCATCACCGGCTAGCTCATGTTGGTATGAGGAACTTGGCCAATCTTCAAAAGGATAATCACATTATTGGACTAACAAATGTTGTGTTTGAGAAAAATAAGGTATGCAGCGCATGTCAAGCAGGGAAGCAACATGGCGTTCCACATCAATCAAAGAAAGTGGTCACAACCAAGAGGCCTTTGGAGCTTCTTTATATGGACCTCTTCGGACCTGTGGCCTACATTAGTATTAGTGGCAGTAAGTATGGTTTAGTTATTGTTGATGACTTTTTCTCGCTTCACCTGGATTTTCTTTTTGAGTGACAAAGGTGAAACATAAGAGACTTTGAAGAAATTAATGATAAGAGCTCAAAATGAATTTGAGTTAAAAATAAAAAAGGTGAGAAGTGATAATGGGATAGAGTTCAAGAATACAGGTGTTGAAGAATTCTTAGGCGAAGAAGGAATCAAACATGAGTTCTCGGTCCCCTACACTCCACAACAAAATGGTGTTGTGGAAAGGAAGAACCGAACACTAATCAAAGCCGCCAGAACCATGTTAGATGAATACAAGATACCTCACAATTTTTGGGCAGAGGCGGTCAACACCGCCTATCATTGTAACACCCTGAATTTGGGGGTATAAATTTTCTTTTCTAGTATCCACCAAATTCAGGTGTTACCTTCTTTTCCCTCCTTCTTTTCGCTCCTTTATTTATTTCTTCCCAAATAATAGGGTGTTACTTCAAATATAGGTGTCAATAAAAAACCTAGAGAAGTTTTGGTTGTTGCATCCATGCCGAAGCATGTGTTATTTTGTTTGTGGAGTGATTTCATGGAGCATTCATTCAATTAGGAGTTTAAATTTAAGTAGTAGGAAGAAGAGAAAATAGGAAGAAATTAAAAAGGGAAAAACCCACTTCGGACCCCCCTCCATTGGCCTTAGCCGGCCCCCTCCACTCATCTCACCTCGCAGCCCACCTCTCGGCCGGCCCACCTCGCCCCCTCCCTTTCCCCTGGCCGGCCCAGCCGCAACCGCAGCCATCCCGGCCTAGCTCCGCGCCTCCCTCCCCGCGGCCCACCCGCAGCGCAGCAGCACGCGCGACCCAGCAGCCGTGCCTTCCCCTGCGTGGCCCAGCGCTCCACCGCATTCCCCACCTGGCCCACTCGCACGCAGTGGCCCAGCTCACGCGCGTAGGGGGCGCTCGCCCAGCCGTGTCGCTCGCCCACACCCAGGCCGCTAGGCCTGCTCGGCCAGCGCTCCCAGCTAGCCCAGCACGCGCCCCAGCCCTTTCCCCCGCGTGCATGCAGGTGCTCACATGCACCGCCAGGAACCCTGTTCATCTTCCCCAACCGCTCCCTCTGCTTTGTACGCACGCAGAACTGCTCGCCCAGCAGGCATTTCGCTCATCTCGCCGTCGCGCACCCATGGAGCCGCCGACCTCTAGCCGAACTGCCCCTCCTAGGCCGCGCGACAGCGCTGCCCAGCGCCCCCGTCCTCACCGGCGTCCAAGCTCGCCTCGCTGGAGTCGTCGTTCGTCACCGTGATCGCGATTCGTTTCTGAGCTTCGAGGAATCGACGGTCAAGCTTCAACGACCAAATAATCCAGTTCTTCAAGTTCTATGAGATCGAAGACCCTGAGCATCTGTTTGGTGAAGGCAAGTGTCCTCTGACCAATTATATCCCATTTACTTTATAATTCACTGTCCCGCATACTATGAACAACCTAAGGATTGACTAGCTTTCTATTTATCTTGTCCTTGATTACCTTTTGAGTTACTACGGTTAGATTCATGCTATTGCTTTACTCTAATCAATGAACATGATGTGAACACTTATGATACGATATTGTCATTATGATTATGATGTCGGACTGGTGATACTTTAGGGGACTCGAGCTGTTTCTTGAGTGCCTCTCCGTAAGGACTGGTTCATTGGATGACCGCCCGGGAAAACAGTGCAACCATGAGGGTGGAATGGGACGCCCTTAGCTGAATAATTAGAGGAACTGGGGTGTAGTTCGCTTCGTCGTCATGCCGTTAATGGGGCTCGGTGTATGCGGCTCGCTCTGCCAAGGTTGGTTCACCCCTTGGGGAGGAGTGCGGTGCATTTAGGAAACCTAACGAGCGGCTACAACCCTAGGGAATTTTTGTAAAGGCTATGTAGTGAGACCCTGCCTATTCACCTTGGTAGTGTTTAAGGATTTGATCGGCCCGAGGCAATAGGGAATCACGGCTTGTGGGTAAAGTGCACAACCTCTCCAGAGTGTTATGAAACTGATATATCAGTCATGCTCACGGTTATGAGCGACCAAGGGAGCTCCATTGATTAGAGATACTTTGATCAGAGATGGTTGGTTTATAGGTGGTGATGAAGATGATGGTTTTTTATTATGATTATGGTAATGGTAAGTGGTATTCTTTCCATTTGGAAAGGGTACTTTGGGTTAAGAACATGGGTTAATGCTAAAACCTGGCTTTCTATTAGTAATAATAATCTGACCAACTAAAGGCAATTGCTTGACTTAACCCCACATAAAGCTAGTCCACTTCAGCCAAACGGGACATTTGCTGATTATGTTGATGTGTACTCACCCTTGCTTTCACAAAACACCAGGTTGCCTTGGGTGCAATCTATGCTCAGGTAAAGAAGGTGTCGAGGCGGATCTCCAGGAGTTCTAGGACTTCAACGAGTTCGGGGATTAGGCTAGCGACCTCCCCCAGTCAGCTACCTGTGGTGGGTTGTTTACGTTGGCTACGTTTTGATTCTGTGTACTTTGATTTATATTATGTAAATGACTCTAGTCTGTAACATTATCACTTAGTCTTTATTGTAATTTGAAGCATTGTGCTATGATGAGTCATTTATGTAATCGCTGTGTACGTGAATTACTGATCCTGGCACATACATGGTTCGCATTCGTTTTACCTTCAAAACTGGGTGTGACGTAGGTGGTATCAAAGCCATGCTGACTGTAGGACCGCTGACCTAGAGTAGCATTGGTCGTTTTAAGGACTTCTTGACTGTTACTTCACCTCATCCTTGATTCTGCTTCAAAATTTTAGTCATCTCGACTAATTCTATGTTGTGCTCCTATATGCCCCCTTGCCAAAAGTATTTTATTCTAGTATGATCTATACTTCTCTCAATTTATTAGATCTGATCTCACTCTTGTGCTTGCGACATCTTTGTAGATGTCCCCTGACCATAGCCTTTAGTCTTTTGGAACTCTTTCCTCGTCCATTATTAAATTGCTACCATTTGACCATATCTATTCCATTTTGTTATTGACATGCCCATATCCTTGCATTTTTAATACCCTTATCCCTTAATCTAAAGTACTTACCCTTGTACCTCTATTGCCTATTTAAACAGTTCAGTTTATGTGTCCATGACCTCCTTGTCTTCTGAGATCCTTTCTTATTCTGTTGTTAAGTCGCTATCTTTCGACAATTTCTATGCCCTTGGTCTTAGTATGCTCGTATCCTTGGAATCTTGCATACTCTTATATTCTTATGTATGCTTATTTTCATACCCCAATAACTGTTCAAGACATTTCAGTTAACATGTCCTTGACCACCCCTGTTTCTTAACGGTCCATGAGCGATCATTTTATGTTGCCCATTCTTGGTGATCTTGTTGTTCCTTTATAACTTCTCTCGATAATGAGTTCTTACTTCAACCATTCTATTGCACCCTCACCTATCTTACCCTTGATTGTTTTCTCCACTTCGCCACTTCACGAGTCTTGCCTTAACTCTATCCTTTGTCATGCCTTTTGTTATTATCACCTTCACCTTAGGCACCTCTATATCTTACGTGATGTTTATCTTATACCTACCCTTTAAAATCTCCTCTCCATCTCAATCTAAGAGTTGTAGCTTACCTACTTTCCCTTGGCCATATCCTCTTTGGTGTCGCTTGCGAGTTTTTTTTAACTCTATCCTTTGTTGTGCTTTTGCTCTTCATTACCTTTACCTCTCTCTTTTCTCGATCTTACCTTGGTGATGACATTATGTCTGTTATTTAAAATCTACAATCTCCTATCCCCATATTGAGGGCGGTGTTTTACTTATCTTACTCTTGGCAATATCCTCTTCTTTACCACGTGTAAGCCTTGATGTAACTCCATTTTTTTATTGTACTTATACCACTGGCTCTTCTATGCCTTCATCTTTTCTCTTATGCCCTTGTCTATTATCGCCTTTGACCCTTTTGATATTTATGTCTTCTACCTAAATTCTTACCTTGAACTTATCCTTTAAAAGCCTCCCCTTTCTTTCAACCCAGTTTGAGAGTTGTGAGGTACCTATCTCTCCCTTGATTTCTTTTCACTTTTTACCGCCTTACAGGTTTTGTGTTAATTCCATCCCTTGCTATGTTTTTATTTGCTATCACCCTCACCTTGTCGTCCATCGATCTCGCCTTGATACTCATCTTTATTCCTACTCTTTAAAAATCCCCTCTCTTCCACCTTAATTTGAGAGCAGCAACTTACCTATCTGGCCCTTAGACGTGCCCTCTCCTTTTTCACTTGCAGGTCTTGTCTTAACTCCACACTTGGTGGTACTTATATCCTTGGTTCTTATGCCCATTTACCTCCTCTCCTACATCCTTGTCCATTATTACCTTTAAACCCTCGTGATATCTATGCCCTTGCCTTCCTGCTTACCTTGAACCTACCCTTTGAAGCCTCCTCTTTTCCATCCTTGTTCGAGGATAATGCCTTATCTAGTTCATCATTGACTGCTCCCCCTTCTTAGACACCTTGCAAATTCTGTCTAAAATACATCCTTTGTTGTGTGTTTATCCGTTATCACCTTAACCCTTGTTATCCATTGATCTTTACCATGATGCTTATCTTGCACCTGCATTTTAAAGCCTCCTCTCCCATTTCATTTCAAGAGTGATGTCTTGCCTATCCCGCTCTTGTTCGTTCCCTTTTTTCCTCGGCCGCATTGCAAGTCTTGTCCTAACTCTATCTTTTGGTGTGTTTTTGCCTTTCACCTCCCTTACCTTTGTAATCTCTAGACCTTTCCATGATGTTATCTTATGCCTACCTTTTGAAAAATCATCTTTTCCATCTCGATTTGAGAATGGTGTTTCACCTACCTTGACCTTTATTGCATTCTCTCCATGTTGGTTACAATCCTTACTTTAGCTCCATCCTTTATATGCTCATGCCCCTATCCTGCATGTCTTCTTATTCCCCTTGCCTTTTGATGGCCTTAGAGTAGTTTCCCCTTTGTAAGGAAGGACCACCATCTAGTTAACATTAACGTATAGCAATGAGATGTTTGTTGTTGTATGCTTGTGTTGGTTGTCTTTGTGTTATGACTGACTTGCTTCTTTGTGATGAGTGTTGATGTGTTGTGGCCCTTGGTTCGCAATGACATCAGTTCACTAGGTGAGTGCCATATATTTAGGTAGTTGGGTTCTCTCCCCTCCTCCCTCTAATCCGTCTATACTTACCTTTTCTCGCTATTCTTCCCTCTTGCACCTGTCCGGTTGGCATCTTACAGCCTCTTAATCAGTCAAGATCAGAGTCGGCAGCATCTTCACCAAGTGCGTATCAACGCTCCTGTTAAGGGGGTTAGCCGCTAACCCCAATGAAGACCATGCGATCAACATCAACCAACAGGATCAGAGTGGCGCAGCGGAAGCGTGTGTGGGTCCTAACCCACAGGTCCAAGAGATTCTCAAGAATTGCATCAATCGGTCTCAAGCATTTGAAGGTCAAAGCAACCAATCCACAAGTCAAGCTCGCATAGTCAAAGTTAATTCAAGAAAGCCTTTGAATAACCTATGAACCAATCTTGTCGTTCTTGCTAGCCTCTTCTTGAATCTCAAGGGCGAGATTCTGTTAAGGGGGTTAGATTTGTAACACCCTAAATTTGGGGGTATAATTTTTCTTTTCTAGTATCCACCAAATTCAGGTGTTACCTTCTTTTCCCTCCTTCTTTTCGCTCCTTTATTCATTTCTTCCCAAATAATATGGTGTTACTTCAAATATAGGTGTCAATAAAAAACCTAGAGAAGTTTTGGTTGTTGCATCCATGCCGAAGCATGTGTTATTTTGTTTGTGGAGTGATTTCATGGAGCATTCATTCAATTAGGAGTTTAAATTTAAGTAGTAGGAAGAAGAGAAAATAGGAAGGAATTAAAAAGGGAAAAACCCACTCCGGACCCCCCTCCTTTGGCCTTAGCCAGCCCCCTCCACTCATCTCACCTCGCAGCCCAGCTCTCGGCCGGCCCACCTCGCCCCCTCCCTTTCCCCTGGTCGACCCAGCCGCAGCCGCAGCCATCCCGGCCTAACTCTGCGCCTCCCTCCCCGCGGCCCACCCGTAGCCAGCAGCACGCGCGGCCCAGCAGCCGCGCCTTCCCCCATGTGGCCCAGCGCTCCATCGCATTCCCCACCTGGCCCGCTCGCACGCAGTGGCCCAGCTCGCGCGCGCAGGGGGCGCTCGCCCAGCCGCGCCGCTCGCCCACGCCCAGGCCGCTAGGCCTGCTCGGCCAGCGCTCCCAGCCAGCCCAGCGCGTGCCCCAACCCTTTTCCCCGCGCACATGCAGCCGCCGCGTGCATGCAGGTGCTCCCAGGCGCCACCAGGAGCCCTGTTCATCTTCCCCAACTGCTCCCTCCACTTTGTACGCATGCAGAACTGCTCGCCCAGCAGCCCTTTCGCTCGTCTCGTTGTCGCGAACCCACGAAGCCGCCGACCTCTAGCCGAACCGCCCCTCCCAGCCCGCACGACAGCGCTGCCCAACGCCCCCGTCCTCGCCGGCATCCAAGCTCGCCTCGCTGGAGTCATCGTTCGTCACCGTAATCGCAATTCATTTCTGAGCTTCGACGAATCGATGATCAAGCTTCGGTGACCAAATGATCCAGTTCTTCAAGTTCTACGAGATCGAAGACCCTGAGCATCTGTTTGGTGAAGGCAAGTATCCTCTGATCCATTATATCCCATTTACTTTATAATTCACTGTCCCGCATACTATGAACAACCTAAGGATTGACTAGCTTTCTATTTATCTTGTCCTTGATTACCTTTTGAGTTACTACGGTTAGATTCATGCTATTGCTTTACTCTAATCAATGAACCTGATGTGAACACATATGATATGATATTGTCATTATGATTATGATGTCGGACTGGTGATACTTTAGGGGACTCGAGCTGTTTCTCAAGTGCCTCTCCGTAAGGACTGGTTCATTGGATGACCGCCTAGGAAAACAGTGCAACCATGAGGGTGGAATGGGACGCCCTTAGCTGAATAATTAGAGGAACTGGGGTGTACTTCATTTCGTCGTCGTGCTGTTAATGGGGCTCGGTGTATGTGGCTCGCTCTGCCGAGGTTGGTTTGCCCCTTGGGGAGGAGTGTGGTGCATTTAGGGAACCTAATGGGTGGCTATAGCCTCAGGGAATCTTTGTAAAGGCTATATAGTGAGACCCTGCCTATTCACCTTGGTAGTGTTTAAGGGTTTGATCGGCCCGAGGCAATAGGGAATCACGGCTTGTGGATAAAGTGCGCAACCTCTGCAGAGTGTTATGCAACTGATATATCAGTCATGCTCGCGGTTATGAGCGGCCAAGGGAGCTCCATTGATTAGAGATACTTTGAATAGAGATGGTTGGTTTACAGGTGGTGATGAAGATGATGGTTTTTCATTATGATTATGGTAATGGTAAGTGGTATTCTTTCCATTTGGAAAGGGTACTTTGGGTTAAGAACGTGGGTTAATGCTAAAACCAGGCTTTCTACTAGTAATAATAACCTGACCAACTAAAAGCAACTGCTTGACTTAACCCCACATAAAGCTAGTCCACTTCAGCCAAACGGGACATTTGCTGAGTACGTTGATGTGTACTCACCCTTGCTTTCACAAAACACCAGGTTGCCTTGGGTGCAATCTATGCTCAGGTAAAGAAGGTGTCGAGGCAGATCTCCAGGAGTTCCAGGACTTCAACGAGTTCGAGGATTAGGCTAGCGACCTCCCCTAGTCAGCTGCCTGTGGTGGGTTGTTTACGTTGGCTACTTTTCGATTCTGTGTACTTTGATTTATATTATGTAAATGACTCTAGTCTGTAACATTATCACTTACTCTTTATTGTAATTTGAAGCATTGTGCTATGATGAGTCATTTATGTAATCGTTGTGTATGTGAATTACTGATCCTGGCACGTACATGATTCGCATTCGGTTTACCTTCAAAACCGTGTGTGACAGTCATGCAATCAACCGCCTTTATCTTCACAAGATTTACAAGAAGACTGCCTACGAACTTCTCATCGGTAACAAACCTAAGGTTGATTACTTTAGAGTTTTTGGGTGTAAATGCTACATTCTTAACAAGAAAGTCAAGAGCTCGAAGTTTGATCCTAGAGTGGACGAGGGTTTCTTGCTTGGTTATGTATCAAATGCGCATGGATATCGTGTTTTCAACAATACCACCGGTCTTGTTGAAATAGCGATAGACGTGACATTTGATGAATCTAATGGCTCACAAGGGCATGTTTCTAATGGTATTGTAGGAAATGAAATCCCACCTAATGAAGCCATCAAAAAGCTTGCAATAGGTGAAGTGAAGCCACAGGAAAAGGACGATGATGAAGGAAGAATCTGGATGACAAATAGGGTCGTTGATGGGAGTGTTAGAGTGGTTGGTGAAAATCCTTCCCTCCAAGCAAACCCATCAACCTCAAGTCATCCCATCCTTGAAGAAGTGCTTCTACCACAAGATATGCCAACCATTGTGGAAAATGAGCAAGAAGAGGTTGCTAGTGAAGAAGTCATTGAACAAGAAGAAAGTGATGATCAAATTTAGAGATATTCTCTTGTGCCTCACCTCAAGTGCACCAGGGCATTCAGAGAGATCATCCCGTGGACAACATCCTGGGTATCATCAGGAGAGGGGTAACAACTCGATCTCGTTTAGCAAACTTTTGTGAATTTTACTCGTTTGTCTCCTCTCTTGAACCACTTAAGGTAGATGTTGGGGGCTTGTTCTCAAATGCTTCGGATCAAGAACAAGGCAACATAGAAAATGTTAGGTGTTAAAGTCCTTCGTCCTCCAAAACATTATATCCCCTCAGGATATAAAGAATTTCGGACGAAGGTTACGGAGGACGTACCTTCGTAAACATAATATCAAGGAACGAAGCATTTATATCATATAAGTCATGAAGCATGAAATAAATATTTAAACATGATCATGGAATTATTTCCATCTTTATTATCATAAATGAACGGATATAAATGACTTCAAGTTACAAATGTACCTTTGGTCCTGAAGAAAGCAAAGGAACAAGTATGATGCGAAAGCAAATGGCAAGTTCGCGTGAACAGTACAGAGGTACTGTTCATCTATTTATAGGCACAGGTCGCAGCCTGTGATAAATTACAATTATGCCCCTTACAAAAGTTTACAACATTGACTCAGACTTCTATGGATAAAAAGGTCATTCTATCCCTATGTCGGTTTGTAACGCCGAAGCTCCATGAAAAGGAACCTTCGGCCATCTCTTGGAGACGACTTCAGCCGAAGCTGCTTCTTCGTGTGAGACCTTCGGCGCACCGAAGCACGACCCCAACAGTAGCCCCTTTCGCGGTGCTAGATCGTTTTTCGTAACGAGCTTGACCCGTGAAAAAAGCCTCTTCAGCTTCGGGAAGCCGAAGGTCCAAAAAACACCTTCCCTGAGCTCGTTGCGGAGAAACGATCCGGCTTCCGAGCGCGTGCCAGGCCCACCTTGCAGAGTTACTGTTTGACCTTTGCGGTCCACTGCACAGCGAGTACAAGTGACTGCCCGCCTGGTGTAAAAATCCTGCCGCTTCGCCTTCTTGCCTGCAGCACTATATAAACAAACGGGTAGGTGTGAAGTTACCACAGCATTCATTGCTATTCGCACTGTTTTGCTGCCAAAATTTTTAACCATAGCCGAAGCTTGATTCTCAGAATCGAACGAAGGTTCATCTCGATGTCTGCTTCGTCAAAAAGAAGAGCTTCGGGAGAAAAGAAAAAAGAAAAAGTATCTGACTTTCCCAAACTCAGAATCAAATGGCGAGAGTGCGATCTACTGCCAAAGTTGTACGTGAGGGAGACGAAGCCGAAGGTTCGGACACTGTGCCCATCTCCGAAGCGATGCAGCGTTCCGGTCTAGTGACTGCGGAAGAAATGCCCAGTGCTGCAGCAAACCCAACAACCGCCGAAGGAGAAGAAGAAAACATTGAAGGGACTGATTCCGAAGATGACTACCGTATTGCCATGCCCAGCAAGCCCAGCCACCTGGATTTTGGGAAATCAACTGTTTCAAAGGCTGACCTTTCGAAGATGGTGAAAGCAGGCTTTTTCAATGAAGATCAGAAGAAGCTACTTCGCTTCGGGGGAGAAGAAACCACCCCGAAGCCAGAAAAGGACGAGATTGTCATCTTCAAGAGCTTTTTAAAGGCTGGGCTGAGATTCCCTCTTCACACGATTATTGCAGAGATACTGAAGAGGTTTGGTATCTACTTTCATCAATTGACTCCTAACGCCATCGTTAGGCTCAATGTTTATATCTGGGCCCTCCGAAGCCAAGCTGTGGAACCGTTTGCCGACAGCTTCTGCCGAGTTCACGAATTACATTACCAAAGAAAGGCCAGAAAAGATGGGCTACATGATAATTTCGGTTGCTATAATTTTGCCTACCGGAAGACAACAAAGTGTCCTGTCATCAGCTACCGAAGCAAATGGCCAGCAGGCTGGAAATCTGAGTGGTTTTATGTAAAAGTTGACGAAGACAAAGAAAAATTGGTACAAAGCCCTCTGGATTTAATCTTCGGAGAGACGAGGCCACGATGCCACATCGGCAATCTAGAAGGTCCCACCTGGGCTGCTCTGGGTGAATTTGAAATTATTTCAGAACATATTGGCACCAGGGATCTAGTTCAGGAATTTTTGGCATTCAGAGTTTTCCCTACTCTAAAAGAGTGGGAAATGCCGAAGCTGGAGGGAGAGAAGAAGAAGGGGGAGCTTGTCCGGCTTCCTTATCACTTCAAGTTTAAGAAGTACTTTAAAAAACCCTGCAAAGAGTGGTTAGACACAGTTGAGGTGATGTGCAATGAAATCCTGGGGAATTACTCCAAAAAAGAGGATCAACTAATGACAGCGGCCTTCGGCGCCCGACCGAAGCGAAGGCTGAACCGAGTGCTTGATGCCCTGGGCTTCGAGTACCCAGACTATGAGCAGTTGAACAAGGGTGCCGAGGGCCACAAAAGAAAAAGAGTGGCCGAAACTCTGATCAAAGATGAAGAACAACCAGCAACAAAGAAGAAAATTCCCAAGAAAAGAAAAATATCAACTCCGAAGCGAAAAATATCCGAAGAAGAGGGGACCCCCACACCACCTTCTACCAGCGACGTGGAGGAAATTTTAAAGGTAATGACTGAACCCATGCCCACGAAGCTAAGTCCATTAGGACTGCAACTGACGAAGCTTTTTCAAAAGGTGGACGAGCCGGATCAAACGAAGATAAACAAACCCAAGCGGCAAAGAATTATTGCGGTAACTGAAGTTATCGACAAGACGCCGCCTAGGGCGTCAATTCAGAAAACAGCAGCTGCTGGAGGTACAGCAATCGTCGAAGGCGCACCTTCGGAGGTCGCGGCTACCGAAGCCGCTACAGCCGAAGATACAAACTTAGAAACTACCATTGAGGACATTAACAAGATTTTGGAAGATATGGCTGCAGAAGAAGCTGGTGCTAATACTGAAAAAACCATGGCCACAGTGCCTGAGAAAGGAAAAGAAATAGCCAAAGACACTTCGGACGACGAAGCCTACTCTTTCCAGAATTTAGTTGGGCAAAAACTGACGAAGGACGAAATAGAAGAACTCAAGGACTATGCCAAATCTTGCGGCTACAAGCCAGGTGCCCTTCTATTTGGAGGCATTGATGACGAAAAATTGGGCTGCATTCGAGACCAAACTGGAGCTAAGGTAATCGAAACTCTATCAAAGAGTATCGGTTTTCCGAAGCTAGAGACAGACATCAGCCGCTACCGACGACAACATATCGTCGGCAGCTTATTTTACTCCAACTTCAAGGTAAACAACCTTTTCTCTTGTTTTTATTGCCGTTAATAACGAAAATGTCACTAACGTAAGTTGTTTCTGTGCAGAGCATGCTACTGAGCAAAGCTCTGAAGATGCAGCAAGATTTGGAGGACAAAAAACACGAAGCTATAATTGAAAACTTAGAAAGCAAGATAAAAGAACAATCTGCCATCATTGAAAAGAAAGACTTCGAGCTCCAATCGACCGAAGGCTTGCTGGCTGAGACTGAGGCTAAAGTATCAGAGTTGAATTCGAAGCTTATCAGTCAATCAAAACAATTCGATCAGGAGAAGCTAGAGCTTAATTCGAAGCTTGAAGCCGAAGTCCAGACCAGCTCAGAGTTGAAGAAATCGTTAACAAGCCTTCAAGACAAATGCTTGAAATTTGGCAATAATTGTATTGGACGATTAAAAAAGATATTTTACTCTGTTGGAGCCAGCAGCGGGAAATTTAACCCTTCAGCGGAAAATTTACCACAGGCCTTCGATCATATTGAAGCTGAAATCGAAGAACTTGACGAAGTTATAGCCGGGCACGGCGACTTCTGTGCCTGGGTAGCTTCTCGAGGTACCGCTGCTGCATTCCTGAAGGCCGGCTGCGAGCATGGAAAAATTGTCAACAGGCCCAACTTCACCCTATCTCCATCAATCCTGGATGATATACCTGACCTCGCCCGAAGCATTTCAAATAGGTTTATAAAAATGATATGGACAAAAGGCGGGCGGGAGAAGGCTGGAGACGAAGCCCGAAGTCATCTTGAACCAGTAAGAAATGATACTTCGTACTTACCTTTTCCTTTGCACTTGATTTTTACTCACGATTCCTTGATTTATGTAGGATGACGAAGGTGAAGGTGATGCCTAAGATATGTCGCTGAAGCTGTCGCCGAAGCTGAAGCTTAATGAAGATCAGTAGAAGTATGCTATAGAAAAACTCAGGATAGTTTTGTAACAACTCTTGTAAATATAATTAGACTGTTCTCAAGGAACTTTGTACATACCTTGTAATATATTCTTACCCTTCTACTGAAGTGCTTTGATGTGGACGAAATCAGTATTTTGAGCCGAAAGCGAAAAAACACCTTCCCTT
Organism: Zea luxurians; assembly: GCA_029449295.1. NCBI lineage: Eukaryota > Viridiplantae > Streptophyta > Magnoliopsida > Poales > Poaceae > Zea > Zea luxurians. The sequence continues at coordinate 7,519,647 of JAOPSE010000016.1, forward strand.
CTTTTCGTACACAACGAAGCATAAAATACCTCTTCTCCCTTCTGCCGAAGCTTTTCTTTTATACAACGATTCATAAAAAAGCTAATTCTCTTTGCCGATCAACGAAGCATAAAAGACCAATTATTCTTTTTGCCGAAGCAACCACTTTTGAACACAAATGCTATGAATGAATGCTTATGCATGCAAATGTTATGATGTAATGTAATGCGCGAATGAATGTCCGAAGCATATGTCCGAAGCCACATTCTCAGCCATTACTTCCTTAGAAACAACCACACATTAGCTCTGCATTCCCTTAGGAACGACTTTGGAGCCTCTTCGCCTTTTACTTAGGCAGTATCAGCGTTGACTTTTCGCTGTAAGCTCTGCATCCCCTTAGGGACGTCTTTGGAGCTTCTTCGCCTTTTACTTAGGCGGTATAAGCTCTGCATTCCCTTAGGAACGTCTTTGGAGCTTCTTCGCCTTTTACTTTCGGCGGAATCAGCGTTGACTTTTCGCTGTGAGCTCTGCATCCCCTTAGGGACGTCTTCGGAGCTTTTTCTCTTTTTCAGTTTCGGCACTCGATGGTGCGCTCTCAGCTTTTACATTTACAGTCTTTGGGGGATTTTGGTCTTATAAAACTAAAAAGGAAAATTACATATGATGGCCCCATTAAAAACCTTTCTCCCCCTTTAGAAAGGAAAAGGGTGCCATGAAAAAGAAAAGAAAAAACATAAAAAATTACATCGAGTTATACATAAAATCGCCGAAGCTCATCCGCATTCCAAGATCTTGGAATTTCATTGCCATCCATGTCCTTCAGTCTGTACGAACCAGGCCTTGACGAAGATGTTACTAAGAAAGGCCCTTCCCATTTCAATTGTAACTTGCCCACTGTATCTGGGTTAGCTACTCTCCGAAGCACCAAGTGTCCCGGCTCAATATTCTTTAGCCGGACCTTTCTATCTCGCCATTTGACTGTTTCAGCCTGATATTTATTGATATTCTCCACGGCTTGAAGCCTGATCCCTTCTAAGGCATCTTTCTCCACGAGGCAAGTATCTTCGGGACCTGATTCTGCCGAAGCTACCACTCTTATTGATCCAGCTTTGGCTTCTTCCGGGGTTATTGCTTCGTCACCAAATAACAACTTGAATGGGGTGAAGCCTGTAGACCTTGATGTTGTTGTATTGTGGCTCCATACCACTTTGGTCAACTGATCTGGCCACTTTCCCCTTGGTTGATTAAAGATTAGCTTCATTATTCCTGTCATTATGATGCCGTTGGCCCTTTCAACAAGCCCATTCGACTCCGGATGCCTGACTGATGCAAAGTGGATCTTCGTGCCAATTTGATCACAGAAATTTCTGAAATCTTCGGAGTCGGACTGCGTTCCATTATCTACAGTGATGGCCTTCGGTACTCCGAAGCGACAGACAATGTTCTGCCAGAAAAACTTTTGGACAGTGGCCGAAGTTATTGTGGCTAATGGCTTCGCCTCAATCCACTTGGAAAAATACTCCACAGCCACTATAACATATTTCAGATTGCCTTGAGCCGGTGGTAATGGACCCAGCAAGTCGAGGCCCCACCTTTGCAATGGCCAGATGGGCTGTATCAGCTGTGTCAAAGACGAAGGTTGCTTTTGATCTCTTGCACATTTCTGACAACCTTCGCACTTTTGAACCAACTCCGCTGCATCCGAAGCTGCCTTCGGCCAATAAAACCCTTGGCGAAAAACTTTTCCAAGTAACGGCCTGGATCCGATGTGGGATCCACACAGGCCTGCATGTATCTCTTTCATCAATTCTATACCTTCGGCTCTAGATAAGCACTTGAGCAGCGGGGCACAAACTCCATGCTTGTATAATTCCCCTTCTATCATGATATACGGACGAGCTCTTGCCTCTATTCTTTTATTATAAGCTTCGTCATCTGATAGGAAGTTACCCTGAAGGTAAGAGATTATTTCAGTTCTCCAATCTTCACTGTACACAGGAGAAATGTTAAGGACTGCTCTTTCAAGTAGCTCCACTGAAGGTGCCTTTATTGTTTCGAAAAACACATCCGAAGGTAGTGGCAGCCCCTGTGCTGCAGACTTAGCCAACAAATCAGCATGCTCATTTTGTCCTCGAGGGATATTCTTAACAGAAAATCCTTCGAAGGAAGCTTCGATCCTTCGGACCGTGTCTAGGTATTTTTCAAGCTTCGGGTCTTTAGCCTTGCAACTTTTGTCAATATGACCCGAAACAACCTGGGAATCAGTTTTAAGAATCGCCCTTCTGATTCCCATTGCCTTTAGTTTCCGAAGACCCAGGAGCAGGGCTTCGTACTCAGTTATATTATTTGTGCAGCTGAAGTCAAGTCTTGCTGCATAGCAAGTTTTAACCTTGGACGGTGAGACCAACACAGCAGCTGCACCTGCTCCGAAGGTTCCCCAAGAGCCATCGCAAAACACTGTCCACACTTCGGCATCTTTATTCGCTTCTTCGTCCTGAGCCCCTGGCGCCCAGTCGGCAATGAAATCTGCCAATGCTTGAGACTGAATTGAGGATCTGTGCACATAATCAATGTAAAATTCATTGAGCTCTGCAGCCCATTTTCCAATCCGGCCAGTAGCTTCTCTATTTCTCATGATATCCTTCAACGGCTGCGAAGAAGGAACAATAATATTGTATGCCTGAAAATAATGCCGAAGCTTCCTGGATGCCATTAAAACGGCATACAACACCTTCTCCAGCTCTGTATAATTTTTCTTTGAGACACTGAGAACCTCAGATACAAAATATACTGGGACCTGCTTCTTGACCTGTCCATCAAACTTCTCCTGGACAAGTGCCGCACTTACTGCTGAGTGCGAAGCTGCCACATACAACAACAGAGGAGCCCCTGGCGTTGGTGGAGTTAATGTTGTGAGATCTATTAAGTATTGCTTCAGCTCTTCGAAGGCTTTTTGTTGACTTGGGCCCCATTGAAAGACTTCAGCTGACTTCAGCACCTCGAAGAATGGTAAGTTTCTTTCTGCTGATCTGGATATAAATCTGTTGAGAGATGCCAGCCTTCCTGTCAATCTTTGGGCCCCCTTTCTTGTGGTTGGTGGCTCCATTCGAAGTATAGCTTCGATTTTATTTGGGTTAGCTTCGATTCCCTTTGTTGAAACCAAGCATCCAAGAAATTTACCCTTCTTCACTCCGAAGACACATTTTTCTGGATTCAGCTTCAGACCAGCTTGTCTGAAGCTGGCGAAGGTCTCCTGCAGATCAGCAATATGATTTTCTTGCTTCGTGCTCTTTACGATGATGTCATCGACATAAGTCAACACATTTCTGCCTATCTGAGATTGGAGAACCTTCGCAGTCATTCTGCTGAAACTCCCTCCAGCATTCTTGAGCCCCTCAGGCATCCGAAGATAGCAATATGTACCACTTGGGGTTATGAAGCTAGTCTTCGGCTCATCTTCCTTCTTCATCCAGATTTGATGATAGCCTGAGTAGCAGTCCAGGAGACTCATGAGCTCTGAAGAAGCTGCTGCATCAACTAAAGAGTCTATCCTTGGCAGCGGGAATTCATCCTTCGGACAAGCCTTGTTGAGATCTGTGAAATCAATACACATTCTCCACTTGCCATTGGCCTTCTTCACCATAACAGTGTTAGCTAGCCACTCTGGATACTTCACTTCTCTGATAACTCCTGCACTGAGGAGTCTTTTCACTTCATTGCGAGCCCCTTCGGCCTTGTCATCAGACATTTTCCGAAGCCTCTGCTTTCGGGGTCTGAAGGATGGGTCAACATTGAGCGAATGTTCAATAACATCCCGATTTACTCCACAGAGATCATTAGCTGACCATGCAAAGACATCTTTGTTGTTGAATAAAAACCTTATCAAGGTTTTCTCCTGGTCTTCAGATAATTGCGAGCCCAACAACACCTTCTGCTCTGCTACATCTTCACACAATAACATAGGCTTCGGCTGATCCGCTGAAGCTGCCTTCTCCCTCCTGAATTTGTACTGTTCACAAGCTTCAGCTCCATCTATATTATGGATTGCCTTGGAGTCAGTCCAGCTTCCTTCGGCCCTTCTAGCAGCTTCCTGGCTTCCATGAATAGCAATAGGTCCTTGGTCCGAAGGTATCTTCATGCAGAGATAAGCTGGGTGAAGAATTGCTTCGAAGGCATTAAGAGTACCACGGCAGATGATAGCATTGTAAGGATACTCCATATCAACAATGTCAAACACAATTTGCTCAGTCCTTGTGTTGTTAACAAACTCGAAGGTTACCGGCATGGTAATCTTCCCAAGTGCTACAATCTGCCGCCCTCCGAAGCCACAAAGAGGGTGCGTAGCATCATGAATCTTGTCTTCGGGCTCTTGCATTTGTCTGAAGGCTTTAGCAAATATAATGTCAGCTGCGCTGCCTGTATCAACTAGGACATTGTGGACCAGAAATCCTTTGATCACGCAAGAGATGACCATGGCATCATTGTGAGGATAATCCTTAAGCTGAAGGTCTTCCTGAGAGAAAGTAATTGGAATGTGGGACCATTTTGACTTGATGAAGGGTCCCTGCACTCCAACATGCCGCACTCTTCTCTGAGCCTCCTTCTTCTGCTTCTTGTTAGCCGGCTCTGAGCAAGAACCGCCTGTTATCGGGAGCACCAGCTTCGAAGCCGAAGCAGCTCCAGCTTGATTGTTGAACGAAGCCATCAGCTCAGAAAAGTGGAAGTGAGTTCACCGGAGGTGGGCGCCAATGTTGGGGGCTTGTTCTCAAATGCTTCGGATCAAGAACAAGGCAACATAGAAAATGTTAGGTGTTAAAGTCCTTTGTCCTCCAAAACATTATATCCCCTCAGGATATAAAGAATTTCGGACGAAGGTTACGGAGGACGTACCTTCGTAAACATAATATCAAGGAACGAAGCATTTATATCATATAAGTCATGAAGCATGAAATAAATATTTAAACATGATCATGGAATTATTTCCATCTTTATTATCATAAATGAACGGATATAAATGACTTCAAGTTACAAATGTACCTTTGGTCCTGAAGAAAGCAAAGGAACAAGTATGATGCGAAAGCAAATGGCAAGTTCGCGTGAACAGTACAGAGGTACTGTTCATCTATTTATAGGCACAGGTCGCAGCCTGTGATAAATTACAATTATGCCCCTTACAAAAGTTTACAACATTGACTCAGACTTCTATGGATAAAAAGGTCATTCTATCCCTATGTCGGTTTGTAACGCCGAAGCTCCATGAAAAGGAACCTTCGGCCATCTCTTAGAGACGACTTCAGCCGAAGCTGCTTCTTCGTGTGAGACCTTCGGCGCACCGAAGCACGACCCCAACAGTAGAGGAAGCACTAAGTGATCCAGACTGGATCATTGCTATGCAAGAAGAGCTTAACAACTTCATAAGAAATGAAGTCTAGTCCTTAGTAGCAAGACCCAAGCAAAACATCATTGGAACTAAATGGATTTTTCGCAACAAGCAAGATGAAAATGGCTTGGTCACAAGGAACAAGGCGCGGTTGGTTGCTCAAGGTTTCACTCAAGTGGAAGGACTTGACTTCGGAGAAACCTATGCACCAGTAGCAAGGTTAGAGTCCATAAGAATATTAATTGCCTATGCTACTAACCATGATTTCAAATTGTATCAAATGGATGTCAAAAGTGCATTCCTAAACGGACCACTGCAAGAGTTGGTCTATGTGGAGCAACCGCCGGGCTTTAAAGATCCTAAGAAGCCAAACCATGTCTACCTTCTTCACAAAGCGCTCTATGGGCTTAAACAAGCTCCTAGAGCATGGTATGAATGTCTTAAAGATTTCTTGTTTAAAAATGGTTTTGAAATAGGAAAAGTAGACTCTACTTTATTCACTCGCAAAGTTGACAATCAATTATTTGTATGTCAAATATATGTCGATGACATTATATTTGGCAGTACTAATGAAACATTTTGTGAGGAATTTAGTAGGGTTATGACAAATAGGTTTGAGATGTCCATGATGGGCGAGCTCAAGTACTTCCTGGGATTTAAAGTTAAACAACTCAAGGAAGGAACCTTTCTGTGCCAAACCAAGTACACACAAGATATGCTTAAGAAGTTTGGCATGGAAAAGGCAAAGCACGCTAAGACACCAATGGCTTCAAGTGGTCATCTCGACTTAAATGAAGAAGGTAAAATTGTAGATCAAAAGCTTTATAGATCAATGATTGGATTTCTACTGTATTTATGTGCATCTAGACCTGATATCATGCCTAGTGTGTGCATGTGTGCCCATTTTCAAGCTAACCCGAAAGAGTGTCACCTAGTGGCTGTTAAGAGAATTTTGAGATATCTAGTTCACACCCAAAATCTAGGTCTCTGGTATCCCAAGGGTTCCTTTTTCGATTTATTTGGCTACTCTGACTCAGACTATGCCGGTTGCAAAGTAGATCGAAAAAGCACCTCGGGGACTTACTAATTCCTTGGGCGGTCCCTGGTGTCTTGGAGCTCTAAGAAACAAAACTGTGTTGCACTTTCCACTGCCGAGGCCGAATACATAGCTGTTGGTGCTTGTTGTGCTCAGTTGCTATGGATGAAACAAACTTTGAGGGATTTTGGCTACGAATTTAAAAGAATTCCACTACTGTGTGACAATGAGAGCGCCATTAAACAAGCCAATAACCCTGTGCAACATTCTAGAACTAAACACATAGACATTAGACACCATTTTCTGAGGGACCACGAAGCAAAAGGAGATATCGAATTATGTCATGTAAACACAGAAAATCAACTAGCTGATATCTTCACAAAACCTCTCGATGAGACTAGATTTTGCTTTCTTAGGAGTGAATTAAATACCTTGGATTCTCGTAACTTAACTTAAAAACGGACACAAAGATTGCTTGATTCACTGTTCTTTGTTTGAAAGGTTTAAATTTTAGTGATGTTCATTCAAACTTTGTGAAAATGTTAAAATTAAAATGAAGTTTAGCGTTAAAAATTATTTTAAAATTTTACTCGAAGCTCAACTAGTTTGACCAGCTAAACTTTGTAGTTCAGCTGGTTAGACCAGCTGAACTTCTGAGTTGAACTTCAGCTCGGCTGGTTTTAACCAGGAAACCCCCTGGTTGAAACCGGTTGAACCGGTGTCCAGGACCGGTTGAACCGGTCTGGCCTGTCTGAGCCGCTGACGCCGGTCAGTTTGACCAGTTGACAGACCGTGTCAGCCCCTTTTTCAGACGCTTTTTCAGTCTGCGACAACACTTTTTTAGGCGTCAGGTCAACTTTTTGCAACGCTTTTTCAGTCTCTTTTGCAGCACTTTTTAGCTTTTTGTCTGCAGCTTTAATTTATGTCGCGTCAGTCACTTTTTCCCTATCTCGTCAGTCACTTTTTTGTGCCTTTTTAGACTGCGTCAGGTACTGTGCGCTTTTCAGACGCGTCAGCTTTCACTTTTTGCAGATACGTCAGATTTTTTGCTTTATTCCTTTGATCGAATCTGCTCAACCAGACCACACTACACCAAACCGGTTGAACCAGTATGTGGGGGCGGTTGAACCGGTCCCTGGCTGACCAGTTCATCTGTCTATTTATAGGCTTTCCCCCTTCCTTCTTTCACTCGCAAACACTCAAGCCTTAGCATTTCAGCCTCGAGCCTCCTCACACACTCACTTCAATCGGTCATCTCCTCAAAGCCTTTCCAAAATGGTGCGACATCACAACCCTTCGGTGGTAGAGTTCAGCAGCGACTCTGACGAGATTCAGGAGGAATCATCGGTTCCCCCTCCTCCGCCTCGTCGTTCCCTCTCCAAGAGAGGACGTGGCTCTGGCCGGATGGAAGGAGAGGGATCCTCGATGCCCTCACAGCCTGCTCGCGGGAGGCATCAAAAGGTTGGCGCCACTTGTCCTCATTGCAGCACCTCCTCCTCAGGATACGCTCCTTGCCAGGAGAGGATGGATCATTCGACGACGACGTCGATCTTCCGCCGTCTGACGCTCTCTACATCACCGGCCTGCACATGCATCCGGCGAATGTTTCCCGAGGACCTAATGAACCTTTAGTCGACTTCTCTCTGAAGGGAGTGGACACCCTTCAACGTCTAAGGTTCACTAACCCTACTCTCACACCTCGTCATTCTGGTGTCCAGGACCCTCGGTTCTTGAGAGTCGCCTAGAGGGGGGTGAATAGGGCGAAACTGAAATTCTCAAAAATAATCACAACTACAAGCCGGGTTAGCGTTAGAAATATAATAGAGTCCGTGAGAGAGGGTGCAAAACAAATCGCAAGTGAATAATGAAGTGAGTGTAACGCCCTAAAATTTGAATAAGATAAAAATGATAAAATAAATAAATACATATATAAAAGTGTGTTGGGGATCATGTAACCTTTAGAGGTTATCTAGATTTCTTCTCTTTGTGCATATTCAATTAATGGCATTAAATTATGCAAATAACAAATAAATAAATAAATAAATAAATGTGCATATCATGCTAATTTTATTTCTGTGATACATTCTATTTGAATCAAGGAATCATAATTTAAATTAACCTCAACTATAAATAAAAATATAAAACAAAAGAAAGGGGATTTTGATAAAGTCATTCCTTTCTTCCCTAATTAAACAATACGGAGAATAATAAATAACAATAACAATAAATAAATAATAGTAAAATAGGTAGAAGGAGTATTATTATACTGTTGTGTGATTTTTAAATCTAAAGTTTAAAACAAGAATTTAAATGGAGTTGGAATACTTGAACTTGGATAAAGAAAAGAAAAGAAGAAAACCTCTGTTTTGGGCCCTGGGCACCAAATTTGGCCCATCTCAGCTGTTCTGCGCCAGCCCAATTCCATCGCCCCTCTCCGTGCGTCCGTATCCCGCCGTGGGCCCGATGGCCAGCTCCTGCACGCTCTCCTGTGCCGCACGCACGTCTTCCGTCTCTATGACAAACTGACCCGTCTGTTTGTGATTGCCGCGCCTGTTCTCGCTTACATGTGGGTCCCGCCAGGAAGCCGCACGGCATTGGGCTGGCATGGCCTGAACCGCTGATGGGTGGGCCCGCCATGTCGGATTCATCATGTCCGTGGAGATCCTGGCGAGCACCGTAGAACCCGCCAACAATCCCTCTTCGATCTCCGATCATTGCGGGCAGATCTTGTGCCGAAGCCGTGGGTTTTCGGTTGCTATCAATCGGACTTCGCCTGCCCTTTTTAATCCCAGAGCTTCCCCCAACAGCCTCTCCCTGCCTGGGCTGCACGACCAGCTTCCCCTGTTCCCCAGGGCGAGCTCCCTCCAACAGCCGAGCACCTCCATCGCGTCCCTGCTTCCTCCCTCTGCTCGACTGTGCCCTCACAGTCTCGGATTACGACTGGGGCCGCGTGGAATCGCTTGAGGATATCCCTCTTCCGCCGCGGGTCCGCACTCCATCGCGGCCGGGGGTCTGCACGGCACAAAAACCGGTAAGAAGGCTCCCCGGACGTCCGCCTCTACCTGCGCAGCGTTTAGCTCTGTCTTGATTCAAGTTTAGGGCGATCAATGCGTCGTTTGCACATCTCACCGGCGTGCGCCGCCGTGCTACCTGTGTGCGCCGCCGCGCTCGGCAACCAGGGGTGAAGACGGTTTGCGCGTCGTTAGTTTCGTGGTGAACGGCTGAGATGTGGCGCTGCGTTTTCCCCTTTGCTCGGATTGATCCACACTGTTGGATCGTGATCGGATGGCCTCGGATGGATCACGCTTACGTAAAATATGTGCCGTAGATCTTTGATCCATGGGCTAGCAGCACTTACGGATCCAGATCTAATCTGATCCGTTGATTTAGAATCGAACGGCCGTAAGACCCCGATACCTATTCGGCCATGATATTTTGCTAAAGAGTCCCCGCAGAACATAGGAAACAACCCGCCGTCCTGAGCACTGTTGAACTGGGTCTGAGAGATTTTTATGAATTAGCCCCGGAACTCTTTAGTAATTGTGTGCCCAGTCCAGAGAATTAGAAAATCCCGTAAAATGGAATAGAAAATGATTTTTGATACAAAAATAATTCCAGAAACTTGTTTAATTCATGGAAAATTCATTTTAGCTCCAAATTGAGTCATTCCAATTCCTAAAATTTTGTAATAATATTCTCTACCATTTAGAATCACTGTTTTGATATGAACTCTGTCAGAAAATTTATTTATCATTTAATCATATTATAATCACCTTAAATCTTAGGAAATTCATAACTTGAATTCTACAACTCCAAAATTAATAATTCTTTTTCCTGTGATCTTATTTTAATATGTAGATTATTAATATGTATTTTGCATATATGTTTGGTGTAATGTTAATTTTGTCTATACCATGTATGTTTGTATTGCTACGACTAGCAGTGAGGTCACGAGTCATCTGAGGGATCATCCTGGTACCTGGATTCTCAAGGCCCAGGCAAGTTGTGCCCTTGATCACTTCTTTTCACCTACTCATGTTCTAATTAATCATAATGATCTGCATAGGTTAATTTTGATGGGACCCAATAGGTTACCCTAGTTTGATTATCTTTATACCTTGTTTACCACTGATCTTTCTGGGTAGTACTTGCTAGTGCTATATGTGGTTTTGGGTATGAAGATTACACTATTCATGATTATACTTTTGTTATCAGTTGTTATTTATGGTTCATGTTAAGATCATTATGTTAATTGGAACATGGAGAACCACCCGGGAAAACAGTGCTACCACAAGGGTGGAATGGGACGCCCTTGGCTGATTAATTAGGGAAGCTAGTGGAAGACTACCTTACCCGAAAGGGGCAAGGGCAGTAGGGGAGAGGTCAGTGTAGGGAGGCCCTCGGGAGGATTTTGCTGCGATGGCGGTCCTGCAAGGATTCCTGCACTGGATCTTCCTATAAACTGTAGCGGGTTTTCGGAAGCTAGTGGAACTTTGTAAAGGCCTCGTAGTGTTACCCTGCCTCGCTTCCTTGGTAGAGGTGAATGGGATTCATGACCCCTTGGCAGATGGGTAACACGGCTTGTGGGTAAAGATGCGCAACCTCTGCAGAGTGTAAAACTGGTATACTAGCCGTGCTCACGGTCATGAGCAGCTCGGACACTCACATGATTAATTTATGGAACTAAATTCAATTTGTCATATGCATTGCATTGCAGGTGGTGTTGTTACTTTTGATCTATTACCTAATTGGGTTTGGTATTTACTTATACTTAGTAATTGCTAATAAAATTTTGACCAACTTTAAAAGCAATGCTCAGCTCTAACCATCTTCTTTGGTAAGCCTTACACTTCACGTGAGCTCCCACCTTTGGCGAGTTCATGCACATTATTCCCCACAACTTGTTGAGCGATGAACGTATGTGAGCTCACTCTTGCTGTCTCACATACACCACAGGTCAAGAACAGGTACTGCAGGATGATGCTCATGGAGGATGCTGTGATGAGTTCGTGAGAGGTCTAGGTCGTCGTCTCCCAGTCAACTTTGGGTTGCTGGACCGTTGTCTCCTTATAATGTAATTATTTATTTTGTATAGAACTCCTGTTATGTATAAAGATGTGACATTCGATCCTGTGCCACTATACATCATATGTTTGAGACTTGGTCCCAGCATACCTGGTGTTTATGTTAACCCCGGGTTTTGGACCCCTAAAATCCGGGTGTTACAGAAGTGGTATCAGAGGAATGTTGACTGTAGGACGAAACCTAGATAGAACTGGACAACCCTTGTCTACTTACCTCTGCTACTCTGATTCTTTTCTAAACTTATCTTAATCTTTTCTCATCTATTTCCGCTCACTCTGATTATTCTTATCTTTTCACTTCTAAAGACAAATGTGGATTTCACACTTTGAAATCCTGTGCCTAAAGAGACCTTTAGGAATAAGAGACCTAATCTTAGGAACAAAAACAAAACTATTTTCATAAGTGTCTATGTATTTGAATGTTTGTTCTTATGATATCTGTCTGATTTGGATCTTTGATTGAATGTGATGGGTTGTGGAGTAATGTCCACAATTGCATCTGCATATACACATAGGTATAAAAATATATTTATAAAAAAACTAGACAACCTAGAATATTCCCATTGGAACATAACTAGCTTAAGAGATTTATCTTACCCCAAAAGATCTCATTCTAATCAATTCATCTTATCTTAAAAAAAAATTCTCCCTTATCTTAATAGATCCATCTCATCTTAAAAGATACTCATCTTATCTTGAAAAGATTTTATCTCATCCTAATAGATCTAACTAACCTCAAAAGATTTTATCTTATCTTTATGGACCCATCTTATCCTAATAGGCATACTTATCCACCCTAGTTCATCAACCATGATCTAATGCAAACTAATTAGATCTTATCTAGTCAAACCAGTCACACCAATCTAACCTAGATCTGATCTAATCTAAAGTGACTTATCAAACATGTTAGATAATACTGATGAAACAGTTTAGACCCTACTCCAATAGAACAAGTCTTAACTTAGTTCACCCTGCACTAAATCAAGAATGACAGATCGACTTGGCCATATGCAACTACCTTAACCATCCGATAGTTGCATAACCTCTCAATTTTAACCTAGCAAGGAGATTCTAACCTACCTACATCATATAATCCATCCTATCCCAAAAGATTCTAACAGGTATACTACCCTAATAGATCTATCTAACCTAAACTAGACAAATCCAGTCATATCCAACCTAATCTAGATTTTATCTAATCTATTATGATCTAATCTAGAGTATGTTACCTAATGCTGGTACAAAGGATAAAACCATACTCCTAATTCACTTAAAGCTAAGTTAGTGCCATATATCGACTCAGCCATATACTCCCAATAGGTTACATAATCCACCTATGTGAACCTATTGAAAAAAAAATGTCCTACCCATAGACCCCAGCTATCTTAACTAGATTTCCCCCTGCTTAGATGGAGACACCGAGATTGAAGACCGAAGATGATCAACCTCATCAAGAAAGGATAAGCACCCACTCAAGTCTTCAAGGATCAAGCGGGGTCACCAAGATGAGTCAAGATCCACAATCTTGGATGGAGTCTTTCTTTACCCCACTCTTTCTTGCCCAAACCTATATAGGCTTTAAAGACATATTCTATCCTACATAATAAAGTAGACATACATATATACACCCATGCTTTCCTAATCACCTGCCAATTTGGGTTTAGACTTAAAAAAAAAAATCTTTTTGGTACTAAAACCACTTAGACACTGAAATATAGATTTCAAACCAATCTCTCTGTAACCCTTTCTTACAAATCTCGAGGACGAGATTATTTTTAAGGGGGGTAGGATTTGTAACGCCCTAAAATTTGAATAAGATAAAAATGATAAAATAAATAAATACATATATAAAAGTGTGTTGGGGATCATGTAACCTTTAGAGGTTATCTAGATTTCTTCTCTTTGTGCATATTCAATTAATGGCATTAAATTATGCAAATAACAAACAAATAAATAAATAAATAAATGTGCATATCATGCTAATTTTATTTCTGTGATACATTCTATTTGAATCAAGGAATCATAATTTAAATTAACCTCAACTATAAATAAAAATATAAAACAAAAGAAAGGGGATTTTGATAAAGTCATTCCTTTCTTCCCTAATTAAACAATACGGAGAATAATAAATAACAATAACAATAAATAAATAATAGTAAAATAGGTAGAAGGAGTATTATTATACTGTTGTGTGATTTTTAAATCTAAAGTTTAAAACAAGAATTTAAATGGAGTTGGAATACTTGAACTTGGATAAAGAAAAGAAAAGAAGAAAACCTCTGTTTTGGGCCCTGGGCACCAAATTTGGCCCATCTCAGCTGTTCTGCGCCAGCCCAATTCCATCGCCCCTCTCCGTGCGTCCGTATCCCGCCGTGGGCCCGATGGCCAGCTCCTGCACGCTCTCCTGTGCCGCACGCACGTCTTCCGTCTCTATGACAAACTGACCCGTCTGTTTGTGATTGCCGCGCCTGTTCTCGCTTACATGTGGGTCCCGCCAGGAAGCCGCACGGCATTGGGCTGGCATGGCCTGAACCGCTGATGGGTGGGCCCGCCATGTCGGATTCATCATGTCCGTGGAGATCCTGGCGAGCACCGTAGAACCCGCCAACAATCCCTCTTCGATCTCCGATCATTGCGGGCAGATCTTGTGCCGAAGCCGTGGGTTTTCGGTTGCTATCAATCGGACTTCGCCTGCCCTTTTTAATCCCAGAGCTTCCCCCAACAGCCTCTCCCTGCCTGGGCTGCACGACCAGCTTCCCCTGTTCCCCAGGGCGAGCTCCCTCCAACAGCCGAGCACCTCCATCGCGTCCCTGCTTCCTCCCTCTGCTCGACTGTGCCCTCACAGTCTCGGATTACAACTGGGGCCGCGTGGAATCGCTTGAGGATATCCCTCTTCCGCCGCGGGTCCGCACTCCATCGCGGCCGGGGGTCTGCACGGCACAAAAACCGGTAAGAAGGCTCCCCGGACGTCCGCCTCTACCTGCGCAGCGTTTAGCTCTGTCTTGATTCAAGTTTAGGGCGATCAATGCGTCGTTTGCACATCTCACCGGCGTGCGCCGCCGTGCTACCTGTGTGCGCCGCCGCGCTCGGCAACCAGGGGTGAAGACGGTTTGCGCGTCGTTAGTTTCGTGGTGAACGGCTGAGATGTGGCGCTGCGTTTTCCCCTTTGCTCGGATTGATCCACACTGTTGGATCGTGATCGGATGGCCTCGGATGGATCACGCTTACGTAAAATATGTGCCGTAGATCTTTGATCCATGGGCTAGCAGCACTTACGGATCCAGATCTAATCTGATCCGTTGATTTAGAATCGAACGGCCGTAAGACCCCGATACCTATTCGGCCATGATATTTTGCTAAAGAGTCCCCGCAGAACATAGGAAACAACCCGCCGTCCTGAGCACTGTTGAACTGGGTCTGAGAGATTTTTATGAATTAGCCCCGGAACTCTTTAGTAATTGTGTGCCCAGTCCAGAGAATTAGAAAATCCCGTAAAATGGAATAGAAAATGATTTTTGATACAAAAATAATTCCAGAAACTTGTTTAATTCATGGAAAATTCATTTTAGCTCCAAATTGAGTCATTCCAATTCCTAAAATTTTGTAATAATATTCTCTACCATTTAGAATCACTGTTTTGATATGAACTCTGTCAGAAAATTTATTTATCATTTAATCATATTATAATCACCTTAAATCTTAGGAAATTCATAACTTGAATTCTACAACTCCAAAATTAATAATTCTTTTTCCTGTGATCTTATTTTAATATGTAGATTATTAATATGTATTTTGCATATATGTTTGGTGTAATGTTAATTTTGTCTATACCATGTATGTTTGTATTGCTACGACTAGCAGTGAGGTCACGAGTCATCTGAGGGATCATCCTGGTACCTGGATTCTCAAGGCCCAGGCAAGTTGTGCCCTTGATCACTTCTTTTCACCTACTCATGTTCTAATTAATTATAATGATCTGCATAGGTTAATTTTG
This sequence comes from Zea luxurians, assembly GCA_029449295.1. NCBI lineage: Eukaryota > Viridiplantae > Streptophyta > Magnoliopsida > Poales > Poaceae > Zea > Zea luxurians. Next base: position 7,535,120 of record JAOPSE010000016.1, read on the forward strand.
ATGGGACCCAATAGGTTACCCTAGTTTGATTATCTTTATACCTTGTTTACCACTGATCTTTCTGGGTAGTACTTGCTAGTGCTATATGTGGTTTTGGGTATGAAGATTACACTATTCATGATTATACTTTTGTTATCAGTTGTTATTTATGGTTCATGTTAAGATCATTATGTTAATTGGAACATGGAGAACCACCCGGGAAAACAGTGCTACCACAAGGGTGGAATGGGACGCCCTTGGCTGATTAATTAGGGAAGCTAGTGGAAGACTACCTTACCCGAAAGGGGCAAGGGCAGTAGGGGAGAGGTCAGTGTAGGGAGGCCCTCGGGAGGATTTTGCTGCGATGGCGGTCCTGCAAGGATTCCTGCACTGGATCTTCCTATAAACTGTAGCGGGTTTTCGGAAGCTAGTGGAACTTTGTAAAGGCCTCGTAGTGTTACCCTGCCTCGCTTCCTTGGTAGAGGTGAATGGGATTCATGACCCCTTGGCAGATGGGTAACACGGTTTGTGGGTAAAGATGCGCAACCTCTGCAGAGTGTAAAACTGGTATACTAGCCGTGCTCACGGTCATGAGCAGCTCGGACACTCACATGATTAATTTATGGAACTAAATTCAATTTGTCATATGCATTGCATTGCAGGTGGTGTTGTTACTTTTGATCTATTACCTAATTGGGTTTGGTATTTACTTATACTTAGTAATTGCTAATAAAATTTTGACCAACTTTAAAAGCAATGCTCAGCTCTAACCATCTTCTTTGGTAAGCCTTACACTTCACGTGAGCTCCCACCTTTGGCGAGTTCATGCACATTATTCCCCACAACTTGTTGAGCGATGAACGTATGTGAGCTCACTCTTGCTGTCTCACATACACCACAGGTCAAGAACAGGTACTGCAGGATGATGCTCATGGAGGATGCTGTGATGAGTTCGTGAGAGGTCTAGGTCGTCGTCTCCCAGTCAACTTTGGGTTGCTGGACCGTTGTCTCCTTATAATGTAATTATTTATTTTGTATAGAACTCCTGTTATGTATAAAGATGTGACATTCGATCCTGTGCCACTATACATCATATGTTTGAGACTTGGTCCCAGCATACCTGGTGTTTATGTTAACCCCGGGTTTTGGACCCCTAAAATCCGGGTGTTACAGTGAGACACGCGGATTTGTTTTATCGAGGTTCGGTTCTTTTAAACCTACTCCCCGTTGAGCAGGCCACAAAGGCCAGGTCTCTTTCAACCCTTTCCCTCTCTCAAACGGTCCCTCGGACCGAGTGAGCTTTCTCTTCTCAAATGCTTGGAACACGAAGTTCCCACAAGGACCACCACAAGATTGGTGTCTCTTGCCTCAATTACAAGTGAGTTTGATCGCAATGAAGATTGAAAGAAAGCACGATTGCAAAAACCAAGCGACAAGAGCGACAAATAACACACGGATCACTTTCTCTCTCAAGTCACTAATCACTAATGATCTCTTTTCTCAATTGTGAAACTTGGAGAGATGGAGGCTTTGAATGTGTCTTGGAATGGATTGCTAGCTCTTGTATTGAATGTTGAAGGTTGGAATGCTTGGGTGAAGTGAATGGAGGTGGTTGGGGTTGTATTTATAGCCACCAACCACTTCCTAGCCGTTACTCCATTCTGTTGAGCGCGGACGGTCCGCCCGCCAGGTCCGGACGGTCCGCCCCTGTAGATCAACGGCTGAAAATGCAACGGTCAGCAGTAACGGCTATATCAACGGCTATATTGCATTTAATGTGTCGTCAGATGTCAGACAGACCCAGTCGCGGACGGTCCGGTCGTGCACCCCGGACGGTCCGCGAGGCCGCTATAATTCATTCTTCCGAACCCGTCACCTTCGGGTTTTTCGGATCCTTGCCTACCAGACGGTCCGCGCCTGAGGCCGGACGGTCCGAGCGAGGTCACAGACGGTCCGCGCTTATCCTCCGGACGGTCCATAGTGCAGACTCGGATTTTTGCATTGGTTCTGTCCGAGGGTCATCCTTGTGTCGCGGACGGTCCGCCGCAAGGGCCCGGACGGTCCGCACTTGGCCTGTTTTTCCAAAAAGCTTCTCCTGTCCGGAATAATCTACGGTATTCCGGACAGTCGATTTAGTATAGTTGTAGATGAACCTTTGACACCTGTAGAACATATAATCTAGAGCAAACTAGTTAGTCCAATTATTTGTGTTGGGCAATTCAACCACCAAAATCAATTAGGAAGTAGGTGTAAGCCTAATTCCCTTTCAATCTCCCCCTTTTTGGTGATTGATGCCAACACAAACCAAAGCAAATATAAAAGTGCATAATTGAACTAGTTTGCATAATGTAAGTGCAAAGGTTGCTTGGAATTGAGCCAATAAGAATTCTTGCATGGATTGTTTCTTTATTTTTAACATTTTGGACCACGCTTGCACCACAAGTTTTGTTTTTGCAAATTCTTTTGTAAATTCTTTTCAAAGTCATTTTGCAAGATAGTCAAAGATAAATGAATAAGATTTTTGAAAAGCATTTTCAAGATTTGAAATTTTCTCCCTTTGTTTCAAATGCTTTTTCCTTTGACTAAAAACAAAACTCACCCTCAATCAATTCTCCTCTTAGTGTTCAAGAGGATTTTAAGATATCAAGTTTTGAAAATACTACTTGCTCCCCCTTTAGAACACAAAGAGATACCAATTTGAAATTTACCAATTGAAAAATCATTATTTTTTTATTTTTTTTTAAAAAAAATTAGGGTGGTGGTGCGGTCCTTTTGCTTTGGGCCAATACTTTCTCCCCCTTTGGCATGAATCGCCAAAAACGGATACTTGGAATGAAATATAGGCCCGTCCTAATTATTTTCTCCCCTTTGGCAAATAAAAACATATGAGTGAAGATTATACCAAAGATGGAGAGTGAAGCAGAGCGACGGCGAAGGATGGGTAATAGAGTGGAGTGGAAGCCTTTGTCTTCGCCGAAGACTCCAATTCCCTTTTAATATACCTATGACTTGGTTTGGAATACACTTGAAAACACATTAGTCATAGCATATAAAAGAGACATGATCAAAGGTATATTTATAAGCTATGTGTGCAAATTAGCAAAAGAAATTCCTAGAATCAAGAATATTGAGTTCATGCCTAAGTTTGGTAAAAGTTTGTTCATCAAGTGGCTTGGTAAAGATATCGGCTAATTGATCTTTAGTGTTAATGTATGAAATCTCGATATCCCCCTTTTGTTGGTGATCCCTAAGAAAATGATACCGAATGGCTATGTGTTTAGTGCGGCTATGCTCGACGGGATTATCCGCCATGCGGATTGCACTCTCATTATCACATAGAAGAGGAACTTTGGTTAATTTGTAACCATAGTCCCGCAGGGTTTGCCTCATCCAAAGCAATTGCGCGCAACAACGGCCTGCGGCAATATACTCGGCTTCGGCGGTAGAAAGAGCGACCGAATTTTGCTTCTTTGAAACCCAAGACACCAAGGATCTTCCCAAGAACTGGCAAGTCCCTGATGTGCTCTTCCTATTGATTTTGCACCCTGCCCAATCGGCATCCGAATAACCAATCAAATCGAATGTGGATCCTCGAGGGTACCAAAGCCCAAACTTAGGTGTATAAGCCAAATATCTCAAGATTCGTTTTACGGCCGTAAGGTGTGATTCCTTAGGGTCGGTTTGGAATCTTGCACACATGCAAACGGAAAGCATAATGTCCGGTCGAGATGCACATAAATAAAGCAATGAACCAATCATCGACCTGTATACCTTTTGATCGACGGATTTACCTCCCGTGTCGAGGTCGAGATGCCCATTGGTTCCCATGGGTGTCTTGATGGGCTTGGCATCCTTCATTCCAAACTTGGTTAGAATGTCTTGAGTGTACTTCGTTTGGCATCCTTCATGCCCTCTTGGAGTTGCTTGACTTGGAATCCTAGAAAATACTTCAACTCCCCCATCATAGACATCTCGAATTTCTGTGTCATGATCCTACTAAATTCTTCACATGTAGATTCGTTAGTAGACCCAAATATAATATCATCAACATAAATTTGGCATACAAACAAATCATTGTCAAGAGTTTTAGTGAATAAAGTAGGATCGGCCTTGCCGACTTTGAAGCCATTTGCAATAAGGAAGTCTCTAAGGCATTCATACCATGCTCTTGGGGCTTGCTTGAGCCCATAAAGCGCCTTAGAGAGCCTATAGACATGATTAGGATACTCACTATCTTCAAAGCCGGGAGGTTGCTCAACATAGACCTCCTCCTTGATTGGTCCATTGAGGAAGGCACTCTTCACGTCCATTTGATAAAGCTTGAAGCCATGGTAAGTAGCATAGGCTAATAATATACGAATTGACTCAAGCCTAGCTACGGGTGCATAGGTTTCACCAAAATCCAAACCTTCGACTTGTGAATACCCCTTGGCCACGAGTCGAGCTTTGTTCCTTGTCACCACACCATGCTCGTCTTGCTTGTTGCGGAAGACCCACTTGGTTCCTACAACATTTTGGTTAGGACGTGGAACTAAATGCCATACCTCGTTCCTTGTGAAGTTGTTGAGCTCCTCTTGCATCGCCATCACCCAATCCGAATCTTGAAGTGCTTCCTCTACCCTGTGTGGCTCAATAGAGGAAACAAAAGAGTAATGCTCACAAAAATGTGCAACACGAGATCGAGTGGTTACCCCCTTATGAATGTCGCCGAGGATGGTGTCGACGGGGTGATCTCGTTGTATTGCTTGGTGGACTCTTGGGTGTGGCGGCCTTTGTTCTTCATCCTCCTTGTCTTGATCATTTGCATCTCCCCCTTGATCATTGCTGTCATCTTGAGGTGGCTCATTTGCTTGATCTTCTATTTCATCAACTTGAGCTTCATCCTCATTTTGAGTCGGTAGAGATGCTTGCGTGGAGGAGGATGGTTGATCTTGATCATTTGGAGGCTCTTCGGATTCCTTAGGACACACATCCCCAAGGGACATGTTCCTTAGCGCGATGCATGGAGCCTCTTCATTACCTATCTCATCAAGATCAACTTGCTCTACTTGAGAGTCGTTAGTCTCATCAAACACAACGTCACAAGAAACTTCAACTTGTCCAGAGGACTTGTTAAAGACTCTATATGCCCTTGTGTTTGAATCATATCCTAGTAAAAAGCCTTCTACAGTCTTAGGAGCAAATTTAGATTTTCTACCTCTTTTAACAAGAATAAAGCATTTGCTACCAAAGACTCTAAAATATGAAATATTGGGCTTTTTACCGGTTAGGAGTTCATACGATGTCTTCTTGAGGATTCGGTGAAGATATAACCGGTTGATGGCGTAACAGGCGGTGTTGACCGCCTCAGTCCAAAACCGATCCGATGTCTTGTACTCATCAAGCATGGTTCTTGCCATGTCCAATAGAGTTCGATTCTTCCTCTCCACTACACCATTTTGTTGTGGGGTGTAGGGAGAAGAGAACTCATGCTTGATGCCCTCCTCCTCAAGGAAGCCTTCTATTTGTGAGTTCTTGAACTCCGTCCCGTTGTCGCTTCTAATTTTCTTGATCCTTAAGCCAAACTCATTTTGAGCTCGTCTCAAGAATCCCTTCAAGGTCTCTTGGGTATGGGATTTTTCCTGCAAAAAGAACACCCAAGTGAAGCGAGAATAATCATCCACAATAACTAGACAGTACTTACTCCCGCCGATGCTTATGTAAGCAATCGGACCGAATAAATCCATGTGTAGGAGCTCCAGTGGCCTGTCACTTGTCATGATGTTCTTGTGTGGATGATGAGTGCCAACTTGCTTCCCGGCTTGGCATGCGCTACAAATCCTGTCTTTCTCAAAATGAACATTTGTTAGTCCTAAAATGTGTTCTCCCTTTAGAAGCTTATGAAGATTCTTCATTCCAACATGGGCTAGTCGGCGGTGCCAGAGCCAACCCAAGTTAGTCTTAGCAATTAAGCAAGTGTTGAGTTCAGCTCTATCAAAATCTACCAAGTATAGCTGACCCTCTAACACTCCCTTAAATGCTATTGAATCATCACTTCTTCTAAAGACAGTGACACCTACATTAGTAAATAGACAGTTGTAGCCCATTTGACATAGTTGCGAAACGGAAAGCAAATTGTAATCTAAAGAATCTACAAGAAAAACATTGGAAATAATATGGTCAGGTGATATAGTAATTTTACCCAATCCTTTGACCAAACCTTGATTTCCATCCCCGAATGTGATAGCTCGTTGGGGATCTTGGTTTTTCTCATAAGAGGAGAACATCTTCTTCTCCCCTGTCATGTGGTTTGTGCACCCGCTGTCGAGTATCCAACTTGAGCCCCCGGATGCATAAACCTACAAAACAATTTTAGTTCTTGACTTTAGGTACCCAAACGGTTTTGGGTCCTTTGGCATTAGAAACAAGAACTTTGGGTACCCAAACACAAGTCTTGGAGCCCTTGTGTTTGCCCCCAACAAACTTGGCAACTACCTTGCCGGATTTGTTAGTCAAAACATAAGATGCATCAAAAGTCTTAAATGAAATGCTATGATCATTTGATGCATTAGGAGTTTTCTTCTTAGGCAACTTGGCATGGGTTGGTTGCCTAGAGCTAGATGTCTCACCCTTATATATAAAAGCATGATTAGGGCCAGAGTGAGACTTCCTAGAATGAATTCTCCTAATTTTGCTCTTGGGATAACTGGCAGGGTATAAAATGTAACCCTCGTTATCCTGAGGCATGGGAGCCTTGCCCTTAACAAAGTTAGACAAATTTCTAGGAGGGGCACTAAGTTTGACATTGTCTCCCCTTTGGTAGCCAATGCCATCCTTGATGCCAGGGCGTCTCCCATTATAGAGCATACTTCTAGCAAATTTGAACTTTTCATTTTCTAAGTTATGCTCAGCAATTTTAGCATCTAATATTGCTATATGATCATTTTGTTGTTTAATTAAAGCCATGTGATCATGAATAGCATTGATATCAACATCTCTACATCTAGTACAAATGGAAGTGTGCTCAATGGTAGATGTAGAGGGTTTGCAAGATTTTAGTTCTACAACCTTAGCATGCAACATATCATTCTTAGTCCTAAGGTCGGAAATAGTAGTATTGCAAACATCAAAATCTTTAGCCTTAGCAATCAAATTTTCATTTTCTACTCTAAGGCTAGCAAGAGAATCATTCAATTCCTTAATCTTAGCAAGCAAATCATCATTATTATTTCTAAGATTGGGAATTGAGACATCACAAACATGAGAATCAACCTTAGCAATTAATCTAGCATTTTCATTTCTAAGGTTGTTAATAGTCTCATGGCAAGTGCTTAGCTCACTAGACAATTTTTCACATTTTTCAACTTGTAGAGCATAAGCATTTTTAACCTTAACATGCTTTTTATTTTCCTTGATTAGGAAGTCCTCTTGGGAGTCCAAGAGATCATCCTTCTCATGGATGGCACTAATTAATTCATTTAATTTCTCCTTTTGTTGCATGTTTAGGTCGGCAAAAAGGGTACGCAAATTATTCTCCTCATCACTAGCATTATCATCACTAGAGGATTCATATTTAGTGGAGGATTTAGATTTAACCTTCTTCCTTTTGCCGTCCTTTGCCATGAGACACTTGTGGCCGACGTTGGGGAAGAGGAGTCCTTTGGTGACGGCGATGTTGGCGGCGTCCTCGTCGGAGGAGGAGTCGGTGGAGCTCTCGTCCGAGTCCCACTCCCGGCAAACATGGGCATCGCCGCCCTTCTTCTTGTAGTACCTCTTCTTTTCTCTCCTCTTTCCCTTCTTGTCGTCGCCCCTGTCACTGTCACTAGATATAGGACATTTTGCAATGAAATGACCGGGCTTACCACACTTGTAGCAAACCTTCTTGGAACGGGATTTGTAGTCCTTCCCCTTCCGTTGCTTGAGGATTTGGCGAAAGCTTTTGATGATTAAAGCCATCTCCTCATTGTCGAGCTTGGAGGCATCAATTGGTTGTCTACTCGGTGTAGACTCCTCCTTCTTCTCCTCCGTCGCCTTAAATGCCACCGGTTGCGCTTCGGACGTGGAGGGTTCGTCAAGCTCGTTGATCTTCTTTGAGCCTTTAATCATACATTCAAAGCTCACAAAATTCCCGATTACTTCCTCGGGAGTCATTAGTGTGTATCTAGGATTACCACAAATTAATTGAACTTGAGTAGGGTTAAGGAAAATAAGTGATCTCAAAATAACCTTAACCACCTCGTGGTCATCCCATTTCTTGCTCCCGAGGTTGCGCACTTGGTTCACCAGGGTTTTGAGCCGGTTGTACATATCTTGTGGCTCCTCTCCTTGGCGAAGACGGAAGCGACCGAGCTCCCCCTCGATCGTTTCCCGCTTGGTGATCTTGGTGAGTTCATCACCCTCGTGCGCGGTCTTGAGTAGGTCCCAAATCTCTTTTGCATTCTTCAACCCTTGCACCTTGTTGTATTCCTCCTTGCTTAGAGAGGCTAGGAGTATGGTTGTAGCTTGAGAGTTGAAGTGCTCGATGTAGGCCACTTCGTCCGTATCATAGTCTTCATCCCCTACGGATGGTACCTGTGCTCCAAACTCAACAACATTCCATATACTTTTGTGGAGTGAGGTTAGATGAAATTTCATTAAATCACTCCACCTAGCATAATCTTCGCCATCAAAGGTTGGCGGTTTGCCTAATGGAACGGAAAGTAATGGAGTAGGTCTAGATGTACGACGATAGTGTAAGGGGATCTTACTAAACTTCTTGCGCTCTTGGCGCTTAGAAGTTACGGACGGCGCATCGGAGTCGGAGGTCGATGTTGATGAAGTGTCGGTCTCGTAGTAGACCACTTTCCTCATCCTCTTGTGCTTGTCGCCTTTCCGATGCGACTTGTGGGAAGAAGATTTTTCCTTCTTCTCTTTGTGGTGAGAAGAAGAAGATCTTTTCTCCTTCCATTTGGAGGAGTCCTTCTTCTTCTCCTTCCTCTTGGTGCGGGACTCTTCCGATGAAGTGCTCCCGTGGCTCGTAGTGGGCTTGTCGCCGGTCTCCATCTCCCTCTTGGTGTGATCTCCCGACATCACTTCGAGCGGTTAGGCTCTAATGAAGCACCAGGCTCTGATACCAATTGAGAGTCGCCTAGAGGGGGGTGAATAGGGCGAAACTGAAATTCTCAAAAATAATCACAACTACAAGCCGGGTTAGCGTTAGAAATATAATAGAGTCCGTGAGAGAGGGTGCAAAACAAATCGCAAGTGAATAATGAAGTGAGACACGCGGATTTGTTTTACCGAGGTTCGGTTCTTTTAAACCTACTCCCCGTTGAGGAGGCCAGAAAGGCCGGGTCTCTTTCAACCCTTTCCCTCTCTCAAACGGTCCCTCGGATCGAGTGAGCTTTCTCTTCTCAAATGCTTGGAACACGAAGTTCCCACAAGGACCACCACAAGATTGGTGTCTCTTGCCTCAATTACAAGTGAGTTTGATCGCAATGAAGATTGAAAGAAAGCACGATTGCAAAAACCAAGCGACAAGAGCGACAAATAACACACGGATCACTTTCTCTCTCAAGTCACTAATCACTAATGATCTCTTTTCTCAATTGTGAAACATGGAGAGATGGAGGCTTTGAATGTGTCTTGGAATGGATTGCTAGCTCTTGTATTGAATGTTGAAGGTTGGAATGCTTGGGTGAAGTGAATGGAGGTGGTTGGGGTTGTATTTATAGCCACCAACCACTTCCTAGCCGTTACTCCATTCTGCTGAGCGCGGACGGTCCGCCCGCCAGGTCCGGACGGTCCGCCCCTGTAGATCAACGGCTGAAAATGCAACGGTCAGCAGTAATGGCTATATCAACGGCTATATTGCATTTAATGAGTCGTTAGATGTCAGACAGACCTAGTCGCGGACGGTCCGGTCGTGCACCCCGGACGGTCCGCGAGGCCGCTATAATTCATTCTTCCGAACCCGTCACCTTCGGGTTTTTCGGATCCTTGCCTACCAGACGGTCCGCGCCTGAGGCCGGACGGTCCGAGCGAGGTCACAGACGGTCCGCGCTTATCCTCCGGACGGTCCATAGTGCAGACTCGGATTTTTGCATTGGTTCTGTCCGAGGGTCATCCTTGTGTCGCGGACGGTCCGCCGCAAGGGCCCGGACGGTCCGCACTTGGCCTGTTTTTCCAAAAAGCTTCTCCTGTCCGGAATAATCTACGGTATTTCGGACAGTCGATTTAGTATAGTTGTAGATGAACCTTTGACACCTGTAGAACATATAATCTAGAGCAAACTAGTTAGTCCAATTATTTGTGTTGGGCAATTCAACCACCAAAATCAATTAGGAAGTAGGTGTAAGCCTAATTCCCTTTCAGTTCTGGAATCTTTTCCAGGCTGATTTCTATAATTCAGTCATCTTGTCAAAGAAACACCCAATCGTTAGGCATCGATTTATTGACTGGGAAGGATGTGAGAATATGGGAGATACTGACATGATGTCAGCTCTCCGTAACTTGGAGAGAAAGGGGTTAAAAAATATTATGACAATGGAATACCCCTAGAACGACGAGGTGGTAGCTCAGTTCTATGCCACCCTCTGGGTCAAGAAAGTAGATGAAGAAGCTGATGGGTATGATTACCCAGTCATGTATTTCTTTATCCAGGGAAACTGGCACAAAGTTAGCTACCATCATTTTGCCCACATTTTGGGCTTCTCTGATGCTGATATTCAGGGCAGCAATATGAGAGTTTATGACATTAGGCTACCCATGTGGGAAGAGACTGAATTTATTCATGTCTCTTTGGATCGGGAGTTCTGGACCACCGCCAACATGCATAGGTACTACAGGTACCTTAACTCTTTGTCCAGGATGACCGTTTTCCCGAAGGGCGGGAATCAAATGAACGTCCTTGGGGAGAGTCGGGTCTTCCTTCTCCTCCTTGCTCCCAATAGTCTCGCCTGCATCAATGTGTTTGACATGATCTGGGAAGAGATCCTCCGTGCTTCCTGGTCTCCTCTCAAGGGGTGTCTTCATGCACCCTTTATTATGAAGATGATCGAAGTGGTCACCCAGACTCACTTCAAAAAACCTTTCAAACACTCCCGCTATGTACCCTACTGGGTTGATTCCACCAACCCAGCTGCTCGTATAAAGCGGGTTCCCTCAGGGTCTGGAGGCCCTGCTTCTTCTGATGAGCCACCTCCTCAGCCTCCACATCACCCATCCTCCTCTCGCGCTGCCGCTGCCTCACGTTCGATGGACCGCAGCGGGAGAGGAAGTGGTCTGGGCCAGGGACGGGGTCGAGGCCGGGGATTTTTCATTCGTCTGGCCAAGGGCCTTCTTGGCATCTTCACCATGTGCCGCACCCGGGCGGTCGAGGAGTTTGTGCGTCGTCGCGGGACTAACCGACTGCATGAGGACTTTCTTTGTTATGCAGCCGAGACAGGTCATCCTCTCCCTCCCGGGTCCCCTCCACCTCCAACCCCTACCTTCCTAGTGGACCTTAATGAGAGGCACCAACAGGAGTTTGGTGTGCCATTCATTACCCCAGAGGATGAGGTCGAGGAATTTGATGACCCCTTCTATACCTCGGCTCCTCCTCCTCCTCCCTATTCGGGTCAGGGACCCATTCCCGGTGACCCCAGGCCATCAGGCTCTAGTCACTATCCTCCTCCTCCCTACCCGGGTCAGGGACCCATTCCTGGTGACCCGCGACCTTCTGGCTCTGGTTACCATCACCCTCCTCCTCATCATCATCGTACGTCTTCTGCATCCAGTTTTTCTGCGGGTGATGAGCCTCCTAGGGACTCCTCACTCGAGGAAGACATGATGCGGACCTTCTTTCCCGACTACACCTCCTATCCTCCGTCCTATCCTCCTCCTGGAGGATATTGATTCCTATGTCTTCTTCTCACTCTCTCCTCGTTTTTGGTACTTGCTGCCAAAAAGGGGGAGAAAATCCAAATTTCTAGTCAAGTCAATCTGTTTGTGGTTCTTTTGGTTCTTTATTTCTCTTTTGATTATTGTTTTGTTTTGGCCACTGTTGTGGCTTGTACCCTCTTATTAATGTATGAAATAAAACTGCTGGCATATTATTCAATGTGATATGATGGTCTTCTAGCCATCATCATTTGTCCCATCAGTTTGTAATGATTACTTTGCTATGAAGTAAAAATGATGTGTGTTTAGAGATAGTCATATGCATCACAACTCCTTTTTTATGACACTTTTGCACCCCTCGGATGATTGTATTTAGTGTGGACTTGGTCACTATCTCTAAATGTGTTGCTCATATGACATATTATGTCAACACACTCGATTCACATTCGTGCACACATTTAGGGGGAGCCATCTACATACAATCATTCAAAAGAACTTTACTACTTCAAATGTTTATCTTTTTGACCTTAATTGTTTTGGCATCAATCACCAAAAAGGGGGAGATTGTAAGTGCAATCAACCCCAAGTGAGGGTTTTGGTGATTTAATGACAAAACAAATAAGGGTACCACCAGTTTTTGTTCCCAGTGTATGATTAGAAAGAAATAGGAACTTAAGGAAGCATCAAGGACTTCATGCAACAAACGTATAAAATTTTATGTAAATCTTGAGTTGCATGATGTAATTCTTCCTTATTCTTTTTCGCACAGGTAATGGTGTTTGCTATAGCTCAAGTCCCCAAATTCAAAAGCTATTTTTGAAAACCAAAAATCACTTTAACATTCTATGGTTGACCGTGGTTAGGTTTGAGAAACCTAGAGTGTTCTTGCTGAAAAGCAGCTGAACTTCTTCAACTGCAGCTGAGCTTTCCAGCTGAACTTGACTTCAGCTGAGTTGAGCTTCTTCAGCTGCAGCTGAGCTTTTCAGTTGAGCTGGACTTCAGCTGAGTTGAGCTTTCTCAACTCCAGCTGAACTTCAACTTCAGCTGTGGACCTCTTTGACCATACACCAGCTGAACTTGTCTCTAGGCAGTTGAGCTTGGGTTTTCTCTCCTAAACTCTCTAATCGATCTAGACCAGCTGAACTAGTCTTGAGGGGCAGTTCAACTGGTCTCTGACCCCTCTGACTTCTGACCTGCAGTCTTCCAGTCAGACTGGCAAATAGGTCACCAGAGTTGTCAGGGGTGGTTCAACCGCCCTAGGGGGCGGTTCAACCGATCTTGTTAGTCTGACCAGTCTGCAGGTCAGCCTGCCAGTCAGTCTGGCAGACAGTCTGCTGACCTGCCAGGGGGCGGTTCAACCGCCCTAGGGGCGGTTCAACCGGTTTTTAGCGGGGTTCCAGGTCAAACGGCTAGTTTTTGAGCCGTGGCTATAAATAGAACCCTCCACCCCCTTCTTCAATGTGGTTGTACACTTACACATTTATTGCTCACCTAACTTGAGATAAAGCACTCCTCTTCCCCTTCTCTCTCACACTTAAATCTTCCTCAAGATTCAACCTTGTTGGAGGAGCTCTTGGGTGTGAGGTTTGTGCTTGTGCTCACGATTTGGTTTTCCTCTCCCATCTCTTTTAAAATCTTGAGCTTGTGCAAACACCTCTTGTGCGTTCTTGGTGTTATTGAAACCTTAAGTTTCAAGACCGTTTGAGGTTGCTTGGAAGTCTCCAAATTTGTGGACGACCCCAAGAAGTTTGTATCACCCGCTCTTTGAGCTAAGATAAGAAGAGATTGCCTTGACCTTTGTGGTCGGCTTTTGGAGGATTAGGGTTGAAAAAGACCCGATCCTTTGTAGGCTCCTCAACGGGGAGTAGGACACCTTTGTGGTGTGGCCGAACCTCGGGTTAAATCTTGTGTCTTGTGTTCTTGCTTGTCTTTAACTTAAGATATTTTTACTTGCAAGATTGACATATAGATTTTCCCGTAGAGTGGATCTAGAAGTGAAATAGCCTTTATATATTCATCTTCACATTCTAACTTAGTTATACTTCACTTCTCAAAAGGACTCACGAAATACATTTTCGAGTAGATTATAGTCTAAAGTTTATAAAATAGTTGGATTGGTTCATAGTGGTTCAACTTGCGCACGTAGCTGTTGAACTGGCCTGCACCAGTTGAACTGTGTATTTAACAATCCTTCGAAGTTTGTTGTGAAAATTTTCAGATTAGCCTATTCACCCCCCCCCCTCTAGGCTACTTTCACTATCACTAGATATGGGACATTTAGCAATAAAATGACCGGGCTTACCACATTTGTAGCACACCCTCTTGGAGCGGGGTTTGTAATCTTTCTCCCTCCTTTGCTTGAAGATTTGGCGAAAGCTCTTGATGATGAGCGCCATCTCCTCGTTGTCGAGCTTGGAGGCGTCGATGGGGAGTCTACTTGATGTAGACTCTTCTTTCTTCTCTTTCGTCGCTTTGAATGCGACGGGTTGCACCTCGGGTGTGGAGGTGCCGCCTTGTTCCAAGTTGACGATGTGTTTGGAGTCTTTGATCATTAGTTCAAAGCTCAAAAACTTTCCAATTACCTCCTCGGGAGACATTAGCTTATATTTAGGATCACCACGTATTAATTGAACTTGAGTGGGATTATGAAATACGAGGGATCTAAGAATAACCTTGACCATTTCATGGTCATCCCATTTTTGGCTCCCGAGGTTGCGCACTTGATTGACCAAGGTCTTGGGCCGGTTGTACATCGCTTGTGGCTCCTCTCCTTGGTTGAGGACGAATCGGCCGAGATCCCCTTCGATCGTCTCCCTCTTGGTGATCTTGGTCACCTCATCTCCTTCGTGCGCGGTCTTTAGGACGTCCAAAATCTCCTTAGCACTTTTTAACCCTTGCACCTTATTATACTCCTCTCGACATAGAGAGGCGAGGAGTATAGTAGTTGCTTGGGAGTTGAAGTGTCGTATTTGGGCGACCTCGTCCGAGTCGTAGCCGTTGTCCCCTACCTTAGGTACCTGCACTCCAAACTCAACAATGTTACATATGCTTTCGTGGAGTGAGGTTAGATGATGCCTCATTTTATCACTCCACATAGAATAATCTTCACCATCAAAACATGGTGGCTTGCCTAATGGAACGGAAAGTAATGGAGTGCGCTTAGAAATACGGGGATAACGAAGTGGCATCTTACTATACTTCTTACGCTCATGGCGCTTAGAAGTGACGGGCGCCACATCGGAGCCGGATGTGGAGGGCGATGAAGAGTCGGTCTCGTAGTAGACCACTTTCTTCATCTTCTTCTTCTTGTCGCCACTCTGATGCAACTTGACGCGGGGAGGGGATCCCTCCTTGGCTTTGGTGCCGGACTCCCTTGATGGAGCCTTCCCATGGCTTGTGGCCTTCTCGTCGATTTCCATCTCCCTCTTGGTAGATCCTCCCGACATCACTTCGAGTTGTTAGACTCTAATGAAGCACCGGACTTTGATACCAATTGAAAGTCGCCTAGAGGGGGGTGAATAGGTGGTATCTGAAAATTATAAACTTAAGCACACACTACAAGCCGGGGTTAGCGTTAGCACTTAAATAAAGTCCGAGAGAAAGGGAAAAACAAATCAAATGAAAGACAAGCGAATGAACATGATGATTTGTTTTACCGAGGTTCGGTTCCAAAGAACCTAGTCCCCGTTGAGGTGGTCACAAAGACCGGGTCTCTTTCAACTCTTTTTCCCTCTCTCAAACGGTCACCTAGACCGAGTGAGCTTTCTCCTTAATCAAACGGGTCACTTAGACCCCACAAGGACCACCATACACTTGGTGTCTCTTGTTTTGATTACAATTCACTTGAGAACAAGAATGAGGAAGGAAGAAAACGATCCAAGCAACAAGAGCACAAAGAACACGAACAAACTCTCTCTCAAGTCACTAAGTGGTTGGAGTGGATTTGGCACTTGGAGAGGCTTTGATTCTTTTGATTTGTGTCCAAGAGTGAATGCACTAGCTCTTGTATTAAATGAGAACTTTGGAAAACTTAGATGCTTGGAGTTGTGGTGGTTGGGGGTATTTATAGCCCTCAACCACCAACAAGCCGTTGGGGGTGGCTGCTGTCGATGGGTGCACCGGACAGTCCGGTGTGCCAGCCACGTCACCCAACCGTTAGGGTTTGGGAGCTGTCAACCGTTAGAGGCTTTGTCTTCTAGTGGCACCGGACAGTCCGGTGCCGCACCGGACAGTCCGGTGCCGCACCGGACAGGCACTGTTCAGTGTCCGGTGCGCTCTGACTCTACCACGCACTGTAGCGCTCGTCAGAAGTCGTTGCAGTCGACCGTTGCGCTGGATAGCCATTGCTTCGCTGGCACACCGGACAGTCCGGTGGCACACCGGACAGTTCGGTGAATTATAGCGGAGAGCACCTGAAGAAATCCGAGAGTGGCCAGTTCAGCTCTGTACGGTCCTGGTGCACCGGACACTGTCCAGTGGCACACCGGACAGTCCGGTGCGCCAGACCAGGGCACACTTGGTTTCTTTGCTCCTTTGAATTTGAACCCTATCTTCAATCTTTTATTAGTTTGTGTTGAACCTTTATGCACCTGTAGTTCATATACTCTAGAGCAAACTAGTTAGTCCATTATTTGTGTTGGGCATTCAACCACCAAAATTAATTATAGGAAAAGGTTAACCATATTTCCCTTTCACTCGTAGTAGGGGTTACAAACGGGTTACAAGCATGTAAGAGAGAGAGGAAGTCTCCCAAGTCTACTATGCGGGAGTGGTCCTAAAGACTACGGAACTGTGGTCCTACGCTAAGCCTTGGCTCCGGCATTCATGTCTTCAGGTTTCTCCGAGCGTGTGTAGTTGCCTTCTGTCGAGTGTCTTTTGTCTTTGGTCCTCTTAGGTCCGTCCCTGGTTCGTCCTCTTTCCATCTGTCGAGTCTGGCCTCCTCCTTTTATAAGCCAAGGTGAGAGTCGGCGGTCGATGACTCTTTTGAGGAGCCATTATACCGTGGTAAAACCGAGTGTCTTACCGTGCCAAGGCCGTTTGTTCGCATGCGCCTTGTCGTCTCTATTCATGCTCATTATGAAAGTTGGCGTAGGCGACGCGGGGCCCAGACGGCAGGCGCCATCATTACTACCTCTACGCCACAATGCCCCTAGCCTCCATAGCCTAGGTATGTATTCGGATGTAGATATTAGATATGTTAGACTTGAATTAAGGCAACTACTAATGTGCAATCAAGCCTTATGTACAAGCGTGCATCAAAGTTCGTTAGATTATGATCCAACCGTAGATACAACTGTGATTTGTTTGGGGGTTTTCTATAAATCTACGAGAGCTAATGGCGGAATGATTTAAGTGTTAAATGTGATACATGGTTAGTGAAAGGGAAATAGGGTTAACCTTTTCCCACAATTAATTTTGGTGGTTGAATGACCAATGCAAACACATGAACTAACTAGTTTGCTAAGTATTCATGTATTACAGGTGCATAAAGGTTCAACACAAACCAATAAATATTCAAGTTAGAGATCCAGTTCAAAGGAGCAAAAGGAACCAAGTGTGTTATGGTCTGGCGCACCGGACTGTCCGGTGTGCCACCGGACAGTGTCCGGTGCACCAAGACCGTACAGGGTCCAAGCAGCCACTCTCGGGTTTTCGCAGGCGCGCTCCGCTATAATTCACCGGACTGTCCGGTGAGCCAGCGGGCAATGGCTATCTGCGCGTAACGGTCGACTGCAAAAGTACTGACGACGTAAACAGTGAAGCGGCAGAAGTCAGAATCGCGAAGTCAGAGGGCACTGGACTGTCCGATGTGGCACCGGACTATCCGGTGCCGCAAGGAGACAAAGCTCCAACGGTCGACTTCACTCCGAACCCTAACGGTTGGGTGACATGGCGGCGCACCGGATAGCCTACAGTGCCTGTCCGGTGGTGCACCGGACTGTCCGGTGCGCCTATCGCCAGCAGCCTCCCCAATGGCTACTTTGGTGGTTGAGGGCTATAAATACCCCCAACCACCACAACTCCAAGCATCCAAGATTTATGAACATCACATTCAATACAAGAGCTCTAGCATTCACTCCTAGACACAATTCAAAAGATCAAAGCCTCTCCAAGTCTCAAATTCATCTCAAACACTTAGTGACTTGTGAGAGAGTGATTTTGTGTTCTTTTGAGCTCTTGCCTCTTGGATTGCCTTTCTTCTTTCTCATTCTTGTTCTCAAGTGACTTGTAATCAAAGCAAGAGACACCTAAGTGTGTGGTGGTCCTTGTGGGGTCTTAGTGACCCGATTGATTAAGGGAAAGGCTCACTCAGTCTAAGTGATCGTTTGAGAGAGGGAAAGGGTTGGAATAGTGAGAGAGTGAAAGGGTTGGAATAGACCCGGTCTTTGTGACCTCCTCAACGGGGACTAGGTTCTTTGGAACCGAACCTCGGTAAAACAAATCACTGTGTTCATTCGCTTGATTTCCATTTGATTTGTTTTCCCCTCTCTCCCGGACTCGATTTAAGTTTTAACGTAACCCCGACTTGTAGTGTGTGTTTAAAGTTGTAAATTTCAGATTACGCCTATTCACCCCCCCCCTCTAGGCGACTTGCAGTTAGATCATAATCTAACGAACCAGAATACTCGCTTGCACGCTTGCACATAAAATCTAATTATACAGTAGTCGTGCCTTGAATTAGATGAAATATTAAATATGTCTAGTATTGAAAATGAGTTGCATACAAATATGTTGTTTGGATATAATAATTTCAACCATTAAGGCCTGTTTGGGAGGGCTTCACTTCAAAAATTCAGTTTCGTTCTAGCTTTTTCCATCCAAACAAATCTAGCTCCACGGGCTCTAGTTTTGAAAAAAAAAGAAACTAGTAGCCAACTTGATGAAATTTACGAAGCTCATCAAAGGGTGCTTCATAAACACTGATTTCACACCATCTCATGAAGTTGTATGAAAATTAACCGCCACGCCACTGAAACACAACATAGCGCTTCAGTTCTCTCATGACAGCCACTAATCATCAAAGGTAATCAAGAAAACTCATATAAATCAATTGTATTATAGAAGCTAGAGTTCACGCGCAAGCTAAACATTTCTAGAACCCACTTTAATAAGTTATTAAGGTTGTTTTATGGTAAAGATAGAAAACTAAAGCTTAAATTATTGAAGCGAAATCCTCCCAAACAAATCCTAAATACCTAGAACTAAAGTTTTAAATCTAACTCTAAATTCATTAGACAACCAATAGACAACAGTAAAATGTTGGTTTTAATTTTTAATTCTAGAGAGTGTAACTCTATTTCTTTTTTTCTTACGAGCCATTGGCAATTTGCCATTATCATTTGTAGGCTTTATCAATCTATATCTATACTACTTATTAAGAAGGTAATAGTAGTCTGCCGTTCTGCCCTCCCCCGTTCTGCGCGCAGAAAAAAAATTAATCCGTGGCTACTCAAGGATCGAACCTTGGATCTATTGAGTAGAATGCCTAGCCTTCCACCCTCTAGCCAACGTAACACATGTTGAATTGTGTACAACTTCAACTAAGACTTCTTTTGTGTTTAACCCGTCGTCCACTCTGTATGCTCGCTGAGTCTAGAAAAACATTTATAGCTTGGTCCCTGATCTTTCTGGAATTTGGGACGCAGTCCAGGAAATAAAGAAAATAGGGAAAAGGAGTTTAGAAATTGATTTTTAGTTTAAAAATAATTGTAGAAACCCATTTAATTTATGGAAATTTCATATTAAATCCAAATGAGTTCATTCCAATTTCTATAATTCTATAATATTATTTTTTATCACATAATACCTCTGTTTTGTCATGAAAACAACAATAAAATTGATTTCCTAATTAATCCTATATCAAATACATAGAAACTTTGGAAATTTGTAACTTCCCCATTTTAATTCTAAAATGAACCGTTCCAGTTGTGTTAGTCTCGTATGAATATTTACTACGCAGTAACAACATTGATTATACCATGTTTCATACTTTTATAATTAGATATTTATTTATCCTATGTTAATTGAGTTAATCTATGTCTATTGGATTAATTTATTTAATATATTAATATAGTATTCTAACTTTATGGTTATACGATGTTTGACCATTAGTCCTGCAAACACACACACTTACCTTTTTGTTTAAGCAAAAGCGTATGGTGGTACGTGTCCGATGACTAACGATGTACGAGGGAATTTTTTCTGGTATGTGTGAAACGTGCTCTCCAATAATGAGACCATGCAAATCATGACATATATCGAAGTCTGCATGATACTGATGATTGCAATGTAGTGGTGAAACAGATAGATTATAAATAACAAAATTTATGTCTGGCCAGAATCACAAATTGATTATGAAACATTTTCTCAAAACGGTATAACACATATTTTGTATATAAGTTATCGTAGTATACTGGTATTATATATTCCCGTTGCAACGCACGAGCATTCAGCTAGTATACTATCAGGCTCATAAATCATAGACATAGATGGTCCTACCAGTCATAGACTGCCCTCCTCCGTGTTCTGCCATTCTGCCCTCCCCCGTTCCGCGCGCAGAAAAAAAATCAAACCGTGGATGCTCAAGTTTGAACCTTGGATCTATTGAATAGAATGTCTAGCCTTCCACCCTCTAGCCAACGTGACTCATGTTGAATAGTGTACAACTTCATCTATACTACTTATTAAGAAGGTAAGAGTAGTCTGTCGTTCTGCCCTCCTCCGTGTTCTGCCGTTCTGCCCTCCCTCGTTCTACGCGCAAAAAAAAATCAAACCGTGGCTGCTCGGGGATTGAACTATTGAATAAAATGTCTAGCCTTCCACCCTCTAGCCAACGTGACTCATGTTGAATTGTGTACAACTTCAACTAAGACTTCTTTTATGTTTAACCCGTCGTCCACTCTGTATGCTCGCTGAGTCTAGAAAAACATTTATAGCTTGGTCCCTGATCTTTCTGGAATTTGGGACGCAGTCCAGGAAATAAAGAAAATAGGGAAAAGGAGTTTAGAAATTGATTTTTAGTTTAAAAATAATTGTAGAAACCCATTTAATTTATGGAAATTTCATATTAAATCCAAATGAGTTCATTCCAATTTCTATAATTCTATAATATTATTTTTTATCACATAATACCTCTGTTTTGTCATGAAAACAACAATAAAATTGATTTCCTAATTAATCCTATATCAAATACATAGAAACTTTAGAAATTTGTAACTTCTCCATTTTAATTCTAAATTGAACCGTTCCAGTTGTGTTAGTCTCGTATAAATATTTACTATGCAGTAACAACATTGATTATACCATGTTTCATACTTTTATAATTAGATATTTATTTATCCTATATTAATTGGGTTAATCTATGTCTATTGGATTAATTTATTTAATATATTAATATAATATTCTAACTTTATTGTTGTACGATGTTTGACCATTAGTCTTGCAAACACACACAATTACCTTTTTGTTTAAGCAAAAGCGTATGGTGGTACGTGTCCGATGACTAACGATGTACGAGGGAATTTCTTCCAGTATGTGTGAAACGTGCTCTCCAATAATGAGACCATGCAAATCGTGATATATATCGAAGTCTGCATGATATTGATGGTTGCAATGTAGTGGTGAAACAGATAGATTATAAATAACAAAATTTATGTATGGCCAGAATCATAAATTGATTATGAAACATTTTCTCATAACGGTATAACATATATTTTGTATATAAGTTATCGTAGTATACTGATATTATATATTCCCGTTGCAATGCACGGGCATTCAGCTGGTAATAATATGAAGCTAAAACTAAGAGGGGGTAAAATTACAAATTTCTCTTTTCTTACATGCCAAGACAAACCGCCGCTCGTAATTGGCCGTTATTATTGTACTCCCCTTCTCCATTCCACTCGTCCCCTTCCTCCCTTTCCGTCTCGCAACAGGCGAGGCGAGAGAACTCGTCGTCGAAGCGAAATATAGCCAGCGCACCAATCCCAATTCCCAACCCGACGCAACGCACCTCATCCCGGTTGCTTGCGCCAACATAGGGGATCGCCGCGCCCCGCCCCGCTTCGCGCCCCTCCTTCCTGCCTGCCGTAACCGCGCCGTGCAACTGTGCAAGGTAACTAATGCCTCCTGTCTCCGTCCGACCGGCGCCTATGTCTGTGCTTTTTAATCTTTCCGTGTTTGATTGATTCTACGCGCGTTAGGTATCGTGGCGTAGCTCGCTGCGCTTCCGAGTTTTGATCTCGGTTTTCGTTGCTCTGGTCTAGGGTGGGGTGGTGGTGCCATGGCGAGCACGGTGTGGAGGGAAGGCGGTTGTGGCCAGCATGTACTTTTCTGTTTCGGTACTCTGTGGTTCGATCCTGATGGGGTTTTCGTCCATCGATCGCGTCTCGGTCCTGCACGCAATGCAGAGGGGGTTACGGTTCTTTCTGTTCTTCCTCCCCGCAGTCCGCGTCGGGATGCTGGTCTGGTCGATGCTTTTTTTGGGTTACAGCGGACGCGAAGGGATGCTTCGGCCGTTGTTTTCTTTTGATCTCTGTGACCCTTCTGGGAATCGATTCCATGCCGGATTGGTCGCAATGTGCGGGAGGTTTTTTCTTGTCCTGTTTTTTCCTCGCTGGCTGGTTGGATTCTGCCGCGAAAAGTTCTCCCCCTTATGCACCTTTCCCCCCCTCCAGATATCTTTATTCGTCGTTTTCGTGGTTCCTTATGGGTGCTTGGGTTCCCTTGTGTGGTTAAAAGGCCAATAAGCTGCAGTGTTTTTGTTCTCAGGAGTTCTTTCCTTGTGACAGGGGGGACATCACAGATTCTTTGGTATCTTCCTGGAAATTTCCATCACTTGTTTTCTCCTCAACCATTGCTGGTCATGTTGTTTGTAGGGATTGTCTGTCAGGTGAAACATGTTGTGTTTGGTGATGTTCTTACTAGCATTCAAATGACTCAAGATACATTAGTTATTTGTCAGTTGTTTTGTATCTGATGGACCGATATATGCTCAGGATTCATATTTGGGCACTTGAGGTGAAAACCATCTTATTCGATTTTGTTGAACTGTGATACCACTCATTCTTAATGAAATGGATCATTTCCCTTTGCCAGTATCTTGTTGCTTTATTTGCACCCTTGACTATAGTTAGTATAGTTTCAGTATTCGAGGTGTTGTCCTATTTGCAATATCAAACAGGAAGCATAAGATAAGAGAAAAGTGTATGTGGCTTCATTGTTAGATTTAAAATATTGATACTGTCTAAGTGATTGTCAAGCTAGGTTGTCATATCCATATGGTTCCTCATTACACATTTAATTGTGGGATCTGTATGGTTTCACAGACGCATTTATAACATTCATTGTGCGTTTCATGTATCATTATTTAATTGTTGTATATTAATGCTCCATTTCTTAGGGCATTTCTGCATTCATGTGGGCAAGCTGGATGATTCAAAGTTGTTGATATGTGGTGGTAGCCATTTATTGTGCTTATATGCCCTATGGTTGAATGGTGTGCTTCATTTATCTGACTTGTCTCTTTCACTAGGTTCAGTAGGTTGTTGAGTGTAGATACCAGATGATGGACCTGTCCACGACTTCAGTGCTGGCAGCTAAAGCTTACAAATACAAAGCAGAATCACTTGTTAAGGAGTACCTTCTTGCAGATTCGTATGTTTCATACACTGCTGTACTTGGTGGGATCCTGATGTGCAAGATGGTACCATCTGCCTCCTCTTATATGTTAACACCTTGACATTTTATGATCAAGACTGCCTTCAAATTAATATATGCTCTGTCTCATGTTTGTGTTTAAATGAGAGCTAAGCATCACTATAAGTTTAATAGTTCCTTTTTTAGAAGAAAATTGCTATAGGTAAATATAGGACTATGGAGGAGATTAGAAATAAACAAAACTTATAGATGGAAGGAAATTAGATCATCGGTGTATCTGAGATTGGTTCAAAGTTGAAATTATTTGTGATTTTGACTATGATTGTAGATGCCAATTACTGTTGTAAAATACTTTCAACAGTTTGCTTGGACTTGTAACATTAGCTTTTATTATGAATTGTTTAGATTTAGCTGAATTCATGGTAAGTTAATATTAATGAACACCTTTGAAGATAAGTTTGTTTTGTGTTTACATAAATTAACATGAATGAATCTTATTAGAGCATCTCCAAGAAACTAGTCAAATGGCTTGTCAAGCTAAATTTTAGTTAATCAAAAGCAAAATAACTTTCCAACAGATTAACCATCTGACTCGCCCAAGCTATCCTGGCTCTCCAAATTAACTCCCTCACTAGCCAAACTTGGCTAGCCACTCTGACTAGCCAAATTAGATAGATAGTTTGTTGGATTGAGATGCTACATATAGAGTATAGTCTTTATGAAAAAGTAAATAGAGAGTCAACTAAAGAGCTAAAAATGAAGAGTCCCTTGGAGATGCTCTTAGGTACCCCATTTTAACTAAACTGTTTGACATAATGGTAGCTGCCTAAAACTTTCTTCTTGAGTACACAGCCTATCATTGCATTAAGAAGAAAGGTGAGGACAAAACACAAACAACGCCCACCACACCCACACCCATATATTTGTGACTCATTTTTTAGTCTCTGTTAGTTCATTTATTAGACCCAGTATCACTTAGTATTTTTTGGATGAATCAGCTGACTTCAGGTTGCCTTAGAAAATTAGCTAGATTGAATCACTAAGCGTTTCTGAAGAAGTGCTTGAAGTATCGGTAACTTGGACAACGTTTGGTGTAGTTGACCATAACAAAATAGCAAGTGTGCTGTGATATAATTAGGTAACAACACACAGACAATAATTTTGTTTGTGTTACTGTGCTAGCCTTAAAACTGTTGCATGGATTTGTTGTGATTAATTCATACGTACCAGGAGTCCAGAACTTTAGTTAGCTCTGTTTTGAAATAAGTTCTCCCAAGGCTAACTTTATGTTTTGTTTTCTCAGGCTTATGACATAACAAGCATAATCAGCTCATTGTACTACAAGGGTTATGGTTCACTTACAAAAACCCAAAAGCTTGAGTGGAACAACAGGTCAAACAGTCTAGTTGCATAATATATGCCTAATTTCACGTTACTTGCATCAGCATTTATGTTCAACGTCCACTGTTTACTTGTTCAGGGGCATGTCCACTATCCATGCGATATTCATCACAGTGGTGTCAGTGTACCTGGTTTTCTTCTCCAACCTATTCTCTGATGAGCTGGACGGACTAGTAACTTTTCGGAGTTCAAATCTATCCAATTTCACTTTGGGGGTAAAAGCTGTCAATATTTCATTCCCATTCAAGAAAGTCTATGTTATCATTTACTATCCATGTGCCCAAACCTTGACTTGTGGTTTTTGTAGGGTTTTAGCTCTAGCCTACCCCAACTTTCTTGGGACTAAAGGCTTTGTTGTTTTTTCGAGAAAAAAAGGCTTTGTCGTCATTGTTATTGCCTCATATTTACTGAATTTAAATTTGTCCAGGTTTCTGTTGGGTATTTCATCACTGACCTTGCTATGATATTATGGGCTTATCCTTCTCTTGGTGGAATGGAGTATGTAAGTGAATATATCAGATCACTAACATATTTTCTTTCATATATCTCCTTGCTCCCAGTTTCTACCTCGTTTATATATAGATACATGCTGGTTTAACATGCCATAGTCTACTAAACCAACTTTGAGTACTAATATGCACCACCCTTGTGTGTTGGCAAAAACTGTGAAAATATGGTATTATGAAAGGGTTTCATGGTAAACGTATTACTTTCACTTAATCTAGAGATATACACTTGTTGAATCATACTACTACTACAAGTTGGCACATTTTGACTGCACCTTACGGTAACAACATACATTTCCAGGTCCTTCACCACATGCTGTCGCTTATTTCTATCATCTATGCTATGTATTCTGGGGAAGGACAGTTGTACACATACATGGTTCTCATCTCTGAAACAACCACACCTGGAATCAACCTCCGATGGTATGTGATGAAACGAATATGCACTGTTTTTTTATCATACTCTTTACTTAATGCATCTGACCTGTTCTGTCATCAAGGTTCCTTGATACCGCTGGACTGAAAAAATCCAAGGCCTATCTTGTCAATGGTGTTACGATGTTTATTGCATGGCTGGTATGTTACTACAATGTAATTTCATTCTGCAAGTTATGAAAGACACATTATCTGCTATTTGTCATAGAATATTCTAATAAGCTTTAATATAATGTTGTGTATCCTATGCTTCACTAGACATCTCCAAGCTGTCTTGTTGGTCTATATGAGGCTGGAGGATATTTTTATATACATTTCTCATTCTGTTTTCGCTCTGTGCTTATGGTTATTTTCAGTTAGAAATATGGATGCTAGCAATTGGTAGATGTGTTTGATTGTTTTTGTCCTAATCAGTGCCAATCCTTCTTGTACTGCTTAGTGACTTTCTGTTATTTTCTATCTAATCGTGGAGAGCCAATTGCTTCATGCAGGTGGCACGGATCATTTTGTTCGTCTACTTGTTTTACCACATTTACTTCCACTATGATCAGGTATTTTTTTTCCGCTTGTCTCATAAGATGATTTTGAAGCTAAATCTGTTTGATAATAAACGTATCTTCTATATTCTATGTTGACAGGTCAAGCAGATGCATACGTTTAGCTGCATTCTGATATTTGCTGTGCCTACAATACTGCTCGTCATGAACACAATGTGGTTTGCCAAGATCTTGAGAGGCCTTAAAAAGACGCTAGCCAAGAGGCAGTGAAAAGAAGAATGGTAAAACAAGCTCAAGGACATCGATAGCCAAAATCCATCCCCTCGTACAGTCACTTTACAGTTACATGCACTTCCCGAGTAAAGCCGTCAGTGCAGCTCGTAGCACAAGCTAAAGCCCTTGTACATGATCCTGAAATACGCTAAACACAGCTCATTTTTTTTTCCCTGGATGCTCTGCCTTGTACATACGGCCGTCTGTATTGGGTGCTTACACCTTGAGGGATCGTTTGGTGACCAGGAAAATAGATGGCAAAGAAATCCCTTTGTTACGGCCTCGTTCGTAATATTTTTTTCTGAATAATAATTCACATTTTTTTCTGAATAGAACGAGTAGTCAAACTTTTTTAAAAAAACGTAACGGAGGTAATATTTTACTACACATACTGCATCAGATGGGCGGCCGATGGATCTGACTCACACGCATGGACTGCATCACATCAGATGTATAGACTCCTGATCTGATCATCCATGGACTGTTGATCTGATCATCCGATCGGGTTCTTCTTGCTCTTGCGGTCTGTTTGTTCTACATAATGACAACTGGGTGTTTAGGGCATTTATAGTCATTTCCAAAGTTTGAGGTTTGCTTTTGTGGGCATAAGGGCATTGTGTAAAATTCATCTCAAATTGATGGAAACTAGAAAAAATGAGAAGATGACAATGTCTTTAGGATTTGTTGAAGTTTTATTGGAGGTTCGTGGTGTTGTAGCATTCTGTCTAGTTTCCAGGAATTTCTAGAAGACAAACTAAGTTTGTTCCAAATTCTCTGTATCTGTCAGCAATATATAAAGTGGTCAGTGTCTATCAGCAATGCTTCACCAAATACTCGCCGTCTGCAGCCTGCACCCGCGGTTAACAGTTTTGGTATTCGCAGAAACACCAATTCGGTCGTTGTAGTATAGTGGTGAGTATTCCCGCCTGTCACGCGGGTGACCCGGGTTCGATCCCCGGCAACGGCGTTCTTTTTGTTTCATTTTCCTTTCTTTATGGGCCTTGTGGCGTACACGCATCAGTTTCGGCCCACTCATTTTCCTTTTTTTAGGGACCTTGGGCACCTGGCTGTTGCGGGCTTAAAGTCGGCCCAGCCGGTCCTCTCGGTCGGACTCTGGCTGCCGCGCCATGTCGGCGGAACCTCCAGGGCCCAGAGCCCGCATCCCCGCAGGGCAAAGGTTTCTCATGTATTCCCAGTGTGCTGCTTTCGTGGTTTTCTTTTTGTGCGTTGAGATTCTAGTTACAGATACAAAGAAAAGATCACCCTACATATGCAGATGTAATGTTTCAGGCAATTCGCAAAAAAAGAAAAGAACATGGTCAGACTGTACGTTTTGTATCTAAGAAATCTTCGATTAGACTATTTCAACCTGCTTTTATCTTTGCAAAAGTTAAACCACAACTCCTTTGGACCAAACGCGATTTGCTCTGGGACAAAACTGAAGTTGTTTTTACATGCTGTAATATATGAACAATTTTTTTTAAAAAAAAATATCTGTCACTAGTTGTAAAACTATCGGTTCGTTTTTTTTTCTTTGGATCTCCGATCTTGTCTACAAGACGATTTTATCTTTGCAAAAGTCAAACCACAACTCCTTTGGACCAAACGCGATTTTGCTCTGGGACAAAACTGAAAGTTGCTTTTACATGCTGTAAATCTACTACTAGTCAAAATCGAAATCATACTCAATTCACTCCAGCACACCTCAATTCATATGGTTTTGCTGTATAACGAACAAGGGCTTAGTAAGTCTTAACCTATATTTTGTGTAGTTATACTGTTGGTTTTTGTGATTTGTGCGGTAAGGCAAGTTTTTTGGCCCTTCATTTTTCATACCTAAGCTGCACTCAAAGAAAAACTTTTTCCCTTATAAAAAAACTACTGCAAAGTATCTATTGCTTTAAATTCTAATTTCATAGCATGCTAGCAGCAATTTTAACAGAATGTGCCTATCCTATCACAGAGAAGATGTCTTTCAAAGTCTGTCTGATTTCTCATTAATGCTTCATAATCATTTACATCATGTTTGATTTCTCTTTGATGCATCTTTTATTTGTAATCTATTAGACCATCTCGAAGAGTATATCTAAATTTCACTCTCTAAATTATCATATAGAGAGTCATTTGCGTAAAGGTCTTTTTCTATATCTTTCTGTCTCCAACAATTCTTTCTATGTATTGTTTGCACTCTAGATAGCTATTTACGTTTTCTATATCTGGCCAGCGAGAAACCTAGAATATAGCATGAATATGTTTGGATAGCCATATATATAGATAAACTGTTGTAGAGTTTTTTTTAAAAAAAAAACTCTTTTAATATATTAGAAAGAATATAGAGAGTTTCTTGGAGTTGCCCTTATTTTTCCAATTTTATTCCTTACCGTAGTAGGAGACTAGGAATACACTCTAAAACATTTGACTACGTGATTTGATAGCACCCACATGAGACCTTATTCGATTATTCTAATTTCATGTGAATTAGAGTGAATTGGGATGGATTGAATGGTCAGATGAATTTTAATTTACTATAAATTTAAATTGACTTAATATCATGTGATCCACAGGATCAGCGGTGAAGCGAATAAGTCCCGAAGCATATGTAATTCTTGATGAACAGCTATGTGTATCATGCATACATCTTGAAATCGTTCTTATGTGTATCGTGCTGTAATATTGTATTATACTATTTTTTTCTTTTTTCCTGTGATGAATAGTGTGCAAGGAAGGAGGAACGCATCTGAGGTGATTCAGCAGAAGCAGCTAGGGCAACTGAGTCTGATGCCAGAGATGTACTCCGTAATAGAAAAGAAGATAATTGACGCCAGCTTGGCCTTTGTTGACGCCAACGTGAACGTGAGAGTTCATTCAGCAGAACTGGCTTGGCCTTCTCAGACGCCACTAATCGCGATCGAAATCAACCGCCCCATGTATCAGTAAGGATTTATTCGGTTAGCTCTTAATTCATGTAAATTAAGTGGGATTGAGTGGGTTTAAATACCAACCAAGTCAACATTTTTCTTAATTTTTTCTAATCTCATCCAATCCATGAGTAACGGGATTAACCGAACAAGGCCTAAGGAGCCAAGACGCCAAGACGCCGCCAAAAGCAACAAAATTGAAGGCATAACAAGCATCCAGGAGAGCGCGAGGTGGAGAATGAACACTCACGTTGTCGTCGAGTGTGGCGCGTCGTGGAGTGCTAGCTTGAGCGTAGCGGCCCTATCAGCGAGCGAGGCGCGGAGGCGGTCCTTGGCAGCCAGCCTCTGCTGTAGCCGCGCGTTCTCGAGCTCGAGGCGCGAGGCCTGGGTCGCCATGGCCCTGGCCGTGATCTTGCGCGCCACCTCCAGTTGCTCGTACGGGTTCTGGCGGCTGCGGTGGCATTCTAGCACCTCTGGCGCTACAGAGAATGTCTATAGATGCACAATTAGCACTGATACGATGGACCGATGCAACAATAATATGACAAAGCACGACCCAGCCCGACTAGCATAGTGTCAGTGCCCGACACGGCATGGCCCGGCCACGACGTCGTGCCTACGCCGACATTTTGGCTCCTGGGGTCGGCCTAGGCCTGACACGCTTAATTGGACCCGCACTGTCCAGTGCGCCTGCCCAAGAGCCCTGGGCCCCGCTGGCCAACGACCACGCCACGCCCAAATCCAACCCTAAATCGTGTCTCCATTCCAATCCGTCCACTCGCACTCTCTCCGTCTGCGCTCTACTCTCTTCTTATCCCACTCCGGTGGCCGACGCGGTCACATCACAGCTCCTCCGTCGTTGGAGCCCCCCCCCCCCCCCCCGCTCCATCCGACCCTTGGTTTTGTGCGTTCGGGGTGCTGCCAGGAGTCGCCGAACACTAACCCTAACTCCTCTCTTCTCCCTCTCTGATGTGATCTTGAGCACCGGTGGCAAGCACTGGCACACGACACGACATCATCCTCATCGGATCTGTTGTTCGTCGATTAGGGTTGTTTAGGTAACCCTAATCCTAACCCAAACGTAACCATAACCCTTTATCTGTAATTTGTACTAATGCAACTTTGGTGTAGCCTTTGAGGAATCGGGTCTCCAATGATTGACGATGGTCGGCTCGGACGAGATACAATTGAGATCGATGGCAACAAGGAAATGCATTTTGTGCGGATTAGCCGGAGATGACGATGAGGATGACCTGTGTGAGGATACTGTGGAGATCTTCATCCATAGCAGCGATGCTACCGTTGAAAATCGCCTAGAGGGGGGTGAATAGGGAGAAACTGAAATTCTCAAAAATAATCACAACTACAAGCCGGGTTAGCGTTAGAAATAATAATGAGTCCGAAAGAGAGGGCGCAAAACAAATCGCAAACGAATGAAGAGTGTGGCACGCGGATTTGTTTTACCGAGGTTCCGTTCTCGCAAACCTACTCCCCGTTGAGGAGGCCACAAAGGCCGGGTCTCTTTCAACCCTTACCCTCTCTCAAACGGTCCCTCGGACCGAGTGAGCTTCTCTTCTCAAATCAAACCGGGAACAAAACTTCCCCGTAAGGACCACCACACAATTGGTGTCTCTTGCCTTGGTTACAATGGAGTTTTGATCACAAGAACAAGTGAGAAAGAAATAATCAATCCAAGCGCAAGAGCTCAAAAGAACACGACAAATCTCTCTCTCTAATCACTAAAGCCTTGTGTGGAATTGGAGAGGATTTGATCACTTGAGTGTGTCTAGAATTGAATGCCTAGCTCTTGTAAGTGGTTGAGAAGTGGAAAACTTGGATGACTTGAATGTGGGGTGGTTGGGGGTATTTATAGCCCCAACCATCAAACAAGCCGTTTGGATGGAGGTTGTCTGTCGTATGGTGCACCGGACAGTCCGGTGCACACCGGACATGTCCGGTGCACCAGCCACATCACCCGAACGTTGGGGTTTCGACCGTTGGAGCTCTGACGCTGGGCCCGCCTGGATGACCGGTGGCGCACCGGACATGAACTGTAGAGTGTCCGGTGCGCCAGCATGGGCGTGCCTGACCTCTGCGCGCGCTGGCGCGCATTAAATGCGCTGCAGGTAGCCGTTGGCGCCAGAAGTAGCCGTTGCCCCGCAGTTACACCGGACAGTCCGGTGTACACCGGACATGTCCGGTGAATTATAGCGGAGCAGCCGAAGCGAATTCCCGAGACTGGCGAGTTCAGAGCCACGTCCTCTTGGAGCACCGGACACTGTCCGGTGTACACCGGACAGTCCGGTGAATTATAGCGCGCCGGCTCTGAGAATTCTCGAAGGTGAAGAGTTTGAAGTCGGTCTTCCCTGGTGCACCGGACACTGTCCGGTGCGCCATACCAGGGTGCCTTCGGTTGTCCCTTTGCTCCTTTGTTTGAACCCTTTTTCTTGGTCTTTTTATTGGCTTATGGTGAACCTTTGTACCTGTAGAACTTATAAACTTGGGCAAACTAGTTAGTCCAATTATTTGTGTTGGGCAATTCAACCACCAAAATTAGTATAGGAAATAGGTGTAAGCCTAATTCCCTTTCAATCTCCCCCTTTTTGGTGATTGATGCCAACACAAACCAAAGCAAGTATAGAAGTGCATAATTGAACTAGTTCGCAAAGTGTAAGTGCAAAGGTTACTTAGAATTGAGCCAATAAATATCACTTACTTAGATATGCATGGATTGTTTCTTTATTTTTAACATTTTGGACCACGCTTGCACCACAAGTTTTGTTTTTGCAAATTCTTTTGTAAATTCTTTTCAAAGTCCTTTTGCAAGATAGTCAAAGGTAAATGAATAAGATTTTGAGAAGCATTTTCAAGATTTGAAATTTTCTCCCTTTGTTTGAAATGCTTTTCTTTTGACAAAACAAAACTCCCCCTCAAATAAATTCTCCTCTTAGTGTTCAAGAGGGTTTTAAGATATCAATTTTGAAAGTACTACTTTCTCCCCCTTTAGAACACAAAGAGATACCAATTTGAAATTTACCAATTGAAAATCATTTTTAAAATTAGGGTGGTGGTGCGGTCCTTTTGCTTTAGGCTCATACTTTCTCCCCCTTTGGCATGAATCGCCAAAAACGGATATTTTGAGTGAGATATAAGCCCTTCCCTGACTATTTTCTCCCCTTTGGCAAATAAAACATATGAGTGAAGATTATACCAAAGACGAAGAATGATGCGGAGCGACGACGAAGGATGAGTAGTAGAGTGGAGTGGAAGCCTTGTCTTCGCCGAAGACTCCAATTCCCCTTTCAATATACCTATGACTTGGTTTGAAATACACTTGAAAACACATTAGTCATAGCATATATAAAATAGACACGATCAAAGGTATATTTATAAGCTATGTGTGCAAGTTTAGCAAAAGAAATTCCTAGAATCAAGAATATTGAGCTCATGCCTAAGTTTGGTAAAAATTTGTTCATCAAGTGGCTTGGTAAAGATATCGGCTAATTGATCTTTAGTATTAATGTATGCAATCTCGATATCCCCCTTTTGTTGGTGATCCCTAAGAAAATGATACCGAATGGATATGTGTTTAGTGCGGCTATGCTCAACGGGATTATTCGCCATGCGGATTGCACTCTCATTATCACATAGAAAAGGAACTTTGGTTAATTTGTAACCATAGTCCCGCAGGGTTTGCCTCATCCAAAGCAATTGCGCGCAACAATGGCCTGCGGCAATATACTCGGCTTCGACGGTAGAAAGAGCGACCGAATTTTGCTTTTTTGAAGCCCAAGACACCAAGGATCTTCCCAAGAACTGGCAAGTCCCCGATGTGCTCTTTCTATTAATCTTACACCCCGCCCAATCGGCAACCGAATAACCAATCAAATCAAATGTGGATCCACGAGGGTACCAAAGCCCAAACTTAGGAGTATAAGCCAAATATCTCAAGATTCGTTTTACGACCGTAAGGTGAGATTCCTTAGGGTCGGCTTGGAATCTTGCACACATGCATACGGAAAGCACAATGTCCGGTCGAGATGCACATAAATAAAGCAATGAACCAATCATCGACCGGTATACCTTTTGATCTACGGACTTACCTCCCGTGTCGAGGTCGAGATGCCCATTGGTTCCCATGGGTGTCTTGATGGGCTTGGCATCCTTCATTCCAAACTTGGTTAGAATGTCTTGAGTATACTTCGTTTGGCTAATGAAGGTGCCCTCTTGGAGTTGCTTGACTTGGAATCCTAGAAAATACTTCAACTCCCCCATCATAGACATCTCGAATTTCTGTGTCATGATCCTACTAAATTCTTCACATGTAGATTCGTTAGTAGACCCAAATATAATATCATCAACATAAATATGGCATACAAACAAATCATTTTCAAGAGTTTTAGTGAATAAAGTAGGATCGACCTTGCCGACTTTGAAGCCATTAGCAATGAGGAAATCTCTTAGGCATTCATACCATGCTCTTGGGGCTTGCTTGAGCCCATAAAGCGCCTTAGAGAGCCTATAGACATGGTTAGGGTACTCACTATCTTCAAAGCCGAGAGGTTGCTCAACATAGACCTCCTCCTTGATTGGTCCATTGAGGAAGGCACTCTTCACGTCCATTTGATAAAGCTTGAAGCCATGGTAAGTAGCATAGGCTAATAATATGTGAATGGACTCAAGCCTAGCTATGGGTGCATAGGTTTCACCAAAATCCAAACCTTCGACTTGTGAATACCCCTTGGCCACGAGTCGAGCTTTGTTCCTTGTCACCACACCATGCTCGTCTTGCTTGTTGCGGAAGACCCACTTAGTTCCTACAACATTTTGGTTAGGACGTGGAACTAAATGTCATACCTCGTTCCTCGTGAAATTGTTGAGCTCCTCTTGCATCGCCATCACCCAATCCGAATCTTGGAGTGCTTTGTAGCATCCCAAAAATTCAAATCCTGAAATTTTCTCAAACTCCCTCTAAATTCAAAATGAATTTCAAATTTCATTTCAAAATGTTTGTTTGCGAGTTGATATCAGCAAATAAAAGATAGTGGTCTATATTCTCTCCAAAATCCTCCTCAAATATCCTACAAATATTTCCCAGTGATCACCCTCAATTTGTTTCCAGAAATACCGCCCAGATATTTCCCGAGTAATCCCCTTCAAGTTCTTTCCAGAAATACTGCCCAAATATTCCACCGATATATCTCCAGGTATTTTCCTCTTGAGAAATACCTTCAGAATCATTTTTCAAGTCCCTACAAATATTTTCTTCATAACTTTCCTCATGCTCATACGTATACGTATGCCTCCAGTGTCATACGGTGAGCTCTACAAGCAAATCTCACTTATACAAGACAAATACATGCTAACCTCCCACTAGTCATCTCATCCTCCCACTAATCCTCTCATCCCTCCCCCTAATCCCCCCACCATGGCTATAAATAGAGGGGCAAGGGCCTCCTCCCATCCCACCCCAAGCCATTTCATGGCAACTCTCCCCCCCCCACACACACACCCACTCCATGTTCCACACAAGCACACACTAGCACAAGGATCGTTCGATCGTTCTTCGATCGTTCGTCCCCTGTTCTTAGTTTGTTCGTTCGTTCGTCCGATCGTTCGATCGTTCGTCCGATCGTTCGTCCGTTCGTCCGATCGTTCGATCGTTCGTCCGTTCGTTCGTCCAAATAATATTTTTCCTACCGTTATGCTGCCGAAATTCTGATCGTTCGTTCGTTCGATCATTCGATCGTTCATCGTTCGTTCATAGTTCCTATTCATCGTTCATCGTTCGTTCATAGTCCCTATTCATCGTTCGTTCATAGTCCCTATTCATCGTTCTTCCAGATAATCTTTGTCCTGCCGTTATGCTGCCGAGATTCCGATCGTTCGTTCTTTCGATCATTCGATCGTTCATCGTTCGTTCATAGTTCCCTATTCATCGTTCATCGTTCGTTCATAGTCCCTATTCATCGTTCTTCCAGATAATCTTTATCCTGCCGTTATGCTGCCGAAATTCCGATCGTTCGTTCGTCCGATCATTCGATCGTTCGTCCGTTCGTTCGTCCAAATAATCTTTTCCTGCCGTCATGCTGCCGAAATTCCAATCGTTCGTTCGTCCGATCATTCGATCGTTCGTCCGTTCGTTCATAGTTCCTATTCATCGTTCATCGTTCGTTCATACGGACTATTCACTGGCACTATTCACCATTACTATTCACCGTTACTATTCATCGTTACTATTCACCATTACTATTCACCGTTACTATTCATCGTTACTATTCACATACACTATTCATCATCGTTACTATTTACCATTACTATTTATCATCGTTACTATTCATAGATGATATCTATAATTACTTTTCCATCGCCACTATTCATCGTTACTATTCATCGATTAGCCGATCACCCCAAATTTCAACTACTCATACATCATGCTGTCCAGTCCACCTAAGACCAGCCAGACCCATATTCCAGTCATACGAACTCCGGTGACTGTGATTTTCCTTCCAGTAGGGAACTTCCCATCTGGTCACCCATCCCAGGTTTCTCCGAGTTGAGCACGCTTAACTTTGAGATTCCTTCGAACCAGGCTCCCAAACTCAGATTCCAATAATTCTCGTTTCTAAATTTTTATCAAACTATTCCCTATCCAGCCATGTTACCACTTAAGCATGGTTCATGTTCCAGAAAACTCCCAAAATACTCTTGTCCCATATTCTGCCTATAACTCTCATGTTCATACCAAGTCAGACGATTCATTCGTCACTATTCTCACCTATAGTGAACTTCACTGTGCTACACCACCTACACTCAGCTATAAATACACCCAGCTACCCTCTCCCTCTCCACACACACTCAACACCCTCAGCCAAGGCAAACACCCCACCCACTCAGTTACTCCGCTCTGCCGGCTACACGCATAGTGTCGCTTTGCCTCCAGTCCACCCTCCTGGTAAGCACCTCCGCTCCACCACTAGTAATATCACAACACCACATGACATAGATTCTACTCAAGACTCTACCCATCCATATATCGCTTTTCTGACCACTATACTAAATATTTGTTGGTATACTTGCTGGTTTGTATGTTTGCTTGTTCATGTTGCATAGTTATCGGAGCGTTCGTGCCATCTCGTGGAGGCTAGATCTGCAAGTCTACGCCAGGCGGTGGAGCCAGAAGCCAGTTCCGCGAGCTCTCCTTCCCCCTTCGCCGAATAAGCACGGCAAGCTCACTGGATCCCTTTGATGCATAAATTACCTATGATTTTTCAACCACAACCCTCAGCCTGTTATTTTATGCATGATATGATTTTGAGACAAGTTATTATGGCCACCCAGCCGCTTGCCGCAATCAATCCCTGATATATATGTTCCGAATGATTTGAGAACAGGTGTGAGTTTTCAAAAGAAAATGCTTTTCAAAATGTGTGTGATGAAGGGTTTTCACCCTTATCACCTTGTGAGTGGGATAATCAGGGACTCCCTGGTTTAGGGGAGGGCCTAAGGTGTTGGCTCAGCTGGTTTAGGCGTGAGCAGAAGGATTGTCCCCTCATATAAGGACCGGTTTGTCATCTTCACTACCTGTACTCTTTAATAGTACAACCACTCGAGACTGTGTGGGCAGTCACTCAATCTGAACTCGTACGGTCCAACCCCAGGGTTATGAAGGCTGGGGAGCACCGGGAGGATAAGGAGGGGGAAAGTTTTGTCCGGTTTGGGCATGGCGGTGGCCTGACTCCTTCCGGTATAACCGTTAAGGTTAGGACGTGCGGGGAAAGAAAGAGATTCGGATTCGGATCTCATTGATCATGAGATCGCAGAGCCGGACTAGTGGGTAAAGTGTACACCTCTGCGCAGAGTTTGAAAACCTATTCGAATAGTCTGTGTCCACAGGAATGGACGAGTCTGGTATGGTATGGCAATTAATGTTTTGTTTTCCAAAAAAAGAGATGGTTTTGAGAAAAGTGGTTCTTAAAAAGGTTCGGCGGTTGAGCCGTGAGCTATGGTGGACGGGAAGTCCAGTAGCGGTTTTTGAAAAGGAAAACCAGTGGGAAACTGCTGAGATGCCTGGATGGTTTAGTCCAGGGGATTTTGTTATAATACTGAAAAACTTCCTGCTCCTTTTGGAGAGGATGCGCTTTGCAAAAATACAAAATGTTTTTCAAAACAACTCTGCATTAAATATTGTTGTTTCTGCAAAATATCCCGAGCTCCACATATTCCATGCATTATATCTGATTTCCCCATTCCGCGGGTGAAGGTGGGCTGCTGAGTACGTTTGTACTCACCCTTGCTTATTTGTTGTTTTTCAGAAAAAGGAGATCGGGTAAGAGTTACGACTGTTCCCAACCTTGCCTGTGGCTGTTGGACCACTGACTTGCTTCGCTGCGTATATCGGGCTGCTTCAGCCCCACTCTGATGATATGTCTCGAGTTGTGGACCAACTCTTAAAGTTGACCGCCACCTTTATAGGTTTGTCTCGTTTAAGCAGATTTGGTATCATCTGATGTATAAATGTGTTTGCTAGCCTCCTGGGACTAGTAATTGTATCACATTTGAGTCCCAGAGGATTGGGGACGCTTCAGGTGGTATCAGAGCTGTTAGGTTGGCCGCAGGACGTAACCCTTAGCCTGATCAAAAGTTTTTGAGTCAAAACTATTTTCTTAAAAAAATTCTTGCTCTCATCCCTTCATTTCAAAAATGTTTTCCCCCTTTCCTTCTCTCAGAAGTCAGATGGAGGTTCAGTGCCAAACTAGCTTCTGCCAGAATGAAGATGGTTTCCCCAAGTTGCTGAGAGCATGCACAGTCCGCCTCGGAATCAGGAGCCAGCCAGAGTATGATGGTCGTGAATTCATCGAGCATGGCACAGAGAAGTGTGTCGTGACTGTATACATTGGATCCAGTCCGCACCATGTGGAATGGAGTGTCACTACTGCTGGGCACAGATTCAAAGACACCTGCCAAGTCGTCGCTCGCAAGGCATTGAGGGCTCTGTGTCAGATCTATGAAGAAGAAGTGGCCGACACCCCGCTCAGATTCTTTCCGCCCTTTCAGAGAGACCGTCCAGTTTGGATGGCCAGGATGCGTGCATTGGAAGAGCAGCAGCTGCTTGAGGACGACCCCACAGTCGTGTACCTCACTGCATACCTGCTCACCCTGGATGCCCAGTATGATTTCTTGGCCCGGCACCACCGTCAGATGATTGCCCGAGCAGAAGATGCAGAGAAGCTCAACCGTAAGCTCCATGTGGATCTCACCACAGCTCAAGCCCGTGTAGCTGCCTTAGAAAGTCATGAAGTCATTGCTGTTGAAGCCCTAAAGCAAGCCAAGGATGAGCATGTCCAGAAGCTGATGGAGGCCTACTTGGTAACCCATAACCAACATAGAGCCCTGCGGATCCAAGAGCTCGCTCCATCCAACCTAGTTCAACCCAGGAGAGCTGAAGATCCCCAGATTCTTCAAGGTCACCCGGTCTCTATCAGAGGAGAGAAGAAGGCTTGGGAACTCCCAGAAGGAACCATAGTCTTGGAAGGAATTCCAGTCTCCCCTAAGGCTATGGATAAACAAGAGCACCCTGAATCCTCCCAAGATCCCCCACCAGAGTTGTTTGAGCCCCTCACCATGAAGAAGATTCCAGCACCGTCCCTTGAGGTCAAGGAAGAAGCTGCAAGCACCCCGCCAGCACCGCCGCCCTCAGAGGAGCTACAAGAGCCAGTCCAGCTTGAAGAAGAGTTCGACCACGTCTTGCCATCTCAGTCGCCGCCAGAAGAAGTTATCAACATCAGCTCCCTGTTGACCCATCCAGGAGATATCTCAGATTGAAGTTGTGCGTCAGCCTTGCCAGAAGAGAAGCTGCCAGATCTGAGTTAGTTATACCCAGTCCTCTGCGTGCATTAGGTAGTGAAGTTTTTCTTCACTTTGGCTAGAGCCCTGCATATATGAGAGGTAATCGTGTAGACTCGTGTTTTGCAAAACTCTAATTGTGTGGCCCCCTAAGGCGTTTCAAAATGAATTTCGCTTGATGTTTTCTCCTCTTTTGTGTGCATATGTGATGCCTTAACGTTAGTGCTTATAAGTCGCATTTAGCATAGTTCTCAGTTCAGGAGCCGAGCACTAGTAGTTATGCTTAGCCCCCGAATCTGAGTAGTCCGTGCTTTGGAAAAACTCTATTCTTCCCCTATTCAAAATATTTGATTTGTTTGTGCTTATCATTGCTGAACTTATGTGTTTTCTTTCTTTTTAAGAAAGGTTTTCTCTAAAAACATAGATCACAAATTAGATCCAAACCTCACCTTATGCTTCCATACTTATCTTAACCCATCTCAAGAGAAAAGCGCCTTGCCCAAGAAGACACCGGGAAGCTCACCCTTGAAGCCTGTAACAAGCTACAGAAGAAACCAGTCCAGCCGCTCAGTCAAAAGGACCGACCGTGAGAATCAAAGCACTGCCCCTGAGTCAAAGTAAACAGGAAAAGAGGACAGAAGGAGTTATTACCATACAGAGAGGCAAAGATTCTTGGAACCAGAGACCACAAACATCAGGGTCATTGACCCCACCACTCACCCGTGCCCCTCGCACGCGTGCCCGCCTCCATGTGCACTACCACCGCCCCACGCCCCCCTTTTGCAGCACACTACCGCCGCCCACGCCACCTTTGCAGCGCACCCACCGCCACCATCATCGCCGGCAACACCAGACCCCCCCTCCCCTTGTCGCACCCGCTGCCGCGTAGCACCTACTCCATCACCACCACTCTGCAACC
This sequence comes from Zea luxurians, assembly GCA_029449295.1. Classification (NCBI taxonomy): domain Eukaryota; kingdom Viridiplantae; phylum Streptophyta; class Magnoliopsida; order Poales; family Poaceae; genus Zea; species Zea luxurians. Next base: position 7,575,390 of record JAOPSE010000016.1, read on the forward strand.
GGACACCCCCGCTCGCCTATAAATCCCCCCCAGCTCCCTCAACTCCCATCCCAAGCAAAGCACACACACCAGATAAAATACCCTCTGCCAAATCGCAAGCAACTCCATTTTCCACTCCCTTGCCCCTAAGATCATAATGCTTGGTAATTCTTGGGTTGAAGACTGTTGTATATGGTTCAACATCTTTGGTTTCCTCCTCTGTATGATGGTAATACTCTTTGATAGAATCCTCCAGTGGGAAGAGCAAAGAGAAAGAAAGGAGCAGTGAAAAGAGAAAAAAGATAGCGAAGAGAAGATAAGAAGAAGGTTCTCCCAAAATCAACCCTGTGTCAGTCATCTCTCCGCAGCCTGCTCAAGCAGCAACAACAGAAGAAGGCCCCGTAACACCCTTGTTATGAGGTACTTCAAGGAGTTCAAATCCCCAAGATTCAAGAGATCTACCCTCATTCTTTTTAAGTGGGGTAGTATTCCAGTAAGGTTCCTGCTATGGAGAAAAAGAAGAAGGCCTTAGTAAGCTTGTGGAGGACCAGATCATCGAAGCTTATAAGTTTCTGGATGAGAAGTGGTTACCCAAGTTTTGTTGATGAAGCACCAGAAGACCAATCAAGGAAGGAATCCATGTGGGAGTTCGCAAGAGAAAGGTTTGCGTGTTGGCATCGATGCTTCCTCAATAAGCTAGCTGCCAAGCGAAAGCTGAAGCCTGAAGATGATCTTTGAGTAGCCAGAATCAGCATTTGCAATCAGCAACCGGATGCTCCTCAAAGGCCGGATTTTGTTGAAGTTCCAACTCCTCGAAGAGTTGCAAAGTGAAGATATGTAGCTGAAGTAAAGCTATACCCATAACCCTTCTAAGCCAAATCTCGAGGACGAGATTCCTTTTAAGTGGGGTAGATTTGTAGCATCCCAAAAATTCAAATCCTGAAATTTTCTCAAACTCCCTCTAAATTCAAAATGAATTTCAAATTTCATTTCAAAATGTTTGTTTGCGAGTTGATATCAGCAAATAAAAGATAGTGGTCTATATTCTCTCCAAAATCCTCCTCAAATATCCTACAAATATTTCCCAGTGATCACCCTCAATTTGTTTCCAGAAATACCGCCCAGATATTTCCCGAGTAATCCCCTTCAAGTTCTTTCCAGAAATACTGCCCAAATATTCCACCGATATATCTCCAGGTATTTTCCTCTTGAGAAATACCTTCAGAATCATTTTTCAAGTCCCTACAAATATTTTCTTCATAACTTTCCTCATGCTCATACGTATACGTATGCCTCCAGTGTCATACGGTGAGCTCTACAAGCAAATCTCACTTATACAAGACAAATACATGCTAACCTCCCACTAGTCATCTCATCCTCCCACTAATCCTCTCATCCCTCCCCCTAATCCCCCCACCATGGCTATAAATAGAGGGGCAAGGGCCTCCTCCCATCCCACCCCAAGCCATTTCATGGCAACTCTCCCCCCCCCACACACACACCCACTCCATGTTCCACACAAGCACACACTAGCACAAGGATCGTTCGATCGTTCTTCGATCGTTCGTCCCCTGTTCTTAGTTTGTTCGTTCGTTCGTCCGATCGTTCGATCGTTCGTCCGATCGTTCGTCCGTTCGTCCGATCGTTCGATCGTTCGTCCGTTCGTTCGTCCAAATAATATTTTTCCTACCGTTATGCTGCCGAAATTCTGATCGTTCGTTCGTTCGATCATTCGATCGTTCATCGTTCGTTCATAGTTCCTATTCATCGTTCATCGTTCGTTCATAGTCCCTATTCATCGTTCGTTCATAGTCCCTATTCATCGTTCTTCCAGATAATCTTTGTCCTGCCGTTATGCTGCCGAGATTCCGATCGTTCGTTCTTTCGATCATTCGATCGTTCATCGTTCGTTCATAGTTCCCTATTCATCGTTCATCGTTCGTTCATAGTCCCTATTCATCGTTCTTCCAGATAATCTTTATCCTGCCGTTATGCTGCCGAAATTCCGATCGTTCGTTCGTCCGATCATTCGATCGTTCGTCCGTTCGTTCGTCCAAATAATCTTTTCCTGCCGTCATGCTGCCGAAATTCCAATCGTTCGTTCGTCCGATCATTCGATCGTTCGTCCGTTCGTTCATAGTTCCTATTCATCGTTCATCGTTCGTTCATACGGACTATTCACTGGCACTATTCACCATTACTATTCACCGTTACTATTCATCGTTACTATTCACCATTACTATTCACCGTTACTATTCATCGTTACTATTCACATACACTATTCATCATCGTTACTATTTACCATTACTATTCATCATCGTTACTATTCATAGATGATATCTATAATTACTTTTCCATCGCCACTATTCATCGTTACTATTCATCGATTAGCCGATCACCCCAAATTTCAACTACTCATACATCATGCTGTCCAGTCCACCTAAGACCAGCCAGACCCATATTCCAGTCATACGAACTCCGGTGACTGTGATTTTCCTTCCAGTAGGGAACTTCCCATCTGGTCACCCATCCCAGGTTTCTCCGAGTTGAGCACGCTTAACTTTGAGATTCCTTCGAACCAGGCTCCCAAACTCAGATTCCAATAATTCTCGTTTCTAAATTTTTATCAAACTATTCCCTATCCAGCCATGTTACCACTTAAGCATGGTTCATGTTCCAGAAAACTCCCAAAATACTCTTGTCCCATATTCTGCCTATAACTCTCATGTTCATACCAAGTCAGACGATTCATTCGTCACTATTCTCACCTATAGTGAACTTCACTGTGCTACACCACCTACACTCAGCTATAAATACACCCAGCTACCCTCTCCCTCTCCACACACACTCAACACCCTCAGCCAAGGCAAACACCCCACCCACTCAGTTACTCCGCTCTGCCGGCTACACGCATAGTGTCGCTTTGCCTCCAGTCCACCCTCCTGGTAAGCACCTCCGCTCCACCACTAGTAATATCACAACACCACATGACATAGATTCTACTCAAGACTCTACCCATCCATATATCGCTTTTCTGACCACTATACTAAATATTTGTTGGTATACTTGCTGGTTTGTATGTTTGCTTGTTCATGTTGCATAGTTATCGGAGCGTTCGTGCCATCTCGTGGAGGCTAGATCTGCAAGTCTACGCCAGGCGGTGGAGCCAGAAGCCAGTTCCGCGAGCTCTCCTTCCCCCTTCGCCGAATAAGCACGGCAAGCTCACTGGATCCCTTTGATGCATAAATTACCTATGATTTTTCAACCACAACCCTCAGCCTGTTATTTTATGCATGATATGATTTTGAGACAAGTTATTATGGCCACCCAGCCGCTTGCCGCAATCAATCCCTGATATATATGTTCCGAATGATTTGAGAACAGGTGTGAGTTTTCAAAAGAAAATGCTTTTCAAAATGTGTGTGATGAAGGGTTTTCACCCTTATCACCTTGTGAGTGGGATAATCAGGGACTCCCTGGTTTAGGGGAGGGCCTAAGGTGTTGGCTCAGCTGGTTTAGGCGTGAGCAGAAGGATTGTCCCCTCATATAAGGACCGGTTTGTCATCTTCACTACCTGTACTCTTTAATAGTACAACCACTCGAGACTGTGTGGGCAGTCACTCAATCTGAACTCGTACGGTCCAACCCCAGGGTTATGAAGGCTGGGGAGCACCGGGAGGATAAGGAGGGGGAAAGTTTTGTCCGGTTTGGGCATGGCGGTGGCCTGACTCCTTCCGGTATAACCGTTAAGGTTAGGACGTGCGGGGAAAGAAAGAGATTCGGATTCGGATCTCATTGATCATGAGATCGCAGAGCCGGACTAGTGGGTAAAGTGTACACCTCTGCGCAGAGTTTGAAAACCTATTCGAATAGTCTGTGTCCACAGGAATGGACGAGTCTGGTATGGTATGGCAATTAATGTTTTGTTTTCCAAAAAAAAGAGATGGTTTTGAGAAAAGTGGTTTTTAAAAAGGTTCGGCGGTTGAGCCGTGAGCTATGGTGGACGGGAAGTCCAGTAGCGGTTTTTGAAAAGGAAAACCAGTGGGAAACTGCTGAGATGCCTGGATGGTTTAGTCCAGGGGATTTTGTTATAATACTGAAAAACTTCCTGCTCCTTTTGGAGAGGATGCGCTTTGCAAAAATACAAAATGTTTTTCAAAACAACTCTGCATTAAATATTGCTGTTTCTGCAAAATATCCCGAGCTCCACATATTCCATGCATTATATCTGATTTCCCCATTCCGCGGGTGAAGGTGGGCTGCTGAGTACGTTTGTACTCACCCTTGCTTATTTGTTGTTTTTCAGAAAAAGGAGATCGGGTAAGAGTTACGACTGTTCCCAACCTTGCCTGTGGCTGTTGGACCACTGACTTGCTTCGCTGCGTATATCGGGCTGCTTCAGCCCCACTCTGATGATATGTCTCGAGTTGTGGACCAACTCTTAAAGTTGACCGCCACCTTTATAGGTTTGTCTCGTTTAAGCAGATTTGGTATCATCTGATGTATAAATGTGTTTGCTAGCCTCCTGGGACTAGTAATTGTATCACATTTGAGTCCCAGAGGATTGGGGACGCTTCATGCTTCCTCTACCCTGTGTGGCTCAATAGAGGAAACAAAAGAGTAATGCTCACAAAAATGTGCAACACGAGATCGAGTGGTTACCCCCTTATGAATGTCGCCAAGGATGGTGTCGACGGGGTGATCTCGTTGGATTGCTTGGTGGACTCTTGGGTGTGGCGGCCTTGGTTCTTCATCCTCCTTGTCTTGACCATTTGCATCTCCCCCTTGATTGTTGTCGTTATCTTGAGGTGGCTCATCTCTTTGATCTTCTTCTTCATCAACTTGAGCCTCGTCCTCATTTTGAGTTGGTGGAGATGCTTGCGTGGAGGAGGATGGTTGATCTTGTGCATGTGGAGGCTCTTCGGATTCCTTAGGACACACATCCCCAATGGACATGTTCCTTAGCGCGATGCACGGAGCCTGTTCTTCACCTATCTCATCAAGATCAACTTGCTCTACTTGAGAGCCATTAGTCTCATCAAACACAACGTCACAAGAAACTTCAACTAGTCCTGAGGACTTGTTAAAGACTCTATATGCCCTTGTGTTTGAATCATATCCTAGTAAAAAGCCTTCTACAGTCTTAGGAGCAAATTTTGATTTTCTACCTCTTTTAACAAGAATAAAGCATTTGCTACCAAAGACTCTAAAATATGAAATATTGGGCTTTTTACCGGTTAGGAGTTCATAGGATGTCTTCTTGAGGATTCGGTGTAGATATAACCGGTTGATGGCGTAGCAAGCGGTGTTGACCGCCTCGGCCCAAAACCGATCCGGTGTCTTGTACTCATCAAGCATGGTTCTTGCCATGTCCAATAGAGTTCGATTCTTCCTCTCCACTACACCATTTTGTTGTGGAGTGTAGGGAGAAGAGAACTCATGCTCGATGCCCTCCTCCTCAAGGAAGCCTTCTATTTGTGAGTTCTTGAACTCCGTCCCATTGTCGCTTCTAATTTTCTTGATCCTTAAGCCGAACTCATTTTGAGCTCGTCTTAAGAATCCCTTTAAGGTCTCTTGGGTATGAGATTTTTCCTGCAAAAAGAACACCCAAGTGAAGCGAGAATAATCATCCACAATAACTAGACAGTACTTACTCCCCCTGATGCTTATGTAAGCGATCGGGCCGAATAAATTCATGTGAAGGAGCTCCAGTGGCCTGTCACTTGTCATGATGTTTTTGTGTGGATGATGACTGCCAACTTGCTTCCCGGCTTGGCATGCGCTACAAATCCTGTCTTTCTCAAAATGAACATTTGTTAGTCCCAAAATGTGATCTCCCTTTAGAAGCTTATGAAGATTCTTCATTCCAACATGGGCTAGTCGGCGGTGCCAGAGCCAACCCAAGTTAGTCTTAGCTATTAAGCAAGTGTCGAGTTCAGCTCTGTCAAAATCCACCAAGTATAGCTGACCCTCTAACACTCCCTTAAAAGCTATTGAATCATCACTTCTTCTAAAGACAGTGACACCTACATCAGTGAATAGACAGTTGTAGCCCATTTGACATAATTGCGAAACGGAAAGCAAATTGTAATCCAAAGAATCTACAAGAAAAACATTGGAAATGGAATGGTCAGGAGATATAGCTATTTTACCCAAACCTTTGACCAAACCTTGGTTTCCATCCCCGAATGTGATAGCTCGTTGGGGATCTTGGTTTTTCTCGTAGGAGGAGAACATCTTCTTCTCCCCCGTCATGTGGTTTGTGCACCCGCTATCGATGATCCAACTTGAGCCCCCGGATGCATAAACCTACAAAACAAGTTTAGTTCTTGACTTTAGGTACCCAAACGGTTTTGGGTCCTTTGGCATTAGATACAAGAACTTTGGGTACCCAAACACAAGTCTTAGAGCCCTTGTGTTTGCCCCCAACAAACTTGGCAACTACCTTACCGGATTTGTTAGTCAAAACATAAGATGCATCAAAAGTCTTAAACGAAATGCCATGATCATTTGATGCACTAGGAGTTTTCTTTCTAGGCAACTTAGCACGGGTTGGTTGCCTAGAGCTAGATGTCTCACCCTTATACATAAAAGCATGGTTAGGGCCAGAGTGAGACTTCCTAGAATGAATTCTCCTAATTTTGCTCTCGGGATAACCGGCAGGGTACAAAATGTAACCCTCGTTATCCTGAGGCATGGGAGCCTTGCCCTTAACAAAGTTAGACAAATTTTTAGGAGGGGCACTAAGTTTGACATTGTCTCCCCTTTGGAAGCCAATGCCATCCTTGATGCCAGGGCGTCTCCCATTATAGAGCATACTTCTAGCAAATTTAAACTTTTCATTCTCTAAGTTATGCTCGGCAATTTTAGCATCTAATAATGCTATATGATCATTTTGTTGTTTAATTAAAGCCATGTGATCATGAATAGCATCAATATCAATATCTCTACATCTAGCACAAATAGACACATGCTCAATAGTAGATGTAGAGGGTTTGCAAGAATTAAGTTCAAAAATCTTAGCACGCAAAATATCATTGTTATCTCTAAGATTGGAAATTGTAACATTGCAAACATCTAATTCTTTAGCCTTAGCAAACAATTTCTCATTCTCATCTCTAAGGCTAGCAAGAGAAATATTCAACTCATCAATCCTAGCAAGTAAATCAACATTATCATCTCTAGGATTGGAAGTTGAAACATTACAAACATGAGAATCATCCTTAGCAATTAATTTAGCATTTTCATTTCTAAGGTTGGCAATAGTGTCATGGCAAGCGCTTAGCTCACTAGATAGTTTTTGACATTTTTCTATTTCTAGAGCATAAGCATTTTTAACCTTAACATGTTTCTTGTTTTCCTTAATTAGGAAGTCCTCTTGGGAATCCAAGAGGTCATCCTTTTCATGAATAGCACTAATTAATTCATTTAATTTTTCCTTTTGTTCCATGTTAAGGTTGGCAAAAAGGGTACGCAAGTTATCCTCCTCATCACTAGCATTTTCATCACTAGAAGACTCATATTTAGTGGAGGATTTAGATTTAACCTTCTTTTTTTGCCGTCCTTTGCCATGAGGCACTTGTGGCCGATGTTGGGGAAGAGGAGTCCTTTAGTGACGGCGATGTTGGCGGCGTCCTCGTCGTCGGAGGAGGAGTCGGTGGAGCTCTCGTCGGAGTTCCACTCGTGACACACGTGGGCATCGCCGCCCTTCTTCTTGTGGTACCTCTTCTTTTCTCTCCTCTTGCCCTTCTTGTCGTTATCCCTGTCACTGTCACTTGATAATGGACATTTAGCAATAAAGTGACCGGGCTTACCACACTTGTAGCAAACCTTCTTGGAACGGGATTTGTAATCCTTCCCCTTCCGTTGCTTGAGGATTTGGCGAAAGCTTTTGATAATTAAAGCCATCTCCTCATTGTCGAGCTTGGAGGCGTCAATTGGTTGTCTACTCGGTGTAGACTCCTCCTTCTTCTCCTCCGTCGCCTTAAATGCCACCGGTTGTGCTTCGGACGTGGAGGGTTCATCAAGCTCGTTGATCTTCTTTGAGCCTTTAATCATACATTCAAAGCTCACAAAATTCCCGATTACTTCCTCGGGAGTCATTAGTGTATATCTTGGGTTACCACAAATTAATTGTACTTGAGTAGGGTTAAGGAAAATAAGTGATCTTAAACTAACCTTAACCACCTCGTGGTCATCCCATTTCTTGCTCCCGAGGTTGTGCACTTGGTTCACCAAGGTTTTGAGCCAGTTGTACATATCTTGTGGTTCCTCCCCTTGGCGAAGACGGAAGCGACCGAGCTCCCCCTCGATCGTTTCCCGCTTGGTGATCTTGGTGAGTTCATCACCTTCGTGCGCGGTCTTGAGTAAGTCCCAAATCTCATTCGCATTCTTCAATCCTTGCACCTTGTTATATTCCTCTCTACTTAGGGAGGCGAGGAGAATGGTTGTGTGAAAGCATCTAGGCCCCTGGTTGGTTTTAGTGATTAATGACAACGTAATATTATATGTGACTAACGTGTGTTTTGCAGAGACAAATGGTAAGTTAGGTCGCATGACAGGTAGAAGTACTACAACGGTGAAAACAATCCCGGAGATAAGAACTCGAAGCGACGGCTAAAATGACGAAACAAAAGGTGAAGGTCTACGAAGTCCGAGTGTCAAGGAGATGTGGACACTCGCATTTTAGTTAGGTCTTTTATTCTCTTTTAGCCGTACTATAAAGAGGGGTTGTCGATGAGTAGTTTGACCAAGAGAGTTCTAGTGTAGTGTTGGTGCACAATCACACTCATACACAGTGCTAGGTGTCACTCTAGAACTCACACTCAAGTTAGAACGAAAACCGATTTGAAAATCAGCTGAAAAACAAGAGTTAGTGTTTCTGGCGTTGGGGCACCGGACTGTCCGGTGTGCACCGGACTGTCTGGTGCACCCTCTGCCAGGTGGGGCCAGGCTGGTCCGCGGCAGAGGCTTTCCCCTCCGTAGAAACCCGAGAGCGCAGCTTTCAGAGTTGAATTTTAGTGGCACACCGGACACCGCACCGGACTGTCCGGTGTGCACCGGACAGTGGACTGTTCACTGTCCGGTGCGCCATGAGTCCAACGGCTACCTGTCAGAACTAGCCGTTGGAAACGACCGTTGGCGCACCGGTGGCACACCGGACTGTCCGGTGCGCCATCGCGCAGTGAAATGCCTGTAACGGCTAGTTGGTGGGTGAGGGCTATTTATACCCCCTCCACCCACCATATTCAATGACTTGCACTCCACATTTATTCCAGCACATTGCTAGAGCTTTGCAAGCACCAAAAGCCTAGTGAGGAGATTAGAGAATCATAATCCGCGTTTGTTCCTCATTAGCGCTAGTGAGAGCCACCTAGAGCACACACCACTTGCATTAGGCTTCTCTTGGTCAAGCGAAAGTCTACGGCTTGTTACTCTTGGTGATCGGCATCACCTAGACGGCTTGGTGGCGTTGGGAGCTCGGTGATCACCGTGAAGATCTTGTTGGTGACCCGACTCAAGTTTGTAAGCGGTCTCGAGGGATCCACCGCGCCGGAGTGGCAAAGGATCATCTCGTAGTGAGCACTTGGTTCTTGCGAGGACCAAGGGGGAGCGATACCCTTGCGCGGGTGCTCCAACGAGGACTAGTGGAGAGTGCCGACTCTTCGATACCTCGGAAAAAAATTGGAGGAGTCTTCTAAACTTTGCTTTACATTCCGCACTTAATTCAAGCACTTTACATTGTGTATTTGTTTAGCAAGTATTTGAAGTATTATCTTAGCTTTGTTGCATCTCTAGTATTATATTCTTAGTGCTAGTTGTTGGGGTGAAGTTGGGCTCTTGCTTAGGTTTTAATTAGTGTTGATTTTTAGAAAAGCCCAATTCACCCCCCCCCTCTTGGGCATCGTGATCCTTTCAATTGGTATCAGAGCCTTGTTGCTCATAGATTAGCTTAACCGCTAGAGTTACGATGTCCAGTGGGGATGGACCTCCTCCCGTTTTTGATGGTGACGATTTTCCTTATTGGAAAATTCGTATGGAAGCATACTTAGAGGCTATAGACATTGGTGTCTATAAAGCCGCCACACAAGGGTTCCCCGAACCTAGAGATCCCACAAATCTTGTAGGTGATGAGTTCAATTATGAGAAATGGAATGCTAAGGCCAAAAACACCCTTTTTAGAGGCCTTTGCAAAGATGTGTTCAATAGAGTAAGAAATCATAAAAATGCTCATGATTTGTGGATGGACATTTGTGCTCTACACGAAGGAACTAGAAGTGAACGTGAGGAAAGATATCACATAGCCATGCGAAAGTTAAATTCTTTTGAAATGCTTACTAATGAAAATGCAAATGCTATGTACTCACGACTTAATATTCTTGTAGAGGAAGTTAATGGATTGGGGCTTACTCAAATCTCACAACCGGATGTTGTGAGGAAGATTCTCAGTGTCCTCCCAATAGACAAATATGGACACATTGTCACTGTGCTACATCAAATGGATCTTTCAGTTACCACACCTACACAAATTTTGGGAAAGATCAATGCCCGTGAAATGTACATGCACATCAACGACAAAGAAGAATCATCTTCCAAAAAAAAGGATTTGGCTCTCAAAGCAAATCATGAAAGAAAAGGAAAAGCAAAAATACAAGTTGAGGAAGAATCCTCAAGTGATGATGACCTTGATGCAAACATTGCCTTGATGGTAAGGAAGACCACCAAGATGTTGAAAAAGCTAAATAGAGAAGGCATCAAATTTGATTCAAGGAAGAAGAAGTTCTTTTCCAACAAAAGAAAGCCCATTTCTGAGATGGACTGCTACAACTGTGGTGAGCTTGGTCATCTTGCTCATCAATGCAACAAGCCCAAGAAGAACAAGTTCAAGGGCAAGAAAGAAGATGACAGCGATGATGAAAAGAAGGAAAAGAAATTTTTCAAGAGAAAGGATGGGAAGCAAAAGAGGTTCCACAAGAAGAAGAATGGAAAGGCATATATTGTTGGCGACTGGCTCACCGACATCGAATCATCAAGTGGGTCTTCTTCAAGTGAAGAAGAGAATGATGAAAAAATTGCCGCCATCGCCGGGGACTTCTCTTCACCACCACCATCGCCATCATCCACTTCTCACCTATGCCTCATGGCTAGGGGTGAACGGAAGGTACAAAATGATATTGCTGATGATAGTGATAGTGATGAGGAATTTGCTTCACCTTCATATGATGAGTTAGCTGACTTACTTAAAGAATATACTCAAATCATTAGAAAGTCAAAAGCTAAATGTGATAGGCTGAAAAATGAAAATGAATCTTTAAATGCCAAGTATGACATAGTTATAAAGGCTAGTGATGAAATAAAAGAAGAAAATAAAACTATGTCATCAACTGTAAATGAGCTCACAAACTCCCTAAAAGATGCTAAGGAAAAATATGACAAATTAAATAAAGCTAATAGGGAGTTGCAAAATAGACTAGTAAAGATCGAGGAAGACTATACTCAAATTAAATTTGATCATGACAACCTTCTTGTTGAAAATGAACTTTTATCTTGCAAAACACATGAGGCTATTAACCCTGTTGTTAAGCTTGATGTAGCAACCTCATGTGATGATTTGATTCAAGAAGAGCAAACTAGTCTACATGCTGAATTGACTGAAAAAGTTGAAGTCCTGACTTTAGACAACCAAAAATTGAAGAATTACTTGACTGATGCAACTACTAGAGGAAAAGTTGCTATTGAGAACAATGATTTCAACAATGAGTTGTTAGTGGATAATCAAATGCTTAAGAATGAGGTCAAGAAACTAAAAAGTGAAAATGAACATCTTGCAACAAGTGTGCAAAAGTTCAACAAGGGTCAATACCTCCAAAATGAGCTGCTTATGAACACTGTTATGAAAAATAACAAGAGTGGTATTGGATACAATGCTTTTGTGCAAAAGAAAGCTACCACTCAATACAAGCCAAAGCAGACTCACAAGCCTATCAAATGCTTTGAGTGTGGAAATGAAGGTCACTTTGCCCACAACTGCAAAGCCAAACCACCAACTCCCTTGCCTAAGCACTCAAGACCATTTGCTTTCAATGCTCACTATGTTCTAAGAAAGGTTGCAAATGGAAAGGTTAAGGTTACATTCCTAGGTCCACCAAACAAGAATAGACCTAGACAAATCTGGGTGGCAAAGTCCTTAATTGAGAGAGTCACTGGTCCTATGCAATATAGGGCCCTCAAAACTCAAGCTTGAATTGTCTATGAATGTAGGTGAACTACAAGACCGGTGGGAGCCATTGGGTTATTGACAGTGGATGCACACAACATATGACAGGCAACCCACGGATGTTCACCTCACTAGATGAAAATGTTGATGGACAAGATAAAATCACATTTGGAGACAATTCAAAAGGAAAAGTGCAAGGACTTGGCAAGGTGGCAATCTCAAATGATTTATCAATATCAAATGTTCTCTTAGTTGCACCTTTGAGCTTCAATTTATTATCAGTGGGTCAACTCTGTGATCTTGGACTTCAATGCTTATTCACTCCAACAGAGGTTATTGTAACAAAGATGGATGATGAATCAATGGTATTCAAGGGATTTAGATACAACAACCTCTACTTAGTGGATTTCACTTCAGAAGATGCAGACTTAAGAACTTGCCTCTTCACCAAAGCTTCTCTTGGATGGCTTTGGCATAGGAGGCTTGCACATGTTGGGATGAGCACACTCAAGAAGGTACTAAAGAAAGATATGGTTAGAGGATTAAAGGATGTGGTGTTTGAAAAAGACAAGCCATGCAGTGCATGTCAAGCTGGAAAGCAAGTTGCTAATACACATCCCACTAAAGCTTTCATGTCAACATCAAGGCCACTTGAACTACTTCATATGGATTTGTTTGGACCTACAAATTATGTCAGTGCCGGTGGCAACCTCTACTGTCTAGTGATTGTTGATGACTTCTCAAGATACACTTGGGTGTTCTTTCTCCATGACAAATCTGAAGTTGCATCTATATTCAAGAAGTTTGCTAAGAAAGCACAAAATGAATTTGATTGCAAGATTAAGAAAATTAGAAGTGACAATGGCAAAGAATTTGACAACACCAACATTCATGAGTACTGTGATGAAATTGGGATCAAGCATGAAGTATCTGCCACATACACACCTCAACAAAATGGAGTTGTTGAAAGGAAAAACAGAACCTTGATCACTCTTGCAAGAACAATGATTGATGAGTATAACACACCGGAGAGGTTTTGGGCCGAAGCTGTCAACACTGCTTGTTATGCATCAAACAGGCTATTTCCTCACCGGCTACTTGAGAAGACTCCCTATGAACTGCTAAATGGGAAAAATCCAGACGTCTCCTTCTTCCGGGTGTTTGGGTGCAAATGCTACATCTACAAGAAACGCCATCACCTAGGGAAGTTTCAAAGACGTTGTGATATTGGTTTTCTTTTGGGTTATTCATTAAAGTCCAAAGCATATCGAGTATTCAACCATGCCACTGGTATGGTAGAAGAAACATATGATGTGGAATTTGATGAGACTAATGGCTCCCAAGGAGCACTTGAAAATCTTGATGATGTAGGTGATGAGCCACTAAGGGAAGCAATGAAGAACATGCCTATTGGAGCTATCAAACCAAAAGAAGATGAAGAAGAAGTGCAAATCATTGACAGGCCTTCTTCATCAAATGTACCACAAGATGATGAAAAAGATGAGAGGCATGCAAATGAAGATACATTTGTCTCTCATGAACAAGCAAGGGTACAAGCCGAAGATGTTGATGCTCCAGGATCTTCTTCCCAAGTGGTTAACAGGAGAAACTCATCACTACTTCAAGCTCATCCTCAAAACCAAATCATCGGGAGTCCTTCACAAGGGGTTATTACTCGATCACATAGACATGCTTCTTTTATTGAACATCACTCTTTTGTTTCTTGTGTTGAGCCTACTTGTATAGATGAGGCGCTACAGGATCCGGACTGGGTGAATGCCATGCATGAAGAACTTAACAACTTCACCCGTAACGAAGTTTGGACCCTGGAGAAGCCTCCACAAGATGCAAGAATCATTGGAACAAAGTGGGTGTTCAGAAACAAACAAGATGATCAAGATGTAATTGTAAGAAACAAGGCAAGACTTGTCGCGAAGGGATTCTCTCAAGTTGAAGGCTTAGATTTTGGAGAGACCTTTGCACCGGTTGCTCGACTGGAAGCCATCCGTATCCTTCTTGCATATGCATCATGCTATGATATAAAACTTTATCAAATGGATGTAAAAAGTGCATTTTTAAATGGCTTCATAAATGAACTTGTATATGTTGAGCAACCGCCTGGATTTGAAGACCCTAGATATCCTAACCATGCTTATAGGTTGTCCAAGGCGCTATATGGGCTAAAGCAGGCTCCAAGGGCTTGGTATGAGCGCCTTCGCGACTTCCTCATCGAAAAGGGCTTCAAGATCGGGACCGTCGACACAACTCTCTTCACAAAGAAACATAACGGTGATATTTTCATTTGTCAAGTATATGTTGATGATATAATCTTTGGCTCGACAAATGACTATCATTGCAAGGAATTTGGTGAGTTGATGTCGAAGGAGTTTGAGATGTCAATGATTGGTGAGCTAACGTACTTCCTCGGCTTTCAAGTCAAGCAAATGAAAGATGGTAACTTTCTCTCACAAGAGAAGTATACCAAAGACTTGTTGAAAAGGTTCAACATGGAGAAGTGCAAACCAATCAAGACCCCCATGCCTACAAATGGACATCTCGACTTAGATGAGGGAGGTAACCCGGTTAATCAAACTCTCTACCATTCTATGATTGGTAGTTTATTATACCTTACCGCATCTAGGCCCGATATTATGTTTAGTGTCTGCATGTGTGCTAGATTTCAATCTAATCCTAAGAAAGCTCATCTTCGCGCTGTTAAGAGAATTCTTAGGTATCTCAGGCACACCACAAGCGTTGGTCTGTGGTATCCCAAAGGAGCTACTTTTGATTTAATTGGCTATTCTGATTCGGATTATACCGGTTGCAAAATTGATAGGAAAAGTACTTCTGGGGGATGCCATCTGCTTGGCAGATCACTAGTTTCATGGACATCCAAAAAGCAAAACAGTGTTGCCTTGTCAACTGCCGAAGCGAAATACATTGCCACGGGTGCTTGTTGCACACAGATTTTATATATGAAACAAACCCTTCTAGACTATGGCGTAGTTCTAGAAAAGGTACCTTTGTTGTGTGACAATGAGAGTGCTGTTAAAATTGCTAATAATCCTGTTCAACACTCTCGCACCAAGCATATTGATATCCGTCATCACTTCCTTAGAGATCATGTTGCTAAAGGAGATATCATTTTAGAAGGAGTGAGGTCGGAAGATCAATTAGCGGATATTTTCACTAAGCCACTTGATAAGACCCGCTTTTGCATGTTGAGGAATGAACTAAATATTCTTGATCTCAGAAATTTTATGTGAAATGTCAAATGGTGTTGTCAAGCCTGCATTGCATGTTTAAATTCCTTGTATTGCATCTAGGGCTTGTCTAACCTAGTTAAGATAACCGCCAACAAAGCGAGTGAAAAAGCTTAACTCGGGTCAAACTTGACAAGTCTTAGTTTTTTTTAAGCTTTTAGCACTTAAATTCTTACTTTTTATGCAATTATTGGTTCTTGAAATATGCATGAGGTACTGCACTTAGGGGGAGTATTCAAAACTCAAATCACTCATGAAAAACCCCTTAGTGTAAACCAAAATGCAAATTTCACCATTTGCCTATTTTCTCTAAAAATTATCTAGCCTATGGCGAAATATTTTGAAAAGTATATGAGGGTGCCAATACCTGTCCCAACAAGTGTTATTTTGTGTGATTATAAGTTGGGATTTGGTTTGGTTGGGAGTTAGATAGAAATTCAAAATTTTTCCAAACTCTCCTCTGTCTGGGCTCACCGGACAGTCCGGTGTGCACCGGACACTGCACTGTGCAATGTCCGGTGCACCGGCAGCCGCGCGCTATAAATCAGATTTCCTGTGCGCTGTCCGGTGGTTCACCGGACAGCTACTGTGTGCTGTCCGGTGTGCACCGGACAGGCGCTGTAGACTGTCCGGTGCGCCCATATCGCGTTTTAAAAAAAGGCCTCCAGCCCGCAACCGAGCCAGAGGCTCATTTCACCAGCGCCTTCTCTGTCTCTCTGGCGTCTCCCTCTCCTCCGCCGGCGACCTTCCTCCCACCGGCGGCCACCATCTCCGACTGTGCTCCGGCGACCACCGTGCCCCTCTCCTTCCCCCCTTAGGTGAGCAGCTCTGGCTCCCTCTCCCTCCTCTCTATTTCTTTTGAGCAGAGCTCCTCCTTTTCCACCCCTTGTGCATCATTTCAAATTCTTGTGAAATCTTGTGAATCCAGTTGGTGGAATGTGTTCTATTATCCCTATTGTGTATCCCTGCAGATTCTTGGCTCCTTCGGGAGGGTTTTCACTCCTCATATGGCTATTTCTCCGAAACCCTAATATCTCGCCCCCCACGTGCTCGGTGAAATGTCCAAACCAGCCAAAAATGCTCCAATTGAACCCAAATTTTTCAGGCACCTTCACAACACTTCCAGTAACCTACTTGCCAAATTTCACGCCAATCCGAGATTCCAGGCTTAAATTTCACTCAATTCTCCATTTCGAGCGATTGTTTCCGAGCCGAGTGCCCTAATCCCTTTTTCTTCGCCTAAATTCAAACCAAGCACACACTTCACTCATATTCACCTATATAAACCTATTCGTGAAGTATCGGCTCCATTCCATATCGTTTTGTGCCTCAAATCGAATTTCAAACATCCTATGACACTATTTATCCTTCAAACGTCGTTTTCACGTCGTTTGACTTCTCGATCGTCTCGTCTCGTGTTTTCTGTGCCATATCATCTCTGTGTATGTATTTATTCACATTTCATATGCTTATGACTATGTGACTAATACGTGCTCACCTCTTCTGTCATTTCAGTGACCTTGTTTGACCGTGTGCCGTCTCCCGTCCTGCCTGGATCGTCACCTCTCGTGTGAGCTTTCCAGGTAGTCATCTCATTCTTTGCTCAATCTATCGGTGATTTTTTTTTGCTCTGTGCTTAGTCTCTCTATCTCATTTGCAGACATTAGTTCAGGATGCCGCGCACGAAGAATGTGTTGGCGCCAGGGGGAGGCGATGATGAGGATCCTCGTCGCCCCTTCAGGCAGGTCAAGGGCAAGACTGTTTATTTGGAGCAGCGGGAAGGCCGCAAGAAGCGGCGTACGGACAGAGCAGCCCGTGCAGCGGCAGCAGCAGCAGCAGCCGCTGCGCAGGCCGAGCTTGGAGATCAGCCGCAGACTCCGTCAGATCAGATCGCATATCGTGTTCGTCGTCTCGCCTCCCGGCGCTCCTCCACTCACACCACCTCTGCTTCCACTCCGCCACCCACTCTGCCTGCTCCCGTCACTCCTGTTGCGCCATCCACCACCACAGCCATACCCACTACCTCCACCACGCCAGCTTCCACTGCTCCTCCTCCTCCCGCTTCAGCTCCTCCTGTCCCTCCACCTCGATTCCGGGAGCGCGATGAGACTGAGGTACAACCACTTGCTGCAGATCCTCGACTGTTTGACCTTCAGCGTGCTACAGCGGCACGGGTACGTAGGTTCAGATACGTACCCGTGGAGTCTTGGCTACCAGCTCAGAGAGACCCTGCAGCAGGTGACCTTTTCAGCACACATACTCAGGAGTCGTTTTTCAGAGCTCAGATGTCTGCTCAGATAGCTCTGCGAGTGCACCGGCTTTTGGATCTTCCAGCCTTTCTGCTTGCAGCCGGTGCTGACTCTGAGGCGCACCTCACCTATCTGCCTGGCCTTCAGACCCTTTTGACTACCAGCGGCAGGTATGTTGAGGAGTGGGTACGAGTCTTCTACGCCTCTGTTTGGATTGACCCGGATCATCACTGGATGAGGTTTCGCTTTGAGCGCGAGGATGTCACTATTACTGCCAGTCAGATCTGCCAGCTTTTTGGATTTCCCGAGTCGACGACTCGTCTTCACAGCCTTTGCTACGGCACTTCTGACCCTCCTCGTCGCCCTCACGGCGGTGTGGCTCCGGGTACAGCTCACATCACGGCTCTGTTCCGCCCGCCCTTCACAGATGGGTCGCGACGTTCACCGGCAGAC
This sequence comes from Zea luxurians, assembly GCA_029449295.1. Taxonomy (NCBI): domain Eukaryota; kingdom Viridiplantae; phylum Streptophyta; class Magnoliopsida; order Poales; family Poaceae; genus Zea; species Zea luxurians. The sequence continues at coordinate 7,593,551 of JAOPSE010000016.1, forward strand.
TTTACTACCGCAGCAAAGTACTTATATGAGCTTATCAGACGGACTCTTCTGCCGAGGATGGGATACAGGGAGGCTACCACTCATATTCAGCTTTGGCTCCTTGGTGCCCTGGTCTCCCACTCTGAGTTTGACGTTGTGGACTTCCTGATTTGTGAGATCGAGGACACCGTTTTGGATGGAATTCGTGCTCGTCGGCAGTTGCCCTATGCTCACTACTTATGCCACATCTTTGCGCAGCTGATTCAGCCCCCTCGATTTCAGAGCACCCTTGAGGCCTCACGCCTCGTTTTTGGATCCTACCGTCCTGCGCCTGAGATTCCTGTGCCAGCTTCTGCTAATGTTTTTGACTCTCAGGCCGAGGATGCAGCTCTTCGACAGTTTGACACTCAGGGTACAGCAGCTGATGATGATGATGATGATGATGATTTTGGGGTTCCTCCTCCGCCTCCGCCTCCTATGCCTCCACGCTCACATGATCATGAGGCTGGGAGTTTTAGTGCTGCCCCTGCTACTCCTCAGGCTATGGACCCTGCTCTTGCTTCGATTCTCCAGACTCTCACTCAGCATCAGGCTCACCTGGCAGCCGGCCAGGCTCACCTGGCAGCCGAGCAAGCCCGGTTATCCGAGAGGATGCTCTCGATGTTTCAGAACATGCAGGACAGGCAGGATGCGCTTCAGCAGCAGCTTCTTCAGGATCGGGCTGAGAGTAGGGCATTCATGGCTCTCATGCTACAGCAGTCTGGTGTCTCAGTTCCTCCGGTTCTGTCTGCTCCACCTCCTCCGCTTCACGCTCCTGTGGTGCCATCGATTTTGTCAGGACCCCCTGTTGGTACCTCTCTGCTCCGGCCGGTCACTTTGGCGTTCACCTCTCCGGCTCTCAGCTCTGTCTGCCCGCAGCCGCCAGTGCCACCAGCATCTGCTGTTACCACTACCGCTGTGGCAGTATCTGTCTCCGCTTCTGTTCCGGTAGCTCCTGCAGCGCGGCCTCAGTCCGAGTCAGTACCAGCTCCAGCTTCTACCACAGATCCTGGATCCGAGACTGACTCTGACCCTCCGCCAGCGTTCGCTCTGCTGCCTCGACCGCGACCGGATGCGCCCCCGCCGCCTCCTCCTGCTTCAGATGTTTAGGTTCAGGACCCTTTTGGTGTTTGACGCCAAAGGGGGAGAGATATGAGTTGTGAGAGTTAGGGGGAGTTAGAGAGTTAGCAGAGAGTCATGTTGATGTAATATATGTGCTTGCTACTCTCTGTACTAGCTTGATGTTTTTGGCTCACAAACTCGTCATATACTCTCGTTGCTTGATTGACTGTGTGTATTATGTTTTCACCTTATATTTTATCACCAGTCTTCTAGTTCTTGTTTCATTGATTTAACTTCACTTTTATATGAACAAGAATCTTATGATGTGTATGCGCTCACTCTTATTATTATGGTACACGTTCTTTCTGTTAAAGATTACTGAGTATAACTAACCATTCTTTCTATTGACAGAAACTTCAAAACAAACTACTCTCACAAAACTTGTAGGGTTGTCATCAATCACCAAAAAGGGGGAGATTGAAAGCATCTAGGCCCCTGGTTGGTTTTAGTGATTAATGACAACGTAATATTATATGTGACTAACGTGTGTTTTGCAGAGACAAATGGTAAGTTAGGTCGCATGACAGGTAGAAGTACTACAACGGTGAAAACAATCCCGGAGATAAGAACTCGAAGCGACGGCTAAAACGACGAAACAAAAGGTGAAGGTCTACGAAGTCCGAGTGTCAAGGAGATGTGGACACTCGCATTTTAGTTAGGTCTTTTATTCTCTTTTAGCCGTACTATAAAGAGGGGTTGTCGATGAGTAGTTTGACCAAGAGAGTTCTAGTGTAGAGTTGGTGCACAATCACACTCATACACAGTGCTAGGTGTCACTCTAGAACTCACACTCAAGTTAGAACGAAAACTGATTTGAAAATCAGCTGAAAAACAAGAGTTAGTGTTTCTGGCGTTGGGGCACCGGACTGTCCGGTGTGCACCGGACTGTCCGGTGCACCCTCTGCCAGGTGGGGCCAGGCTGGTCCGCGGCAGAGGCTTTCCCCTCCGCAGAAACCCGAGAGCGCAGCTTTCAGAGTTGAATTTTAGTGGCACACCGGACACCGCACCGGACTGTCCGGTGTGCACCGGACAGTGGACTGTTCACTGTCCGGTGCGCCATGAGTCCAACGGCTACCTGTCAGAACTAGTCGTTGGAAACGACCGTTGGCGCACCGGTGGCGCACCGTTGGCGCACCGGTGGCGCACCGGACTGTCCGGTGCGCCATCACGCAGTGAAATGCCTGTAACGGCTAGTTGGTGGGTGAGGGCTATTTATACCCCCTCCACCCACCATATTCAATGACTTGCACTCCACATTTATTCCAGCACATTGCTAGAGCTTTGCAAGCACCAAAAGCCTAGTGAGGAGATTAGAGAATCATAATCCGCGTTTGTTCCTCATTAGCGCTAGTGAGAGCCACCTAGAGCACACACCACTTGCATTAGGCTTTTCATGGTCAAGCGAAAGTCTACGGCTTGTTACTCTTGGTGATCGGCATCACCTAGACGGCTTGGTGGCGTTGGGAGCTCGGTGATCACCGTGAAGATCTTGTTGGTGACCCGACTCAAGTTTGTAAGCGGTCTCGAGGGATCCACCGCGCCGGAGTGGCAAAGGATTATCTCGTAGTGAGCACTTGGTTCTTGCGAGGACCAAGGGGGAGCGATACCCTTGCGCGGGTGCTCCAACGAGGACTAGTGGAGAGTGCCGACTCTTCGATACCTCGGAAAAAAAATGGAGGAGTCTTCTAAACTTTGCTTTACATTCCGCACTTAATTCAAGCACTTTACATTGTGTATTTGTTTAGCAAGTATTTGAAGTATTATCTTAGCTTTGTTGCATCTCTAGTATTATATTCTTAGTGCTAGTTGTTGGGGTGAAGTTGGGCTCTTGCTTATCTCTTGCTTAGGTTTTAATTAGTGTTGATTTTTAGAAAAGCCCAATTCACCCCCCCTCTTGGGCATCGTGATCCTTTCATTGTGGCTTGGGAATTGAAGTGCTCGATTTGGGCCACTTCATCCACATCATAGTCGTCATCCCCTACAGATGGTACCTGTGCACCAAACTCGACAACATCCCATATACTTTTGTGGAGTGAGGTTAGATGAAATCGCATTAAATCACTCCACCTAGCATAGTCTTCACCATCAAACGTTGGTGGTTTGCCTAATGGGACGGAAAGCAAAGGTGCATGTTTAGAAACGCGAGGGTAGCGTAAGGGGATCTTACTATACTTCTTACGCTCTTGGCGCTTAGAAGTGACGGACGCCGCGTCGGAGCCGGAGGTGGATGTCGATGAAGAATCGGTCTCGTAGTAGACCACCTTCCTCATCCTCTTTTTCTTGTCCCCACTCCGATGCGGCTTGTGGGAAGAGGATTTTTCCTTCTTCTCTTTGTGGTGTGAAGAAGAAGATCTTTTCTCCTTCCGTTTGGAGGAGTCCTTCTTCTCCTTCCTCTTGGTGCGGGACTCTTCCGATGAAGTGCTCCCGTGACTCGTAGTGGGCTTGTCGTCGGTCTCCATCTCCCTCTTGGTGTGATCTCCCGACATCACTTCGAGCGGTTAGGCTCTAATGAAGCACCGGGCTTTGATACCAATTGAAAATCGCCTAGAGGGGGGTGAATAGGGCGAAACTGAAATTCTCAAAAATAATCACAACTACAAGCCGGGTTAGCGTTAGAAATAATAATGAGTCCGAAAGAGAGGGTGCAAAACAAATCGCAAACGAATGAAGAGTGTGGCACACGGATTTGTTTTACCGAGGTTCCGTTCTCGCAAACCTACTCCCCGTTGAGGAGGCCACAAAGGCCGGGTCTCTTTCAACCCTTACCCTCTCTCAAACGGTCCCTCGGACTGAGTGAGCTTCTCTTCTCAAATCAAACCGGGAACAAAACTTCCCCGCAAGGACCACCACACAATTGGTGTCTCTTGCCTTGGTTACAATGGAGTTTTGATCACAAGAACAAGTGAGAAAGAAAGAAGCAATCCAAGCGCAAGAGCTCAAAAGAACACGACAAATCTCTCTCTCTAATCACTAAAGCCTTGTGTGGAATTGGAGAGGATTTGATCACTTGAGTGTGTCTAGAATTGAATGCCTAGCTCTTGTAAGTGGTTGAGAAGTGGAAAACTTGGATGACTTGAATGTGGGGTGGTTGGGGGTATTTATAGCCCCAACCATCAAACTAGCCGTTTTGGTGGAGGCTGTCTGTCGTATGGTGCACCGGACAGTCCGGTGCACACCGGACATGTCCGATGCACCAGCCACGTCACCCGAACGTTGGGGTTTCGACCGTTGGAGCTCTGACGTTGGGCCCGCCTGGATGACCGGTGGCGCACCGGACATGAACTGTAGGGTGTCCGGTGCGCCAGCATGGACGTGCCTGACCTCTGCGCGCGCTGGCGCGCTTTAAATGCGCTGCAGGTAGCCGTTGGCGCCAGAAGTAGCCGTTGCCCCGCAGTTACACCGGACAGTCCGGTGTACACCGGACATGTCCAGTGAATTATAGCGGAGCAGCCGAAGCGAATTCCCGAGACTGGCGAGTTCAGAGCCGCGTCCTCTTGGAGCACCGGACACTGTCCGGTGTACACCGGACAGTCCGGTGAATTATAGCGCGCCGGCTCTGAGAATTCCCGAAGGTGAAGAGTTTGAAGTCGGTCTTCCCTGGTGCACCGGACACTGTCCGGTGCGCCATACCAGGGTGCCTTCGGTTGTCCCTTTGCTCCTTTGTTTGAACCCTTTTTCTTGGTCTTTTTATTGGTTTATGGTGAACCTTTGTACCTGTAGAACTTATAAACTTGGGCAAACTAGTTAGTCCAATTTTTTGTGTTGGGCAATTCAACCACCAAAATTAGTATAGGAAATAGGTGTAAGCCTAATTCCCTTTCAACCGTCCTTATCGGCGATGGTCAAGAAGGCGGTGTAGAGGAAGGAGGACGAGCAAAGCGCTAAGCGCTCTCGTCCTTCTACCTAGGCAGTGTGATTATATTTCCAGAAACTCTTAATAGAATTGTCTTCTTAGCAGTTTGAACCGGTCTTCTTATCTGTAGATGTTTAAATCTTGAATAAATATGTTGATCTTATTTTGCACGGGTTTTATTTGTGTGAGGCATTATAGTGCCCGTGCTGGTACTGGCACTACCGTTCACCGATTTATCGTGCCTAGTGCCTGGTGGCACGACACGCCTAGGCACGAATATTGCCATATATAGGGATAAAAGTGGTAATCTGAACTGTTAGGACAAATTTAATATTTTAAAATAGATATATATAGAATTTGATGGTTATCTTGTGTTATGTTCTGAAGCACATTATTACAAATAAGAATAAAATATTACATAAATTTTTTTATGTATTATTTGCTCGCTACAACAAAAAAAAGTTGAAAAAAATTACCGAATTTGTTTTCGAATCCATACCGAATTTTATATCTATCATTTTAGAAAATATATGATGAATTTGAGGATTAACATTTATGAATCTTTACAAGTTCAATGTTATAAACAAAAAATACAAATTTGTATAGTGCATTATATATCCTATTTATTCGCAACCAAAGAAAAATAACAAAAAAAACTGATTACCGAATAAATACTGTTTCCGACCGTTTTCATCCCTAGCTATATGTGGACCGATGTACTAGTATGGTGACACTATCAAACACGAGACAGATCATATGCCGTGCCCAAAAATAACATGTGGTGCGTCTCAGATGACCATCTATAACTTTGTCCTCTCTCATGACCGAGGCGGAAAGGACAGCACTTGATACTTTATAATTAGTAAAGCCTAAGCTCTAGTCGGATATCAATTCGGTCGTTGTAGTATAGTGGTGAGTATTCCCGCCTGTCACGCGGGTGACCCGGGTTCGATCCCCGGCAACGGCGTTTTTTTGTTTCATTTTCCTTTCTTTATGGGCCTTGTGGCGTACACGCATCAGATTCGGGCCTGGATGTTGCGGGCTTAAGTCGGCCCGCCTACTCACCCGCGTCCAGAACCAAGCCTGAATTTTGCGTTTTTTTTTTCTTTCTTCTGGGGTTGGGCCATTTGGTTCCGCAGCTGTGGAAGAAGTACCAGAAATCGGAGACGACACGGGAGGCGGCGAAGCTCCTGCAGCAGGATTGTCCTGAACTGAACCTCCCAATAAGGCAATAACCCTTCCTTCACACACTTGATACATCGACCAGGCCAAACTGCTCTCACCTAGAAACTTGGTTCGGTCATTTGATTTCCAAGCAGTTCACCCACACTGCCACACCGCACCGAACTGCCTGCCACACTGGAAACCCAACACCCAACTCAGCGCAATCTTCAGGTTGATGCTCTTGAAAGAGTATCTTTCTCTTCCATACGGAGGCCTCGGTCTCTTCTTGAAACTGACCATCCTTTATCTGCTGATGGCTCTCATGATCAGAAGTCCACTGTGAGGCCCCGGGAGAAAGAACCAATGCTTGCAGCAAGAGTCGCTATTTGAAGACGCCCTTTGTCTTCTTCTTGAGGTTGATGACACTGACCGTCCGTTGCAGTCTAGCAAGTCGCAGGACAACAGTTTCCAACTGAAGGCTGAAGCGAAGACGACAAGTCCTCCTGGAAGGTCTAGCTGCATCATTGCAGCTTGTTGATCCTCCCGGGCCGAGCAAATCTGGCCATTCATCTGGGTTAGCCCTGAAGAACGATGTTGTTTTTTCTTCGCATCGTTTCTCTGCCCAAAGGACGTAAGTTTTTAGCACGTTACCTTCGGCTTCTTGTCCCTGGCAGCGAGTTGACCCGGCCGGATAGTATGTGCATGGCTATTTTCGCCATTTGAGGTTCTTGTTTGGGGGTTTGCCATCAGTCTCTAGTGCAGCAGAAACTACAGTTGCTCTTGCAAAGACTGGTTTCGTCTTGTGTGCATCACATGGAACTTGGTGCTCTTAGTGCCAGCCTTGCTGCTGTCGTCTGTTCATCTGAACAGCCACCCCTTCGTCCCTCTTGGTAGCTCTGCTGGTGATGGGGCTTCTCTAGTTATTAAATCTGCCGACTGATCGCCATGCAACAGCCAGCTACACTGTGCCAAACCGTGCTCTCTGGCAGGCATCGTCTGATGCGTTCTTTGGGCTTCTAACAAAATACTGTGTCAGTAAGTTTGAGAGTGTTCAGCACATGTTTGTTATGCAGGCACCACCAAGCTTAGGAATTAGGCCTGAGACTTCCAAAGCTACGAGTAAGGAGATGCCCGTTGAGCTACTCCGCGCAAGCCTTTCCTCGTATAAACGCGAGCAGTAACAGGTTTCAATCCCCCAGGCGCTAGAGGTGGGCGCATCACTTTAGGATCTGTGTTCCTGGCTGATGTAACCGAAGGGGACAAACAGGATGCCTTTGAACATTGATGGGATGGTCTTGAGTTGATAATTATTGTGTCTGAAGACACGCATGCGGCCCATCATAAGTTGTGAGCGAGCTTGGAGAAGTTCCATTTGCTCTGGAAAGTAGCCTTCACTTCAGGTTGTGACGTAAGATTAGGTTTCGGAGTACCAGTGAAACCTCCCTCCCTGTTGATGATATCATAACAGACTGTGCATGTACGTGCCTATACTGTTGTAACTCTGTGCTGTGTTGAAACTGGTGGCCTTGGCCCTTGGCCATGGGGCGATTTATAATTTTTAACAGTTATCTACTCCACCAAAGAAGACCATGGAAGGTGCGTGTCCAAGTATGTGGGGAGGGGGTGGTTTAGCGTCTTGTTTACTTCGGTTAGGTCAAAATGTGTTGGAATACTCCTCTAGTCTTGTTAGGCTTCGGTAAAGATACATCTTTCTAGTTGGCCTTCATTCCTCTCTTAACGTTTCAGATCCAGATACCCACTGATATTGTTATAGTGGAATACTGGAACAGGAAATGCACCCTTTTATATTTCTACAGTTGATGTTCTTCGTAGGTCATTGGAGATTGGACTGGTTTGCACATTTACTGGGTATGTGTTTATTTATATTCTGGCATACTGTTATTGAGCTACTCTTGAGTCTTGGGCTCTTGGCCGCTAGTCTTGGTGGAAATGTTTGGGTTGTTCTTTTCTGTCGGTCTTCCTTTCATCAGATTCCCCAACATTCCCTGCGGAATGTGGAGCTGTTTGCCTTAGGCAACTGTGCGATTTCCAGCTTAAATCACTTATTAAAGAAATGTTAATTGTTAGCTCCATTTGGCAATGAGTTGTAGTTCGTGAGCTACGAGCACACGCTGGCCGCCTGACCCACGTCGATTTTGACCCAATTCATCGCAACGACAACAAAGGCAGCTTGCTCTTACCAGCAGCGACAGGAAGGCAGAGGTAGGCGAGGCGAAGAAAGACCAACCTTGGTATCATCGCCGGCCCCCTGTTCTACTACACAAGGGGTGAAACGGGAACGCTAAAATCTTACCCGTCCTCCGCCTGGAACCCATCGCCTCCACTGTGCCCGACGCCGCGCCCGATTCCGCCGGCCGACAACGATGCAGAGCTCCTTCGCGCGGCCGCTGCGGCCTCCGGTACTGGCCGGACGCGGCGGTAGACGGGGCCTGGTAGCCGTGCCACGGTGCCGCGCTGAGGCGGCGCCACCGGTGGGGACGGCGTCTAGGGCGCCCGCGGGGCCGTACACCGGGAGGGATCCGGAGGTGAAGAAGCCCGCGTGGCTGCGGCAGCGCGCTGCGCAGGGTGAGAAGTACGCTCGCCTGCGGGAGTCCATCGGCGAGCTCAAGCTCAACACCGTCTGCGTCGAGGCACAGTGCCCCAACATCGGCGAGGTACGCACACGGATGATGCCTCCCTCCGCGTGACGCCATCGCGTCAGTACCTACCCGCGAGAACAGCGCTTTGGTCTCAGTGTTGGGTTCTGACGGAACCGCTTGTTTTTTGGGGGCGCACAGTGTTGGAACGGAGGTGGAGGGGCCGGCGGCGAAGGGGACGGCATCGCCACGGCCACCATCATGGTGCTTGGTGACACCTGCACGCGCGGGTGTCGATTCTGCGCTGTGAAGACCAGCAACAAGCCACCGCCGCCGGATCCCCTGGAGCCTCTAAACACGGCTTTGGCTGTTGCAAGCTGGGGGTATGATCTTCCTGCCTGGTTGATCATCTGCAGATTAGAAAATGTTAGGTTCTCATCATTCTGAGTGACTGATCGATGAAATTGTAATTGGTATATCAAAGCAGACACATTTTTACTATAAGTTGTATTTATGTGGTTGATTACATGGCTTATCTAACGAATGCTGTTCTTTCCAGAGTAGATTATGTCGTGCTAACCAGTGTCGATAGAGATGACTTACCTGATGGTGGGAGTAGCCATTTTGCTCAGACAGTGAAAGCTTTAAAGGTCTGCCTTATCCATGCTTTTTGCTCTGTGTTGTGTCTTAGTTTGTTAGAATTTGAACTTGGGTACAAGTACTGGCTGATGTTTTCTGAATTTTCGCTTCAGGAGCTCAAACCTGGAATACTGGTGGAGTGCTTAACCTCGGATTTTCGAGGTGACCTGGAGGCCATCTCATCTTTGGCTAACTCTGGCCTAGATGTTTATGCGCACAACATTGAAACTGTGAGGAGTCTGCAGAGGATTGTGAGGGATCCCCGGGCAGGGTAATGTGATTCAGTCATTTTCAGTGGCACAGTATTGTGTTTCTTTAAGAATTAATGAAATATAAACTCTGAAGTACAGTTAACTCGATTTCCACATGTAACTCTTTTTGGGAGTAAATTCCCACATGTTATTCACCCCTAGATATTACTATCCGCTGAAAGTTCTGAAACATTTAATTTTAAACAGTCAAGTTCCAGACTTTTGGCCATTTAACATTGCTGTATTCTCATTTGCAATATGTTTATTCCACTTGTACATGTGGGTGCATGTTCTATTACCATCATCAAATATTCCCTGAGTGACGCAGCCTTTTGGAATTGAAATGAGCATCTCATCTTAGGTTCGTGGTAATGTGCTTGTGTGAATCTTGAGGGTCTCTGGATGCCTAATGTAGTTGATGTACCTACATATATAACTAGAGCTCTCTTGTTGAAACTAGTTTCATTTGTTTCTACTTCATTCATGGAATAGCATAGTTTAAAATAAGACTCAACCAGGGGGAGAGATGCCCCTTCTCGCATGCTTTTTTCCCTTAAGAAGTTTGTGCCAGCCATCGAACCTGGACTGGTCGCACAGGTTTCATTGAGACCTGGACTTAAATGTTCTAACCAGTGTAACTCTCGGGAGAAGTTGGCATGGAGTAGCATGGTTATTTTTGCATCCCTTATTCCATGAGAATAATCTACCATGTCCTGGATGAAACTGGCCTAGCAAAGAAAAACAAAGTGTTGTACCTTTTTGTTGCTGGATCTTGCCTTTCAGCAATTCCCAACATAATTGTGCATTTGAGTATGATCAACTCAGGCCACTTATGCGTTTTTGTTTGTGGGATCAGTCTTAATATTTAAATCCATTTTCCTGGCAACCAAGAATCTAAACTTGATCCAGTTCCAACGACATTTCTCAATTCAAGAACTATATTTTTAGGTAGCAAGCTGCTGCCGAAGCAATAACACAGCATGCATGAACATGTTCTATTACACAACATGTGAAAAGAAACAGAGATGTGTTATACACATTACAAGTTTAAACAAAGTATTACAGAAATTAATTTGATAAATTCCTGGTTGTGTTACTTTCTAATGTTAGTTAGTTTGCAATCATTGAATGGATTTCCTTTATATGGCCACTAACATTTTTTAGATAATAACTGGCTAGCTAACATGCCATTGCACCCATTTTTCATGAGTTCATATGGCATGCTATGTTCATTTGGGTAGATTTGATATAACTCTTGATTTCAACGCTAATGTTAGTGTTAATGACATTATTGCGAAAGGGCCTCTAGCGTAATTTCGGTAGCACCTCCAGGTCTCAGTTTCGATCCCCCTCGATGGTGAATTTCGGCCTTAATTAAAAAAATCTCCTCGTTGTGCCTCGCCCGCTGTCGGGTTACGTCCTGCCCGCCACCCTCTGGCTGGGCCGTTGTAGAGTGGGTGGTGACGGCCCGCTAGTGATGGGAGACCAAGGTTCGGGGATTTTTTCGGCCGTGACCATATTTCGGTCTCTTCTTAATACAATACCGGGAGGGCGGTCTTTCCCTCGATCTTTCCCTCCCTGGCCGATTTTTCTTTGTTAATGACATTATTCATAGAAATTATTAAACTAGTATTTTCTGGCAATGCCTAGCTAACCTTTGTACGTATGTTCTTTCTGATGAATCATGATCCCTGACATTGTAAACATTTTTTCCGTCGCCTCATGTTTACAGGTATGATCAGAGCTTGGCAGTTCTCAAGCATGCGAAAGCTTGCAGGGAGGGCATGGTTACAAAGTCTTCTATCATGCTTGGTCTTGGAGAGACTGATGAAGAGGTGAAACAAGCCATGATGGATCTGCGGGCAATCGGTGTTGACATCCTTACTTTGGGCCAGTACTTGCAGGTTAGCGCAAGGCACGCAGCACCTATTGAATCTAGATATCCTGCCGTCCCATCTTCCTGTTATTAACAATTTGATATCGCAGCCAACAGAAAGACATCTAACAGTAAGAGAGTATGTGACTCCTGAAAAGTTCCAGTTTTGGAAGGAGTATGGGGAATCGGTCGGTTTCCGATATGTTGCTAGCGGACCCTTGGTAAGTGTTACAAGCAGCTGATTACTCCCTCCAGTTTTACCCTCTAAATGGTAAATACCAAAACAAACTAATATGCCACCACTCTGAAATAAACACTACAATGTATAGCTAATGTACCACACATCATGGTGTAGCTGATGCAACAAGTACTCACTTTATATCATTTGATTTTTATCAGGTTCGGTCATCCTATCGTGCAGGAGAGCTCTTTGTTCAAAATTTGGTCAGAAATAACAAAACTGGGTCTTTACGTTGAGAGCAGCAAAACAAGAGTAGAACGGCGTAAACATCTGGATCTTCCGAAAGCTGAGACACAGCTCTTTTTTTCCTTTTCTTTTCGGATAGTATGCACACATTTGCTCTCTGCTGTTAGTTGCCCCTGTTGAATAGAGAAAGAAAAAGAGGACGCCGGTTCTTTTCTGTATACACGAAAAGCTGTTCAAGTATAGTGGCCTGTATGTTTTTGGTCTTCTGGATGATTACGCATTGCTTTGTTCACCATTTCATTTGATGGAAAGAAAGAAAGAAAGCGAGGAAAGCTGTCCGTGACCACGGCTCCACCTTCACTAGAGTACTTGAATCATGACAAGTAGATGAGCTGCATCCCATGATAGACTTGCCAAGGTGCCGGAACTCATGAATGAGATGCTCTGCATCTTCTGCACTTGTTGCCTGCTGCGCATCATTCATTCCAATGTGATAAATGAAGCCATAAATGCTGATTAGTTTCCTGATCAAAGCAAAGGTGAGAGAGTACACACAGAGCACACATGAAAAGGTCATAGCAGCTCTCAGCTCTGCCAGTGCTGCTACTGGTCTGGTCTTTGGCTACTTCGGCAGAGTCAGCGACACAAAAGAAAAGGTCATGTGGTCCTCCTACCTACTTGGTAGCAGACACGGCGCTGAGATTATGTGAGCTTGCCATAGCTTATTAGGCCTAAGGTTAACTTTTTATACGAGTTCATAGCAGAGCTAGCCAACAACCAAACACTCAAAACGCAAAGGCTTTATTCGTTTACGTCGGATTACACCCGGAATCGTTCCAGCTAATCAAAGTTTATATAAATTAGAGAAGCAATCCAGATAAGAATCGTTCCGAACCAGCAATCCGGCACAAACGGAAGACCTAAACCGCTGGTTGGTCCTGCAACGGACGCGCCATGTGCGGCGCATTTGCAGCGGACGCACAACACAGGGCACAGCGGCGGCCGGTGGAAGAGAAAGACCGCCAGCAGCGAAAGGTCGCCAAGCTGTGTCCGATCGTCTCCGTGTAAATCGGCGCATTGCAAGTGCGTAGTCATGTTTCCGTAAAAAAAAGGCTTTCCGAGCCATGCCAGGTCGGGTGTTCAGTGGTTGACACTTGCCACTCAAACACGATTAGGAGGCACCTTTTCTCTCTCTCTTCTCTTCCTTCTTACCTACCATTTATTTCAATTTAAGATAGTCCGATACTATATAGTATTGCATATAATTTGGTATCACACATATATATTTTCCACTGATTCAATACATGAGCAGAAAATAAGTAAAATATCTCTTAATATATTTAATTCTTCAAATTAGGTTACAAGATACATATATTCATTCCTTTAGACCTATTCGAAGAGTACTAGTTTGCTTTCGGGGCAAATTCTGGGGTAGTGAAAGGCCCATCTAAACTATCCTCTAGGTCCCCTGCTGTCTACCTTAGTGTATACCTGTTCTAAAACGCGCTTGGACGGACCGAGCATCAGATTGGGATGGACTAGGGATGGCAATGAGAAATTCCTCGTCGTGGAATAGCTCTCTATATTCGTCCCTACAAATGCTTGCGGAGGATATGTTCATTTTAACCTCAATCCATATAGATTGAAGGAGATTTAGAGAGGTTCAATCATTTATAAGTTAAAAAAATTCTTAATCTATATCAATCCCCTACATTCTATATAGAACTATAATAACCGAATAAGTTCCGGCGGAGAAATTCTCCGTGGGGAACTGATGATCAAAGCTCATTGCCATCTCTAGGATGGACCATCCCATGCCCATGTATGTTATCAGTAACTACTCCCACCGCTAGGCGCTAGATTAGTGGGTGGCCCGGTAGGAACACTAATTCGTCTCCCGCAAGCACGAGCATGCAGTGGACGGGCGCAAGAAAACGCAGAGCTAGCAGAGGAGACAGAAACCAAAAGCCATGGCGAGCGTCGCGCTTTTGAAGTTGCTACCAATCACACCCGACCCACCAGATGAGGACCACGCACGCGCCAAAGCAGGCTACCAACTACTACTGCTGCTGCTCAGAATGGCAGCATTGCTGGCGCGCACTCTCTCCTGGTTTTCATTCATGCCATGGCAATGGCACTGCCCCCATCAGAGACACACTACAAGCAGTGGGCTGGCACCAGATGGAGCCCCGTCGATGATCTTTAGGGTTCTCGGTCTTGCGCTTTGGATCCGCGAAACTTTTGGTACATATGATCATTGGATGTCCACCTTTGGAACGGGGGGCGTTCCGTTCCATGTGAGTGAAAGCGAGGCTGCCGGAGCACGCACTGCCGGCGGTCGCTGAAGCACGCCGAGATTTTTTTATTTTTTTATACTGCTCGGCGAGGAGGCGGTGGACTGTTCCCCGAGAAAGTGCGGTCAGAGTGGCATTATCAAATGGACACGCTCCGTCTTGTTGTGCTCCAGAGATGATAAACTGCGCGCCGAGATCCCGTGTGTGTTTGCAGTTTCCAGTGGCATTCCGGCAGCGCGCGCATGGATCTTGCTTTTTAGATCAGCTGGATGCTAGCAACAAAATACATGCTAAAACCTTGATGATGGAGCCACTTCTATACCTCAAGTACCTACAGGTCAGCGCCATCAATCAATCCAACATCCATCAATGCTTCAGTCCTTTTTCCAAACATGCTAATGGAACCACCAGTGATGCCAACGAGCCGCTGATCTCTGGCATGCTACCCCTAAATTGTATTCTTTAATAAAATATTCTTCTTCCTTTACAACACACTCTAAAAGATTTCGTTCTCTATATCTTTCTCATCTCTAACAGTATCCTCTAAATCTGGTCCTCTATATCTACAGTGCTAATAGAATTCTTAAAATACTTTATTTTTCCTAAAAATACATTATATTTCGTTTGGAAATCATGTGCGTATTCGAATTAAATGAACAAAATAATTATTTAAAATTTGAGATTAGTGGCCTCATAAGTTAATTAGGAGAAAACATTCTTCGTATTCGTTCTAAACGGACATTTCATCAAGCAGCTAGAGCGCGGCAGCTAAAACCAACACATGTTGTAGTCGTGAGGTGAGGGATCGTGACGCAGATGGCTAGGCACAATCGTGAGGGAGCGTGAAGCATGTCTACGACGACGAAGGAGAGTTGGAGGGAGCGGTAGTGTAACAAGGTTCCATCGTCGACGACGACGAAGGAGAGTTGGAGGGCCCAGCATCGGTGGTAGCCGCGCGAGCATACGCCTGTTGGAACATACCAGCAAGCAGCGCGACGATGAAGGTTAGGGATGGCAACGGATAAATTATCCGCGGACAGTGTTTCTGTACATCCATATCCATGACTTATATTCGATATCTGAACCCGTACTCGTTACCCGCTACAAATAAAAAATAGTATCCACATCTGTTACCCGCGGGTAATGGATATCCACGGATATATATATATATATATATATATATATATATATATATATATATATATATATATATATATATATATATATATATATATATATATATATATATATATATATAGGGCAGTTATAACGGGAGCCCTGGGCTTCCAATAGTTAAAGGAAGCCCAGGCCGACCACCCCTGCAAACTGGTTCAACCAGCGCGCTCAAACAGGCTGTCGGGTGCGCCACCTGCCCCACGTCTGTTAGCGCAAAAAAAGGAATGCATGCATGAGTCAAACACGATCCAATGTATGCGCATAAATTTAGGAAAGATGCATGCGCATAAATTTAGGAAAGATATGTGCGACAGCTTCTGTTTTTAAAATCCTTTATTTCCTCCATAAATTTAGGATCGCTGCAACAGCCATGCAGCTAGACGCGTAAGGACCATTTTATGATATATACTGAGACTAAATATGCTACACTGTGTTAATAATTATGCAATTCGATATACTGCGTAAAAATCTGTTACCAGCTGCATGCACACGAATTTATGATAAAAATAATGTGCAATGAAAGGAAATGAATTACACGCATAGAAACAAAAAATCGTATTTAATGTTTTATTTCCTTCATAAATATAAGATCCCTCCAACAGCCATGCAGGTAAAACACATTAAATCTAGTTTATGATATATACTGATACAAATTATACTACATGGTGTAGGTATTTATGCAATTCGTTACACTGCGTAAAAAATCTGGCATGTTGTTCACTGGTGGACGCACCTCCGGGTTGGAGCGTAATAACCTTAAGTTTTGAGCATAAAATCCCTCAATTATAAGCGTATATACCGAGCCAATGTGAGAGGTTGATAGCTCTAGTAGGTTGTTATTACGATCCTATTTTTATGGCAGATTCGAAAAACATGGCAGTCGCATGCATGCGGTTATACAGATCCTAAAATTATGGCAAAATGCATGTATGAGTCAAACACGTTCCCTTGCATGCGCGTAAATTTAGGAAAGATATGTGTGGCGGTTTCTATTTTAAATGCTTTATTTCCTCCATAAATTTAGGATCGCTGCAACAGATATGCAACTAAAACTCGTAATGACCATTTTATGCTATATACTTATACTAAATATGCTACACTGTGTAGATAATTATGCAATTCGATATACTGCGTAAAAATCTGCTACAGGCTGCATGCACACGAATTTATGATGGAAAGAATATGCAATGAAAGGAAATGAATTGCATGTATAAAAACAAAAAATCACATTTAATGTTTTATTTCCTTCATAAATATAGGATCCCTTCAACAGCCATGCAACTAAACGCATTAGAACTAGTTTATGATGTATACTGAAACAAATTATACTACACGGTGTAGGTATTTATACAATTCCTTACACTGCGTAAAAAATCTGGCATGTTGTTCACTAGTGGACGCATCTCCGGGGGAGCGTAAAAACCTTAAGTTTTGAGCATAAAATCCCTCAATTATAAGCGTAAATACCGAGTCAATTAGAGGTTGATAGCTTTAGTAGGTTGTTATTACGATCCTATTTTTATGACAGATCCGAAAAACATGGCAGCCGCATGCATGCGGTTTCTATTTTTATACAGATCCAAAAATTATGGCAAAATCGTGGGAGTTTCCATTGCATGCGCGCAAATTAAGAACAACATAAATCAAGGAATTGCCTTTCCAATGTGCATGCAGTAAACTGGTATACGAACTCTGTGTTAAAACATAAAATCATACAGTTTTTAGCGTAAATAATACATGTGGTAGGCATAAAACACAATAATCGAAAAGAAAAATGCGCCGGATCAGAGGATGTCACGCGCGATCATCGCTGCGCGCATCTCGCCCCTTCCGTGACGTCGCTCGCTCGAACATCGCGTCTCATGCGTCGCCGTCGCTACTCGCACGTCGACGGGCGTCGCTTGCTCGCCGGCTTGGAAGTGCCGCCTCCTCGGGGCTTCAGGGACGCCGCCGCTTGCCTGCACAAGGGCCTCGCTGCGGATCGAGGAACCTCCGCCACCGCGCGTCGAGGTAATGGAGTTGCGGCCACCGGCCTGGGATCCGCCGCCGCTCGCCCTCTGGATCGGGGGCCGCCACCGCCGGCCTAGGAACTGCCGCCACCGCATGTCGAGGTCGGGGAGCCACGGCCACCGCAGCCACTGGCCGAGGTCCACCGTCGCGCGCGCTATCGGGCAACCGTCGTCGCTAATGAATCGAGATGGGGCGTGAAAAACTGAACCCTAGCACTCCGGGTCCTGTTTTATAGACGTCCGGATGTGGTCCGGCTCGACCGGATTGCACTGTCTGGC
The DNA here is from genome assembly GCA_029449295.1 of Zea luxurians. Lineage (NCBI taxonomy): Eukaryota > Viridiplantae > Streptophyta > Magnoliopsida > Poales > Poaceae > Zea > Zea luxurians. The sequence continues at coordinate 7,611,256 of JAOPSE010000016.1, forward strand.
CCGGGCTTCCTTTAGTTATTGGAAGCCCAGGGCTCCTAATATACAATCTATATATATATATGTATGTTTGCCCACTACACATACAACATATTTAAATATGATAAAAACACGATTGGGGATTTGGGGAGGCTAGACAGTCAGGAGATGGGTGGGCCGTGACGGGACTTAGGCTAGCTGTGGTCCGTGAACTGGTTCCAAAGTCCAGTGACCCCACATGTCAGGTTACTTTAACAGATATTCGGGTATTCGGGTATGGATACTGATTTTTCGTACCCGTTTTAAAAATATCCACGGATATCAAATGCTATCCGTATCCATATCCACGGGTACAGGCTCATACCCAAAACCGTGCTCAATGGGTTTTTTATCCGAGGGTACGCGAATAAATCACATCATTGACATCCCTAGTGAAGGTCGCCTAGCCTTGCCTCCTCCATGTAGCCTCGTCCTCATCAGAGCCGTACACCATAGATGAGGTGCTGCAACAAGCACATAACAAGAAGTTTTCGAGCCATAGCGGGAGCGAACGGTCGGAGGCGATAGCGAACGGAAGCTGGTGCGCCATATGTAGCGGATGAGGAGTGAAAGTCGCTTAGAGGGGGGTGGATAGGCGAAAAACTGAAATTTACAAACTTTAAGCACACTACAAGCCAGGGTTAGCGTTAGAATAAAATTCGAGTCCGAGAGAGAAAGGGGAAAACAAATCAACCAAGAAATTAAAGCGTATGACACGGTGATTTGTTTTACCGAGGTTCGGTTCCAATAAACCTAGTCCCCGTTGAGGTGGTCACAAAGACCGGGTCTCTTTCAACCGTTTCCCTCTCTCAAACGGTCACCTAGACCGAGTGAGCTTTCTCCTTAATCAAACAGGTCACTTAGGCCTGTTTGGTTCAGCTTTTTTCTGACCAGCTTTTCTGAAAATCTGGCTGTGGGGAGAATCTGGCTGTGGGGAGAATCTGAGTATCATTACGATTACGTGTGGAGGAAGATAAAGTTGTTCATAGGGCTTAGGATCTAGAAAGTGACAGATTCCTACTATTACAACGACTCAACCGATTATGTGTTTATGTTGATTTTAGATGGTTTTTGCCCCAATGATTTTTATAGAAGCTGGCTGAAAAGCTAAGCGTTTGGCAGTCCGCAGCAGCTTTTGGTGGCTAGAAGTTGCCAGAATCCGAAACAAACAGGCATGACCCCACAAGGACCACCACACAATTGGTGTCTCTTGCTTTGATTACAAGTCACTTGGAGAACAAGAATGAGGAAGAAGAAAGCCAACCAAGCAAACAAGAGCACAAGAAAACACAAATGATCCTCTCACAAGTCTAAATGCGCTAGAGTTGATTTTGAGACTTTGAGCGGATCGATCTCTTGAATTGTGTTTTTGGAGAGGTGTCTATTGCCCTTGTATTGAATGAGAAGTAGTGAATGCTTGGATGGTTGGAGTGGAGTTGGTTGGGGGGAACCACCAATTCAACCGTTGGGGAAGACTGCTGTAGATGGGCGCACCGGACAGTCCGGTGCGCCAGCCATGTTACCCAACTATTAGGGTTCTAACGGTTTCGACCATTGGAGCTCTGACTTCTTAGGGCACCGGACAGTCCGGTGCCGCACCGGACAGGCACTGTTCACTGTCCGGTGCGCCTTCTGGCGGCTGCTCTAACTCTGTGCGCACTGTTCGCGCACTTTAGCGCTTTTGCAGGTGTCCGTTGCAGTCGACCGTTGCGCTGTAGCCGTTGCTCCGCTGGCACACCGGACAATCCGGTGAATTATAGCAGAGCGGCTCTCCAAAAACCCAAAGGTGGCAAGTTTGAAGTCGTACGGCCCTGGGCACCAGACACTGTCTGGTGCGCCATAGGGTTCTCTTCGGTTTCTTTTGATCCTTTTATTTTGAACCCTAACTTTGATCTTTTTATTGGTTTGTGTTAAACCTTTAGCACCTGTAGAATATATAATCTAGAGCAAACTAGTTAGTCCAATTATTTGTGTTGGGCATTCAACCACCAAAATCATTTAGGAAAAGGTTTAACCCCTATTTCCCTTTCAATCTTCCCCTTTTTGGTGATTGATGCCAACACAAACCAAAGCATATAAGTGCAGAATTGAACTAGTTTGCATAAGGTAAGTGCAAAGGTTGCTTGGAATTAAACTAATTTTATAGTTTCATAGGATATGCATGGTTGCTTTCTTTTATTTAACATTTTGGACCACATTTGCACCACTTGTTTTGTTTTTGCAAATCTTTTGGAATATCTTTTCAAAGTCTTTTTTGCAAATAGTCAAAGGTATATAAATAAGATTTCGAGAAGCATTTTCAAGATTTGAAATTTTCTCCCCTTGTTTCAAATGCTTTTCCTTTGACTAAACAAAAGTCCCCCTGAATGAAATTCATCTCTTAGTTTTCAAGAGAGTTTTACCAATTGAAAAACATACCAATTTGAAAAAGGATCATACATATAGATACCAATTTTGAAAAATTCTTGAAAATTTTGACATTGGTGGTGGTGCGGTCCTTTTGCTTTGGGCTTAATATTACTCCCCCTTTGGCATTAATCACCAAAAACGGAGTCTTTTGAGAGCCCTTTTTACTTTCTCTCCCATTGGTACAAGTAAATATGAGTGAAGATTATACCAAATTTGGATAGTGATGTGAAGTGATGGTGAAGGTTAGATGATACCGATAGAGTGGAGTGGAAGCCTTGTCTTCGCCGAAAACTCCATTTCCCTTTCAATCTACGATTTAGCATAGAAATACACTTGAAAGCACATTAGTCGTAGACATAAAAGAGATATGATCAAAGGTATATAAATGAGCTATGTATGCAAAGTTTCAATCAAAGTTCTAAGAATCAAGTATATTTAGCTCATTCCTAAGTTTGGTAAAGGTTTTCTCATCTAATGGTTTGGTAAAGATATCAACTAGTTGTTATTTAGTGCTAACATAAGTAATCTCGATATCCCCTTTGTTGGTGATCCCTCAAAAAGTGATACCGAATGTCTATGTGTTTAGTGCGGCTGTGTTCAATGGGATTATCCGCCATGCGGATTGCACTCTCATTATCACATTGGAGAGGGACTTTGCTCAATTTGTAGCCATAGTCCCTGAGGGTTTGCCTCATCCAAAGTAATTGCGCACAACAATGGCCTGTGGCAATATACTCGGCTTCGACGGTAGAAAGAGCCACTGAGTTTTGTTTCTTTAAAGCCCAAGACACCAGGGATCTTCCTAAAAACTGTCAAGTCCCTGATGTGCTCTTCCTATCAATTTTACACCCTGCCCAATCAGCATATGAATATCCTATTAAATCAAAAGTGGATCCCTTGGGGTATCAAAGACCAAACTTAGGAGTATAACCTAAATATCTCATGATTCTTTTCACGGCCCTAAGGTGAACTTTCTTAGGATCGGCTTGGAACCTTGCACACATGCATACAAAAAGCATAATATCCGGTCGAGATGCACATAAATAGAGTAAAGATCCTATCATCGACCGGTATACCTTTTGATCTACGGATTTACCTCCCGTGTCGAGGTCGAGATGCCCATTAGTTCCCATGGGTGTCTTGATGGGTTTGGCATCCTTCATTCAAAACTTGGTAAGTATATCTTGAATGTACTTTGTTTGGCTTATGAAAGTGCCTTCTTGGAGTTGCTTGACTTGAAATCCTAAAAAATACTTCAGCTCCCCCATCATAGACATCTCGAATTTTTGAATCATGATCCTACTAAACTCTTCACAAGTAGATTTGTTTGTAGACCCAAATATGATATCATCAACATAAATTTAGCATACAAACAAATCCTTTGCAATAGTTTTAGTAAAGAGTGTAAGATCGGCTTTACCGACTTTGAAGCCATTAGTGATAAGGAAATCTCTTAGACATTCATATCATGCTCTTGGGGCTTGCTTGAGCCCATAAAGCGCCTTAGAGAGTTTGTAAACATGGTTAGGGTACTCACTATCTTCAAAGCCAAGAGGTTGCTCAACATAGACCTCTTCCTTGATTGGTCCATTGAGGAAGGCACTCTTCACGTCCATTTGATAAAGCTTAAAGCCATGGTGAGTAGCATAGGCAAGTAATATACGAATTGATTCAAGCCTAGCTAGGGTGCATAGGTTTCACCAAAATCCAAACCTTCGACTTGTGAATATCCCTTGGCCACAAGTCGAGCTTTGTTCCTTGTCACCACACCATGCTCATCTTGCTTGTTGCGGAATACCCACTTGGTTCCTACAACATTTTGGTTAGGACGTGGAACTAAATGTCATACCTCATTCCTCATGAAGTTGTTGAGCTCCTCTTGCATTGCCAACACCCAATCTGAATCTCTTAAGGCATCCTCTACCCTGTATGGCTCAATAGAGGAAACAAAAGAGTAATGTTCACAAAAGTGAGCGACTCGAGATCGAGTGGTTACCCCCTTATGAATATCGCCGAGGATGGAGTTCACGGGGTGATCTCTTTGAATCGCTTGGTGGACTCTTGGGTGTGGTGGTCTTTGACCCTATTCTTCTTGATCATCTTCCTTGTCTTGATCATTGTCATCTCCCCCTTGATCATTGTCCTCCTCTTGAGGTGGCTCATCTTCTTGATCTTCTTCTTCATTGTCTTGAGCCTGATCCTCATCTTGAGTTGGTGGAGATGCTTGATTTGAAGATGATAGTTGATATTGTGCTTGTGGAGGCTCTTCGGATTCCTTAGGACACACATCCCCAATGGACATGTTCCTTAGCGCGACGCACGGAGCTTCTTCATCATCTAGCTCATCAAGATCAACTTGCTGTACTTGAGAGCCATTAGTCTCATCAAACACAATGTCACAAGAAACTTCAACTAATCCAGTGGATTTGTTGAAGACTCTATATGTCGTTGTGTTTGAATCATATCCTAGTAAAAAGCCTTCTACAGCCTTAGGAGCAAATTTAGATTTTCTACCTCTTTTAATAAGAATAAAACATTTGCTACCAAAGACTCTAAAATATGAAACATTGGGCTTTTCCCGGTGAGGAGTTCATATGATGTCTTCTTGAGGATTCGGTGAAGGTAGAGCCGGTTGATGGAGTAGCAGGCGGTGTTAATCGCCTCGGCCCAAACCGGTCTGGAGTCTTGTATTCATCAAGCATGGTTCTTGCCATGTCCAGTACAGTTCTATTCTTCCTCTCCACTATACCATTTTGTTGAGGTGTGTAGGGAGAAGAGAACTCATGCTTGATGCCCTCCTCCTCAAGAAAGCCTTCAATTTGAGAGTTCTTGAACTCCGTCCCGTTGTCGCTTCTTATCTTCTTAATTCTCAATCCGAACTCATTTTGAGTCCGTCTCAAGAATCCCTTTAAAGTCTCTTGAGTTTGAGATTTTTCCTGCAAAAAGAATACCCAAGTGAAGCGAGAATAATCATCCACAATAACAAGACAGTACTTACTCCCGCCGATGCTTATGTAAGCTATCGGTCCGAATAGATCCATGTGGAGTAACTCCATTGGCCTATCTGTCGTCATGATGTTTTTGTGTGGATGGTGGGTACCAACTTGCTTCCCTGCTTGACATGCGCTACAAACCCTGTCTTTCACAAAATGAACATTTGTTAGTCCCAAAATGTGCTCTCCCTTTAGAAGTTTGTGAAGATTCTTCATCCCAACATGGGCTAGTCGGCGATGCCAGAGCTAACCCATATTAGTCTTAGCAATTAAGCAAGTATCGAGTTCAGCTCTATTGAAATCAACTAAGTATAGCTGACCCTCTAATACTCCCTTAAATGCTATTGAATCATCACATCTTCTAAAGACAGTAACACCTACATCTGTAAAAAGACAATTGTAGCCCATTTTGCATAATTGAGAAACTGAAAGCAAGTTGTAATCTAAAGAATCTACAAGAAAAACATTGGAAATGGAATGGTCAGGTGATATAGCAATTTTACCAAGTCCTTTGACTAAACCTTGATTTCCATCCCCGAATGTGATAGCTCTTTGGGGATCTTCGTTTTTCTCGTAGGAGGAGAACATCTTTTTCTCCCCTGTCATATGGTTTGTGCATCCGCTATTAATGATCCAACTTGAGCCCCCGGATGCATAATCCTGCAAAACAATTTTAGGCCTTGTTCTTAGGTACCCAAACAGTCTTGGGTCCTTTCACGTTAGAAACAAGCACCTTGGGTACCTAAACACAAGTCTTGGAGCCCTTGTGTTTGCCCCCAACATATTTGGAAATTATTTTGCCTGATTTGTTAGTAAGCACATATGAAGCATCAAAAGTTTTAAATGAAACATTAGGTTCATTTGATGCAGTAGGAGATTTCTTTTTAGGCATTTTAATATGAGTGGAATGCCTAGAGCTAGATGCCTCATTCTCGTATATAAAAGCATGATGGGAAACAGAATGATACTTCCTAGCATGAATTCTCCTAATCTTATGCTCAGGATAACCAGCAGGATATAAAATGTAACCCTCGTTATCCTGAGCCATGGGAGCCTTGCCCTTAACAAAATTAGACAATTTCTTGGAGGCATTAAGCTTGACATTGCTTCCCTGTTGGAAGCCAATGCTATCCTTAATGCCAAGGCGTCTCCCACTATAGAGCATGCTTCTAGCAAATTTAAATTTTTCATTTTCTATCTCATGCTCATTAATTTTACTAGTTAGTTGTGCTATGTGATCATTTTGTTGTTTAATTAAAGCTAGGTGATCATGAATAGCATCAACATTAATGTCTCTACATCTAGTACAAATGGTGACATGATCAACGCTAGATGTATATGGTTTGCAAGCATTTAATTCATCAATTTTAGCATTTAACATGACATTCTCATTTTTAAGATTGGAAATAGAAACATTGCAAACATTTAATTCTTTAGCCTTGGAAATCAACTTTTCATTCTCAGTTTTAAGGCTAGCAATTGATTCATTCAATTTATCAATCTTAGCACTTAAACTAGCATTATCATTTCTAAGATTTATAATTGAATCATGACAACCATTTGATTTTTCAACCTTAACAATTAAACTAACATTCTTAGTCTTAATGTTGGAGATGGTGTCATGGCAAATGCTAAGCTCTCTAGTTAAATTTTCACATTTTTCTATCTCCTAAGCATAAGCATTTTTTACCTTAACATGCTTTTTGTTTTCCTTAATGAGGAATTTCTCTTGGCTATCCAAGAGTTCATCCTTCTCATGAATAGAACCTATTAACTCATTTAATTTTTCTTTTTGTTGCATGTTGAGGTTGGCAAAAAGACTAAGCAAGTTTTCTTCATCATCACTAGAACTACCCTCATCACTAGATGTAGTATACTTGGGAGTGGCTCTAGCTTGTACCTTCTTTTTCTTGCCATCTTTTGCCATGAGGCATTTGTGGCCGACGTTGGGGAAGAGAAGTCCCTTGTTGACGGTGATGCTGGCGGCGTCCTCGTATGAGGAGTCAGTGGAGCTCATGTTGGAGTCCCATTCCCGACACATGTGGGCATCACCGCCCTTCTTCTTGTAGTATCTTTTCTTCTCCTTCTTCTTCCCTCTCTTGTCGTCGCCCCTGTCACTGTTACTAAATATAGGACATTTTGCAATAAAATGACTAGGCTTACCACACTTGTAGCACACCCTTTTGGAGCGGGGTTTGTAGTCCTTTCCCCTTCTTTGCTTGAGGATTTGGCGGAAGCTCTTAATGATGAGCGCCATCTCCTCGTTGTCGAGCTTGGAGGCGTCAATGGGGATTCTACTTGACGTAGATTCCTTCTTTTCTTCCTCCGTCACCTTGAATGCGATGGGTTGCACCTCGGGTGTGGAGGTGCCGCCTTGCTCCAAGTTGACGATATGTTTGGAGCCTTTGATCATCAATTCAAAGCTCACAAACTTCCCTCTAACCTCCTCGGGAGACATTAGCTTATATCTAGGATCACCACGAATTAATTGAACTTGTGTAGGATTACGAAAAACAAGTGATCTTAGAATAACCTTGACCATTTCATGGTCATCCCATTTTATGCTCCCGAGGTTGCGCACTTGATTCACCAAGGTTTTGAGCCGGTTGTACATGGCTTGTGGCTCCTCTCCTTGGTTGAGGACGAATCGACCGAGCTCCCTCTCGATCGTCTCCTGCTTGGTGATCTTTGTCACCTCATCCCCTTCGTGTGCGGTCTTTAGTACATCCCAAATCTCTTTGGCACTTTTTAGCCCTTGCACCTTATTATACTCCTCTCGACATAGAGAGGCGAGGAGTATAGTGGTGGCTTGGGAGTCAAAATGCCAAATTTGGGCGACCTCGTCCGAATCATATCCTTCATCCCTACGGATGGTACATGCGCTCCAAACTCAACAATATCCCAAATGCTTGCGTGGAGTGAGGTTAGGTGATGCCTCATTTTATCACTCCACATACAATAATCTTCACCGTCAAAAACTGGTGGTTTGCCTAATGGGCCAGAAAGTAAAGGAGTGTGTTTAGAAATGCGGGGATAGCATAGGGGAATCTTACTAAACTTCTTGCGCTCATGGCGCTTAGAAGTGACGGATGGAGCGTCGGAGCCGGAGGTGGAGGGCGACGAAGAATCGGTCTCGTAGTAGACCACTTTCTTCATTTTCTTCTTCTTGTCGCCACTCCGGTGCGACTTGACGCGAGGAGGTGATTCCTCCCTTCCTTTGGCGCCGGACTCCCTTGATGGAGCCTTCCTGTGGCTTGTGGCCGTTTCCATCTCCCTCTTGGCGTGATCTCCCGACATCACTTTGAGTTGTTAAACTCTAATGAAGCACCGTCCTTTGATACCAATTAAAAGTCACCTAGAGGGGGGTGGATAGGCGAAAAACTGAAATTTACAAACTTTAAGCACACTACAAGCCAGGGTTAGCGTTAGAATAAAATCCGAGTCCGAGAGATAGAGGGGAAAACAAATCAACCAAGAAATTAAAGCGGATGACACGGTGATTTGTTTTACCGAGGTTCGGTTCCAATGAACCTAGTCCCCATTGAGGTGGTCACAAAGACCGGGTCTCTTTCAACCCTTTTGAAAGGAAAATAGAGTCAAACCTATTCCTAAATGATTTTGGTGGTTGAATTGCCCAACACAGATAATTGGACTAACTAGTTTGCTCTAGATCATAAGTTCTACAGGTGCAAAAGGTTCAACATAAACCAATAAAAAGTCCAAGATAGGGTTCAAAAAGAAAGGAGCAAAGGAAACCGAAGGCTGTCCTGGTCTGGCGCACCGGACTGTCCGGTGCACAAGGGAGATCAACTCTGAACTGCTCAGCTTCGGGTTTTTGGAGAGCCACTCCGCTATAATTCACCGGACTGTCCGATTTAGCACCAGACTGTCCGGTGTAGCACCGGACTGTCCAGTGTGCCTTGTGGAGCAACGGCTACTGCGCCAACGGTCGTCTGCAAAAGTGAACAGTGAATGTAAACATTGCGCGGACAGTGCGCGCAGAGTCAGAGCAGGCGCTAGAAGGCGCACCGGATAGTGAACAGTGACTGTCCGGTGTCCCAATCTATCAGAGCTCCAATGGTCGAACCCTAACGATTGGGTGACGTGGCTGGCACACCGGACAGTGTCCGGTGGCGCACCAGACTGTCCGGTGTGCCCATCGACAGACAACCTCCCCAACGGCCATTTTGGTGGGTGGGGCTATAAATACCCCCAACCACCACACTTCAAGGCATCCAAGTTTTCAGCCATTGCATTCAATACAAGAGCTCTAGACTTCAATCCAAGACACAAAACAAAAGATCAAATCCTCTCCAAGTCCCAATCTCATTCCAAAGACTTAGTGGCTTGTGTGAGAGAGAGAGACATTTGTGTTCATTTGAGTTCTTGTCGCTTGGATTGCTTTTCATCTTCCTCCATTCTTGTTCTCAAGCAACTTGTAATCAAGCAAGAGACACCAAGTTGTGGTGGTCCTTGTAAGGGGTCTAAGTGACCCGTTGATTAAGGAGAAAAGATCACTCGGTCTAGGTGACCGTTTGAGAGAGGGGAAGGGTTGAAAGAGACCCGGTTTTGTGACCACCTCAACGGGGAGTAGGTTTGCAAGAACCGAACCTCGGTAAAACAAATCACCGTGTCATTCGCTCTATTTCTTGGGTTGATTTGTTTTTGCTCTCTCTTTCGGACTCGATTATATTTCTAACGCTAACTCGGCTTGTAGACTGTGCTTAAAGTTTATAAATTTCAGATTTGCCTATTCACCCCCCTCTAGACGACTTTCAATTGGTATCAGAGCCCGGTACTTCATTAGAGTCTAACCACTCGAAGTGATGTCGGGAGCATCCGCCAAGAGGGAGATCGGGACCGGTGGCGACAAGTCCGCAAACTCGAGGGAGTCCGACCACAAGCACAAGGAGGAATCATCTTCCTCCATCAAGACACAACGAAGAGGTGACAAGAAGAAGATGAAGAAAGTAGTCTACTACGAGACCGACTCTTCGTCACCCTCCACCTCCGGCTCCGAATCGGCATCCGCCACTTCTAAGCGCCATGAGCGCAAGAAGTACAGTAAGATGCCCCTCCGCTATCCTCGCATTTCTAAACGCACTCCATTACTTTCCGTCCCATTAGGCAAACCACCGGTTTTTGACAGTGAAGATTATTCTATGTGGAGTGATAAAATGAGGCATCACCTAACCTTACTCCACAAAAGCATATGGGATATTGTTGAGTATGGAGCGCAGGTACCGAAGGAAGGGGACAAGGACTATGATTCGAAGGAGGTCGACCAAATCCGGCACTTCAACTCCCAAGCCACTACTATACTCCTCGCCTCTCTAAGTCGAGAGGAGTATAATAAGGTGCAAGGGTTGAAGAGTGCCAAAGAGATTTGAGACGTGCTCAAGACAGCGCAGAAGGAGATGAGGTGACCAAGATCACCAAGCAGGAAACGATCGAGGTGGAGCTCGGTCGATTCATGCTCAACCAAGGGGAGGAGCCACAAGCCATGTACAACCGACTCAAAACCTTGGTGAATCAAGTGCTCAACCTCGGGAGCACAAAATGGGATGACCATGAAATGGTCAAGGTTATTCTAAGATCACTTGTTTTTCTTAATCCTACACAAGTTCAATTAATTCATGGTGATCCTAGATATAAGCTAATGTCTCCCGAGGAGGTTATAGGAAAATTTATAAGCTTTGAATTGATGATCAAAGGCTCCAAACAAATCACCGAGCGAGGCGCCACCTCCACACCCGAGGTGCAACCCATCGCATTCAAAGCGACGGAGGAGAAGAAAGAAGAGTCTACGTCAAGTAGGCTCCCCATCGACGCCTCCAAGTTCGACAACGAGGAGATGGCGCTCATCATCAAGAGCCTCCGTCAAATCCTCAAGCAAAGGAGGGGGAAAGATTACTAGCCCCGCTCCAAGAAAGTTTGCTATAAATATGGTAAGCCCAGTCATTTTATTGTTAAATGTCCATTATCTAGTGATAGTGACAGGGGCAACGACAAGAAGGGAAAGAGGAAGGAAAAGAAGAGATACTACAAGAAGAAGGGCGGCGATGCCCACGTGTGTCGAGAGTGGGACTCCGATGAGAGCTCCACCGACTCCTCCTCCGACGAGGATGCCGCCAACATCGCCTATAAATAGATGAACAGTACCCCCGTACTGTTCGCGCTATCTTGTAATCGCTCGCGCGCAACACTTGGATTTTTGCCTTCTATCAAGGCAAAGGTATAAATATAATTAAATATTGTATTTAAATATTCATGTTTGTATAATGGAACATATGAATGATATTATGTGTTTGTTCGTGTTATCTTTCATGTTTCATATGTTTCATCTTTCATTATCTTATAATCGTGATGATGAAGGTATGTCCTTCAAAACCTTCGTTCGAAGATCGTTATATCCTAAGGGAAATAATGTTTCGAAGGACGAAGGACTTTAACATTTAATACTTCATGTTGCCTTGTTCTTGATTCATAGCATTTGAGAACAACTCCCCAACATTGGCGCCCACCTTCGGTGAACTCACTTCCACTTTTGAGCTGATGGCTTCATCCAACATCCAAGCTGAAGCTGCTTCGGCTACGAAGCTGGTGCTCCCAGTAACAGGTGGTTCATGCTCAGAACCAGCCAACAAGAAGCAGAAGAAGGAGGATCAGAGAAGAGTACAACATGTTGGGGTGCAGGGACCCTTCATCAAGACAAAATGGTCCCACATCCCAATCACCTTCTCCCAGGAGGACCTTCAGCTCAAGGATTATCCTCATAATGATGCTATGGTCATATCTTATGTCATCAAGGGATTTCTGGTCCACAATGTTTTGGTTGATACAGGCAGTGCAACTGACATCATATTTGCTAAGGCCTTCAGACAGATGCAAGAGCCAGAGGACATGATTCATGATGCTACACACCCTCTTTGTGGCTTCGGAGGAAGGCAAATTGTAGCACTCAGCAAGATCACAATGCCAGTAACCTTTGGATTTGTCCACAACACAAGGACTGAACAGGTTGTGTTTGATATTGTTGACATGGAATATCCTTACAATGCAATCATTGGTTGTGGGACACTTAATGCTTTCGAAGCAATTCTTCATCCAACATACCTATGCATGAAGATACCTTCGAAACAAGGGCCTATTGCAATTCATGGAAGTCAGGAAGCTACCAGAAAGGCTGAGGGAAATTGGACAGACTCAAAAGCCATCCACAATATAGATGGAGCTGAAGCTTGTGAGCAGTACAAGTACAGAAGAGAGAAGGCCGCTTCGACTGATCAGCCGAAGCCCATGCTTCTGTGTGAAGACATAGCAGAGCAGAAGGTACTGCTGGGGTCTCAATTATCTGAAGAGCAGGAAAAAACTTTGATAAGGTTTTTATTCAACAACAAAGATGTTTTTGCATGGTCAGCCAACGATCTCTGTGGTGTCAACAGGGATGTCATTGAACATTCACTCAATGTCGATCCATCCTTTAGGCCCAGAAAGCAAAGGCTTCGGAAAATGTCTGATGATAAAGCCGAAGGTGCTCGGAATGAAGTAAAAAGACTTCTCAGTGCTGGTGTCATCAGAGAAGTAAAATATCCAGAGTGGCTAGCCAATACTGTTATGGTGAAGAAGGCCAATGGCAAATGGAGAATGTGTATTGATTTTACGGATCTCAACAAGGCCTGTCCGAAGGACGAATTTCCATTACCAAGGATAGACTCTCTTGTGGATGCAGTAGCTTCGTCAGAACTTATGAGTCTTCTGGATTGCTACTCAGGATATCATCAAATATGGATGAAGAAGGAAGATGAGCCGAAGACTAGCTTCATAACTCCCAGTGGAACCTATTGCTATCTTCAGATGCCTGAGGGGCTCAAAAATGCTGGAGGCAGTTTCAGCAGGATGACGGCCAAGGTCCTTCATTCCCAGATAGGCAGAAATTTGCTAACATATGTTGATGATATCATAGTAAAAAGCACGAAGCAAGAAAATCATATCACTGATCTACAAGAAACATTTGCTAATTTCAGACAAGCTGGCCTGAAATTAAATCCTGAAAAGTGTGTCTTTGGAGTGAAGAAGGGCAAGTTCCTTGGTTGTCTGGTTTCGACGAAGGGGATTGAAGCTAACCCAAGCAAGATTGAAGCTATCCTTCGAATGGAACCACTGAGCACAAAGAAGGGGGCCCAACGGTTGGCAGGAAGATTGGCTTCATTGAATAGATTTATATCTAGATCAGCAGAAAGAAACTTGCCATTCTTTGAAATACTAAAGTCAGCCGAAGTCTTTCAGTGGGGCCCAGCTCAACAGAAAGCCTTTGAAGAGCCGAAGAAATACTTGATTGATATAACTGAAAGGGAATTAGGCTTACACCTAGTCCCTAAATAATTTTGGTGGTTGAATTGCCCAGCACAAACAATTGGACTAACTAGTTTGCTCTAGTATATAAGTTATACAGGTGCAAAAGGTTCACACTCAGCAAATAAAAAGATCAAGTTTTGGATTCAACAAAGGAGCACAGAGGCAACCGAAGGCACCTCTGGTCTGGAGGCACCGGACTGTCCGGTGTACACCGGACAGTGTCCGGTGCGCCACCGGACAATGTCCGGTGCACCAGAGGACTCCAACTCAAACTCGCTACCTTCGGGAATTCCCAGAGGCGACTCCGCTATAATTCACCGGACTGTCCGGTGTACACCGGACAGTGTCCGGTGCTCCAAGGAAGAGCGGCCTCCGGAACTCGCCAGCGTCGGGAAACAGCAACGGCTGCTCCGCTATAATTCACCGGACATGTCCGGTGTAACTGCGGGGCAACGGCTACTTCGCGCCAACGGTCACCTGCAACAGCAATTAATGCGCGTCAGAGCACGCAGAAGTCAGGCACGCGCGTAGTGGCGCACCGGACACTCTACAGTACATGTCCGGTGCGCCACCGGACATCCCGGCGGGCCCAGAAGACAGAGCTCCAACGGTCGAATTCCCAACGGCCTGGTGACGTGGCTGTCGCACCAGACATGTCCGGTGTGCACCGGACTGTCCGGTGCACCATACGACAGACAGATTTCACCAACGGCTAGATTTTGGTTGGTGGCTATAAATACCACCCCAACCGGCCACTTCAAGGTGTGGGAGCCCAAGCAACATTCCAAGTCATATAGTTGACATACTCAAGCCCTCCCAACCACACATATTCATTGATTCATCCTATACATAAGATTTAGACCACTACAACCAACACAAGTGCCACAAAAGAGAGAGCAAGCAAAAGAGAGCTACTCTTTTGAGTTTAGCACTAGTGCCTTGTGAGATTCATTGAGAGATAGTGTGTGCTACATCTTTGTGTTCATTTGTGCGTGGAGTATTGACTCCCATCGAACTTCCTCCAAAGTTTTGGAGGCTTGTAAAAGCTAGCAAGAGACACCAAAGAGTGTGGTGGTCCTTGTGGGATCGAGAGTGATCCTTGAGAAGAAGAAGAGCTCACCGATCCTTGTGTGATCGGGGGAGAGAGGGAAAGGGTTGAAAAAGACCCGTCCTTAAGTGGACTCCTCAACGGGGACTAGGCCTTCGAGGGCCGAACCTCGGTAAAACAAATCACCCGTGTCCATTGTGTTTATTGCTTGTGATTTGTTTGTTTTCCCTTGCTCTAAGTTTTCTTGCACCATTATTAGCTAATTTCATTTGGTGTTGCTTCAAGTTAAATTTCCATTTAGTGAAGCAACACGTTGCAAGAAAGAACTTGTTCTAGTGCTCTTCTCATCTAAGGGTTCTTGCTTTGGTATTCTATAACTTATTAGTTGTATTGATTTATCTCTCCCGCATTATTTAGCAATACTCTTTTCGAGCAAGAACTTAGTTTCTATTCTCCGATATTTGTATATCTTGTTCTAACCACTAATCAAGGGATCTAGTTGGGGGATAAAGTTTTAATTTTCAGGTTCCGCCTATTCACCCCCCCTCTAGGCGACTTTCAATTGGTATCAGAGCTAGGCACTTTATCTTGAGTCTAACAACTCGAAGTGATGGCTCGTAGAAGATCCCAAAAGAACAAGAAGACCCAAGAGAACAAGGAGGTAACTCTTGAGATATTACTTTCCGATTGTTCTAATTATGATTCATGGTCTACTAGAGTAATAAATGCTTTTAGAACGGTAGATCCACAATTAGAACAAATTTTAGACAAAAGTATCTTCCCTCCTAGTTATAACGGAAAAATTGTCTCCGAGGAGGATCAAAGATGTTTTCGGTTAAACTACCTAGCTTTTGACATCTTAAGCAATTCTCTTAGCAAAGAAGATTATCGTGCCTTCATATCGAATTATGACGAATCAATCCATGATGCGCATGATATTTGGACTAGAATTAAAAGCAAATTTAATGAGTCCAAACATGATAGTTCATTTTGTGCTTCTACTTCCTTTGGTATTTGTGATACTAACCCTTGCAAGGAAGAAGAAGAAAATGAACGGAGGAGACCAAATGATGAATCCACCTCTCCAAGAGGTTTGTCTTCCCATTTCGATTCCCACATATGTTGTGTGGCTAATGCAAATGATAGCGGAAGCACAAATGAGGATGAAGAGGAAGAAAGAAGCTTTGTGCAACTCTACGCTCGCCTAAGCCAAGAAGATAAGGCGGTCATGCTCAAACTTCTAGAAAGAGCGAGAGAGCAAAGCGAAGCTCGTCAAAGGCTAGAAGATATTCTCTCCATGAAAATGCTACACTTTGACGAGTTGACTAAAGAACATGAGGAGCTAAAGTGCTCTCATGTTGATTTGGTCCAAAGGTATGAAACTAGTTCAATTGAGCAAGATAACGCTTTACATTGTATCGCTCAATTAGTAAATAGGAATACCTTGCTTAAGGACCAAGTAGAAAAGCTAAAAGTTGAAAATCTAGCTTTTCAAGATAAATATGATATGCTCATATGTTCTCATGAAAATCTTATGGATGATCATATCATGTTAAACATTGCTCATGAGGTTGTGATAGAAAATTTAAAATCCCAACAACCTCACTCATGCACATGTATTCAAATTGATACTATATTACCATGTGCTAATGCTTGTTGTCCGTCGACAAGCAAATCTTCCTTTGAGCTAGAATTTGCAGGAACAAACGATGATTCATATCAAAAGCTCAAGGAAGAAAATGAGAGGCTAAAGATGAGCTTGACACAACTAAAAGGGAAATGCATTGCCCAACCTTCTCAAGATAACCGTGATCACATGGTGAAGAAGCTTGAGACGAGAACAATCGTGGCATGCACTACATCTCTTAAAGAAAATGTCAAGGATTTGAGGATTACCAAGAGGAAGAAACAAAAGATGAAATTCAACACCTCCTCCAAAAGCCTCAACCACGCCTCCACAAAAGGTAACATCCAAGGTAATGATCAAGCCACACTTCACATTAAGAGGTGTAGTGAATGCTTTGAAGAGGGGCACTTGATTAGGTCATGTCCCTACATTAAAAATGGCTTGATTATTAAGGATAATAGACTTTGTTTTAAATGCTCCAAGAAGGGACACTTGCTTAGATCTTGTCCCCATTTAAAACAAAAAGGCATAGGGTTAGAAAAGAAAGTTTTTACTAACCATGTAGCAGGCGACAAACAAGGAAAGAAGAAAACTTCAAAACTTGAAAAACGCCTATGCTACACATGCCGAAAGAAGGGACATCAATGCAAGGATTGTCCCATTGGTAACAATTCCACTCCTAGCTTGTCAATTAATTCTCATGTAACTAGGCAACCCAAAATTGTAACTTGTGCTAGAAAGGTAATGAGTTTACCTAGTGCTAACACAAAGGACTCTTGGGTTCCTAGATCCTTGTTGACTAACCGTGATGGACCCATCAAGCGATGGGTACCAAAATATGCTTGACAAGCTTTGCAGGAGAAAGAGATGACATGAAGCCTTGAGGTGCTTGAGAGAGTCCATTCAATTCTTATCAACTCAAGCTATCAATCTTCAATGATCTATATCCGTGATTGACTCAAGGTTATTTTTCAAATTACTATGTCTTAAACTCATATCATCTCGAGGAAGGTATTGATGTTGTAGGAAATAAAGAGTTATCATGTGCCAAAAATCAAGGTCTACAACATGGAGGAAAGTTAAAGGATGGTAACTTCTATGCTTTTAAATGCAAGTATTTTAAACTATCATTTCTTATGTGTCTTGTGTAGTCACATAGAAATATATATAAGACTTCAAATATCTTTAAATTTTACTTACCATTCTTTGAAGAATTTCCTCTCATATGGTAGATTGCACATTCATCATTTCCATACTATGGCAATCTACATGCTCTAATTTGTTGCAAGTATATCATGGCATGTTCTTCCCCTAATTATCTATTTATTGCCGTGATTCTAGATATAGAGAGATATTTCATGTTCTTAAAAGAATAAGGTGTCATGTAAAGAATTCAAATCCTTAGGACTCTTGTAAAAGGAAAACTCTCTCTATAACTAGAATAGTGAGACTAATGATTTTTATCTAAGTAACCTAAGTAGTCTCACTTGTAGAGAATAAGTTTCTCTTTGGAAGCATGTAATCTAACATGAAAAGAAAAATCAATCCAAATGTTTTATGATGTATTTTTACTTGCTCAAATTGGATATGATTCTTTTACATTTATCGCTTTCCAAATCATGAATTAGATTTATTCCTATAATCTCAAAGGGTTATTTATGCTTGTTTTATGAGTTAAAATTGAGCATAACATCATCTATGGATAATCTAGTTCATACTATGGAGTATCCATGTTTTGGTAATCTAGCTTCTCACTCCTTATCAAAATGATTACAAAAATGGAAACTAGTGCTTGTGTTGCTACTAACATTTCTCTTGAGTTCAATTATGAAAATCTACAAGAAAGAAAGTGCACAAGCCTCATGGGTTGATCTTCACCCAAAGGAAGAAAGCAAAGGTATGGGAACTCATCTTCTTAAGTTTGGTTCCCATCTCAATGGGTATTTAATCTAAATTATCATATTCTACCTTGAGGAATAGATTCTTTATTGGACCGAAATTAACTAAGTGTGCATTCAATATCATTTTCATAAATGCGCTTGTCCATTAGAATCTAATTCATGCCTTTGCTATATCCATTCTCATATTGATGCGCTTCTAAGTCATGATAATAAATTCAATATGAAAAAGTAAAATTCCTTTGATTGGTCAAAAATGATTAAAAAAGGTGCTCATTCCTCTTTTCTGTTAATGTGCACTAACATTAAGGAATTTACTTCATGTCTATGTGACTCATGGATGATGAATTATGCTTATTTCCTATCTAATGTAATCATCCTTCACCATATACTCCCTTGCGCTATTAACATGTCTCTTAAGTATTTTAAATAAGTTTGGAAGGAAAAAGAGACAAATACAAAGGGGGACACTCAAATAAAAAAAAAGAACATCAAGGACAACAACACCTACTTGGACAATAAGGTCTTCACAACAATCAATGGTGTGGTTGTGAGTATTCTAAATCCTTTCATAATGAGAATGCTAGGCTTAAGTTGTTTATTGCAAAATTTATGAGCCTTGATCAAGATGTATAAGGCTTCTCCCTATTTGTCTTTAAAGAAAATGCATCCATGCATATCTTTAAGGGAAGTCTATTCTTATATCTTGATTTTGTTGAGACTATTGCTTTATCTCAGTAATTTCATATAGTCTCTTGCATGAGAATAAGTTTCTCATGAAATTTGCTACTATTTTTTTTGTCTTTCACTCTAAAGTAGCATATTTGCTGGATTCTCCTACTCTAAGCTTAATTGATAATCTAATGCGTATGTTGTTCTTTTGATCACATATGTTATTTGTTTGATCATTGAATAACTTCAATCAACAATCATGCTTCTTAGTGCCGTATATACTTCGATATCTCTTGATATGCACTAAGTTAAAAGGAGAATTCATGATACATTTATGCAACTTGTGATCCATTTGATATATGCTAACAATAAACTTGAAAAGATCACTAGTTGTAGAACTCTCTCTTGTGCAAAATATTTTCATATATTGTCATTGAGTATAGGTCTTAAGCATCTAAAGACTAAGGACAAAGCACAATGAAGAGAGCGTCCCTATGTAGAGGTACAAAAAGGTAAAACTATCTCCTTTCATTTAAACTTGTACCTAAATCCTCCTTTTCTATACATTCTTTGCATATCTTGTATAAAAGGAAGAGAAAGCATGTCCATGTATTATCCCTGCTTCATACCTAGTTTATTTTCCCAAGATTCATTCCTGCTTTAGTGCATCTCTGGTAAAACTAGATGAAGTACTTTTATTGTCAAAGAGTTTAAAGCTTAACCTTGTAACGAGGATAAGCTGCCTTTGTTTCAAAGGTGGATGGTCCTTAAGTCTCTTTGAAATCCTTAAGGGAAAATGCTTAAATTATTTACAACATGCTTTCATAAGTGCATAAATTGTCATGAGCATCACACTTATACTATGACACAGTGCACTTCTCATTCTGTATGATATAGATATGTTCTCATTTACCTAATTATGTGCAATTGGTATTTGAGGCCAAAAATATGTTTTCCTCTCGCACATATTTAGGGGGAGCAATCTATGTTATATAGAACTATGATCATGCTTAATTTGATATATCCTCTTGATCATATCTCTTTTATATGCTATGACTAATGTGTTTTCAAGTAAATTTCAAACCAAGTCATAGGTACATTGAAAGGGAATTGGAGTCTTCGGCGAAGACAAAGCTTCCACTCTACTCTATCGATATTATCTACCCTTCGCCGTCACTCCACAATGTCTCTCCATCTTTGGTATAATCTTCACTCATATGTTTTATTTGCCAAAGGGGAGAAAATAGTTAGGAAAAGGGCCTATATTTCATTCTAAGTATCCGTTTTTGGCGATTCATGCCAAAGGGGGAGAAAGTATTGGCCCCAAAGCAAAAGGACCGCACCACCACCCTAATTTTAAAAATTGATGATTTTCAATTGGTAAATTTCAAATTAGTATCTCTTTGAGTTCTAAAGGGGGATCAAGTAGTATTTTCAAAATTGATGTCTTAAAACCCTCTTGAACTCTAAGAGGAGAATTTATTTGAGGGGGAGTTTTGTTTAGTCAAAGGAAAAGCATTTCAAACAAAAGGAGAAAAGTTCAAATCTTGAAAATGCTTCTCAAAATCTTATTCATTTACCTTTGACTATCTTGCAAAAGGACTTTGAAAAGAATTTACAAAAGGATTTGCAAAAACAAAACATGTGGTGCAAATGTGGTCCAATATGTTAAAAATAAAGAAACAATCCATGCATATCTAGTAAGTATTTATATTGGCTCAATTCCAAGCAACCTTTGCACTTACCTCATGCAAACTAGTTCAATTATGCACTTCTATATTTGCTTTGGTTTGTGTTGGCATCAATCACCAAAAAGGGGGAGATTGAAAGGGAATTAGGCTTACACCTAGTCCCTAAATAATTTTGGTGGTTGAATTGCCCAACACAAACAATTGGACTAACTAGTTTGCTCTAGTATATAAGTTATACAGGTGCAAAAGGTTCACACTCAGCAAATAAAAAGATCAAGTTTTGGATTCAACAAAGGAGCACAGAGGCAACCGAAGGCACCTCTGGTCTGGAGGCACCGGACTGTCCAGTGTACACCGGACAGTGTCCGGTGCGCCACCGGACAATGTCCGGTGCACCAGAGGACTCCAACTCAAACTCGCTACCTTCGGGAATTCCCAGAGGCGACTCCGCTATAATTCACCGGACTGTCCGGTGTACACCGGACAGTGTCCGGTGCTCCAAGGAAGAGCGGCCTCCGGAACTCACCAGCGTCGGGAAACAGCAACGGCTGCTCCGCTATAATTCACCGGACATGTCCGGTGTACACCGGACTGTCCGGTGTAACTGCGGGGCAACGGCTACTTCGCGCCAACGGTCACCTGCAACAGCAATTAATGCGCGTCAGAGCACGCAGAAGTCAGGCACGCGCGTAGTGGCGCACCGAACACTCTACAGTACATGTCCGGTGCGCCACCGAACATCCCGGCGGGCCCAGAAGACAGAGCTCCAACGGTCGAATTCCCAACGGCCTGGTGACGTGGCTGTCGCACCGGACATGTCCGGTGTGCACCGGACTGTCCGGTGCACCATACGACAAACAGCTTTCACCAACGGCTAGATTTTGGTTGGTGGCTATAAATACCACCCCAACCGGCCACTTCAAGGTGTGGGAGCCCAAGCAACATTCCAAGTCATATAGTTGACATACTCAAGCCCTCCCAACCACACATATTCATTGATTCATCCTATACACAAGATTTAGACCACTACAACCAACACAAGTGCCACAAAAGAGAGAGCAAGCAAAAGAGAGCTACTCTTTTGAGTTTAGCACTAGTGCCTTGTGAGATTCATTGAGAGATAGTGTGTGCTACATCTTTGTGTTCATTTGTGCGTGGAGTATTGACTCCCATCGAACTTCCTCCAAAGTTTTGGAGGCTTGTAAAAGCTAGCAAGAGACACCAAAGAGTGTGGTGGTCCTTGTGGGATCGAGAGTGATCCTTGAGAAGAAGAAGAGCTCACCGATCCTTGTGTGATCGGGGGAGAGAGGGAAAGGGTTGAAAAAGACCCGTCCTTAAGTGGACTCCTCAACGGGGACTAGGCCTTCGAGGGCCGAACCTCGGTAAAACAAATCACCCGTGTCCATTGTGTTTATTGCTTGTGATTTGTTTGTTTTCCCTTGCTCTAAGTTTTCTTGCACCATTATTAGCTAATTTCATTTGGTGTTGCTTCAAGTTAAATTTCCATTTAGTGAAGCAACACGTTGCAAGAAAGAACTTGTTCTAGTGCTCTTCTCATCTAAGGGTTCTTGCTTTGGTATTCTATAACTTATTAGTTGTATTGATTTATCTCTCCCGCATTATTTAGCAATACTCTTTTCGAGCAAGAACTTAGTTTCTATTCTCCGATATTTGTATATCTTGTTCTAACCACTAATCAAGGGATCTAGTTGGGGGATAAAGTTTTAATTTTCAGGTTCCGCCTATTCACCCCCCTCTAGGCGACTTTCAACAACAACATTAACTCCACCTGCGCCAGGGGCCCCGTTACTATTGTATGTGGCAGCTTCGCACTCTGCAGTAAGTGCGGCGCTTGTGCAGGAAAAATTCGATGGACAAATCAAGAAGCAAGCCCCAGTATACTTTGTCTCCAAAGTTCTAAGCTTATCAAAGAAAAATTATACAGAATTGGAGAAGGTGTTGTATGCTGTCTTAATGGCCTCCAGGAAGCTTCGGCATTATTTTCAAGCATTCCATATAATTGTTCCTTCGTCACAGCCTCTGAAGGACATCATGAGGAACAGAGAAGCTACTGAAGGATTGGAAAGTGGGCTGTGGAACTCAACGAATTCAGCATTGATTATGTGCATAGATCCTCGATTCAGTACCAGGCGCTAGCAGACTTTATCGCTGACTGGACACCAGGGGCTTAGGAAGAAGAAGCAAATAAAGATGCCGAAGCTTGGACGGTGTTTTGCGACGGTTCTTGAGGAACCTTCAGGGCAGGTGCGGATGCTGTCTTAGTTGCACCTTCCAAAGTCAGAACATGCTACACAATAAAGCTTGACTTTAGCTGCACAAATAATATTGCTAAATACGAAGCTTTGCTTTTAGGGCTTCGGAAGTTAAAAGCAATGGGGATAAGAAGGGCGGTCCTTAAAACCGATTCCCAAGTTATTTCTGGTCATGTTGACAAGAGTTGCAGGGCAAGAGACCCGAATCTTGAGAAATACCTGGACACAGTACGAAGGCTTGAAGCTTCTTTCGAAGGGTTTTCTGTTAAGAATATTCCACGAGGAGAAAATGAGCATGCTGAACTGCTAGCCAAGTCAGCGGCACAGGGGCTGCCTCTACCTTCGGAAGTATTTTTTGAAACAATAAGAGCACCTTCGGTGGAACTCCTCGAAAGAGCAGTGCTCACTATATCTCCTCTTCATAGTGAAGATTGGAGGACTGAGATTATATCTTTCCTCCAAGGTAATTGTCTTTTAGATGACGAAGCTTATAATAAGAGAATGGAGGCAAGAACAAGACCATATGTAATAATAGAAGGGGAGTTTTACAAGCATGGAGTCTGCTCTCCACTTCTTAAGTGTTTATCTAGAGTCGAAGGTATAGAGCTGATGAAGGAGATACATGCAGGATTATGTGGATCTCACATTGGGTCAAGGCCTTTGCTAGGAAAAGTTTTTCGACAAGGATTTTACTGGCCGAAGGTAGCTTCGGATGCAGCAGAGCTAGTCCAAAAGTGTGAAGGCTGTCAAAAATGTGCAAGAGACCAGAAGCAACCTGCATCTCTTACTCAATTAATACAACCCACTTGGTCGTTGCAAAGATGGGGTCTTGATTTGCTAGGCCCACTTCCACCAGCATAAGGCAATTTAAAATATGTTGTGGTGGCGGTAGAATATTTTTCTAAGTGGATTGAGGCAAAGCCGTTAGCCACGATAACTTCGGTCACAGTCCAGAAGTTTTTCTGGCAAAATATTGTTTGTCGCTTCGGTGTGCCGAAGGCTATCACAGTAGATAATGGAACACAGTTTGATGCCGAAGCTTTCATGGAATTCTGTGATCAGATTGGCATGAAGATCCATTTTGCATCAGTCAGACATCTAGAGTCAAATGGACTTGTCGAAAGGGCAAATGGCATCATAATGATGGGAGTAATGAAGTTAATCTTCAATCAGCCCAGAGGAAAATGGCCAGACGAGTTGAGTAAAGTGGTGTGGAGCCACAACACAACAGTATCAAGGTCAACAGGTTTTACACCATTCAAGTTATTATTTGGTGACGAAGCAATAACTCCAAAAGAAGCTAAGGCAGGGTCAATCAGAACAGTAGCTTCGGTAGAGGACGAAGCTGATTATTCTGTGGCAAAAGATGCTATAGAAGGGACCATACTTCAGGCTATGGAGAATATCAATAAATACCAAGCCGAAACAATAAAATGGCGTGACAGAAAGGTTCGGCTAAAAAATATTAGGCCAGGGCATTTGGTGCTTCGAAGAGTGGTCAATCCTGTCGGCGTTTCGGACCCGGGGGGTCCCTGGACCGACTAGTAAATTTTGTCGCTGCGTGTCCCTGCCCAGATGGGTTGGTGCGAGATGGAACACAAGGGGAAAATGAGCCTTGTATTATCCTGCACCAGGGTGCTCGTAGTAGGGGTTACAAGCGTTGCGAGATAGCGAGAGCGGGAGAGTGAGTAGGAGAGAGCGAGAGAGAGAGATGGTCAGGCCCTGCCTGTCTTCTCCCGTCCCTTTCATCGTGCGGCTACCTGTCCTCCTGCCGTCCCCCCTTTTTTCCTGGACATCCCCTTTTATAGACATAAGGAGATAGCCCAGCTGTACAATGGGGGTGTAGCTATGTGCTACGTGGCCAGCGGGGAAGTGCTTGGTCACTATGCTCGTGTTAACGTGTCCATTGGAGAAGTGCGTGAGCCTTGTAGAAGCACAGCTGTCGGTGCTGCATGGATCTTGCTGACGTCTCCTTGCTTCCGTAGGGGGCTTGAGAACCACCGACATCATGGACGCACGCGGGGAACCATCATTGCCTGTTACCGGGGCAAGCTAGATGGGACGCCAGTCTTGTTCCTTCGTAGCCCGAGCTAGCTAGGAGTAGGGTAATGATGTATCCCTTGTGTCACGGTCGATCTGAGCCTGAGGTCGGGCGAGGCGGCGGCTCATCCGAGGCCGAGGCTGAGGCCGAGGCCCAGGGTCGGGCGAGGACGTCACTCTCCCCGAGACCGAGGCTGAGGCCGAGCCCTGGGGTCGGACGAGGCGGAGATCCCCTCCCGAGGCCGAGGCCTAAGGTCGGGCGAGGTGGAGCTTCCTGTTGCGCCCGAGGCTGAACTTGGCTGTTGTCGGTTTTTCCCGGGTGGTTGGCACAGCAGCTAGAGCGGGGTGGGCGGCGCTGTTTTCTGTCAGATCGGTCAGTGAAAGGGCGAAGCGACTGCGGTCACTTCGACCTTATCGACTGAGGCACGCGTGTCAGGATAAGGTGTCAGGCGATCCCAGCATTAAATGCGCATGCAATATGGTCGGCTGGTAAGGCGATTTGGCTAGGGTTGCTTGCACGACAAGGCTTGCCTTTGGCTGAGCCGAGGGTGTGCTCACTGCCTGAGGAGACCCTCGGGCGAGACGTGAATCCGTCCGGGACTACTGTTCCACCCGGGGCCGGGCTCAGCCGAGGCGAGATCGCGTCCCTTGGTAGACGAAGCTTTGACTTTGACCTGAACTATTGGTCTTCATGGTTTGCTTTGAAGATGTTTACCAGCCGTGTTTAGGAGTATTGGGGGTACCCCTAATTACGGTACCCGACAGTAGCCCTCGAGCCTCGAAGGGAGTGTAGGCACTCGCTTGGAGGTTCTGCCGGATTTTTGCGAGGGGACCAATCTTTCTCGGTTATGTTTCATTCCGGTGGGTGCGCGCGAGCGCACCCGCCGGGTGTAGCCCCCGAGGCCTCGGAGGAGTGGTTTAACTCCTCTGAGGTCTTAATTCTTGTTGTGATGCCTCGGTCGGCCTGGTTGTTCCCTCATGCGGCCTGGCCGCAGCCCGGGTGCATGGTCAGGCTCCGAGTTTTCGAGCTGGTTTGTTGACGCTGTCAACAGTTTTGGCCGCAGCCGGGTGCGAGGGCAGCCCCCGAGCCTCTGCACGGAGCGAGAGGACGATCAAGGACTGTCTCATCTTTTATTATACGCCCCTTCGTCGCCTTTTCACAAGGAGGAAGGGGGAAAGCGCCACGTTACCCTCGGAGGGCACCAATCAGGGTGTTTCCAGTGAGTTGCTAACGGGTGATCCGAGTGGATGCCCGTGCCCTGTTCGTTAAGGGTCGGCTAGTGGCCCGGAGGCGCGCTCCAAAAGTACCTGCAGGGGATTTGCTGGACCCGGACCCATTTCGATAGGGTCCGAGGGCTCGGTGCCTCCCTCCAGTGGGATTCCATTACAAATCGTTCCCGCTGGTCTCGGAAATGTCCTAGGGTACCTCGAGAGCGTAGCCCGAGCCTCGGCCATGTAACGGACGTACCAGGGTCATCCCTCACTCTGCGTGCTCTAGGGCGGCTGTCGAACCCTTCCGAGAGCCAGCCTTCGAACCCCTGATCAGTAATGGGCGCGGAGCCTGAGTGCTCTGGGGCGGCTGTCGAGCCCTTCCGAGGGGCCAGCCTTTGAACCCCTGATCAGTAATGGGCGCGGAGCCCGAGTGCTCTAGGGCGGTTGTTGGACCCCGCAGGGCGCAACCTTCGAACCCCTGATCAGTAGGAGGGCTCGGGGGGCCCGAGTGCTCTAGGGCGGCTACTGGACCCCGCAGGGCGCAGCCTTCGAACCCCTGATCAGTAGGAGGGCTCGGGGGCCTGAGTGCTCTAGGGCGGCTGCTGGACCCCGCAGGGCGAAGCCTTCGAACCCCTGATCAGTAGGAGGGCTCGGGGGCCCGAGTGCTCTGAGGCGACTGCTGGACCCCGCAGGGCGCAGCCTTCGAACCCCTGATCAGTAGGAGGGCTCGGGGGCCCGTTTCCTTCGCGGAGAAGGATCCTTTCCGACATATCCCCTTTCCCGGTCCCTGTGGCAAGAGAGAGAGAGGAAACAGAAAAGGATATAAATTTAAATAACGTGGCGCACCTTTTTTGACGCGGTCATCATGACGGAGGTGAAACGTCGCCCGCTTCGCCTGCCAAAGGTGTCGCTTGCTCTGCCGAGGAGTTATTGCGATGGGACGAGCGATTCGCGGGGTGTCTGCTGCGCGTGCGCGAGTTGTTCGGGGAACGAAAAGATCGTTTCACCTCCGGGTTTGAATTTCGCGGTGGGTTCGGGCGAAGTTTTGAATGGACCTTGCCCGGGCCTTTATATACCCGGAAGAGGGGCCGGCGGCAGTTCTTTATCCTACCATTCATGCTTGCCTTCTGCTTCGGTTTCCGCAACCTAAGAGAATATCTAGAGAAAAGAAAACCGTGCACCTCATCCCCTCCGCTGCCACCGCTTCCGCTCGGCGATGGCTGACAAGGTGACCGTTGTTCTGCCTCGCGACCCGTGACCTTTCTCTACTATTTCTGTGGGGGACCTGGAGGCCCTCATCACCGATGGTTTGCTGCATCCCCTCTCCGGCGAGCCGCAGCCGGAGTGGATGGCCCCCGGGAGTGGGGTTGGCCCGACTCCGCCACCGGGGTACGTGGTCAGCTTTATCCCCTTTCATGAGCGGGGGTTTGGCATGCCAGCAAGCCACTTCATGCGGGCACTCCTACACTACTATGGGGTGGAGCTGCACAACTTCAACCCCAACTCAATTGCGCAAGCGGCCATCTTCGCGGCGGTTTGCGAGGGTTTTCTGGGGATTGACCCTCACTGGGATCTGTGGCTCCATCTCTTCACCGCGGAGTTTTTTGCCGCAACGACGGAGGCAAGGAAGGTCCGTGTGGCGGTGCGGGCCGGTGGCTGCACCCTCCAGCTGAGGCCGAGGCACGCGCAGCAGTACATCCCCGCCTCCCTCGCGCCTTTGAACATGGGTGGCAGAACCGGTGGTTTTATCTCCGCAACGACGACGGGAGGCTCCCGTCGTTTTCTCAACGAGTGGTGACAGCTACCGGCGTTAACTGGCGCTGGGGGGCACGCGCGAGAAACAGGAGAAGCTCCAGCCTATTCTGCAGGCCTTGCAAAAGTTACGAGACGTGGGCCTAACCGTTGCGGGGGTCGTCGCCACTATCCATCGCTAGAGGGTGCTCCCTTTGGTAGAGCGGCCGTTGCGGCTTGCAGAGATGAAGCCGGGGGTCGATTTGGAGGGCTCGCAGATGTCCTCGACCTCCCTCTCCACCGACGACCTCCTCAAGCGGGTAGCAGGTACGGTAGGGAAGCAGGACGCTGGCGCCCTTTCCCAGCCCGTGATGCGCCCTGACCGTGGGTATGTGTCCCTCGTAAGTGTCTGATCCTTCTTCTGTTTTGCGCCGAGTTCTTCACGCCTTTGATCCTTACTATAGGGATTTTTGTTTGTCCCCAGGGGTTGAGGATTTATAAACCCGTCCGGCCACCGGTCCCGGAGGACGCGGTGGGCCGAGCCACGCGGAGGGCCGCCGAGGAGAAGGAAAAGGAGAAGAAGGACATGAAAAAGGCCTGGGCTCGCGAGCGGATGCGGGCCCGGGATGCCTTGGAGAAGCTTCGTCGGAGGTAGGCGAGGGACGGGCTCCCGAGGGAGCCGTCGCCGGAGACGCCTGACGATGATGACGGTGACGATGATGATGACGTGGACGATGACATGGCAGCCCGACTTGGCCTCAGCCCGGACCCAAGGCTAGGCTAGGGGTTACCGAGCCAGCCTCCTAGTGGGCTAGCGCCATCAGTGCCTAGGGCCGGGACACCGAGGTCCTAGTCCGAGGAGCGGAGGCAGGCCGACGGGGTACTTGACCCCTTGGCCGAGGTAACTAGGGCGACTCCGGGGAGTCAGGCCGATCTGTCTATCCTCCAAGAGCAAGTGCCCATGCCGTCTGTACAGGAGGTTGGTCCCCTGGTCGTGACGACGCCTGGGCAGGCTGCCCCTTTGGAGCCTCGGGCGTCCGAGGCGGAAGCGACGCCGAGGCTGGCGGCGGGGCAACCCTCGGTAGCGCCTGAGGGGACTGGGGCCCGAGGGGCCTCCCCGCAAGCACGGCTGGCCTTGGTCCAGAGCAGGTAGGGATCTGAGAATACCTCTGTTTTGGTTTTTTCCCTTTGTGTCTTGATCTTGCTCTCTCTCTCTCCTTCTTTCAGCAAGCGGAGGCAGGGCTCGGCTGGTTTGGCCCCCAAGAAGGCCCTTAAGATGGGGCTGGCTTCCGCAGCCGGTGCCGCGGCACGCCATGCCGGTTGGCTGGCCTCCGCACAAGGTGCCCTCGAGCGGGGGGCCCAGGCGGCACGAGTTGCCATGGGGCAAGCCTCCCAGGCCGACCCTTCTGTCAGGGCAGCCATCATGCCGGGGGAGGCCGCTGACGCGGCCACGGCCTCGAGCCAGGCTGACTTGTTGCTGGTGCTGGCATCGATTCCTGCCAGGGCCGTTGCTGATTCATCCGTGGAGCTGTCCGTTGTCGCTGATGTCGGGATGGCCGAGGCGCCGCCGCTCGTGGTCGTCCCCGACCTCCCTGTTCGCGACCATGAGGAGAAGGTGGCCGTCGTCTCCGAGGTCGGAGATCAGAGGCCTACTTCCTTAGCCGAGGAGAGGCCCAGCACGTCGATTGCGGCGGTACCCGAAGCATTGGCTGCTGGGGGACCCGACGCCTTGGTCGAGGGGCACGCAGAACCGTGGCCCATCCTGGGGAGCAGCGGCCTTATCTCCGCGTGGCTCAACCTCGATGAGTGGTCTGGGCGGCCACTCCGGTTCTGGAGCCATGCCACCTCGGACTCGGAGGCCCTCCTCTCCCTCGATGATGAGCTGGAGGAGAGGACTCGGGATAATTTCCGTGGGCATATCGAGGCGACGACGAGGTCACTTCGATCGACCGTGGAGACCCTTTCCAGGGACGTTCCTAGGGTCTTCCAGGTAAGGATTTAGGCGTGGACCTTGCGTGACCAGGGCACTCTTTGTAATACCCTGTTTTTCCTTCCTCAGGAACTTACGGACGTGAGCACCGCCAAGTCGCTGTTCCTCCGCCGTGAGAGAGACGTCTGGGATACGCTGCGGTCCTAAAGGACCATGCTTGCCGAGGCCAATGAGCGCCTCGCCCAACGGAGCACCGAGGTGGCGGACCTTCGGCTGCTCTGTGATGAGTTAAAGTCAGTGGCGGCGGCGGCGCGGGCAGAGACGGCGTCGGCCCGGGAGCAGGTGGCTTCCCAGGCTGAGGAGATGCAGCAGCGGCGGCTGGAGCTCGGCCAGGTCCTCGGCGAGCTGGACCAATCTTGGAGCCAAGCTGCCGAGGCTGCGAGCCGGGCTGAGGCCCTTAAGGGTCAGCTGGCTGAGGCTACGGGGCAGCTAGCCGAGGTGTCCTCTCGGGCCGAAGGTATGTGTCGCTTGCTTTGTAGCTTCGACTTAGCTTCATTCTTCACCTCGTGTCTGAAGAATTTTGTTTGGCTGTCTATAGGGTTGGAGACGGTTCTTAGCGAGTCCGTCAAGAATTGCAAGGCGCTTGCCTAGGCGGCTGAGCAGAAGGAGGCCGACCGCGTGGCCATGTCCGAGGCTATCTCGGCCTTTTGCCGGGCCTTCGGCCTCGATGACGTCCCCTCGGGTAGCTCCCCCCAGAGTCACCTGCGGGCCTTGGGTGGCCACGTGCGCGGCAGACTCCGCGAGGCGCTGCACCACGGCGTTAGGTGGGCCTTCACCGTGCTCGCTTCCCACTATGACGTGGATCTAGAGTGGGTCAGCGAGGGGTACTGCTTACCCGACGAAGATGAGGCTGCCTTAGCCAAGGTCCAGAGGCATGACGCGGCCGTCGCGGGCCTAAGCGCGGTGCTGGCGTCCTCCTTCGAGGTGGAGATCCTCTCGCTCGAGTCGCCATCTGAGGCCAGGCCAGATTCCGCCGAGGGTGGAAATGACCCCGAGGGCGCCGCCCTTCCCCCTGCCGATGTCTGATTCCTGCAAGAACAGTTTGTCCAAAGCATGCATATGTTTTTTGCGGCCGCTGAGGCCTAAACATATTTAGCGTTTGGATTATAAAGCTGCGTTTTCTTTCCTCTCGTTTCGAGCATCAGGACTTATTTGTCGGTAGCAGAATTGCTTTATCCGAGCGAGAGTTACTTTTTGCGAAAGGTGATGAGTGAGGTATCCGTATCCCGGAGGCGTAGGAGTCCCTCGGCTCGGTCGGCCTTGCCGCTTACGTGCTTTCTCGCTCGCTTTTAGGATCCTGTTATCGATATAGTCGAGAATGCACGAAAGTCGTTTTCTACCCGAGCGTCAGGACTTGTTCGGTAGCAGGACCGCTTATCCGAGCGTGAGTTACTTTTCGCGGAAGGTGACGAGTGAGGTATCCGTATCCCAAAGGCGTAGGAGTCCCTCGGCTCGATCGGCCTTGCCGTTTACGTGCTCTCTCACTCGTTTGTAGGATCCTGCTATCGATGTAGTCGGAAAGCACGAGAGTCGTTTTGGTAGAAGACTTTTCTTGGTAGAAAACGTTTCTGCAGAAAATTTTGACGCAGAGGGGGTTCCCCCCTTCTAGCCCCCGAGGGAGGGTTGGGCTTTGCCGAGGCAAGGCTGATCCTTCCTTGATGGTTAGACTTTATTTGCGTATGTAAAGAAAGCGAGATACATGAACGACTTGAAACATTTAAGGGTAATAGCGACGTAGTTGTTCGATGTTCCAAGCGTTGCTGTAGACCTCGCCTTGATCATTGGCCAGCTTGTATGTCCCGGGCTTCAGAACTTTGGCGATGATGAACGGCCCCTCCCAGGGAGGAGTAAGCTTGTGGCGTCCTCGGGCGTCTTGTCGCAGCCGAAGTACCAAGTCTCCCACTTGGAAGCCTAGGGCCGAACCCTTCGGGCGTGGTAGCGTCGCAGAGACTGCTGATACCGTGCTGAGTGTAGTAAGGCCACATCCCGGGCCTCTTCCAGCTGGTCCAAGGAATCTTCTTAGCTGGTCTGGTTGCCTTGGTCGTCGTACGCCTTTGTCCTCGGGGAACCGTATTCTAAGTCCGTGGGCAGGACGGCCTCGGCCCCATAGACTAGGAAAAATGGCGTGAAGCCCGTGGCCCAGCTCGGCGTCGTCCTCAGACTCTAGACCACCGAGGGTAGCTCTTTCATCCACCGCTTGCCAAACTTGTTGAGGTCATTGTAGATCCTCGGTTTTAGTCCCTGTAAAATCATACCGTTGGTGAGCTCCACTTGCCCGTTTGTCATCGGGTGAGCTACGGCGGCCCAATCCACACGGATGTGGTGGTCCTCGCAGAAGTCCAGGAACTTTTTCCCGGTGAACTGCGTGCCATTGTCGATGATGATGGAGTTCGGGACCCCAAAGCGATGGATGATGTTTGTGAAGAACGCCACTGCCTGCTCGGACTTGATGCTGGTTAAGGGTCGGACCTCGATCCACTTGGAGAATTTGTCGATGGTGACCAGCAGGTGCTTGAAGCCCCTGGGTGCCTTCTGCAAGGGACCGACGAGGTCCAGACCCCAAACGGCAAACGACCAAGTGATGAGTATTGTCTGCAGGGCCTGAGCGGGCAGGTGCGTCTGTCTCACATAGAACTGACACCCCCGGCAGGAGCGTACAATCCTATTGGCGTCGGCCACCGTGGTTGGCCAGTAGAAACCTTGTCGGAAAGCGTTTCCCACGAGGGCTCGAGGTGCTGCATGGTGACCGCAAGCCCTCGAGTGTATTTCTTGTAATAGCTCTTGTCCTTGGGCGATGGATATGCATTGTTGGAGAATGCCTGAGGGGCTGCGGTGGTACAGCTCCTTTTCATCACCCAGCAAAACGAACGACTGGGCGCGTCGAGCCAGTCGCCGAGCTTTGGCCTTGTCGAGGGGCAGCTCTCCTCGGAGGAGGTATTCTAGGTACGGGGTCTGCCAGTTCGGGACCGGTGTGACCCCATTCTGCTCCCCCTCAACGAGCAGGGCCTCACCCTCGGTGGCCGAGGGTACCTCGGGCTGGGCCGAGGCCTCCTCAGGCTCGGGCGCGTCGTCGACTTTGACGGATGGCTGATATATATCCTTGGAGAAAACGTTCGAGGGAACCGTCGTTCGCCCCGAGGCTATTTTTGCCAGCTCATCTGCGGTTTCGTTGTACCGTCGAGCGACATGGTTGAGTTCTAGCCCGTAGAACTTATCTTCCAAGCGCTGAACTTCGTCGCAGTAGGCCTCCATTTTTCGATCGCGGCAGTGGGAGTTCTTCATGACCTGGTCAATGACGAGCTGCGAGTCGCCACGAGCGTCGAGGCGCCGAACCCCTAGCTCGACGGCGATGCGCAGGCCATTAACCAAGGCTTCGTACTCGGCCACGTTGTTTGACACCGGGAAATAAAGGCACAGCATGTAACAGACATGTTCTCCGAGGGGTGAGATGAAGAGCAAACCCGCGCCTGCTCTGGTTTTCAGCAGCGACCCGTCGAAGTACATGGTCCAAAGTTCAGGCTGTATTGGGGCCATCGTTGACTGGGTGTCAGTCCATTCAGCCAGGAAGTCGGCCAAGACTTGGGATTTTATGGCCTTCCGAGGGGCGAATAAGAGTGTTTCGCCCATGAGTTCCACTGCCCATTTTGCTATCCTACCCGAGGCCTCTCGGGACTGGATGATCTCTCCCAGGGGAAGGATGATACCACAGTCACCGGATGGGACTCGAAGTAGTGTCGCAACTTTCACCGTGTCAGAATCACTGCGTAGAGCAGCTTCTGGATCTGTGGGTAGCGGACCTTGGTCTCGGATAGCACTTCGCTGGTGAAATAGACTGGCCTCTGGACGGGCAGTGCATGCCCTTCTTCTCGTCTCTCGACTACGATCGCGGCGCTGACCACCTGAGTGGTTGCGGCTACGTAGATCAAGAGCTTCTCCCGCGGCGGGGGGCACCAAGATGGGGGCATTGGTAAGGAGTGCCTTTAAGTTTCCGAGGGCTTCCTCGGCCTCGGGGGTCCAAGTGAAGCGCTCGGCCTTCCTTAAGAGGCGGTATAGGGGCAATCCTTTTTTGCCAAGGCATGAGATGAAGCGGCTCAGAGCCACAAGGCATCCCATGACCCTTTGTACTCTTTTCAAATCTTTGATTGGTCCCATGTTGGTGATGGCCACGATTTTCTCCGGGTTGGCCTCTATTCCCCGCTCGGAGACGATGAATCCCAGGAGCATGCCTCGGGGGACTCCGAAGACACACTTCTCGGGATTGAGTTTCACGCCTTTCGCTCTCAGACACTTGAATGTCGTCTCAAGGTCAGAGAGGAGGTCAGAGGCTTTCTTCGTCTTGACAACGATGTCATCGACGTAAGCCTCGACCGTTCTGCCGATGTGCTCTCCGAACACATGGTTCATGCACCTCTGGTAGGTGGCACCTGCATTCCTCAAGTCAAATGGCATTGTAGTATAACAATACATGCCAAGAGGTGTGATAAAAGAAGTCGCGAGCTGGTCGGACTCTTTCATCTTGATTTGGTGATAGCCTGAGCAGGCATCGTGGAAAGACAGGGTTTCGCACCCAGCAGTGGAGTCCACAATTTGGTCGATGCGGGGCAGAGGGTAGGGAACCTTTGGACATGCTTTGTTTAGACCAGTGTAGTCTACGCATATCCTCCATTTCCCACCCTGTTGGGGGCTTGTTCTCAAGTGCTTCGAATTAAGAACAAGGCAACACAGAAAATGTTAAATATTAAGGTCCTTCGTCCTTCATCACATTATATCCTTTCGGAATATAAGGGACTTCGGACGAAGGTTACGAAGGACGTACCTTCGTAAACATAATAATGAAGGATGAAGTATTCGTATAAATCATGATGTATAAAATAGACATTTAAATGTTAACATAGAATCATTTCCATTTTTACTAACATGAACGAATATAAATGATTTCAAATTACAAATTTAAATGATTTCAAATTACAAATGTACCTTCGGTCCTGAGGAAGGCGAGAGTACAAGCGTGATGCGAAGGCAAATAACAGGTTCGCGTGAACAGTACAGAGGTACTGTTCATCTATTTATAGGCACAGGTCGCAGCCTATGACAAATTACAATTATGCCCCTTACAAAAGTTTACAACATTGACTCAGACCTATATGTATAAAAAGGTCATTCTATCTCTATGTCGGTTTGAAACGCCGAAGCTCCATGAAAAGGAACCTTCGGCCATCTCTTGGAGACGACTTCAGCCGAAGCTGCTTCTTCGTGTGAGACCTTCGGCGCACCGAAGCACGACCCCAACACACCCTTTTTCTTTACAAGTACAGGGTTAGCTAACCATTCGGGATGGAATACCTCTTTGATGAACCCTGCAGTCAGTAGCTTGTGGACCTCCTCGCCTATGGCCCTGTGCTTTTCTTCATCAAAACGGCACAGGGACTGCTTCACGGGTCGGGCTCTAGCTCTGATATCCAGTGAGTGCTCGGTGACCTCCCTTGGTATGCCTGGCATGTCCGAGGGACTCCACGCAAAAACTTCGGCGTTTGCGCGGAGAAAGTCGACGAGCACTGCTTCCTATTTGGGGTCGAGCTTCGAGCCGATCCGGACTTTCTTGCTGGCGTCATTGCTGGGGTCGAGAGGGACGGACTTAACCGCCTCAGCTGGTTCGAAGTTGCCGGCGTGGCGCTTCGCATCGGGCGCCTCCTTGGAGAGGCGTTCTAGGTTGGCGATGAGGGCCTCGGACTCGGCGAGGGCCTCAGCGTACTCCACGCATTCCACGTCGCATTAATACGCGTGGCGGTACGTGGAGCCGACGTTGATGATCCCGTTGGGGCCTGGCATCTTGAGCTTGAGGTAGGTGTAGTTGGGGACGGCCATGAACATGGCGTAGCACGGTCTTCCCAACACTGCGTGGTAGGTCCCTCAGAACCCAACTACCTTGAAGGTGAGGGTTTCCTTTCGGAAGTTGGAGGGAGTTCTGAAGCAGACGGGCAAGTCAATCTGCCCGAGGGGTAGGATACGCTTTCCGGGTGCTATCCCGTGGAAGGGTGCCGCACCGGCCCGGACCTCGGACCGATCAACCCCCAAGAGTTCCAGGGTCTTGGCGTAGATGATGTTGAGGCTGCTGCCTCTGTCCATGAGGACCTTGGAGAGCCTAACGTTGCCGATGATCGGATTGACGATGAGCAGGTACCTCCCTGGGCTTGGCACAAAGTCGGGGTGGTCGCCTTGGTTGAAGGTGATAGGCTTGTCGGACCAGTCTAGGTAGACTGGCGCTGCCACCTTCACCGAGCAGACCTCTCGGCGCTCCTGCTTGCGGTGCCGAGCTGAGGCGTTCGCCACCTGCACGCCGTAGATCATGAAGTAGTTGTGGACATTCGGGAACTCCTCTTCCTTTTTGCCCTCCTTCTTGTTGTTGCCTTAGCCCTTGCCATCTTCCGCCGGGGGCCCGGCCTTATGGAAGTAGCGCCGGAGCATGACACATTCTTCAAGGGTGTGCTTGACGGGACCCTGGTGATAGGGGCACGGCTCCTTGAGCATCTTGTCAAACGCGTCGGCCCCTCCAGAAGGCTTCCGAGGGTTCCTGTGCTCAGCAGCAGCGACGAGATTCGCGTCAGCAGCGTCACGCTTTGATTGCACCTTCTTCCTAGTCTTCTTCTTCGCGCCATGCTGGCGGACGCCTCGGGGGCGTCTTCCTTCGACTCTCCCTGAGGCTGCTTGTCTTTTCGGAAGATGGCTTCGACCGCCTCCTAACCCGAGGCGAACTTGGTGGCGACGTCCATCAATTTGCTCGCCTTGGTGGGAGTTGCGCCCCAGTTTGCTCACCAGGTCTCGGCAAGTGGTGCCGGCGAGGAAGGCTCCGATGATGTCCGAGTCGGTGATGTTGGGCAGCTCGGTGCGCTGCTTCGAAAACCGTCGGATGTACTCCCGGAGGGATTCCCCTGGCTGCTGGCGGCAGCTTCGGAGATCCCAAGAGTTCCAAGGGCGCACGTACGTGCCTTGGAAATTTCCCGCGAAAGCCTTGACTAGGTCGTCCCAGTCAGAGATATGCGCAGGAGGCAGATGCTCCAGCCAGGCCCGGGCAGCGTCAGAGAGGAAAAGGGGGAGGTTGCGGATGATGAGGTTGTCATCGTCCACCCCTCCCAACTAGCATGCCAGCCGGTAATCCGCGAGCCATAACTCCGGCCTCGTCTCCCCCGAGTACTTGGTGATGGTAGTCAGGGCTCGGAACCAGGCGGGGAACAACGCTCGTTGTATGGCCCGGCTGAAGACTCACGGACCGGGTGGCTCAGGCGAGGGGCTTCGATCCTCCTCACTGTCGCAGCGTGCCCCGCGCCTAGGGTGGTAGCCTCGGCGCACCTTCTCCTCGAGGCAGGCTCAATGGTCGCGGCGGTGTTGCTCGTCGCCGAGGCGATCCCGGGCGGCAGGTGCCCCATCTCGCATGCGTCGGGAGGACGCCGTGTGATGCTCTGAGGGGTCAGCTCGCCTTTGGGAGGCAGAGCTCTTGGCTCGTAGAACTGCGGCACCTTCCAGGAGATCCTTGAGTTTGCCCTAGATTCATCATCCCTCGGTGGTGGATGGCTCCGGCATGGTTCGAAGTAGCATCGCCGCTGCAGCTAGGTCCTGGCCGGACCCGCTGACGGCCAGGGGCAGCGCTGCCCTGGCATTGTCGACGATACGGTGCTGGACGTCCTGGGCCCGATGACGGGCTCCTCCGGCGAGTGTTCGGCCTGCCCACTCCTGGTCGATGTTCTATCGGAGCTGCACAAGTCGCCCTGCTTCCTCGTCAACCTTGGCCTGCATCTCGCGGATTTGCTCGAGATGTGTGTCCTGACCCCCCGCAGGGACTGGGACCACAACTAGCTCCCGCGGGATGTCAACGCGAGATGCAGGCCCAGGGGGATCGCCAACCTCCGGCACGCCGAGGTGGTTGCCCTCGTCGTTATCTCCCTGATCGACGTGGAAACATTCGCGACTCGGGCCATAACCCTCGTCGTCAAGGCCGTGGCCATCGTCAGAGCAACCGGAGAGGCAGTGGTTACATGCGGACATGAAGTCCCGCATGGCACCGGGATCACCAAGGCCAGAGAAATCCCAACCGAAGTTGGGGTCATCCTCTTCCTCGGAACCCGCCGGTCCGAAGGTTGAGACGGCTGTCAATCGGTCCCAGGTTGACCACATATGGTACCCCGGAAGGTCTGGATACGCCCTTGCGAAAGCGCTCACCGAAGCGGGGTCGCTAGGTGGATCGAAACTAAATCGAAAGGGAACAGGGTGGAATACGGACGGTACCTCTTGGTCGATGGATGGTGGTGAAGTCGCGTCGGGGACGGAACGCACCGTCATCTCAGGTACAAGGGTGACGCCCAGCAGGTCCTTTGCGAGGGTGCTGGTGTCGTTAGTCCGCTTGGGGCTGGCACGTTGCGGGGAAGCGACGCTCGTCGTTGTCTCAGGCACGAGGACAACACCCGACATGTCCTCCGGAGGAGTGCCGGCATCGTCGACTCGCTCTGGTTCGACAGCCGATAAGGTGCCGCCTCCTACGTGGCCACGGTTGCCCCATCTCCGTCTCCTCCGGCGAGGAGGGTGGCGGGGACGACCCGAGTGTTTCTCCTCTGCCGCGGAGGGATGCCGTTGTCGAGTTCGCCGTCGCCGGGCGAGCCGACAGTCGTTGTCATCGTGCTGCGAGGGGAGGAGTACCATGTCGTAGCTGCCGTCGAGGGACATGAATTCGAGACTCCCGAAGCGGAGCACCATCCCGGTCTGAAGAGGTTGCTGAAGTCTACCCATCTGGAACTCAACAGGAAAGTGTTCGTTAACACGCAGCAGCCCCCTACCTGGCGCGCCAACTGTCGGCTTTTCGGATCCGGGGGGTCCCTGGACCGACTAGTAATTTTTGTCGTTGCGTGTCCCTGCCCAGATGGGTTGGTGTGAGATGGAACACAAGGGGAAAATGAGGCTTGTATTATCTTGCACCAGGGTGCTCGTAGTAGGGGTTACAAGCGTTGCGAGATAGCGAGAGCGGGAGAGCGAGTAGGAGAGAGCGAGAGAGAGAGCGGGTCAGGCCCTGCCCGTCTTCTCCCATCCCTTTCGTCGTGCGGCTACCCGTCCTCCTGCCGTCCCCCCTTTTTCCTGGACATCCCCTTTTATATACATAAGGAGATGACCCAGCTGTACAATGGGGGTGTAGCTATGTGCTACGTGGCCAGCGGGGAAGTGCTTGGTCGCTATGCTCGTGTTAACGTGTCCGTTGGAGAAGTGCGTGAGCCCCGTAGAAGCACAGTTGTCGGTGCTGCATGGATCTTGCTGACGTCTCCTTGCTTCCGTAGGGGGCTTGAGAACCACCAACATCATGGACGCACGCGGGGAACCATCATTGCTTGTTACCGAGGCAAGCTAGATGGGACACCGGTCTTGTTCCTTCGTAGCCCGAGCTAGCTAGGAGTAGGGTAATGATGTATCCCTTGTGTCGCGGTCGATCTGAGCCTGAGGTCGGGCGAGGCGGCGGCTCCTCCGAGGCCGAGGCTGAGGCCGAGACCTAGGGTCGGGCGAGGACGTCACTCTCCCCGAGGCCAAGGCTGAGGCCGAGCCCTAGGGTCGGGCGAGGTGGAGATCCCCTCCTGAGGCCGAGGCCGAGGCCTAAGGTCGGGCGAGGTGGAGCTTCCTGTTGCGCCCGAGGCTGAACTTGGCTGTTGTCGGTTTCTCCCGGGTGGTTGGCACAGCAGCCGGAGCGGGGCGGGCGGCGCTGTTTTTGTGTCAGATCGGTCAGTGAAAGGGCGAAGCGACTGCGGTCACTTCGACCTTGTCGACTGAGGCACGCGTGTCAGGATAAGGTGTCAGGCGATCCCAGCATTAAATGCGCATGCAATATGGTCGGCTGGTAAGGCGATTTGGCCAGGGTTGCTTGCATGACAAGGCTTGCCTTTGGCTGAGCCGAGGGTGTGCTCACTGCCTGAGGAGACCCTCGGGCGAGACGTGAATCCGTCCGGGACTACTGTTCTCGCCCGTGGCCGGGCTCGGCCGAGGCGAGATCGCGTCCCTTGGTAGACGAAGCTTTGACTTTGACCTGAACTGTTGGTCTTCATGGTTTGCTTTGAAGATGTTTACCAGCCATGTTTAGGAGTGTTGGGGGTACCCCTAATTACTGTAACACCCTAAAGTTCAATTTTGTGAAGACAAGGAAAAATTCTCAAAAATTTTAAATCAAAACACCTTTCCTTAAAGATAATCATAATTTAGAAGTTTCCACTCATGAATATTTTAAAAATACATAATTAAAGATACTTAGATAATCTAAATTGCCTTTGGGTTAGGTTATACAGAAGAATTATGATTAAACTATTTCTTAATATATATAGTCTACAATATAAATTTGATTTCCCTAGAACTAATAAGGTATGGATTATTCTCTACTATATGATTAAAAGCTTGTCTAAAAGAACTAAAATAAATAAAGAAATATATAAAATATGTTTTTGCACAGATATGTTTTGCAAATGAACTAGTCACAAGCTTGAAGTTAAATTTGAATTCCAAATTTAAATTTGGAAATAGGAAAGAAAGGGGAAATAAGAAAAAGAGAAGGGATATAAAACAAAAAATATAAATAATATATATATAAATAAATATATTCAGAATTAATATCCCTAACTTCACAAAAATAAGTTGAAATGATGAGCCATAGAGGTTTGAATTTAAGTTTGAATTCAAATTTAACTTGGAAATGAAGAAAAGAAATAGAAAATAAAATAGAAAAAGAGAAAAACCTTAACTGGGCCTCTACTCCACATTTCGGCCCATCACCACTTATCTCCCGCGAGGCCCAACTCCGATTCTTGGCGCCGACAGGTGGGACCGCCGTGTCAGCCTCGCCTTGGCTCTCTCGCGCGCGCGCGTTCGTTCGACACCGACATGTGGGCCCCGCTGCTCAGTTCACCTTCCCGCGCGCGGAATCTGTCGCTGCTCGGCGGGCCTCCTTTGTCAGCCACCCTTCGCGACTCGGTCGCCGATCCGCGTCTGCGTTTTCTCGCCCACTGACCGGTGGACCGACATCGACAGCTTCGTCTTCAACGAACTCGCGTGCGGCAACAGTGGAACCTTCACCGCGAATTCCGTGGCGGTCGGTGTAACAAACGTGCGGACTTCGCTTCCACCTTCGACTATTTAAAGCCGGGTCGCGGACCATCGCATTGAACCATGGGCGCGCTGAAGAACACTGAGCACCGTGAGGGAAGAAGCTAGGAAACGCACCGCCGCCGGTGAACTTCCTCGGTGAGGAAGGTTTTGCCTCGGTGCGTGGCCATGGGTGGTCGTAATCGTTCGGGGAATCCGTCCGCGACTTCGACTGGACGAATTACGTTCCGGTCAGCCCGGAATTGCTCGCCGGTGTTGCTGCTCCGCCACGGAACCGCGAGACGCCGTGGACCGCGCGCCTGCAAGCTCGATCAACGGTGAGAACACCTCAGTATGTCTCGTCTTCATCTCTGCTATGTTTACCGCCCCTTAATTTTGGGGATTCGCGCTCGGGATCTCGGATTGGTGTGCTCCGGCGATGGCTCAACCGCGGTTGGTGGGCGGCGCCGCCGCCGTCGGGGTTGTTTTGGGGGAAAGCGTGTGGGCCATTGATTCTCTGCGTAACGGTCAGGATTAGATCTCAGCGTACCCCCTTCGATGGATTGATCTGGGCCGCTGGATCGGACCGAACGGTACCGATTGGTTTGCGCCTCATTAAATCTGGACCGTAGATCTTGGATCGTAGGGTCAGCAGAGCATACCGGTTCACAGGATTCGCGATTTAATCTGGGCCCTTGATCAGTGATCGGGCGGCCGATCTCCACCGATACCCCTTCACGCTGGCACTTTTGATAAAGAGCCCCCGTCTTTAGTTTGAATCAACCCGCAGTCCATAGGCACTGTTGACTGTGTCTCGGGTTTCTTGCGCCGAGCCCCCTGTGCTTCTGTTTAATTGAGGCCCAGTCCAGAGAGTTATAAAATCAGGAAAATGAATTAGAAAATGAGTTTTTAATATAAAAATAATTCCTAGAATTTATATAATTCATAGAAAATGCATATGAACTCCAAATTAATCCATTCCACTTCCTAT
Organism: Zea luxurians; assembly: GCA_029449295.1. Classification (NCBI taxonomy): domain Eukaryota; kingdom Viridiplantae; phylum Streptophyta; class Magnoliopsida; order Poales; family Poaceae; genus Zea; species Zea luxurians. The sequence continues at coordinate 7,653,304 of JAOPSE010000016.1, forward strand.
AATTTTGTAATATTATTGTTTATCAATTAGTGCCACTGGTTTTGCATAAAAGTCACATTAAAATTGTTATCTTAATTAATCTTGTACCAAGCACATAGAATCTTTGGAAATCCATAACTTAAAATCTATAACTCCAAAATTAATGGTTCCTGTTCCTATGATCTTATTTTAATATGTATATTATTAATGTGTATTTTGTTCTTATGTTTGGTGTAATGTTAATTTTGCCTACACAATGTTTGTCTGTATTGCTACGTTTAGCAGTGAGGACACGAGTCACCTGAAGATCATCCTGGTACCTGGAATCTCAAGGCCCAGGCAAGTTGTGCCCTTGATCACTTCTTTTCACCTACTCATGTTCTAATTAATCATAATGATCTGCATAGGTTAATTTTGATGGGACCCAATAGGTTACCCTAGTTTGTCTATCTTTATACCTTGTTTACCACTGAACTTTCTGGGTAGTACTTGCTAGTGCTATATGTGGTTTTGGGTATGGAGATACACCATTCATGATCATACCTTTGTTATCAGTTGTTATTTATGGTTCATGTTAAGATCATTATGTTAATTGGAACATGGAGAACCACCCGGGAAAACAGTGCTACCACAAGGGTGGAATGGGACGCCCTTGGCTGATTAATTAGGAAAGCTAGTGGAAGACTACCTTACCCGAAAGGGGCAAGGGCAGTAGGGGAGTGGTCAGTGTAGGGAGGCCCTCGGGAGGATTTTGCTGCGATGGCGGTCCTGCAAGGGATTCCTGCACTGGAACTTCCTATAAACTGTAGCGGGTTTTCGGAAGCTAGTGGAACTTTGTAAAGGCCTCGTAGTGGATCCCTAGCCATTCACCTCGGAAGTGTCTAAGGGCCTTGCAAACCCTGGCGACATGGGATACACGACTTGTGGGTAAAGATGCGCAACCTCTGCAGAGTGTAAAACTGGTATACTAGCCGTGCTCACGGTCAAGAGCAGCTCGGACACTCACATGATTAATTTATGGAACTAAATTCAATTTGTCATATGCATTGCATCGCAGGTGATGGTGTTACTTTTGTTCTACTATTTAATTGGGTTGGTATTTACTTACACTTAGTAACTGCTAATAAAATTTTGACCAACTTTAAAAGCAATGCTCAGCTCTAACCATCTTCTTTGGTAAGCCTTACACTTCACGTGAGCTCCCACCTTTGGCGAGTTCATGCACATTATTCCCCACAACTTGTTGAGCGATGAACGTATGTGAGCTCACTCTTGCTGTCTCACATACACCACAGGTCAAGACCAGGTACTGCAGGATGATGCTCATGGAGGATGCTGTGATGAGTTCGTGAGAGGTCTAGGTCGTCGTCTCCCAGTCAACTTTGGGTTGCTGGACCGTTGTCTCCATATAATGTAACTATTTATTTTGTATAGAATTCCTGTTATATATAAAGATGTGATATTCGATCCTGTGCCATGATTCATCATATGTGTGAGACTTGGTCCCAGCACACCTGGTGATTATGTTTACGCCCGGGTTTTGGACCCCTAAAATCCGGGTGTTACAGAAGTGGTATCAGAGGAATGTTGACTGTAGGACGAAACCTAGATAGAACTAGACAACCATTATATACTTATCTTACTCTGATTCTTTTCTAAACTTAACTCAATCTTTTCTCATCTATTTCCGCTATACTCTGATTATTCTTACCTTTTTCCTTCTAAAGACAAATGTGGATTTCACACTTTGAAATCCTGTGCCTAAAGTGACTTTAGGAATAGGAGACCTAATCTTAGGAACAAAAACAAAACTATTTTTGTGGTTATCTATGCACTTGAATGTTTGTTCTTATGATACTTGTCTGATTCGAATCTTTGATTGAGTGTGATGAGTTGTGGAGTAATGTCCACAATTGCATCTGCATATACACATAGGTATAAAAATATATTTATAAAATAACTAGACAAACTAAATTATCCTTCAATAAAGTAACTAGCCTAACAATACCCATCTTATCTTAAAAGATTCTCCCTTATCTTAATAGATTCATCTCATCTTAAGAGATTCTATCCTACACTCATAGATCTATCTTATCTCAAAAGGTCTTAACTTATCCTAATGTATATAGATCCATCTTATCTTAAGAGGTTTTCTCTTATCTTAATAGATTTATCTTATCTTGAAGGATTCATCTTATCCTAACCACTTTACTTATCCCATCTTGATAGAACTAACTGACCTTAAAAGACTCTACCTTATCCTTATGGATTCATCTTGCCCTAATTAAGCATATTGACCCCACTCTAGAATAACAACCATGAGATAATCCAAAATTTACTTAGGTCTTAACCGGTCTAATCTAGTGATATCCAACCTAATCTAGATTTTATCTAATCTATTATGATCTAATCTAGAGTAAGTTACTTAATGCTGGTACAAGAGATAAGTCCATACCCCTCATGCACTTAAAAATAAACTAGTGCCTTAAACCCACTCAGCCACATGCATGAGATCTGATCTAACCAATAGAGCCATGATGAATGGTATAACCTTTCTATTCCCACCTAACAACAAACAAACTTTTAAACCTACATCTTGTAGTCTATCTTCCCCCATATATATCTCTCATCTTGACAGATACTATCTTACCCTCGGATATTCACCATATACGATTGGTTACCCCAATCTGGACATAAAACAAAAATTAAGCCCTCTTCAGATTATAACCAGCTACTAGCCTATTCATTCTGCTTATTGAATATGGTCATTTGCAAAAACTATTGCCACATGCTTCTAACTTTCATGGTCAATACCAGGAAAGGAAAGATTATCACGCAACAGCAAACAGAAATGAATTCTCCAAATCCTCCACCTATTGAAACCGAACCAGTGGTTGCTGCCCAAAGACTGGTAATACAAAAATTAACAGACCTGGTGACCGAAATGCAAAACCAGATAAGACAACAACGCGAGGAAATACGTCAGGTCCGTCAAGAAATAAGGCAAGCACGGTTGGTGAGACAACAGCAACAACAACCTCCACCACCACCACCAGCTTCACCAAGCTACATAGATATAAATTATGATGATTTGTAAGATCTAGATGTTATGATATTATTTTAGAAGGAACAATAAGGTCTATTGACCCTATGTTTTGTTGAAGAATTATACCTCATGCTGAGATTTCTTTGTTTGTGCATATGTTCCGAGAACAATATGAGTATACATCCCTTTTCTTACAAATCTCGAGGACGAGATTTTCATTAAGGGGGGTAGGATTTGTAACACCCTAAAGTTCAATTTTGTGAAGACAAGGAAAAATTCTCAAAAATTTTAAATCAAAACACCTTTCCTTAAAGATAATCATAATTTAGAAGTTTCCACTCATGAATATTTTAAAAATACATAATTAAAGATACTTAGATAATCTAAATTGCCTTTGGGTTAGGTTATACAGAAGAATTATGATTAAACTATTTCTTAATATATATAGTCTACAATATAAATTTGATTTCCCTAGAACTAATAAGGTATGGATTATTCTCTACTATATGATTAAAAGCTTGTCTAAAAGAACTAAAATAAATAAAGAAATATATAAAATATGTTTTTGCACAGATATGTTTTGCAAATGAACTAGTCACAAGCTTGAAGTTAAATTTGAATTCCAAATTTAAATTTGGAAATAGGAAAGAAAGGGGAAATAAGAAAAAGAGAAGGGATATAAAACAAAAAATATAAATAATATATATATAAATAAATATATTCAGAATTAATATCCCTAACTTCACAAAAATAAGTTGAAATGATGAGCCATAGAGGTTTGAATTTAAGTTTGAATTCAAATTTAACTTGGAAATGAAGAAAAGAAATAGAAAATAAAATAGAAAAAGAGAAAAACCTTAACTGGGCCTCTACTCCACATTTCGGCCCATCACCACTTATCTCCCGCGCGGCCCAACTCCGATTCTTGGCGCCGACAGGTGGGACCGCCGTGTCAGCCTCGCCTTGGCTCTCTCGCGCGCGCGCGTTCGTTCGACACCGACATGTGGGCCCCGCTGCTCAGTTCACCTTCCCGCGCGCGGAATCTGTCGCTGCTCGGCGGGCCTCCTTTGTCAGCCACCCTTCGCGACTCGGTCGCCGATCCGCGTCTGCGTTTTCTCGCCCACTGACCGGTGGACCGACGTCGACAGCTTCGTCTTCAACGAACTCGCGTGCGGCAACAGTGGAACCTTCACCGCGAATTCCGTGGCGGCCGGTGTAACAAACGTGCGGACTTCGCTTCCACCTTCGACTATTTAAAGCCGGGTCGCGGACCATCGCATTGAACCATGGGCGCGCTAAAGAACACTGAGCACCGTGAGGGAAGAAGCTAGGAAACGCGCCGCCGCCGGTGAACTTCCTCGGTGAGGAAGGTTTTGCCTCGGTGCGTGGCCATGGGTGGTCGTAATCGTTCGGGGAATCCGTCCGCGACTTCGACTGGACGAATTACGTTCCGGTCAGCCCGGAATTGCTCGCCGGTGTTGCTGCTCCGCCACGGAACCGCGAGACGCCGTGGACCGCGCGCCTGCAAGCTCGATCAACGGTGAGAACACCTCAGTATGTCTCGTCTTCATCTCTGCTATGTTTACCGCCCCTTAATTTTGGGGATTCGCGCTCGGGATCTCGGATTGGTGTGCTCCGGCGATGGCTCCACCGCGGTTGGTGGGCGGCGCCGCCGCCGTCGGGGTTGTTTTGGGGGAAAGCGTGTGGGCCGTTGATTCTCTGCGTAACGGTCAGGATTAGATCTCAGCGTACCCCCTTCGATGGATTGATCTGGGCCGCTGGATCGGACCGAACGGTACCGATTGGTTTGCGCCTCATTAAATCTGGACCGTAGATCTTGGATCGTAGGGTCAGCAGAGCATACCGGTTCACAGGATTCGCGATTTAATCTGGGCCCTTGATCAGTGATCGGGCGGCCGATCTCCACCGATACCCCTTCGCGCTGGCACTTTTGATAAAGAGCCCCCGTCTTTAGTTTGAATCAACCCGCAGTCCATAGGCACTGTTGACTGTGTCTCGGGTTTCTTGCGCCGAGCCCCCTGTGCTTCTGTTTAATTGAGGCCCAGTCCAGAGAGTTATAAAATCAGGAAAATGAATTAGAAAATGAGTTTTTAATATAAAAATAATTCCTAGAATTTATATAATTCATAGAAAATGCATATGAACTCCAAATTAATCCATTCCACTTCCTATAATTTTGTAATATTATTGTTTATCAATTAGTGCCACTGGTTTTGCATAAAAGTCACATTAAAATTGTTATCTTAATTAATCTTGTACCAAGCACATAGAATCTTTGGAAATCCATAACTTAAAATCTATAACTCCAAAATTAATGGTTCCTGTTCCTATGATCTTATTTTAATATGTATATTATTAATGTGTATTTTGTTCTTATGTTTGGTGTAATGTTAATTTTGCCTACACAATGTTTGTCTGTATTGCTACGTTTAGCAGTGAGGACACGAGTCACCTGAAGATCATCCTGGTACCTGGAATCTCAAGGCCTAGGCAAGTTGTGCCCTTGATCACTTCTTTTCACCTACTCATGTTCTAATTAATCATAATGATCTGCATAGGTTAATTTTGATGGGACCCAATAGGTTACCCTAGTTTGTCTATCTTTATACCTTGTTTACCACTGAACTTTCTGGGTAGTACTTGCTAGTGCTATATGTGGTTTTGGGTATGGAGATACACCATTCATGATCATACCTTTGTTATCAGTTGTTATTTATGGTTCATGTTAAGATCATTATGTTAATTGGAACATGGAGAACCACCCGGGAAAACAGTGCTACCACAAGGGTGGAATGGGACGCCCTTGGCTGATTAATTAGGAAAGCTAGTGGAAGACTACCTTACCCGAAAGGGGCAAGGGCAGTAGGGGAGTGGTCAGTGTAGGGAGGCCCTCGGGAGGATTTTGCTGCGATGGCGGTCCTGCAAGGGATTCCTGCACTGGAACTTCCTATAAACTGTAGCGGGTTTTCGGAAGCTAGTGGAACTTTGTAAAGGCCTCGTAGTGGATCCCTAGCCATTCACCTCGGAAGTGTCTAAGGGCCTTGCAAACCCTGGCGACATGGGATACACGACTTGTGGGTAAAGATGCGCAACCTCTGCAGAGTGTAAAACTGGTATACTAGCCGTGCTCACGGTCAAGAGCAGCTCGGACACTCACATGATTAATTTATGGAACTAAATTCAATTTTTCATATGCATTGCATCGCAGGTGATGGTGTTACTTTTGTTCTACTATTTAATTGGGTTGGTATTTACTTACACTTAGTAACTGCTAATAAAATTTTGACCAACTTTAAAAGCAATGCTCAGCTCTAACCATCTTCTTTGGTAAGCCTTACACTTCACGTGAGCTCCCACCTTTGGCGAGTTCATGCACATTATTCCCCACAACTTGTTGAGCGATGAACGTATGTGAGCTCACTCTTGCTGTCTCACATACACCACAGGTCAAGACCAGGTACTGCAGGATGATGCTCATGGAGGATGCTGTGATGAGTTCGTGAGAGGTCTAGGTCGTCGTCTCCCAGTCAACTTTGGGTTGCTGGACCGTTGTCTCCATATAATGTAACTATTTATTTTGTATAGAATTCCTGTTATATATAAAGATGTGATATTCGATCCTGTGCCATGATTCATCATATGTGTGAGACTTGGTCCCAGCACACCTGGTGATTATGTTTACGCCCGGGTTTTGGACCCCTAAAATCCGGGTGTTACAATTACGGTACCCGACAAATCTAGACACAGTAGGCAAGTTACAGCTGAAATGGGAAGGACCCTTTCTTGTGGTATCTTCCTCAAGACCCGGCTCTTATAGATTGAAGGATATGGACGGCAACAACATTCCTAGATCTTGGAATGCGGACGAGCTTCGGCGATACTATGTGCAACTGGATGTAATCTTTTTTCATTTTTCCTATGGTACCCTTTTCTTTTCCGAAGGGGGAGAAAGGTTTTTAACGGGGCCATAATTTGTAATCTTTCTTTTCTTATTCAGCTCCACGAGAGCAAAATCCCCCAAAATATGTAAATGTAAAATCTGAGCATGCACCATCGAGTGCAGAGAAAAAGGAAAAACAAGGAGAAGCTCGAAAGTCGTCCTTAAGGGGATGCAGAGCACGATGAAGCTACAAAAAAGCCGTTCCTAAGTGAGCGCAGCATAAGTTTTCTGCTCAAAAGTCGTTCCTAAGGGAGTGCAGAGCCAAATACCGCCGAAATATAAGGCGAATCGCGAAAAGTCAACGCGAATACCGCCGAAATAGAAGGCGAAGAAGTTCAAAAGACGTTCCTAAGGGGATGCAGAACTTACACCGAAAAATAAGCGGTGAAGCCGAAAAATAAACGGCAAAGAGACTTCTGTCATTCCCAAGGGAATGAAGGCTATGGTTGTGGCTTCGTATGTGTGTGTTTGGACATTCATTTGCACGTCACATTACATCATACATTGCATTCATAAAACATTCATTTAGACATACATAGGATCATCATCATCATATCATACAAACACGGGCACATGCCTCGGCTATAAGGATAAGGATTTGGCACATGCCTCGGATAAGAAGCAGTTTCAGGCTTCGTTGTGTACGAAAAGAAGGGAAGGTGTTTTTCGCCTTCGGCTCAAAAAAATACAAGTTTCGTCCACATCAAAGCAGTTCATACAAAAATATATTACAAGGTATGGACAAATTTACAGAGTTAGTATCTGATTCTTAAAATTACAATATTTTTTACAACGATATTACAAGATTTTTCTAGAGTTTTTTCGCAGCAAGGTCTTCAGCTTCGGCATCATTGAGCTTCGGATTATTTGTCAAGCTTCGGCTCACTATTCCTCAACTTCGTCATCCTATACATATTAAAATGTATGAGAAAAGTGCAAAGTTCAAGGAGAAGGTAAAGTAACAGGCACAAATTTTTTACCGGCTTAAGGTGGCTTCGAGCTTCGTCGCCAGCCATGTTTCGTCCGTCATTCATCTAAATTTGCGTTATGAATCTGTTTCCTATGCTCCGAGCTAGGCTAGGGATATCAGTTAAATCTGCCGGTGATAAGCTGAAGTTTGGCCTATTAACAATTTTCCCATGCGTGCAGCCAGATTTCATGAAGGCAACAACTATGCCCCGAGAAGCTAGTAGGGCACAGAAATCGGTGTGTCCAGCTATAACTTCATCAAGAGCATCAACTTCGCCTTCAATGTGTTCGAAGGTCTCCGACAGGTTTTCAACCGAAGGATTGAATTTCTCAGCACTGGCTCCAACCGAATTGAAAACATGTTTTAGCCGCTGCAGGCATCGGTTGTCGAAGTCTACACATTTTTCTTGAAGCTCTTTCAGTGATTTCTGCAAATTTGAACTTTTCTCAGCTTCAGCTTCGAGTTTGGTTTCAAAATTTTTCTTTTCCATAGAAAATTCACTTTTCAATCTAGCAATTTTAGTCTGGGCTTCCGCCAGTGAACCTTCCATGGATTGAAGTATGAAGTCTTTTTTCTCTAGGGCAGCTTCATGGTCTTTAATCTTCTTCTCCAGGCCCTCAATTATAACTTCGTTTTTCTTGTCCTCAAGGTCTTGTTGCATCCTCAGGACTTTGCTTATCAGTAAGCTATGACAAAATAACCTTCATCAGAAGACATCTTCATATCAAAACAATAAAAAATTTAGAATTTTACCTTAAAGTTAGCATAAAATAGGCTACCGGCGATATGCTGTCGCCGGTACCTGCTGAGGTCTGCCTCAATCTTCGGAAGGCCAACACTCTTCGATAGAGTACTCACAACCTTTGCCCCAGTCTGGTCCCGAAGGCATCTTAAGTCTTCTTCAACAACTCTGCCGAAGAGTAACGCCCCTAGTCTGTACCCGCAAGATATGGCATATTCCTTCAGTTCTTCTTTTTCAGCCTTTGACAATTCTTGCCCAAGTATGTCTTGAAAATTGAAGTCTTCTTCTTCCGAAGTATCTTCGGTTCTCTCCTTTTCTTTTCCAGGCGCTGTGGCCATAGTCTCTTCGGCAGCTGTAGCAGCTTCTTCCGCCGCCATATTCACTAGCATTTTATCAATATCGGAAAGCGTGGTCTCTAGATTTGAATCTTCGGTAGCTTCAGCTTTGGCAGTTTCAACTTTGGTGGGTGCAGCTTCGGCAGCAGCAGTGCCCTCGGCGGCTAGTGTTTTGGATGCTGAGGCCAGCGGCGGTGTCTGCTCAATGACTTCAGCCACATGAATAATTCTCTGTTTTTTCGGCTCGGCAGGCTTCTTCGCTGCCGAGGGCTCCTTTTCCTTCTGAAAAAGCTTCGTCAGATGTGGCCCTAGTGGACTTAGCTTGATAGGCAATGATTCAGTCATTACCTTTAAAATTTCTTCCACGTCGGCAGCAGAAGGCGTTGAAGGAGCCTCATCCTCTATATCAGTTGTTTTTTGCTTCGAAGCCACAACTTTCCTTTTCTTCGAACAACTATCTTCGGCTCAGGGCTTAATTTCCTTTTCTTCAGAATTTCTTCATCCTTTTTCACCAATTTAGCAGCTTCTCTACCCAGAACACTAACAACTCTTTTTCTTTTTTGCCCTTCAACACCTCTGTTCAATCGCTCATAGTCAGGATATTCAAAATTCAGGGCATCCATTACCCGGTTCAACCTTCGCTTCGGTCGAGTGCCGAAGGCTGCAGTCATTAATTGATCTTCTTTTTTAGAATAGTTGCCCAGGATTTCGTTGCACATAACTTCAATCGTGTCTAACCATTCTTGGCAAGGTTCTTTGAAGTGTTTCTTGAGTTTAAAATGATAGGGCAGCCGAACAAGTTCCTTCTTTTTCTTTTCCCCTTTGAGCTTCGGCATGTCCCATTCTTTCAAAGTTGGGAATACTCTATAAGCTAAGAATTCTTGCACCAAATCCCTAGTACCAATATGCTCTGAAACAACTCGAAATTCGCCCAAAGCAATTTGGCATGGTCCCCCCGGTGTCATGTCACACTGGGGCCTAGTTTCTCCGAAGATTAAGTCCAATGGGCTCTGAACCAGCTTCTCCTTTTTCTCATCAACCTTAACATAAAACCACTCAACCTTCTAGTCGGTTGGCCATTTGGTACGGTACCTAATAACCGGAGACTTTGCATCTTTGCGATAAGCAAAATTGTAGCAGCCAAAGTTCTCGTGCAGCCCATCTTCTCTAGCTTTTGTCTGATAGTGAAGCTCATGTACCCGGCAGAAGCCTTCGGCAAGCGGTTCCGCCCCCTAGCTTCGGAGAGCCCAAATATAGACGCTAAGCCTAACGATGGCGTTAGGAGTCAGCTGATGAAGATAAATCCCAAAGTTCTCCAAAACATCCGCAATCATTTCATGCAAAGGAAATCTCAATCCTGCTTTAAAGAAGCTTTTAAAAACTACCACCTCATCCTTTTCTGGCTTCGGGGTGATCTCCTCTCCGCCAAAACGAATCAGCTTCTCCTTGGCTTCACTGAAATAGCCTAGCTTTAACAACTTTGGCATATCGTCCTCGGTAACAGTTGACTTTCCAAACTCTAGGTGGCTGGGTTTAGATGGCAGGGCACTGTAATCTTCTTCAGTTTCATCTTCTTCAACATCAACCTACTCAGCTTCGGCAGCAGGTGCACCTTCGTCAGAAACATCCCCCAGCACTACCAGCCCTGATCGTCTCATTACTTCGGAAATCGGAGCAGTTTCAGCGGCTTCGGCTTCTTCTTCGTCATGCGTAACCCTGGCAGTGGAGCGCACCCTTGCCATTTGATGATGAATTTCTTACAATTTTTGATGAAGTCGTTAACTTTTTTTGATTTTGCCGAAGCTCCATTTTGTGACGAAGCAAAAGCAAAAGCGGTCCTTCGGCTATGGTCAAATTATTGGCAGCAAAACAGTGCAATAGCAATGAATGCTGTGGTAACTTCACACCTACCCATCTGTTTATATAGTGCCGCAGGCGGGACGGTGAATCGTCAAGTCTTCCGCACCGGATGAATAGTCGCCGCACCCACTGAATGGTGGGCCATAGAACTTGAGAAGGTGAATCGCCAGGACGCGCGTGCCCGCCGCATGGTGGGACCATTTCACGCTCGGAATATTTTAATCGTTTCTCGGCAACGAGCTCAGGGAAGGTGTTTTTTGGATCTTCGGCTTTCCGAAGCCTAGGATACTTTTTCACGGATCAAGCTCGTTACGAAAAACGATCTAGCACCGCGAAGGGGCTACTGTTGGGGTATGCTTCGTCGCCGAAGATCCTGTAAGAATAAACACCTTCGGCAGATCCTCTCAAAAGCAGCACCGAAGCTACCATCCATGAAGCTTCGGCACAGTGACATGTCTCAAGACGAAGGATCGCACCGACTTAAAGATGAAATGACCGATTAGTCCATGAGAGCCTGTGTCATAATTGTAATCTTTTGTAAAGGACATGAATGTAATATCTCACAGGCTGCGCCTTGTGCCTATAAATAGATGAACAGTACCCCGTACTGTTCGCGCTATCTTGTAATCGCTTGCGCGCAACACTTGGATTTTTGTCTTCTGTCAAGCCAAAGGTATAAATATATTTAAATATTGTATTTAAATATTCATGTTTGTATAATGGAACATATGAATGATATTATGTGTTTGTTCATGTTATCTTTCATGTTTCATATGTTTCATCTTTCATTATCTTATAATCGTGATGATGAAGGTATGTCCTTCAAAACCTTCGTCCGAAGATCGTTATATCCTAAGGGAAATAATGTTTTGAAGGACGAAGGACTTTAACATTTAATACTTCGTGTTGCCTTGTTCTTGATTCATAGCATTTGAGAACAAGTCCCCAACAGGTCTCCTCTTCCCCAACGTCGGCCACAAGTGCCTCATGGCAAAGAACGACATAAAGAAGAAGGTAAAATCTAGAGCTTCTACTAAATATGCAACATCTAGTGATGAGGCTAGCTCTAGTGATGATGAGGATGATTTGCTTACTCTTTTTGCCAACCTAAACATGCAACAAAAGAAAAAAATTGAATGAATTAATTAGTGCTATTCATGAGAAGGATGAACTCTTGGATAGCCAAGAGGACTTCCTTATTAAGGAAAACAAGAAGCATGTTAAGGTTAAAAATGCTTATGCTCAGGAGATAGAAAAATGTGAAAAATTGACTAGTGAGCTTAGCATTTGCCATGATAATATCTCTAACCTTAGAAATGAGAATGCTAAATTAATTGCTAAGGTTGAGAAGTTAAATGTTTGTGATGATTCTCTTGTCAACCTTAAAAATGATAATGCTAGTTTGATTGCTAAGATTGACAAGTTGAATGAATCACTTTCTAGCCTTAAGATTGAGAATGATAATTTAGTTGCTAAGGCTAAGGATTTAAATGTTTGCGATAATTCTATTTCCAATCTTAGAAATGAGAATGCCATGTAACATGCTAAAATTGATGAATTAAATGCTTGCAAACCCTCTACATCTACTGTTAGCCATGTTTCCATTTGTACTAGATGTAGAGACATTAATGTTGATGCTATCCATGATCACCTAGCTTTAATTAAACAAAAAAATGATCACATAGCTCAACTTAGTGCTAAAATTAATGAGCATGACTTAGAAAATGAAAATTTTGAATTTGCTAGAAGTATGCTCTATAGTGGGAGACGCCCTGGCCTTAAGGATGGCATTGGCTTCCAACAGGGAGACAATATCAAGCTTAATGCCCCCAAGAAATTGTCTAATTTTGTTAAGGGCAAGGCTCCCATGGTTCAGGATAACGAGGGCTATATTTTATATCTTGCTGGTTATCCCGAACATAAGATTAGGAGAATTCATTCTAGGAAGTCTCACTCTGGCTCTCATCATGCTTTTATGTATAAGAGTGAGGCTTCTAGTTCTAGGCAATCCACCCATGTTAAATTGCCTAAAAAGAAATCTCTTATTGCATCAAATGAGCCTAATGTTTCATTTAAGACTTTTGATGCTTCTTATGTGCTCACTAACAAATCAGGCAAAGTAGTTGCCAAATATGTTGGGGGCAAACACAAGGGTTCAAAGACTTGTGTTTGGGTACCCAAGGTGCTTGTTTCTAATGTCAAAGGACCCAAGACCGTTTGGGTACCTAAGAACAAGGCCTAAACTTGTTTTGTAGGTTTATGCATCCGGGGACTCAAGTTGGATCATTGATAGCGGGTGCACAAACCACATGACAGGGGAGAAAAAGATGTTCTCCTCCTATGAGAAAAACCAAGATCCCCAAAGAGCTATCACATTCGGGGATGGAAATCAAGGTTTGGTCAAAGGACTTGGTAAAATTGCTATATCACCTGACCATTCTATTTCCAATGTTTTTCTTATAGATTCTTTAGATTACAATTTGCTTTCTGTTTCTCAATTATGCAAAATGGGTTACAACTGTCTTTTTACGGATATAGGTGTTACTGTCTTTAGAAGAAGTGATGATTCAGTAGCATTTAAGGGAGTATTAGAGGGTCAGCTATACTTGGTTGATTTTAATAGAGCTGAACTCGATACTTGCTTAATTGCTAAGACTAATATGGGTTAGCTCTTGCATCGCCGACTAGCCCATGTTGGGATGAAGAATCTTCACAAGCTTCTAAAGGGAGAACACATTTTGGGACTAACCAATATTCATTTTGAGAACGATAGGGTTCGTAGTGCATGTCAAGCAGGGAAGCAAGTTGGTGTTCATCATCCACACAAGAACATCATGACGACCGACAAGCCTCTTGAGCTACTCCACATGGATCTATTCGGCTCGATCGCTTACATAAGCATCGGCGGGAGTAAGTATTGTCTTGTAATTGTGGATGATTATTCTCGCTTCACTTGGGTGTTCTTTTTGAAGGATAAATCTCAAACCCAAGAGACCTTAAAGGGATTCTTGAGATGGGCTCAAAATGAGTTCAGCTTAAGGATCAAAAAGATTAGAAGCGACAATGGGACAGAGTTCAAGAACTCTCAAATTGAAGGCTTTCTTGAGGACGAGGGCATCAAGCATGAGTTCTCTTCTCCCTACACACCACAACAAAATGGTGTAGTGGAGAGGAAGAATAAAACTCTACTTGACATGGCGAGGACCATGCTTGATGAGTACAAGACTTCGGACCAGTTTTGGGCGTAAGCAATCAACACTGCTTGCTACGCCATCAACCGTCTCTACCTTCACCGAATCCTCAAGAAGACATCCTATGAACTCCTAACCGGTAAAAAGCCCAATGTTTCATACTTTAGAGTCTTTGGTAGCAAATGTTTTATTCTTGTTAAAAGAGGAAGAAAATCTAAATTTGCTCCTAAGGCTGTAGAAGGCTTTTTACTTGGTTATGACTCAAACACAAGGGCATATAGAGTCTTTAACAAGTCCACTGGACTAGTTGAAGTTTCTTGTGACATTGTGTTTGATGAGACTAATGGCTCTCAAGTAGAGCAAGTTGATCTTGATGAATTAGATGATGAAGAAGCTCCATGCGTCGCACTAAGGAACATGTCCATCGGGGATGTGTGTCCTAAGGAATCCGAAGAGCCTCCACAAGCACAAGATCAACCTTCATCTTCCATGCAAGCATCTCCACCAACCCAAGATGAGGATCAAGCTCAAGATGATGAAAATGAAGATCAAGAAGAACCACCTCAAGAGGAGGACAATGATCAAGGGGGAGATGCCAATGATCAAGACAAGGAAGATGATCAGGATCCAAGACCGCCTCACCTAAGAGTCCATCAAGCGATACAACGAGATCACCCAGTGAACTCCATTCTCGGTGACATTCATAAGGGGGTAACCACTCGATCTCGTGTCGCTCATTTTTGTGAACATTACTCTTTTGTATCTTCTATTGAGCCATACAGGGTGGAAGACGCATTAAGAGATTCGAATTGGGTGTTGGCAATGCAAGAGAAACTCAACAACTTCACGAGGAATGAGGTATGACATCTTGTTCCATGTCCTAACCAAAATGTTGTAGGAACCAAATGGGTCTTCCGCAACAAGCAAGATGAGCATGGTGTGGTGACAAGGAACAAAGCCCGACTTGTGGCCAAGGGATATTCACAAGTCGAAGGTTTGGATTTCGGTGAAACCTATGCGCCCGTAGCTAGGCTTGAGTCAATTCGCATATTACTTGCCTATGCTACTTACCATGGCTTTAAGCTTTATCAAATGGATGTGAAGATTGCCTTCCTCAATGGACCATTCAAGGAAGAGGTCTATGTTAAGCAACCTCCCGGCTTTGAAGATAGTGAGTACCCTAATCATGTCTATAAACTCTCTAAGGCGCTTTATGGGCTCAAGCAAGCTCCAAGAGCATGGTATGAATGCCTAAGAGATTTTCTTATCACTAATGGCTTCAAAGTCGGAAAGCTGATCCTACTCTCTTTACCAAAACTATTGCAAATGATTTGTTTGTATGCCAAATTTATGTTGATGATATCATATTTGGGTCTACTAACAAATCTACTTGTGAAGAGTTTAGTAGGATAATGGTACAAAAATTCGAGATGTCTATTATGGGGGAGTTGAAGTATTTTCTAGGATTTCAAGTCAAGCAACTCCAAGAGGGCACCTTCATCAGCCAAACCAAGTACATACAAGATATACTCACCAAGTTTGGAATGAAGGATGCCAAGCCCATCATGATACCCATGGGAACCAATGGGCATCTCGACCTCGACACGGGAGGTAAATCCATAGATCAAAAAGTATACCGGTCTATGATAGGATCCTTACTCTATTTATGTGCATCTCGACCGGATATTATGCTTTCTGTATGCATGTGTGCAAGATTTCATGCCGATCCTAAAGAAGTCCACCTAAAGAATCTTGAGATATTTAGTTCATACACCTAAGTTTGGTCTTTGGTACCCCAAGAGATCCACTTTTGATTTAATAGGTTATTCAGATGCTGATTGGGCAGGGTGTAAAATTGATAGAAAGAGCACATCAGGGACTTGTCAGTTCTTGGGAAGATCCCTGGTGTCTTGGGCTTCAAAGAAACAAAATTCCGTAGCTCTTTCTACCGCCGAAGCCGAGTACATTGCCGCAGGCCATTGTTGCGCGCAATTGCTTTGGATGAAGCAAACCCTTAGGGATTATGGTTACAAATTAACCAAAGTCCCTCTCCTGTGTGATAATGAGAGTGCAATCCGCATGGCGGATAATCCCGTTGAACACAGCCGCACTAAGCACATAGCCATTCGGTATCACTTTTTCAGGGATCACCAACAAAGGGGGGATATCGAGATTGCTTATTTTAGCACCAAAGAACAATTAGCCGATATCTTTACCAAACCACTAGATGAGAAAACCTTTACCAAACTTAGGAATGAGCTAAACATTCTTGATTCTCGGAATTTTGATTGATACTTTGCACACATAGCTCATTTACATACCTTTGATCATATCTCTTTCATTTGCTATGACTAATGTGTTTTTCAAGTGTATGTCATGCTAAGTCATAGATTGGAAGGGAAATGGAGTCTTCGGCGAAGACAAGGCTTCCACTCCACTCTATCGGTATTATTTACCCTTCGCAGTCACTCCACATCGCTCTCCACTTTGGTAAAATCCTTCACTCATATATTGTTTGCCAAAGGGGGAGAGAATTTAATGAGGGCTCTAAAGACTCCATTTTTGATGATTAATGCCAAAGGGGGAGAAAGTATTAGCCCAAAGCAAAAGGACCGCACCACCACACCAATTTCAAAATTTTTCGAAACAAAGTTGTTTTCAATTGGTATCTTTGAAATTAGTATTCCTCTAAGAAATTCTATCTCACTTGGTATCTATATTCTAAGGAGGCGTTTTTCAAAATTAGTATCTAAAATATTGATCTTCTTTCAATTTGAAAAACCCTCTTGAACACTAAGAGGAGAATTTCATTAAAGGGGAGTTTTGTTTAGTCAAAGGAAAAGCATTTGAAACAGGGGGAGAAAATTTCAAATCTTGAAAATGCTTCTCGAAATCTTATTAATTTACCTTTGACTATTTGCAAAAGACTTTGAAAAAGAATTTCCAAAAGATTTGCAAAAACAAAACAAGTGGTGCAAGCGTGGTCCAAAATATTAAAAGGAAGAAAGCAATCCATGCATATCTTATAGAAGTTTAAATTGGTTTAATTCCAAACAACCTTTGCACTTACCTTATGCAAACTAGTTCAATTATGCACTTGTATATTTGCTTTGGTTTGTGTTGGCATCAATCACCAAAAAGGGGGAGATTGAAAGGGAAATAGGGTCAAACCTATTCCTAAATGATTTTGGTGGTTGAATTGCCCAACACAAATAATTGGACTAACTAGTTTGCTCTAGATCATAAGTTCTACAGGTGCAAAAGGTTCAACAAAATCCAATAAAAAGTCCAAGATAGGGTTCAAAAAGAAAGGAGCAAAAGAAACTGAAGGCTGCCATGGTCTGGCGCACCGGACTGTCCGATGTGCCACCGGACAGTGTCCGGTGCACCACCGGACAGTGTTCGGTGCACCAGGAAGATCAACTCTGAACTGCTCAGCTTCGGGTTTTTGGAGAGCCACTCCGCTATAATTCACCGGATTGTCCGGTGTAGCACTGGACTGTCCGGTGTGCCATGCAGAGCAACGACTACTGCGCCAACGATCGTCTGCAAAAGTGAAAAGTGAACATGAATAGTGCGCGGATAGCGCGCGCAGAGTCAGAGCAGGCGCCAGAAGGCGCACCGGACAGTGAACAGTGACTGTCCGGTGCCCCAATCTGTCAGAGCTCCAACGGTCGAACCCTAACAGTTAGGTGACGTGGCTGGCACACCGGACAGTGTCTGGTGGCGCACTGGACTATCCGGTGCGCCCATCGACAGACAGCCTCCCCAACGACCATTTTGGTGGGTGGGGCTATAAATACCCCCAACCACCACACTTCAAGGCATCCAAGTTTTCAGCCATTGCATTCAATACAAGAGCTCTAGACTTCACTCCAAGACACAAAACAAAAGATCAAATCCTCTCCAAGTCCCAATCTCATTCCAAAGACTTAGTGGCTTGTGAGAGAGAGACATTTGTGTTTATTTGAGTTCTTGTCGCTTGGATCGCTTTTCATCTTCCTCCATTCTTGTTCTCAAGCAACTTGTAATCAAGCAAGAGACACTAAGTTATGGTGGTCCTTGTAAGGGGTCTAAGTGTAAAGCCCAAATTGTAAATCATAAAAATAAAGAATTACCTCTTTATATGTGTGTAGCATCCACTTATTGGTACATGTGAACAAACATTGTTTTATTTATTTGGAGTAAATAACCAATAACCTATAAAATAAAATTGTGCATCATGTTGGCTTTTATTTGTATGTGCATTTAATAATAATAGAAGTCACATTAATAGAAAGGAATTCATATCCAAATTTGAGAATTAATGACTAACTTGAGTAATTGAGAGTGAGAAATAATCAAGAAAAGAAAGGAGAAAATACTAAACAATACATGAAAATAAATTTAAATGATGGGTTCATCCCATGCTAGAGTGCTCAAATTTCATATTTGAACCGAGTCCAAAGTTTGCCACAAGGGTTGAATTCAAAAATTTGGAATTCAAAATAAAAAGAAAACAAACCAGGAAAGAAAGAAAGAAAAAAATAGAAAATGACGCATTGGGCTCAATTCCATGCAGACCGGCCCATTCTCCTACTCTCCCTCGCGCGCGGCCCAGTTTCCCCTGTGTCTGCTTGCGCTCACCCGGTGTCACTTCCTGGTGGGTCCCGCAGGTCAGGGCGGGTCTTCTTCTCCCCTAGCTGAAGCAGCGACCGCGGTGGACTGGAAGCTCAACGAACCGAGCGATTCTCTCGCTTCGGCCGAACTCCCACTGCAACGGCCTCCCCGTACCCGCCGCACGAACCTGCGGACCCAGCTCCTCTTGAACCTCCCCATAAGAATCACAGGCGCGGCATTCTTCTCTGCTCTTATCTCCTTCTCCCATCGCGAGCTATCCGAACGCTGCCACACTAGCTTTCCTCCTCTCGCTCCTTCCGGTGTCAGTAGAGAAGAACTTGGGGCTCGCCAACGGGTGGTGTCTGCGCGCGATTGTACTTGGGCACTCGGTGCCTCGGTGTGACGGCAATTTCTTCCCCGCGCTCGTCCTCTGCCGTGGAATTGCTCTCGCATCGTGGTGCGGCTCCTTCACCTCACCGTTGCCGGTAATAAGCACTCTCCTGGGTCCGCCACACTCTCAATTTCTCGTAGCCTTGGGTAATCGTGGTATAGGCGCTCCGAATCACTCGTTGGGGGTCACCGGCGTGCTCGGTCGCCGGGTGGCTGGACGCGCCGCCGTGGCTTGAGGTCAGGGGATGGGGTCGAGTTCATGGCCATTGATTCCCGAATGAACGGTCGGATTAGATCTAAACCTTCATCCGCTGTGCAACTCGATCGGAGCCGTTGTTCTGATCGGACGGTTCGGGATGGGCTCAAGCGCATAAAATCCAGACCTTTGAACTCTGATCCGAGGGTGGTGATTGTATACAGATTCGTATACATCTGAATTTAATCTGAACCGCAAGATTTAGATTGGGCGGCTCCTAATACTCAATACCCCTTCGCCATGCCACTTCGCAGAAAACCCCTTATAATTTTAGAGAAACAACCCGCAGTCCACGCAAGTGGTGCCCTGTGTCTCGGTTTCTTTTACGCCAGAGCCCCTGAGTTTCCCAGAAATTGAGGCCCAATCCAGAGAGTTATAAAATCAAGAAAATGAATTAGAAAATGAGTTTTTAGTATGAAAACAATTCATAGAATTTGTATAATTCATAGAAAATGCATATGAACTCCAAATTGATCCATTCCAGTTCCAAAATTTTTATAATATTATTGTCTAACCATTAGTGCCTCTGTTTTAAAATGAAAGATGATTTAAAATTTATCTAGCACTTAATCTTGTATTAAGCACATAAAACATTAGAAAATCCATAACTTAAAATATATAACTCCAAATTTAATGATTCCAGTTCCTGTGATCATATTTTAATGTCTAGTTTATTACTGTATATTCTGTTTGCATGTTTGATGTGATGTTAATTTTTGCTATACCATGTATGTATTGTGTTGATGCGAGTAGACGAGCAAGCCACTGTGGAATCTGAGGTTCAGCAAGTAGAGATAGCTGAGCAGGAGCTCATAGAAGGCAAGTTGTGCCCTTGATCACTTCTTTTACCCATTCATGTTCTTATTATTCATAATGATCTGCATAGGATAATTTTGATGGGACCCAATAGGTTACCCTAGATTTGACTATCTTTATACCTTGTTTCACCACTGGTTTTACTACTAAAGTTTTGGGTAGTACATGCTATTGCTTTATGTGGCTTTGGGTATAAAGATATTCATCACTCATTTTTATACTTGTTATTATCTGTTCATTATTTTCTGTTCATGTTAAGATCATTATGTTAATGGGAACATGGAGAACCACCCGGGAAAACAGTGCTACCACAAGGGTTTAATGGGACGCCCTTAGCTGATTAACTAGGAAAGCTAGTGGAGGGCTACCTTACCCGAAAGGGGCAAGGGCAGTAGGGGAGTGGTCAGTGTAGGGAGGTCCTTGTTTGATTTTGCTGCGATGGCGGTCAGGCAAGAACCCTGCACTGGAGCTTCCTATAAACTGTAGCGGGTAGTCTGAAACTAGTGGAACTTTGTAAAGGCCTCGTAGTGTTACCCTGCCTCGCTTCCTTGGTAGAGGTGTATGGGATTCATGACCCCTTGGCAGATGGGTAACACGGCTTGTGGGTAAAGATGCGCAACCTCTGCAGAGTGTAAAATTAGTATACTAGCCGTGCTCACGGTCAAGAGCGGCTCGGACCCTCACATGGTTAATTATGGAACTTAAATTCAATTTGGCATTTGCATCGCATTTGGGATTATTTTACTGTTACTGTTCTTTATTATTATTAAGGTTTGGTATTTACTTACACTTAGTAATTGCTAATAAAATTTTGACCAACTTATAAAAGCAATGCTCAGCTTCAGCCTTTATTTCATTGATCAGCCTTACACTTCATGAACTCCCACCTTTGGTGAGTTCATGTCACATTATTCCCCACGACTTATTGAGCTATGATCGTATGTGAGCTCACCCTTGCTGTCTCACCCCCCCCCCCACAGGAGAAGAACAGGTGGTCGAAGAGGAGCCGCCTAACACCGAGGCTTTCGACTTGATCTAGGTGGCGTTTCTCAGTTGACATTGGCGCCGACGATCCTTAGTTCGTTTTATGTTTATTCTTTTATTTTGTATTAAGTCTTCCGCTATGTAATAAATACTCTGATGTTTTATGACATTTATCTCTATACACTCTGTTATTATATATGTTGTCTTCTTGGCGCATGTATGAGATGCACCCGACTTTGTCCGTTAAAACCGGGTGTTACAGAAGTGGTATCAGAGGAAATGTCGACTGTAGGACGAAACCTAGATAGAAATGGACAAAACCCTTACCAACTTATCTTATTCTAATTCGTTCTATACTTACCTTACTCTGATTCTTTCTACACTTATCTTGATCTTGTCTCACCTTCTACTGTTCTAATCTGATCATTCTTACCTTTTCTACTCTTAGACAAGATGGATTTCACACCTTGGAATCCCTACCCCTATGACATTTTTAAGAGATAGGGAGCCTAAGACAAAATTAAAATTATTTTCTCTATCGAAAATATTGGTTGATTGTTCTGATGATCAATGCCTGATTTGCTTCTTTGATTGATTGAGATATTATATATGGACATCTTAGCAGGTGCCAGCATAAGGTAATAAATTAGCTATGGTAGGTAAAACATTAAACTGCTTAGCTAATAAATCCCCCAAAGTAACCTGATTTGTAAGTACCTGCCTTGGCTACTATTTTCTTACCATATGTATCTAACTCAGATGGTCAATACCAGGCGGGGTGGTGGAATTGATTTGCCTCCTAATCGACACACTCGGAGAATATACAGACAACCTCAGCCACAGCCAGCAGAAATGAATCCTCCTAATCCTCCACCAGGCGGAGTTGACCCACTGGTTGCTGCTCAGATGGCGGTGATGCAGCAAATGGCTTACACTATGGCTGATATGCGTGCCCAGATGCAGCAAGAACGCCAGGAAATGCGTCAGGAAAGAGAAGATATACGCCAGGAGTTGCGCCAGGAGAGAGATGAGATACGCCAAGAAAGGAGGGCGCAACAACAGCAGCTGCAACAACAACTTCAACAACAGCAGCAACAGCAGCAAGTGCCATTGCCTCCTCCACCACCACCCGTTCCACCTCGTGATAAGCACCGGGAGTTTATGAGTCATAAGGCACCGACCTTCGCCAGTTCGCAAGATCCACTTGATGCAGACGATTGGTTGAAGTCAATTGAGAAGATGCTAAATATTGCACAATGCACTGACCGGGAGAAGGTTTTATATGCTTCTGGACGTCTGACTGGTCCTGCTGCTGACTGGTGGGATTCTTATACTGCTGCCCATGACGCTGCTGATACTATTACCTAGGCAGAGTTCAGTACACAGTTCAGGAACTACCATATTCTAGTTGGGATGATAAAGATCAAGAAGAAGGAGTTTCTGTCATTGAAGCAAGGCAATATGTCGGTCAGCGAGTACAGAGACAAATTTATTCAGCTGTCGAGGTATGCTCCAGAGGAAGTTGCTGAGGATGAAAGAAAGCAGGAGCACTTCATTGAAGGACTTAATGGACCCTTGCAGTATGCACTGGTTGCACACACCTTTCCATCATTTCAGAGGCTACTGGATAAGGCTCTTGCTATTGAACACAAGCGTGTTCAACTGGGTGATTTGAAGAGGAAGGCTATCTCACAAGGACAGGGTAGCAGCAGTGTTCGTCCCCGCTATGTCTCACCACAGGGTACACCGACTCGACCGGGAGGACCGCGCCCAGTTCAGCAATCACCACTGAGGACTCCACCTCCTCGATAGGCTACCCCCACTGGCACCCCGACGAGGTCTACAGGACAGAAGACTGGCCCTACATGTTTCAAGTGCAGTCAGATTGGGCATTATGCTAATGCTTGCCCGATGGGGAATTCTGGTACACTAGCTAAGAACAAGCAACAGACCCCTGGCAAGGGATATTCTATAGCCAGGGTGAATCAAGTCAGCGTTGATGATACTCCTGATGGTGGTGACCTCGTAATTGGTATGTTTTATGTTAATGCAATTCCTGCAACCATATTATTTGATTCTGGTGCTACACATTCATTCATGTCTGCTAGATATGCCAACACAAATGAAATACCACTGCTAAATATGAGAAAACCCATGATAGTAATTACACCTAAAGGGCCTGTTGAGGCGAACCAAATGACACGTAGATTGATATTAACCATTATGGGTAGAGAATTTGGAGCCACTACTATAATATTAGAGTCAAGCAGTATAGATATGATCCTTGGTATGTCATGGCTAAGAAAGGCAAAGGCCGTTATAGCATGTGGTAGGGGTACCGTAGAACTCACTACCACTAAAGGAGAAAGATTTCAAGTTAACATTGCAGTAACCTCCTCATCCATGCGTGCAATGTTCTTTATGCCTGAGGAGTTTGTTGGTGACAACATCCGGGTGGTTAGAGATTTTCCGGATGTCTTTCCAGAGGAGTTACCAGGGATGCCACCGGATAGAGAAGTTGAGTTTGTTATTGATCTCCTACCTGGAACCGCCCCTATTTCTAAACGACCATACAGGATGGCTGTAGAAGAACTGAAGGAGCTTAAGAAGCAGTTAACTGAGTTGCAAGAGGCGGGGTATATTCGTCCGAGTTCCTCACCTTGGGGAGCACCGGTATTATTTGTGCAGAAGAAGGATGGATCACAACAAATGTGTGTGGATTATAGATCTCTTAATGATGTCACGGTGAAGAACAAGTATCCGTTGCCCCGCATTGAGGATTTATTTGATCAGATGAGGGGTGATAGAGTATTCTCAAAGATTGATCTCCGATCGGGTTACCATCAGATGAAGATTAGACCCTCAGATATTCCTAAGACGGCTTTCTCAACCCGATATGGATTATATGAGTTTACTGTTATGTCGTTTGGATTGACCAATGCACCGGCTTATTTCATGAATTTGATGAACAAAGTGTTTATGGAGTATTTGGACAGATTCGTCGTGGTGTTTATCGACGATATTCTTATCTATTCTAAGAATGAAAGTGATCATGAACAACATCTAAGGTTGGTGCTACAAAAGCTGCGAGATAATCAACTCTATGCTAAGTTCAGCAAGTGCGAGTTTTGGATTGACAAGGTGCCATTCCTTGGACATATTATTTCTAATGGTGGAATAGCAGTGGATCCTGCTAAGGTTAAGGAGATAATGGAGTGGAGAGTACCCACTACAGTTACTGAGATTCGGAGTTTCTTGGGATTAACAGGCTATTATCGGAGATTTATTGAAGGATTCTCTAAGATTGCCAAGCCTATGACCTCGCTTTTGGAGAAAGGGAAAGAGTTCAAGTGAGATGAGAAGTGCCAAGAAAGCTTTGATCAATTGAAGGAGAGACTAATGTCGCCACCAGTATTGATTATGCCAGACCTACAGAAGGGATTTGACATTTATTGTGATGCATGTGGCCAAGGACTTGGATGTGTGCTTATGCAAGAAGGACATGTCATTGCCTTTGCATCTCGTCAGTTGCGGAAGCATGAACTGAACTACCCCACTCATGACTTGGAACTAGCTGCCGTTGTGCATGCACTTAAGATTTGGAGACACTACATCATGGGAACTAAGTGCCAAGTATACACGGATCATAAGAGTTTGAAGTACATATTCACTCAGAAGGATCTCAACCTTAGGCAACGCCGTTGGTTGGAGCTCATTAAGGATTATGACTTGGAGATTCACTATCACCCAGGCAAGGCGAATTTGGTTGCAGATGCCTTGAGTCAGAAGGAGCATGTTCACTCCGCTTTCGTTGTCCAGCTACCTGATGAATTAGCAAAAGATTTTGAGAGACTCAACCTAGGAATCGTTACACATACGGAAGAAGTTACTATTGAATTGGAACCTACCTTGGAGCAAGAAATTCGTAAAGGTCAGGTTGGTGATGCTAAAATCCAGGAGATCAAGGGTCTGATAACAGAAGGTAGAGGCCCAGAATTCACAGAAGATGAGCAAGGCACGATATGGTTCAAGAATCGGATCTGTGTTCCCGATATTGATAGCCTTCGGGAAACCATATTGAAGGAGGCACATGATTCAGTTTATTCCATCCACCCTGGTAGCACTAAGATGTATCAAGATTTGAAGCAAAAGTATTGGTGGTATGGACTGAAAAGAGATGTTGCTGCTCATGTGGCTAAGTGTGATGTGTGTCAAAGAGTCAAGGTCGAACATCAAAGACCCGCTGGACTATTGCACCCGCTTAAGATTCCTGAGTGGAAATGGGAAGAAATTGGTATGGATTTTATTGTTGGACTACCCCGCACCCCTGCTGGGTATGACTCTATCTGGGTAATTGTGGACAGATTAACAAAAGTGGCTCATTTCATACCAGTGAGGACTGATTACACGGGAGCCAAATTAGCAGAGTTGTATATGACTCGGATAGTTTGTCTACATGGAGTGCCTAAGAAGATCGTGTCTGATCGAGGATCACAGTTTACTTCTCGGTTTTGGAAGAAGTTGCATGAGAGCTTGGATCAAAGTTGAATTTTAGCTCAGCCTACCATCCCCAGACTGATGGACAGACAGAGAGGACTAATCAAGTGCTGGAAGATATGTTAAGAGCCTGTGCTCTCAAGCATGGTGGCAGTTGGGAGAAGAGCTTACCCTATGCTGAGTTTTCTTATAATAATAGCTACCAGGCCAGTTTGAAGATGTCACCATTCGAGGCTTTATATGGCAGGAAGTGCAGGACTCCCCTATATTGGGATCAGACTGGAGAAAGACAGTTCTTTGGGCCTGAGCTTATTCAAGAGGCAGAAGAACAAGTTCGAATGATAAGAGAAAATTTAAGAATTGCACAATCCAGGCAAAAGAGCTATGCTGATAATAGAAGGAGACTACTGGAGTTTAAGGAGGGTGATCATGTATATTTGAAGGTGTCACCACTCCGGGGTATGAGGAGATTTAAAGTTAAAGGAAAGTTGTCCCCTCGCTTTATTGGACCCTTCTTGATCTTAAAGCGAGTGGGTGAAGTTGCATATCAACTGGAGTTACCTGATCATCTGTCAGATGTGCATGATGTGTTCCATGTATCTCAGCTAAAGAAGTGCCTTAGGGTACCTGAGGAGCAGTTACAAATGGAGGACCTTAGTGTTCAAGATGATCTGACCTATGCTGAGTACCCTATCAAAATTTTGGACACTTTGACTCGAGTTACGAGAAATAAGGTGATAAAGATGTGCAAGGTACAATGGAGTCACCATGGTGAGGATGAAGCTACATGGGAGCGAGAAGAAGAGCTTCGCATAGACTTCCCCCACCTTTTCCCTAGATCTTCTTAAATCTCGAGGACGAGATTATTTTTAAGGGGGGTAGGATTTGTAAAGCCCAAATTGTAAATCATAAAAATAAAGAATTACCTCTTTATATGTGTGTAGCTTCCACTTATTGGTACATGTGAACAAACATTGTTTTATTTATTTGGAGTAAATAACCAATAACCTATAAAATAAAATTGTGCATCATGTTGGCTTTTATTTGTATGTGCATTTAATAATAATAGAAGTCACATTAATAGAAAGGAATTCATATCCAAATTTGAGAATTAATGACTAACTTGAGTAATTGAGAGTGAGAAATAATCAAGAAAAGAAAGGAGAAAATACTAAACAATACATGAAAATAAATTTAAATGATGGGTTCATCCCATGCTAGAGTGCTCAAATTTCATATTTGAACCGAGTCCAAAGTTTGCCACAAGGGTTGAATTCAAAATTTTGGAATTCAAAATAAAAGAAAACAAACCAGGAAAGAAAGAAAGAAAAAAAAATAGAAAATGACGCATTGGGCTCAATTCCATGCAGACCGGCCCATTCTCCTACTCTCCCTCGCGCGCGGCCCAGTTTCCCCTGTGTCTGCTTGCGCTCACCCGGTGTCACTTCCTGGTGGGTCCCGCAGGTCAGGGCGGGTCTTCTTCTCCCCTAGCTGAAGCAGCGACCGTGGTGGACTGGAAGCTCAACGAACCGAGCGATTCTCTCGCTTCGACCGAACTCCCACTGCAACGGCCTCCCCGTACCCGCCGCACGAACCTGCGGACCCAGCTCCTCTTGAACCTCCCCATAAGAATCACAAGCGCGACATTCTTCTCTGCTCTTATCTCCTTCTCCCATCGCGAGCTATCCGAACGCCGCCGCGCTAGCTTTCCTCCTCTCGCTCCTTCCGGTGTCGGTAGAGAAGAACTTGGGGCTCGCCAACGGGTGGTGTCTGCGCGCGATTGTACTTGGGCACTCGGTGCCTCGGTGTGACGGCAATTTCTTCCCCGCGCTCCTCCTCTGCCGTGGAATTGCTCTCGCGTCGTGGTGCGGCTCCTTCACCTCACCGTTGCCGGTAATAAGCACTCTCCTGGGTCCGCCACACTCTCAATTTCTCGTAGCCTTGGGTAATCGTGGTATAGGCGCTCCGAATCACTCGTTGGGGGTCACCGGCGTGCTCGGTCGCCGGGTGGCTGGACGCGCCGCCGTGGCTTGAGGTCAGGGGATGGGGTCGAGTTCATGGCCATTGATTCCCGAATGAACGGTCGGATTAGATCTAAACCTTCATCCGCTGTGCAACTCGATCGGAGCCGTTGTTCTGATCGGACGGTTCGGGATGGGCTCAAGCGCATAAAATCCAGACCTTTGAACTCCGATCCGAGGGTGGTGATTGTATACAGATTCGTATACATCTGAATTTAATCTGAACCGCAAGATTTAGATCGGGCGGCTCCTAATACTCAATACCCCTTTGCCATGCCACTTCGCAGAAAACCCCTTATAATTTTAGAGAAACAACCTGCAGTCCGCGCAAGTGGTGCCCTGTGTCTCGGTTTCTTTTACGCCAGAGCTCCTGAGTTTCCCAGAAATTGAGGCCCAATCCAGAGAGTTATAAAATCAAGAAAATGAATTAGAAAATGAGTTTTTAGTATGAAAACAATTCATAGAATTTGTATAATTCATATAAAATGCATATGAACTCCAAATTGATCCATTCCAGTTCCAAAATTTTTATAATATTATTGTCTAACCATTAGTGCCTCTGTTTTAACATGAAAGATGATTTAAAATTTATCTAGCACTTAATCTTGTATTAAGCACATAAAACATTAGAAAATCCATAACTTAAAATATATAACTCCAAATTTAATGATTCCAGTTCCTGTGATCATATTTTAATGTCTAGTTTATTACTGTATATTTTGTTTGCATGTTTGATGTGATGTTAATTTTTGCTATACCATGTATGTATTGTGTTGATGCGAGTAGACGAGCAAGCCACTGTGGAATCTGAGGTTCAGCAAGTAGAGATAGCTGAGCAGGAGCTCATTGAAGGCAAGTTGTGCCCTTGATCACTTCTTTTACCCATTCATGTTCTTATTATTCATAATGATCTGCATAGGATAATTTTGATGGGACCCAATAGGTTACCCTAGATTTGACTATCTTTATACCTTGTTTCACCACTGGTTTTACTACTAAAGTTTTGGGTAGTACATGCTATTGCTTTATGTGGCTTTGGGTATAAAGATATTCATCACTCATTTTTATACTTGTTATTATCTGTTCATTATTTTCTGTTCATGTTAAGATCATTATGTTAATGGGAACATGGAGAACCACCCGGGAAAACAGTGCTACCACAAGGGTTTAATGGGACGCCCTTGGCTGATTAACTAGGAAAGCTAGTGGAGGGCTACCTTACCCGAAAGGGGCAAGGGCAGTAGGGGAGTGGTCAGTGTAGGGAGGTCCTTGTTTGATTTTGCTACGATGGCGGTCAGGCAAGAACCCTGCACTGGAGCTTTTTATAAACTGTAGCGGGTAGTCTGAAACTAGTGGAACTTTGTAAAGGCCTCGTAGTGTTACCCTGCCTCGCTTCCTTGGTAGAGGTGTATGGGATTCATGACCCCTTGGCAGATGGGTAACATGGCTTGTGGGTAAAGATGCGCAACCTCTGCAGAGTGTAAAACTAGTATACTAGCCGTGCTCACGGTCAAGAGCGGCTCGGACCCTCACATGGTTAATTATGGAACTTAAATTCAATTTGGCATTTGCATCGCATTTGGGATTATTTTACTGTTACTGTTCTTTATTATTATTAAGGTTTGGTATTTACTTACACTTAGTAATTGCTAATAAAATTTTGACCAACTTATAAAAGCAATGCTCAGCTTCAGCCTTTATTTCATTGATCAGCCTTACACTTCATGAACTCCCACCTTTGGTGAGTTCATGTCACATTATTCCCCACGACTTATTGAGCTATGATCGTATGTGAGCTCACCCTTGCTGTCTCACACCCTCCACAGGAGAAGAACAGGTGGTCGAAGAGGAGCCACCTAACACCGAGGCTTTCAACTTGATCTAGGTGGCGTTTCTCAGTTGACATTGGCGCCGACGATCCTTAGTTCGTTTTATGTTTATTCTTTTATTTTGTATTAAGTCTTCCGCTATGTAATAAATACTCTGATGTTTTATGACATTTATCTCTATACACTCTGTTATTATATATGTTGTCTTCTTGGCGCATGTATGAGATGCACCCGGCTTTGTCCGTTAAAACCGGGTGTTACACTAAGTGACCCATTGATTAAGGAGAAAAGCTCACTCGGTCTAGGTGACTGTTTGAGAGAGGGAAAGGGTTGAAAGAGACCCGGTCTTTGTGACCACCTCAACGGGGAGTAGGTTTGCAAGAACCGAACCTCGGTAAAACAAATCACCATATTATTCACTCTATTTATTTGGTTGATTTGTTTTTGCTCTCTCTTTCGGACTCGATTATATTTCTAACGCTAACCCGGCTTGTTGATTGTGCTTAAAGTTTATAAATTTCAGATTTGCCTATTCACCCCTGTCAGAGAGGGAATTCTCCGGCCGGGTGGCGGAGTGCACCCGCCCTAAATCCTAAGATGAGGAAGGGGTTTAAGCATTTTGCCTGTCCTGCTAAGCGAGCATCAAGCACATGAACACACGAGGATTTAGAAAGGTTCGGGCCGCCGGAGCGTAACACCCTACTCCACTGTGTGTTGGATTGCTGTGGAAGCTTGAGAATTGAGAGTTTGTGTTGTAACGTTGCATACCTCCCCTTTTATAGCTAAAGGGGGGCATGTACAAGGGTACTGAGCCCCGACATGTGGGCCCAGGAACTTAACGAATGTAGTACTTGGAGCTACTAATGTTTGCTGCTAGAGCAATCTTCTTGAGCCCTGACACCCGAGATCTGTGTAGCATCGACGTGCAGGGGAAGCTTCTTGTATAAGGGATGACGAGCACAGTGCGACGCGCAGCACGGACGTACTGTTTGACAATGGACTGGACAGGTGGGGCGTCTGCAGGATGGCTCTGCTGTTCACCGTGTGGTTAGGGAACGCCGTATGGGCACCGCGTCTTCATACCATAGTAAGGGGTACCCCTGATTCAGGGTACCGACAGTGGCCCCCGGGCCCGCCTCAAGGGAGGATGCGAGTCTGCAGGTGGGGCCAAAGTTTGACTAGCGATTGGCTCGCTGCTCCTACGCGCCCGTTGATGCAATTACTGCCAGCCCGCCCATGGTCACGCCGACTGCCATGCCTGTCCCCCCGACTGACTGGCCCGTGAAGCGTCCCCAATCCTCTGGGACTCAAATGTGATACAATTACTAGTCCCAGGAGGCTAGTAAACACATTTATACATCAGATGATACCAAATCTGCTTAAACGAGACAAACCTATAAAGGTGGCGAACAACTTTAAGAGTTGGTCCACAACTCGGGACATATCATCAGAGTGGGGCTGAAGCAGCCTGATATACGCAGCGAAGCAAATCAGCGGTCCAACAGCCACAGGCAAGGTTGGGAACAGTCGTAACTCTTACCCGATCTCCTTTTTCTGAAAAACAACAAATAAGCAAGGGTGAGTACAAACGTACTCAGCAGCCCACCTTCACCCGCGGAATGGGGAAATCAGATATAATGCATGGAATATGTAGAGCTCAGGATATTTGCAGAAACAGCAATATTTTATGCAGGGTTGTTTTGAAAAACATTTTGTATTTTGCAAAGCGCATCCTCTCCAAAAGGAGCAGGAAGTTTTTCAATATTAGAATAAAATCCCCTGGACTAAACCATCCAGGTATCTCAGCAGTTTCCCACTGGTTTTCATTTTCAAAAACAGCTACTGGACTTCCCGTCCACCATAGCTCACGGCTCAACCGCCGGTCCTTTTAAAAACCACTTTTCTCAAACGCACCTCTTTTTTTTGGAAAACAAAACACTAATTGCCATACCACACCAGACTCGTCCATTCCTGTAGACACAGACTATTCGAATAGGTTTTCAAACTCTGTGCAAAGGTGTACACTTTACCCACTAGTCCGGCTCTGCGATCTCATGGCCGATGAGATCCGAATCCGAATCTCTTTCTTTCCTCGCACATCCTAACCTTAACGGTTATACTGGAAGGAGTCAGGCCACCGCCATGTCCAAACCGGACAAAACATTCCCCCTCCTTATCCTCCCGGTGCTCCCCAGCCTTCATAACCCTGGGGTTGGACCGTACGAGTTCAGATTGAGTGACTGCCCACACAGTCTCGAGTGGTTGTACTTATCATGAGTATAGGTAGTGAAGATGACAAACCGGTCCTTATAAGAGGGGACAATCCTTCTGCTCACGCCTAAACCAGCTGAGCCATCACCTTAGGCCCTCCCCTAAACCAGGGAGTCCTTGATCATCCCTACTCAAAGGTGATAAGGGTGAAAACCCTTCATCAAACACATTTTG
Source organism: Zea luxurians (assembly GCA_029449295.1). NCBI lineage: Eukaryota > Viridiplantae > Streptophyta > Magnoliopsida > Poales > Poaceae > Zea > Zea luxurians. Next base: position 7,685,225 of record JAOPSE010000016.1, read on the forward strand.
AAAAGCATTTTCTTTTGAAAACTCACACCTTTCCTCAAATCATTTGTAACAATTATATCAGGGATTGATTGCGACAAGCGGCTGGGTGGCCATAATAACTTGTCTCAAAATCATATTATGCATAAAATAACAGGCTGAGGGTTGTGGTTGAAAAATCATAGGTAATTTATGCATCAAAGGGATCCAGTGAGCTTGCCGTGCTTATTCGGCAAAGGGGGAAGGGGAGCTCGCGGAACTGGCTTCTGGCTCCACCGCCTGGCGTAGACTTGCAGATCTGGCCTCCACGAGACGACACGAACGCTCCGATAACTATGCAACATGAACAAGCAAACATACAAACCAGCAAGTATACCAACAAATATTTAGTATAGTGGTCAGAATAGCGATATATGGATGGGTAGAGTCTTGAGTAGAATCTGTGTCATGTGGTGTTGAGATACTACTAGTGGTGGAGCGGAGGTGCTTACCAGGGGGGTGGACTGGAGGCGAAGCGACACTACGCGTGTAGCCGGCAGAGCGGAGTAACTGAGTGGGTGGGTGTTTTCCTTGGCTGAGGGTGTGGAGTGTGTGTGGAGAGGGAGAGGGTAGCTAGGTGTATTTATAGCTGGGTGTATGTGGTGTAGCACAGTGAAGTTCACTGTAGGTGAGAATAGTGACGAATGAATCGTCTGACTTAGTATGAATAGGAGAGTTATAGGCAGAATATGGGACGAGAGTATTTTGGGAGTCTTCTGGAACATGAACCATGCTTAAGGGATGACATGGTTGGATAGGGAATAATTTGATAAGAATTTAGAAACAAGAATTATTGGAACTTGAGTTTGGAAGCCTGGTTCAAAGGAATCTCAAAGTTAAGCATGCTCAACTTGGAGAAACCTAGGATGGGTGACCAGATGGGAAGTTTCCCACTGGAAGGAAAATCACAGTCACCAGAGTTCGTATGACTGGAACATGGGTCTAGCTGGTCTTAGGTGGACTGGACAGCATGATGGATGAGTAGTTGAAATTTGGGATAACTAGATGACCGATGAATAGTAACGATGATTAGTAACGACGAATAGTGGCGACGGAAAAGTAATTATATATATCATCGATGAATAGTAACGATGATGAATAGTAATGGTAAATAGTAACAATGATGAATAGTGTATGTGAATAGTAACGATGAATAGTAATGGTGAATAGTGAATAGTTCGTATGAACGAACGATGAACGCTGAATAGGAACTATGAACGAACGGACGAACGATCGAATGATCGGACGAACGAACGATTGGAATTTCGGCAGCATAACGGCAGGAAAAGATTATTTGGACGAACGAACGATCGGAATTTCGGCAGCATAACGACAGGACAAAGATTATCTGGAAGAACGATGAATAGGGACTATGAATGAACGATGAACGATGAATAGGAACTATGAACGAACGATGAACGATGAATAGGGAACTATGAACGAACGATGAACGATCGAATGATCGATCGAACGAACGATCAGAATTTCGGCAGCATAACGGCAGGACAAAGATTATCTGGAAGAACGATGAATAGGGACTATGAACGAATGATGAACGATGAATAGGGACTATGAACGAACGATGAACGATCGAATGATCGAACAAACGAACGATCGGAATTTCGGCAGCATAACGGCAGGAAAAAGATTATTTGGACGAACGAACGGACGAACGATCGGACGAACGGACGAACGAACCATGAACGATCGGACGAACGATCGAACGATCGGACGAACGAACGAACAAACTAAGAACAGGGGGACGAACGATCGAAGAACGATCGAACGATCCTTGTGCTAGTGTGTGCTTGTGTGGAACATGGAGTGGGTGTGTGTGGGGGGGGGAGAGAGTTGCCATGAAATGGCTTAGGGTGGGATGAGAGGAGGCCCTTGCCCCTCTATTTATAGCCATGGTGGGGGATTAGGGGGAGGGATGAGAGGATTAGTGGAAGGATGAGAGGATTAGTGGGAGATTAGCATGGATTTGTCTTGTATAAGTGAGATTTGCTTGTAGAGCTCACCGTATGACACTGGAGGCATACATATACGTATGAGCATGACGAAAGTTATGAAGAAAATATTTGTAGGGACTTGAAAAATGATTCTGAAGGTATTTCTCAAGAGAAAATTATCTGGAGATATATCGGTGGAATATTTGGACAGTATTTCTGGAAAGAACTTGAAGGGGATCACTAGGGAAATATCTGGGCAGTATTTCTGGAAAGAATTTGAGGGGGATCACTCGGGAAATATTTGTAGGATATTTTGAGGAGGATTTTGGAGATAATATAGACCACTATATTTTATTTGTTGATATCAACTCGCAAACAAACATTTTGAAATGAAACTTGAAATTCATTTTGAATTTAGGGCGAGTTTGAGAAAATTTCAGGATTTGAATTTTTGGGATGCTACAGCCCGTGACCTCCGCACTTAATGTCTTTGTTGGGCCATGCGCGGGGTGCCTCGAGTCGCTGCATTGGTTTTGAAAATTTATCTTCTCAGTCTTCTGCGATGGCCTCGAGGAGGTGCGGTATTGGCGCGAGCGGCGGTGCGACTTTTCTGCACCCAGAAACCGACGTGCCGGGTGCATGACATGTGGGCCTAGACCCCCATGCCAGAGGTTGGACCACCGGTCGAAGCCGAGGGGGCGCACAACCGCGGGGCGGTTACACGCTCCTTGTGCTGCGGTTCGCTTTCTTGACCGCTGGTTGCGGCGAAGATGGAAGGGCGTATAACCGCAGGGCGGTTGCACGCTCCTTGTGCGACGATTCGCCTTCTTCGCGCTTCGGGCCAGCTTGTATGACATGTGAGGCCTGGTCCCCATGTCATAGGATGGGAACCCTGGTGCGCATCGGGGGAGACCTTGCCCGTGACGCTTCGGGGCGCGAGCGGGGAAATCTGCCTTTAAAAAGGGGTTCACCCCTCGAGTAGCAGCCATGTCTTGCTTCTTTCCCACTCGTGGCGTCCTTTCGCTTCCAAGCTCTCTGTGCCCCTTTGCCTTCAAGGTTTCTGCTTCACGTTGCCATAGTTTGCCATGGCCTTGTGACTTCATCCCGAGCGCGCCCAGACTGAGTGAGTGCTCGAAATGGTATACCGCCTGCTTAGATGGAATGCGTCGGTATTTGCCGGGAGGACTTGTGTTGGGGTCTCTCCTCTCAGCGACCTTTCCGCCGAAGAGTCTGTGTTCTTTGTTTCCAAACTCCCCAGCGGGTTGGCTCTGCCGATCCCATCTTTCTTTATGCAGCTGTTGGAGGGTCTTGGCCCCCAGCCTCTACCCGTGGTGTCCTGCTTCAACCTTCAACCGGCCATCGTCGCCTACCTCCACGGGATGTCCGTGGAGGCGACGCTCCTTCCCGCTTCTTCCTCCAGCATTCGGGGGGAAGGATGATCACCAGCCTCGTGAAGGTGGACAGTGGGCTGAGCTACGGCTCCATCCCACGAGCCCCCCAATTCTTTGGGGTGGGAAGCGAGCCGTGCTGCGGCTCCATCTCTTTGGCTTTGATGGTTTTGGTGCCGCCTCCAATGCTGCCTCCCGCCGCCAAGCGGGACGTGGCTGTCCGTCCACCGCACGGGCGACGGTCGCGCCGTGCGCAGGTCTGCCGCATCCGTGGTTTCCCCTGCGCCGCCGGCCGCACTGCTCTAACGCCGCCCGGGGGGTCGTACAAGACGTCGTACGCCGTGGAGGGGGCGGCCACGTTCTTGGATGGTCTTGTCCTCACCCCCGTAGGGGGACGGGGGCGAGGACCTCTTCGCACGTGCCGAGGTGGCCGCCGGCGTTGGCAAGCCGTCGGGGCAGAGGTGGCCGCTGCCGTCGGTGCAGAGGTGGTCGCTGCCGTCGGTGCTGAGGTGGTCTTGTCCTTTTCTTTTGAACCCTAACTTTAATCTTTTTATTGGTTTGTGTTGAACCTTTAGCACCTATAGAATATATAATCTAGAGCAAACTAGTTAGTCCAATTATTTGTGTTGGACATTCAACCACCAAAATCATTTAGGAAAAGGTTTAACCCCCTATTTCCCTTTCAAGGAGCACACTATATATTGTAGCGAACCTTTTATCGTGCCTTGCTAGACGGATGCAGCAGCTCAAGAAACGCTAAATCTAGCGTACCGAATCCTTTACACAGTGCTGTTGGAGACAGTCTCACTTGCAGCTGTTCTCTTCAAAGATGGAGAGAACTTTCTCTTGAGTGTTGACTAAGACCATCTCCAACCATTTTCTCCCACAATTCTTCCCATATATGTACTTTCTATTATATTTTACTACATCACTCCAAAAGATATTTCCCACATCCAAGACGTCTCCAACAAATCATCCTATCTACTTCCCTCTATATACTATAATTCAGTTATTTGAATTTTTTCGTCCGTTTTTGATGTTTTAAAAAACAATAGACTATTTTGTACTATCATATTACATATTTTTAGGTTACAATAATTAAATAGGTTAATATTATAAAGAAACGACTAATTAAAGTGTGGGGGAGATTGGAACTCACTCTATATGTGAGGACTCCCTCCCCCCACGTGGTGTAGGGCCGCCATTGAAGAGGGGTTTCACCCCATAACATACTGAGTGCGCGTTCGTTAGATGCATGTAGTCATAGTGTATGGTGTACTGGTCCTTGTGTTATATATGTGTATTTTTTTCAATCTCATGGTCTATGATTGATTGCTGATTTTTCTATATAGGGTTCAAAAGTCAAAAAATTTGTCCCAAACTCTTATCTTACCTTGGCACCGAGTGATTAAAAAAAGCCAAGATAAGAGATTTTTTATGGAGTATTGTTTGCTATAGAAATTTTCGAGCGTATCAAAGAGGTGGATTGTTATACTGATGTCTCTATTGTATATAGAATCTTATTTATTGTATCCATGATGGTTCTATCCACGAAAAAATCTTTTTAAAACTAAAATTAGTGAAAACTATTTGAGTTGAATGATTATGTATTCATAAGTTTCATATATATAAGTATATATATTATATATATAGACATATATGGAGATATGAGGGACCTTAATATTAACTTTCGTTTAGGGTCCAAAAATGTTAGGACCGCCCTCTAGACTTGGCCTAAATAAGGGGGTTTTGGGCTTCCTAGAAACAATCTGACGCTTTAAGGGATCTGTTGGAGAAAGGATTAAAATCTATCCCCACTAATTATTTAAATGTCCCTTAAAATTGATTTTAAGGAGTCGTTTTCTAGTGAGCTTTTGGAGATGCTCTAACGTGGTGGCTAATTTAAACAGGGAAACTACGAGGTTAAAAAAAGGGAAAGAAAAAAATAGCATGTACAATTAGTCAGTACCATACAGTTCTGTGTCGAAGAAAACCCGCGTGTACGAGAATCGTCCGTTTGGTATGGGTATTAGAGATGGCAATGGGTACCCGAAACCCAAAACCCGATGGGTTTTTATCCCATTAGGGTACGGGTTTGGATCAATTTTCATACACATGGGTTTGTTAATGGGCATAAATCTGTACCCAGCGGGTTTATGGGTACAGGTTTGTTCCTATAGTACCCAAACCCGTGAACCCGTGGGTTTTTTAAACCCGACCAAACCTAGTGCATATTGTCATTTTATTTTATAAACGAACAACAAACTTGTTATTCCTTATTTACTTCATAATTTTTATCAATTGGTGAATGTATCAGTAGTCGGTGAGAGTGTTGTTTGCTTGCTATTATAGTTTTTAATAGCGTTATATATGTGGTGGATGGATAACTTAGTGCAAGGTCACTTAATTATACAACTTATTATTTGTATTTCATTCTCTCTACTAATAATTTTTATACCAAATCATGAACTAGTTATTCATTACATAGATTTTGGATCATGATATCATTAATCATTACGATACTTATTGATTATGAGAAGAACAAGTATATTGGAGATGAAACCCGCGGGTAACCCATGGGTACCCGTTAACCCGATGGGTACGGGTTTGGGCAAAATCTCAAACCCGTCATGGGTACGGGTTTTTTAATGGGCATAGATATTTTTCACGGGTACGGGTTTGAGACGGCAAAACTCAGCGGGTTTGTACCCCTTGCCATCTCTAATGGGTATGGCATGCCTTCCATTTTGAGAATGCACGGGCCAAATATTTCCAGTTTTTAAAGTCACGTAGTAATTTGCAGAATTGCAGTATACTACTGCAGCTGTCGGAAGTTAGAGCAGAAGGGAAAGATTAGCTCCATGAATGAATCCTATGAAACTCAGGGGGTGTTTGGTTACCCAAAACTAAAATTTAGCCCCTGTCCCATCGAATATTTGAACCTCCGTTCCGGGTATTAAATGTAGTCGGATTATAAAACTAATTTGTCAGCCGAAGATTAAAAGACGAGACGAATCTAGTTCAGTTGGTTGGGTCTATATTTTATACTCCTATTTAAAAGTCAAACGCTTGATGTGACCCGGGCTAAACTTTAGCAGGGGCAACCAAACACCCCCTCAGATTGTAGTAGTGTACTACTGTACTACACAACCACAACACCGCAGTGCGCCAGTACCGGAGTGAACTGGCTTGTGAGCCAAGGCTGGAATCAACGCACGCCTTTCGAGGCTGTAGAAAGCCGAGGTATCACTCTCTCTCTCTCTGGTCAGGTTTCAGGCTGTGGCTGTAGCCTGTCAGGGTGATACTGATCTCTAGCTGTGTGTGTCCACCAATTTTTACTTTCTTTTTAGCCTGTCAGGGTGATACTGATCTCTAGCTGTGTGTGTCCACCAATTTTTACTTTCTTTTTTAAGAAAGCCGAATTTACTTTTACCTGGTTCTCTGAGCTGGTGTGATTTGTGAATTCTTCTCGCCAACAGCCCAACACACACAAAGAGAGCTGTAGAAGCAGACGCCCAAAACAATGGCCGCAGACCGCAGTACAAGTACACAGCACAACACTGGACGCACTGAGAGCAGCGCTGGACACTGCAAACTGCAGTGCGAGCAACCGAGCTGAGTGAAGAGGGGTTTGGACGTTTGGTAGACACGGGAGGGTTTTGCTGGGGGAGGAGCATTGCAAGTAGGACTGTAGGAGTATTTCTCCGCTCTCTTCCTGCTTGATCCATCCCTTTCTTCTCTAGCCTCGCAAAGTCGCACTCTACTGGGCGCTCTCGCTTCCTCCTTGAGCGGCGCAGCCGCGGGCGCGTAGTGCACCTCTCTCTCTCCCCCCTCTCCCCCTCGCCATTAATTTGCTGCCTGCCATCCCGGTAGCGCTTCGCTGCGCAGCCTGCGCCTGAAGGTTCGATCTTTCACTCCCATGGGCGGTGAACGCAACTAGTCTTTCTTTCTTGGTGTTTCTTGGCGCCTCGTGGGAGGTGAGCGCCGAGGAGCTTCGAGGGAATGAGGGTGACGCGGAGGGATGAGCACCGGGCCGCCGCCGCCGCGTTCCTGTACGCGGTGACGGTTCTTGGGGTGTTGGCGGGCAGCGCCGGCGTCCGCGCTTTCGATGATGGCACAGCGGTGTACATTGTCACCATGAAGCAGGCGCCGGTTTTCCACAGGCGCCTTAACTTGGAGAAGTTCGGGAGCAGCAGGGTTGCTAATGCTGCCGGCCGCGGCGGCGGCGGGGGAGGAGGAACAGGAGATACCCCGACCACCAGCGTCCTCAGGAAGCCGAGGTGGGCAACAGACCAACAGTTCTTTAATCGAACTTTACGGATTGTTTGTGTTTTTTTTTGTTCGGCGTGTTTCTGATGTGATATGCAAAATTTGATGGAATTTTGAGCTTTCTTGATTGTGCTGTAGTGGAGATGATTGAGTTGCTCCAGCGCTCATACTTTTAGTCTGCCGACGGCTCGTTTCGCTGCTGTAAAGTTGCTCGTTACATTGGGGGTGTCCGTGTCTCTAGTTAGACTATTTTGCGGCTATGGGCATGGGATTTGATCCGACCAGAACACTGTCACACCCGTAACCGCGTGAACGGTATATGGGCCTGGGCTGCTGTTAATACATAAATACATATATAATCCTCCTTTTCAAGGTATCATCCTATTCCGCTATGCAGACTACAACAGAAGATGGACCTTGGTCCAAGTTGAAACTTGTATATTCCTATGGATTTTGAGAGTAGTTTATTCTGATGATTTGTGGCCACCAGCGCATTTCTTTCTTGATGGAATGATGTGGAAAGACCAGTGAACAATTTTCATCATTCAACCTTTTCTGACATAGTGTTCATTTGTTGCTATCTGGGTAGTTGTTCACAAATTGGTTATATGTGTTCCTTTTATTGCATCAATGGACAGAATTCTTATACTAAGGAGAATGTCTCCCCTTTCGCCCTTTTGTTTGTCTGTGATATGCTAACACGAAAGCATGTCTTTCAATTGGTTGCATTTTCCCTGACTCTGTGTCATCTCTTGAATGTGTTTTGCACTTTTACTCTCACTAATGCCCACTCTATGATCATGCAGACAGGGTTCACCCAAACCTATGAATTATGGCTCTTATATTGTCCACCTCCAAAATTCATTATTGAAGAGGACCCTAAGGGGAGAGCGTTATATAAAGCTGTACAGCTACCGCTACTTGATTAATGGTTTTGCTGTTGTCATCACTCCTCTGCAGGTATCCTATTTAATGTATATTATTCGGATGAATTGATAATAGACAGACGATAACAGGACACTACAAGTTCAAAAATAACCTATCTACTTTGTGGAGAGAAAGCTCTGAGACTAAGCACCAAGGGGTTTGGCGACTTTTTGTTATTGGATTCTGCATCAATCAATGTTATAAAAAATAAGGAAATTAATGACAATTTATATAGTTTTGATATTTGCAATGTTGTCCTGGTTGATGTCACCTTTTATGCTTAAAACCATTTTGTTTACTCATGACTTCCTACATTAACATTTCTTAATTCTTGTTTTGTGGAACTACCAGTTCATTTAAAGATTATTTGGATTTATCCATGTTTTATTGAGTTTACTTTTTTTTGCTTGTACTGAAAGGCAGATAAGCTATCTAGGAGAAAAGAAGTAGCAAATGTGATGCTGGATTACTCAGTTAGGACAGCAACAACTCATACCCCTGAATTCCTTGGACTGCCGCAAGGAGCCTGGGTGCAAGAAGGTGGTCCGCAATTCGCGGGTCAGGGTGTCGTCGTTGGCCTCATCGACACAGGAATAGATCCAACCCACCCTAGCTTTGCAGATGATCTATCAACTGATAGTTATCCAGTACCTGCTCACTACTCTGGCATTTGTGAGGTTACAAATGATTTCCCATCTGGATCCTGCAATAGAAAGCTCGTGGGGGCTCGGCATTTTGCAGCATCTGCAATAACTAGAGGAGTCTTCAATGCGTCTCAAGATCTTGCTTCACCATCTGATAGTGATGGCCATGGGACGTAAGTAGCTCCTTTCGAAGTTGACACCTAGACAAATTTACCCTTCTACTGATTTTCTGTTACTGGGTCTATTGTACTTGGATCTGGTAGCTCCTAGTTGTGCAGACATCCATACACATTTTTTGATTGCGCACCTGTATGCCACAGATTTTTTTATTATTTGGGTATCAGACTACTTCTTTGTTATAGTACTAGATATAAAACTAGACTTCACATGCCATCGTGTAATAATTCTTCATAGGCATAAGTTCCCTATTACGTACTTGCTCAACAGGAGTTTATGTTATAGAACATTGATTATGTTATTTTGTAAGAGATTGTTGTCAGATAAGATGCAGAAATTCTGCTAGAATTGTTGTTTCATTTTGTTATTTCTTTCTTTCAGGTCAGCTATTGCTGCATATGCGAGCACTCCCTTGGATGCATTTTTAGTTCTAATTAAAACCAAATGCGTTGAAAAAGAAATAAAAAACCATGCCATAGGAATCATGTGGTATTACTTGAATAAAATTTTCCTCTGATTCTAAGATTTGTGGCTGCAGGCATACGGCATCCATTGCTGCTGGAAATCACGGAATTCCTGTTGTTGTGTCTGGGCATCAATTTGGAAATGCAAGTGGCATGGCTCCTCGTGCACAGTAAGATCATTGCCCTCTATTTTAGGAATGTACCTCTGATTTATTTCCCAAATTAATACAATAATTTGTTTCTTCAGCATTGCTGTCTATAAAGCTCTTTATAAAAGCTTTGGTGGTTTTGCTGCTGATGTAGTAGCTGCAATAGATCAGGTATTGTTCTGCTATTTGGCTTCTAAATCTGTCAGTTAAAGCAAAAAAAGAACTGTTCCATCTCTAGATATAACCTTTAATTATTTAACAAACTTATTCTAGTTAATTAGGCATCAGACAGCACTACCATGGAAGAAAAGGCTGAATCTATGTTTAGATTTCAAGCAATCTGGATGTCCAAGTTTATTAATATGTCAGAGTTAGACTTAAGTCTAATAGGTTTTAGGTAAATATTTATGTTGAATTTTATAAAAGACCTACAACACACTAGAAGTATTAGAGATAGAGTTGTAGTCTAACTTGACCTGTACTTCAAGACCGTATCCTGCATGTTGACATGCAACACGAAATAACTCTCTAAATTGCATTTACAGGCAGCTGAAGATAATGTTGACATCATAAGTTTGTCCATTACTCCTAATCGGAGGCCACCTGGACTCGCAACATTCTTCAATCCAATAGATATGGCACTCTTGTCAGCTGTTAAAGCTGGCATATTTGTGGTGCAAGCTGCAGGAAATACTGGCCCTTCCCCTAAGAGTATGTCTTCATATAGTCCTTGGATATTTACTGTTGGAGCTTCTGCCCATGACAGGGTATACAGCAACTACATTGTACTTGGCAACAATTTGACCATTCAAGGAGTTGGTCTTGCCCGTAAGTTCTTTTGAAGTAATTTTATGTACAAATATAGTTACCTCTGTATGATTGTAACCTGTATTGATTAATTGCAAACACAGCTGGAACGGATGATGATTGCATGTATACTTTAGTTGCTGCGCCGCATGCACTGAAGAACAATACAGTCAGTCCTACTGAATTGTCCTTTGGGGAATGCCAAGATTCGAGTCGCCTAGATGCAGATTTGATAAGAGGAAAGATACTAGTGTGCAGCTATTCTATAAGATTTGTGCTTGGTCTTTCTTCTGTGAAACAAGCTCTAGATACAGCAAATAATGTCAGCGCCGCAGGAGTTATATTCTATTTAGACCCATTTGTTCTTGGGTTCCAGCTGAACCCAACTCCAATGCGCATGCCTGGACTTATAATACCATCATCTGATGACTCTAAGGTAGGGCAGCCAAAAGTTAATGTTGCAGTCCAATCATCCTTAATCTTTCTTCCTTTTCTGTGATTTTTTTGTTTGGTTGACGATTGGCCAATCTGATCATCAATCTTACTCAGTTTCTTAAATTTTGTTCACTTTTGTTCAAACCATTTCAGCAATTGGTCTGGTGAAGATAGTTCTATGCCTTTTATTCTGTCTATTTTGGGCTTCATGTTGACTGTCATATGATTTTAAGTTGACACATACAAAAGCCGACATTTCATATACAATCAATATGTTCTCAATGTAAAGCGAAAACTTGTAGGTGCAATGTTCTTCCTTGCGGAATAATTGTAGCACAATATTGCAGGTATTTCTCGCTTACTACAACGACTCCCTAGTGAGAGATGAGACATCAGGCCAAGTTGTTAGCTTTGGCGGAGTTGCTAAAATATTAGGGGGGCTAAATCCAGATTATGGAAATTCTGCACCAAAAGTAATGTTCTATTCTGCTAGGGGTCCTGACCCTGAGGACAATTCACTGTCAAATGCTGATATCTTGAAACCCAATCTAGTAGCACCCGGAAATTCGATTTGGGGTGCTTGGAGTTCACTTGGATTGGATTCTGCTGAATTTTCTGGTAATTGCTTCTGTTCTCGAAATGTTTTATGAAACTTGTGTAAATGGCCTTGTGAATTGTACCAACATGTAAAGTTTTGATCATTCTGTGTTCTTAACCTTGTTAAAATGGCACGCCTTTTGCAGATGAAGAATCACAAACTGTAATGTTGAAACAAATTGTTACATTACATGTATTGACTGATTAATTCTTCAAACATTTAAAAATGATTAGAGCGCCATTGCTGTTGGACTACCCAGCCGCCCAAAAGAAGATTTTGCAATATTCAGTTTTCTCAAACAAAATTGCCTTTGCGTTAGAGTCCAGCACTACAGATTTTCCTTTCACTGATAGAATCTGTGAAAACTCCCTTGTAGGTGAAAGTTTCGCGATGCTCTCTGGCACAAGTATGGCTGCACCCCATGTTGCTGGCCTGGCTGCTCTAATCAAGCAGAAGTTTCCTTCTTTTAGCCCAGCAGCTATAGCTTCTGCATTGTCTACAACCACAACTCTTAGTGACAGGCAAGGGAAACCAATCATGGCGCAGCGAACATACAGCAACCCAGACTCGACGCAATCTCCAGCGACAGCTTTTGATATGGGGAATGGTTTTGTAAACGCTACCGCTGCTTTAGACCCGGGGCTCGTATTTGATTGCAGTAAGTTGAAGTTCTGCAGTCACCTCCATTTTGATTATTTTAAAAGGCAAAAATATTTATCTGTACATAATGGACGTTTCTATATCTATACAGCTAATTTGTAAATTATTCTTACAGGTTATGCTGATTTCTTCTCCTTTCTTTGCGGCATAAACGGGTCTAGCCCAGTCGTGACAAACTACACTGGCAACAGCTGCGTGGCCTCCGCCATGACAGGAGCAGATCTAAACCTACCATCAATCACCATAGCCGTGCTCAACCAGACAAGAAGCATAACGAGAACGGTGACCAACGTGGCGGCCGACGAGAGCTACACCGTCAGTTACAGCGCTCCCTATGGAACTGCAATCTCCGTGGTACCGATGCATTTTTTTATTCCAAGCGGGCAGAAGCAGCTTGTGACCTTCGTCGTGAACGCCACCATGAACAGCTCCAGCGCAAGCTTTGGGAACGTCGGTTTCTATGGTGACAAGGGCCACAGGGCGATCATCCCATTCTCTGTGATCTCCAAGGCTGTGTACAGTTCCTGATGACTGATGAGCCGAGCTGATGCAGTGGATGCAAATGCAATGCAGACGAGGGCCTGACTGATCCAGCCAGCGTATGCAGTGGTGACTTAACTGCATGGAGCCATGGAGGTGGAGCTTACCTTTGACTAGGATTTTTTTGTTGTTGGTTGTGGTGTGTACACTCTGAAGCATGTTGATGTAAGTAGCTGAGTGATTAACCAGTAACTGTAAAAAGAATGTACTACCAGAATGTTGCCATGAATGGGAAAACCTTCTGCCACCAGAATGTTAAACAGCACTCTGCTTGATTTACCGATGTGAATGTGATGTTTGTGTGATAGCATCGTGCTTGACACTGTATCCCCTTTCATCCCGTTGAACACCAAAAGTGATGGACGGTCCGGTCCAGACGGTCCACAGCCCGCGACCAGATTGATTTGGGCGATTATCCTTATCTCGTGCGTGGTTATCCATCTAATCATTTGAGATCTATTGCCTATCGTATATGAATGGGATGAAATGGGTACAACCGATTGAAAACCCACGAACACATTACAATTGAACCAATCTACTTTATTTACCTTTCCTGTCTTAGGAATAGATGTAGCGTATTTCTGACTGTAGCTTTTCGCATATCCACTTCCACTATATTCGACTCCACGTCGTCTAGATCCGTCTCGGATGGCCTGTCGACCCCAAGACGACCCTTAGATTTTATCCCCGGGGTAAGATTCACTTCACTCAAGATCTCTTCCTTGATTTGATTTCTTAATTCCTAAGCGACTTTATATCGTCTGGGGACGCCCCAGGTGGCCTGGACCTAGAGCACCCTAAGGTCTCTCCCGAGTGAGGGAGATCCAGGTTCTGGCGAGGAGGAAGACGATTGTCGGCGTTTCGACCCTGGGGGTCCCTGGACCGACGAGTAAATTGTCGCTGCGTGTCCCAGCCCAGATGCGTCGACGCGAGACGGGACACAAAGGGGGAGAACAGTAAGGGGAAACCGCGGCCTTCGTGTTGTCCTACGCCTAGGGCGAATGGATGCGCTTGCAGTAGGGGGTTACAAGCGTTCGCGTGGGAGAGAGAGTGAGAGCGAGAGCCTTATGCGTCGGCCCGTTCTCCCGCGCGGCCAACCTTCTCGTACGAGAGCCCTGGACCTTCCTTTTATAGGCGTAAGGAGAGGGTCCAGGTGTACAATGGGGGGTGTAGCAGTGTGCTAACGTGTTTAGCAGAGAGGAGCTAGAGCCCTAAGTACATGCCGTCGTGGCAGTCGGAGAGGTTTTGGCACCCTGTTCATGTGATGTCGTGGCCGTCGGAGGAGCACTGGAGCCCTGCGGAAGTACAGCTGTCGGGACTGTCGGATCCTTGCTGACGTCTCCTTGCTGTCGTAAGGGGCTGGGAGCTGCCATCGTCATGGAGCGTGCGGGGTGTCATCATTACTTGTTTACTGGGGCGAGCTAGATGGGACGCCGGTCTTGTTCCCCGTAGCCTGAGCTAGCTAGGGACAGTGTAATGATGGCCCCCCCTGGCGACGTGGCTGGTCCGGACCCGAGTTTGGGCGAGGTGGCGATTCCTCCGAGGTCGAGGTTGAGTCCGAGCCCTGGGGTCGGGCGAGGCGGATTTCATCGTCTTCCGGAGCCGAGGCTGAGTCCGAGCCCTAGGGTCGGGCGAGGTGGAGTTCGTCGTCTTCTAAGTCGAGGCTGAGTCCGAGCCCTGGGGTCGGGCGAGGCGGAGTCCATCGTCCGAGGCCGAGACGGTGGCCGAACCCTGGGGTCGGGCAAGGCGGAGCTTCCTATGTCGCCCGAGGCTGGACTTGGCCGCTGTCGACCTCACTCTGGCGAGTGGCACGGCAGTCGGAGCGGGGCAGGCGGCGCTGCTTTCTTGTCAGGTCGGCCAGTGGAGCGGCGAAGTGACTGCGGTCACTTCGGCTCTGTCGACTGAAGAGCGCGCGTCAGGATAAGGTGTCAGGCGATCCTTGCATTAAATGCTCCTGCGATACGGTCGGTTGGCGTGGCGATCTGGCCAAGGTTGCTTCTCTGCGAAGACTGGGCCTCGGGCGAGCCGAAGATGTGTCCGTTGCTTGAGAGGGCCCTCGGGCGAGACGTGAATCCTCCGGGGTCGGCTGCCCGAGGCTGGGCTCGGGCGAGGCGAGATCGTGTCCCTTGAGTGGACTGAGCCTTGACCTTAATCACGCCCATCAGGCCTTTGCAACTTTGTGCTGATGGGGGTTACCAGCTAAGATTAGGAGTCTTGGGGGTACCCCTAATTATGGTCCCCGACAGTAGCCCCCGAGCCTCGAAGGGAGTGTTGGCACTCGCTTGGAGGCTTTTGTCGCAATTTTTTGCAAGGGGACTGGCCTTTCTCAGTTGCGTTTCGTTCCGGTGGGTGCGCGCGAGCGCACCCGCCGAGTGTAGCCCCCGAGGCCTCGGAGGAGTGGTTTGACTCTTTCGAGGTCTTAGCGCGTTTCGTGATGCTTCAGCCGGTCTGGTGGTTCCCTCATGCGAACTGACCGTAGCCCGGGTGCATAGTCGAGTCCCAAGTTCTCGGGCTGGTATGTTGACGCTGTCAACGGTTTGGCCGGAGCCGGGTTTGCGAGAGCAGCCCCCGAGCCTCCGCACAGAGCGAGAGGACGGTCAAGGACAGACTTGGCTTTTTCCATACGCCCCTACGTCGCCTTTCCGCAAGGAGGAGGGGGGAAAGCGCCATGTTGCCCTCGGAGGGCGCCGAACATGGTGTCTCTAGTGAGTTGCTAACGGGTAATCCGAGTGGACGCCCGTGCCCCATTCGTTAGGGGTCGGCTAGTGGCCCAGAGGCGCGCTCCAAAAGTACCTGCGGGTGATTCGCTGGACCCGGTCCCCTTTTGACGGGGTCCGAGGGCTCGATGCCTCCCTCTGATGGGATTCCGTTACGAAATCGCTCCCGCTGGTCTCGGAAATGTCCTAGGGTACCTCGGGAGCGTAGCCCGAGCCTCGGTTGTGTATCGAACGTACCCAGAGTCATCCCTCACTCGTGCTCTGAGGCGGCTGTCGAACCCTTCGAGGGCTAGCCTACGAACCCCTGATCAGTAGTGGGCGCGGAGCCCGAGTGGCCTGAGGCGGCCGTTGAACCCTTCCGAGGGGCCAGCCTTCGAACCTCTGACCAGTAGTGGGCACGGAGCCCGAGCGCTCTGAGGCGGCTATTGAACCCTTCCGAGGGGCCAGCCTTCGAACCTCTGATCAGTAGGGGGGCTCAGGGCCCGCTTCCTTCGCGGAGAAGGATCCCTTTCGGAGTATCCCCTTTCCCGATCCCTATGGCAAGAGAGAGAAAGGGGAAGAAGAAAAGGATACGAAATTGAGCGACGTTGCACACCTTTTTTGACGCGGTCATTATGGTGGAGGTGAAGCGTCGCCTGCTTCGCCTGCCAAAGGTGCCGCCTGCCCTGCCGCAGAGTTAATGCGACGGGACGAGTGGTTCGCGGGGCAGCCATTGTGCGCGCGTGAGCCGTTCGAGGAACGGAACATGGGCGCGTCGTCTTCACGCCGTGGGAGTGGGCTCTCTCGCGGTCCCTGGAGGGGACGTGAGCCTGTAGACGACTTGACCGCTGCTTCTGCCCGCCTGCTGCCGCCATTACTGTCGGCCCATTTTTGGCCGTATCGACCGTCGTGCCTTCTCCCGCGGCTGACTAACCCGTGACCGATGTGCTTGGTTGGCACTGTTGGGCCATGCGCAGGGTTGCCTCGAGTCGCGGCACTGGTTCCGCAATCGAGAAGGCGCGGCACTGGCGCGAGTGGCGGTGCAGTTTCTCGCACATAGTAACCGGCGCGCCGGTTACATGACGTGTGGGCCTGGGCCTCAAAGTTGGACACGTCGAAGTCGAAGGGATGCGCCCCCTTAGTGCGGTTGCATGCCGCCTGCATGGCGGTCCGCCCTTTCACCCGCTGGTCTGGGCGAAAGTGGAGGAGCACTTGTAACCGCTGGGCAGTTACGCGTACCGCGCGTGGCGGTCCGGCTTCTTCTGTCCTGGGCCAGCTTGCATGATGCATGGGACCTAGCCCCTGTGTCGTAGGGGAGGACCTTGGAGCATGTTGGTGAAGACTCAGCCCGCGACGGCTGAGGGCGCAAGTGGGGAGAGTCGCCTTTAAAAGGAGGGTGACCCCCTTGGATGGCCACCATGTCTTCGCACTCCCCTCATGCATCGCGCCCTTCCACCTTCCGAGCCCCCGGAGGGGGAGCGCTCGCGTTGCTTTCGTCTCGTCGTCGGAGGAGGAACGCAACTTCGCGGAGGTTGGTACCTTTCAACCATCGTTCGACTTCAAGGATTTTCATCAGGCAGCCCGGCTGCATCCCCTCGCCGGTGGTCACCCAAGACGGTGACCACCAGTTCGATGGTGGGGAGAAGCGAGCCGGGCTGCGGCCTCTGCCCCGCCCTCAGCTTCAAGGATCTTCATCATCCTTGCTAGGGCGGAGAGCGAGGCGAGCCGGGGCCTGCCCTCGCGTGGGTTCGTGGGTCACCCTCTCCTTCAGCATTCAGGGGAGAGGGTGCTCACTGGCCTAGCGGAAGGGGCGGACTCCGACAACGTGGGGCTGGTCGGCCGCGAGCGTCGTCAGGTTTAGCCAGTTGGGCTTGCTGGCTTAGCTGGCTCTGGCTCGGCTCCTGGTGCCCCCTCCCGCCGTACGAGCGGTCGCCGCGCCACGCGCACCGGAGGGCCGCCCAAGACGTCGCGCGCTGCTAGGGCGGCGTTCGTGTTCTTGGGCCATCCTGCCTTTGCTCCGGTACGACGCCTCTTGCGCGGAGGTCGGTGCCTCGCCTGTCCGGGAGGGTCCGAGTGGGGTCTGCCGGTGGGCAGATGGCTGCCGTCGTCGACGTTGACGTGGTGGCGGCTGAAGAAGTCCTCGTTGCCGACGAGATCGCCGCCACCATCCGCGCTCCGGGCCTCCGGCTCTTTGGCTTTGATAGCTTGTCCTCGCCCCTCGAGTGGGGACGTGGGCGAGGAGCTCGTCGCAGCAGCGTTTGCTCTGAGGTCATAACTGCTGCTGTTCGGCCGCCCAGAGCAGAGGTCGTTGTCGCCGCTGCCGGAGCGGGCGTCGAGGTGCCACCTGGGGTCTTGTCGCCCCGCAGGCCCTCCAACGTGGGGGGTTGTTCGTACCTGCGGGGGTGGAACCGGAGTTCCATTTGTAATGGCACCTTGAGTGTTGGCGTATGTTCATTGCGGCTGTCGGGGCCTGAACATGTAGGTATTTTTGGTGTAATACCATATTTTTTCCTCATTTCGAGCACTAGGACTCGCATGTCGGCTAGCCGAACCGCTTAACCAAATGTGAGTTGCTTTGTGCGGAAGGTGACGAGTGAGGTATCCGTATCCCGGAGGCGTAGGAGTCCCTCGGCTCGGTCGGCCTTGCCACCCGAGGCTTCACTTGCTTAGTCAAAGAGGCCCTCGGCCGCTCTGCGGTGAGCTGGGGCCGAGGCAGCGGTGCCAGCACGGACAGAGGCAGAGTTGGCTCGAAAAAGGGAGCTTCGTCGGCCGGGGCTTGGCCGGGTCGTCCACTGACGGGACCAACGCTGGAGTCGGGTTGCCGAGGCCATGAGCCAAGCTGATGTCCTCGGGGGACAGCTGGCTGAGGCTTCGGGGCGGCCGACCGAGCCGTCTGCTCGGGCTGGGTTCCTGGAAGAGACCTTGGCGCCGATGGCCCGAGCGTGGTGCTGATGTCGTCCTTCGGAGCGGAGATCCTCCAACTGTGTTGCCGTCCGAGGCTCGGTCGGACTTCGCCGATGGTGGGGTTGACGCCGAGGGTGCTGTTGCTCCCCCTCCATCGACGTCTGAGCCTGCAGGATCGGTTCGCCTGTAGTATGCATATGTTTTTTGCGGCCGCCGAGGCCCAAACATACTGTCGTCGCGTTGTAAAGCTGCGTTTCTTTTCCCCTTGTTTCGAGTATCAGGACTTGTTCGTTGGTAACAGAATCGTTTATCCGAGTTAGAGTTACTTCTCATGGAAGGTGATGAGTGAGGTATCCGTATCCCGGAGGCGTAGGAATCCCTCGACTCGGTCGGCCTTGCCGCTTACGTGTACTCTTGCTCGTCCGCGGGATTCTATTATCGACGTAGCCGAGAAAACCCGAAAAACCGTTTCGACAGAAAGTCCTTTGAGCGTTAAGGCTTGTTCGGTCAGCAGGATCGCTCGTCCGAATGCGAGTTACTTCTCGCAAAAGGTGACGAGTGAGGTATCCGTATCCCGGAGGCGTAGGAGTCCCTCGGCTCGGTCGGCCTTGCCTGCTTACATGTACTCCATCGTCTTCATGATCCCACTACCGAAATAGTCGAAAAGCACGAAAGATATTCTGGCAGAAAGACCTTTTTCGAGGAAAATTTTGACGCGGAGGGGGTTCCCCCCTTCTAGCCCCCGAGGGAGGGTCGGGCTTTGCCGAGGCAAGGCTGACCCTTCCTTGATGGTTAGACTTTGCATGTAAACGAGGTATATGAACGGCTTGGAAACATCTTAAGGGTAGAAGCGACGTAGCTGTTGGATGTTCCAAGCGTTGCTGTAGACCTCGCCTTGACTGTTGGCCAGCTTGTATGTTCCGGGCTACAAAATCTTGGCGATGATGAACAGCCCTTCCCAGGGAGGCGTGAGCTTGTGCCGCCCTCGGGCATCTTGACGTAGTCGAAGCACCAAGTCACCCACCTGGAGGTCTCGGGACCGAACCCCTCAGGCGTGGTAGCGTCGCAGGGACTGCTGATACCGCGCCGAGTGTAGTAGGGCCATGTCCCGAGCCTCTTCCAGCTGGTCCAGTGAGTCTTCTCGGTTAGTCTAGTTGCGTCGGTCGTCGTAGGCCCTCGTCCTTGGGGAACCGTATTCTAAGTCTGTGGGCAAGATGGCCTCGGCCCCATAGACTAGAAAGAACGGTGTGAAGCCCATGGCTCGACTTGGCGTCGTCCTCAGGCTCTAGACCACCAAGGGGAGTTCCTTCATCCATCGTCTGCCGAACTTGTGGAGGTCGTTGTAGATCCTCGGCTTAAGTTCTTGCAGAATCATGCCGTTGGCACGTTCTACCTGCCCATTCGTCATGGGGTGTGCTAGGCCCAGTCCACCCGGATGTGGTTATCCTCGCAGAAGTCCAGGAACTTTCTTCCGGTGAACTGGGTGCCATTGTCGGTGATGATGGAGTTCAGGACCCCGAAGCGATGGATGATGTTGGTGAAGAATGCCACCGCCTGTTCGGACCTGATGCTGTTTAGGGGTTGGACCTCGATCTACTTGGAGAATTTGTCGATGGCAACCAGTAGGTGCGTGTAGCCCCCAGGTGCCTTTTGTAAGGGACCGACGAGGTCCAGACCCCACACAGCAAACGGCCAGGTGATGGGTATTGTTTGCAGAGCCTGAGCAGGTAGGTGCGTCTGCCTTGCGTAGAATTGACACCCTTGGCAGGTGCGGACAATTCTAGTGGCGTCGGCCACCACGGTCGGCCAGTAGAAACCTTGTCGGAAAGCGTTTCCAACAAGGGTTCGAGGCGCTGCGTGGTGACCGCAAGCCCCCGAGTGTATTTCTTGTAAGAGCTCCTGGCCTTCGGCGATGGATATGCATCGCTGGAGGATGCCGGAGGGGCTGTGGTGGTAGAGCTCCTTCCTGTCACCCAGCAAGACGAATGACTTGGCGCGCCGCGCCAGTCGCCGGGCTTCGGATCGGTCGAGGGGCAGCTCTCCTCGGTGGAGATATTGCAGGTACGGGGTCTGCCAGTCTCGATCAGGCGGGACTCCATTTCGCTCTCCCTCGACGTGCAGTGCCTCACCCTCGGGGGTCGAGGGTGCCTCGGGCTGAGCCGATGGTGCCTCGGGCTGAGCCGAGGGCGCCTCGGGTAGGGCTGAGACCTTCTCGGGCTCGGGCGTGTCGTCGGTCTTGACTGAGGGTTGATGTAGGTCCCGGGAGAAGACGTTCGGGGGAACCGTTGTTCGCGCCGAAGCTATCTTCGCTAGCTCCTCCGCAGTATCGTTGTACCGTCGGGCAGTGTGGTTGACCTCGAGCCCGTAGAACTTGTCCTCCAGGTGCCAGACTTCATCGCAGTAGGCTTCCATCTTCGGGTCGCGGCAATGGGAGTTCTTCATGACTTGGTCGATGACAAGCTACGAGTCGCCGCGAGCGTCGAGGCGTCGGACCCCTAGCTCGACGGCGATGCACAACCCGTTAACCAGAGCCTCATACTCGGCCACATTGTTGGACGCCGGGAAATGGAGGCGTAGCACGTAGCGGAGGTGCTTCCCGAGGGGTGAGATGAAGAGCAGGCCCGCGCCTGCCCCTGTTTTCATCAGTGACCCATCGAAAAACATGGTCCAGAGTTCCGGTTGGATCGGAGCTGTCAGGAGCTGGGTGTCGACCCATTCAGCCACAAAGTCCGCCAAGACTTGGGACTTGATGGCCTTCCGAGGGGCGAACGAGATTGTCTCGCCCATGATTTCCACCGCCCACTTTGCAATCCTACCCGAGGCCTCTCGGCACTGGATGATCTCCCCCAGGGGGAAGGATGACACCACAGTCACCGAATGAGACTCGAAGTAGTGTCGCAACTTCCGCCGTGTCAGAATCACCGCGTACAGCAGCTTCTGAATTTGTGGGTAGAGGATCTTGGTCTCGGACAGTACCTCACTGATGAAGTAGACCGGCCTCTGGACGGGCAATGCATTCCCTTCTTCTCGTCTTTCGACCACGATCGCGACGCTGACCACCTGAGTGGTAGCGGCGACGTAGATCAAAAGGGCTTCCCCGGCAGCGGGAGGCACCAGGATGGGTGCGTTCGTGAGGAGCGCCTTCAGGTTCCTGAGGGCTTCCTCGGCCTCGGGCGTCCAAGTGAAGCACTCGGTCTTTCTTAAGAGGCGGTACAGAGGTAGGTCTCTTTCGCCGAGGCGTGAGATGAAGCGGCTCAGAGCCGCAAGACATCCCATGACCCTCTGTACGCCTTTTAAGTCCTTGATGGGCCCCATGTTGGTGATGGCCGCGATTTTCTCCGGGTTGGCCTCGATGCCCCGCTCGGAGACGATGAACCCCAAGAGCATGCCTCGGGGGACCCCGAAGACGCACTTCTCGGGATTGAGTTTTACGCCTTTCGCCTTGAGACACTTGAATGTCGTTTCAAGGTCGGAGAGGTGGTCGGAGGCTTTCCTCGTCTTTACTACGATGTCATCGACGTAAGCCTCGACCGTTCGACCAATGTGCTCTTCGAACACGTGGTTCATGCATCTTTGGTACGTCGCACCCGCATTCCTAAAACCAAATGGCATAGTAACGTAGCAGTACATGCCAAAAGGTGTGATGAAAGAAGTCGCGAGCTGGTCGGACTCTTTCATCCTGATTTGGTGATACCCTGAGTAGACATCGAGGAAAGACAGGGTTTCTGTAAAGCCCAAAATCTGTGTAAGAGAAAAATAACAAGATAAGTAATAAAACAATGAATTTTTGAATGTGCCTTTAATTGGGCCATACATTTGCAAGAGTATTATCTTAATATAAATTATTTGTGTGAGTGCATGAACTAAATTGAACCTTGATGAAAGGTATGTGTTAAGTTCCTTCAAACTAAATGGTTGATGGATATTCATTTTTGAAAAAAAAACCCTACAATTTTATCACACAGTCAAAATACTATTTCCTATAAAGAGTAATATATATAGTTCATACGTGAAACATTGCCTAATAAATTAATAAAGTAATAAATAAATACATTAAAAATATTAGCATCCATACTGGATTTTGATTGTGCACTAAATTTGAAATGAAAACCCAAAACTCACATTTAAAATTTGGGGCCAA
This sequence comes from Zea luxurians, assembly GCA_029449295.1. Lineage (NCBI taxonomy): Eukaryota > Viridiplantae > Streptophyta > Magnoliopsida > Poales > Poaceae > Zea > Zea luxurians. The sequence goes on from JAOPSE010000016.1 coordinate 7,707,991, forward strand.
ATTGGGATTTAGAAAATGAAACAGAAAGAAAGAGAAAAAAAACACTCGTGGGCCGATTTCCCCCAACCCGGCCCAGCTACTCTGCTTCTAACCAGCGGCCTGCTCTCTCGCGCCCACTCGCGTGTGTGGCCGACGGGTGGGCCCCGCGTGTCAGCCACCCTGGCGTTTGGACCCCAACATCCAGTAGCTTCTTCCTTGCGTAAACAGCTGAAGATCGTCGCAACGAACCCCGCTGAAATCGCGCTCGGCACAGCAAATCCCGCCTGTCAGCTCGATCTCCTACCAACAGATTGAAGTCCGTTGAACCAAGCGCGCGAATCGGGCTCCGTTTTCTCCGCCGTGATCGTCCCTGCTGGCCGTAGCAGATTCTCCCTAATCCGCGCTCCCCTGGCTATAAAGCAGTGCCCCGCGACCCCTACCTCCATCAGGTTGGCGCGCAAATCCGGACCGACCATGCATGGCCGCGGATTCCGATCTCCGGCGAACGGTGCCCAGGCCCCCTTTCCATCGGTGCTCGCCCGCATCGCTGCCACCGTGATCCTGTCGGCACCCTCCTCCACGCGGTCCCACTGCCGCGCAGGAAGCCCTGGATCCCTCGGCGTGCCAACACCACGCGCCCCTTCTACTACCTCCCTCGATGTCCCCCACCGTCCCAGCCTTGATTCCGTGATGTCCTCGTGGCTGCGGAGCGCGGGAGTAGGGCGGTCGCGGGTGCTCCTGCGCGAGGCTAGTCCGGCTTATGCTCTGGCATAGCGTCCGCCGCGGTGGGCTCCCTAGCCGCCGTGGGCCCCTTGCCGCGCAGAGAGAAAGAGCTTCGACGCTGCTCCCTCTCTTCCTCGGTCCGCACCCAGCCGCCGCCGTGGGATTAGGCAGGGGTGTGAGGAAGATGAACATGCCTGGTCTGTTGATGCTTTACCGGATGGTGGAGATCACACTGGGAACACCTCGTCGTTCTATTGAATCGGAACCGTGGGATGCGGAGTGAACGGCTGAGATCATATTGCCAGATACCCCCTTCGCGAATAAATGTGAGTCGTCGATCCATGATCATGTGGATCCCATTAGATCTCTGTTATTTTAAATCCATACCCTTGATATCAGATCTAGGGGCCGCTGCTGGATATCGTTCCAGTTGGGTACCGATTTAATCGTGGTCGTAGAATCCTGATCGGGCGGCCCATATCCAACGATACCCCTTCACTAGCTTCTTTTGCGATTACACCCCTCCACCTTTCCTAAACTAACCCGCGGTATTGCTCGGGTATAGCTGTGTCTGGGAAATTTATATCTTGGCCCCTGACCTTTCTGGAATTTGACGCTCGGTCCAGTGAACCAAGAAAATAGTAAAAATAATATAGTAAATACTTTTTAGTACATAAATAAACTTAGAAACTCAATAAATTCATAGAAAATTCATATTTTTGGTCCATTCCAGTGGCATTAATTTTGTGTTAATATTTTCTACCCACTTGTAACACTATTTAGCCATGAAACTTGAATTAAAATTGTTCATTCGAATTAATCTGTTCTAGGTACTCAATCACTCCATAAATTCATAACTCAATAACCGTAACTCCGTTTTGATCCATTCTAGTTGCATTAGTCTCCCAATAATATTCATTATCATCTGGTAACTTTGTTTTGCCATGTAATACAGGTTAAAATGTTGCACTTAATCTATTCTATATTTAACCACGTAGATCTTCGGAAAATCATAACTTTATAACCGTAGCTCCGAATTTAGTGGTTCTTGAACATACGATCTCGTTGCAACACGTAAACTATTGTTATGCAGTTTGTTCTTATGTTTGATGTGATGTTAATTTTGCCTATACACTGTTTGTTTGTATTGCTACGACTAGCGTGAGGTTACGAGTCACCTGAAGAGCAAGTTGGTACCTGGAATCTCAAGTCCCAGGCAAGTTGTGCCCTTGATCACTTCTTTTTACCCAGCCATGTTCTGATTAATCATAAAGATCTGCATAGGTTAATTTTGATGGGACCTAATAGGTTACCCTAGTTTGTCTATCTTTATGCCTTGTTTACCACTGAACTTTTTGGGTAGTACTTGCTAGTGCTTTATGTGGTTTTGGGTATGAAGGTACATTATTCATGATCACACTTTTATTATATGTTTATTATTACTGTTCATGATAAGATCATTATGTTAATTGGAACATAGAGCGACCACCCGGGAAAATAGTGCTACCACAAGGGTTTAATGGGACGCCCTTGGCTGATTAATTAGGAAAGCTAGTGGAAGACTACCTTACCCGAAAGGGGCAAGGGCAGTAGGGGAGTGGTCAGTGTAGGGAGGTCCTTGGTTGATTTTGCTGCGATGGCGGTCAGGCAAGAACCCTGCATTGGAGCTTCCTATAAACTGTAGCGGGTTTTCTGAAGCTAGTGGAACTTTGTAAAGGCCTCGTAGTGTTACCCTGCCTCGCCTCCTCGGTAGAGGTGTATGGGAAGTCGCGATCCCTTAGCAGATGGGTAACATGACTTGTGGGTAAAGATGCGCAACCTCTGCAGAGTGTAAAACTGGTATACTAGCCGTGCTCACGGTCATGAGCAGCTCGGACCCTCACATGATTAAATTATGGAACCTAAACTCAATTTGTCATATGCATTGCATCGCAGGTGATGTTGTTACTTTTGTTCTACTACTTAATTGGGTTTGGTATTTACTTATACTTAGTAATTGCTAATAAAATTTTGCCAACTCTAAAAGCAATGCTCAGCTTCAACCATCCTCTTTGGTAAGCCTTACACGTGAGCTCCCACCTTTGGCGAGTTCATGCACATTATTCCCCACAACTTGTTGAGCTATGAACGTATGTGAGCTCACTCTTGCTGTCTCACACCCCCCCACAGGTCAAGAACAGGTACCGCAGGATGATGCGCATGAAGGATGTTGCGGTGTGTTCGTGAGAGGTCTAGGCCGTCGTCTCCCAGTCAACTTTGGGTTGCTGGACCGTTGTCTCCTTATAATGTAATTATTTATTTATTTTGTATAGAACTCCTGTTATGTAGTAAATATGTGACATTCGATCCTGTGCCATGATTCATCATATGTGTGAGACTTGGTCCCAGCACACCTGGTGATTGTGTTCGCGCCCGGGTCTTGGTGCCCCGAAACCCGGGTGTGACAGAAGTGGTATCAGAGCCAATGTTGACTGTAGGACGAAACCTAGATAGAAATGGATAAACCTTACCTACTTACCTTACTCTTATTCTTTTCTAAACTTATCTTAATCTTTTCTCATCTATTTCCGCTTTACTCTGATTATTCTTACCTTTTCCTTCTAAAGACAAATTTGGATTTCACACTTTGAAGTCCTGTATCTAAAGTAACTTTTAGGAGTAGGAGACCTATTCTTAGGAACAAAAAAACAATTTTTATATACATATATAGATATCTATGAACTTGAATGCTTGTTCTTATGATATTTGTCTGATTTGGATCTTTGATTGTGTGTGATGAGTTGTGGAGTAATGTCCACAATTGCATCTGCATATACACATAGGCATAAAAAAATATTTATAAAATAGTTAGACAACCTATATTATCTCTCATTAGAATACAACTAGTACCACATATCTATCTCATCTTGACAGATTCTATCTTATCTGCCCATCTCAAGCCAACCACTTCGCTTATCTCATCATGAAGTAACCACCATGATCTAGTCCAAAATTAATTAGATCTTATCTAGTCTAATCTAGTTGTACCAATTTGATCTTGATCCAATCTAATCTGATCATAATTAATCTGAAGTTAGTTACGTAAACATGTTAGTTAATACTGGTGAAATAGATTAGACCTTACTTCTATAAATATGTTTTAACCTAAATTGGTTCCCTAGACTAACTTGACCATATACAACTACCTGACCATATGCAACTACCTTAACCATTCGATGGTTGCATAACCACTCTATTTCAGCCTCACAACAAAACAGAGATTATGGCCAACCCACCTCATGAAATATATCCTCCCCACAATTATCTTAACTACAAGTCCCTAACTCAGATGGAAACACCAAGACCCAAGAAGAGATAGCTCAACCTCGACAAGGGAGGAGTTGAGTCAAAACCAACTTCAAGAGGAATCAAGATCCACAATTCAGGATGAAGTCTTTTCCTATTAAACTCTTTCCTTGCCATGACCTATACTTACTATAACAATACCTCATCTAACCTAATAAGATGACTAGGCATACTATGTCCATATTTTCCTAAATCATCTACTAACTATTATTTAAGAATTTGGAACAAAACTTTTGGTCCCTAAACCGTATGGGAAACTAAACCAAACTTGTTGCATCCTTTTCCTTACAAATCTCGAGGACGAGATTTCTGTTAAGGGGGTAGGATTTGTAAAGCCCAAAATCTGTGTAAGAGAAAAATAACAAGATAAGTAATAAAACAATGAATTTTTGAATGTGCCTTTAATTGGGCCATACATTTGCAAGAGTATTATCTTAATATAAATTATTTGTGTGAGTGCATGAACTAAATTGAACCTTGATGAAAGGTATGTGTTAAGTTCCTTCAAACTAAATGGTTGATGGATATTCATTTTTGAAAAAAAACCCTACAATTTTATCACACAGTCAAAATACTATTTCCTATAAAGAGTAATATATATAGTTCATACGTGAAACATTGCCTAATAAATTAATAAAGTAATAAATAAATACATTAAAAATATTAGCATCCATACTGGATTTTGATTGTGCACTAAATTTGAAATGAAAACCCAAAACTCACATTTAAAATTTGGGGCCAAATTGGGATTTCGAAAATGAAACAGAAAGAAAGAGAAAAAAACACTCGTGGGCCGATTTCCCCCAACCCGGCCCAGCTACTCTGCTTCTAACCAGCGGCCTGCTCTCTCGCGCCCACTCGCGTGTGTGGCCGACGGGTGGGCCCCGCGTGTCAGCCACCCTGGCGTTTGGACCCCAACATCCAGTAGCTTCTTCCTCGCGTAAACAGCTGAAGATCGTCGCAACGAACCCCGCTGAAATCGCGCTCGGCACAGCAAATCCCGCCTGTCAGCTCGATCTCCTACCAACAGATTGAAGTCCGTTGAACCAAGCGCGCGAATCAGGCTCCATTTTCTCCGCCGTGATCGTCCCTGCTGGCCGCAGCAGATTCTCCCTAATCCGCGCTCCCCTGGCTATAAAGCAGTGCCCCGCGACCCCTACCTCCATCAGGTTGGCGCGCAAATCCGGACCGACCATGCATGGCCGCGGATTCCGATCTCCGGCGAACGGTGCCCAGGCCCCCTTTCCATCGGTGCTCGCCCGCATCGCTGCCACCGTGATCCTGTCGGCACCCTCCTCCACGCGCTCCCACTGCCGCGCAGGAAGCCCTGGATCCCCCGGCGTGCCAACACCACGCCGCCCTTCTACTACCTCCCTCGATGCCCCCCACCGTCCCAGCCTTGATTCCGTGATGTCCTCGTGGTTGCGGAGCGCGGGAGTAGGGCGGTCGCGGGTGCTCCTGCGCGAGGCTAGTCCGGCTTATGCTCTGGCATAGCGTCCGCCGCGGTGGGCTCCCTAGCCGCCATGGGCCCCTTGCCGCACAGAGAGAAAGAGCTTCAACGCTGCTCCCTCTCTTCCTCGGTCCGCACCCAGCCGCCGCCGTGGGATTAGGCAGGGGTGTGAGGAAGATGAACATGCCTGGTCTGTTGATGCTTTACCGGATGGTGGAGATCACACTGGGAACACCTCGTCGTTCTGTTGAATCGGAACCGTGGGATGCGGAGTGAACGGCTGAGATCATATTGCCAGATACCCCCTTCGCGAATAAATGTGAGTCGTCGATCCATGATCATGTGGATCCCATTAGATCTCTGTTATTTTAAATCCATACCCTTGATATCAGATCTAGGGGCCGCTGCTGGATATCGTTCCAGTTGGGTACCGATTTAATCGTGGTCGTCGAATCCTGATCAGGCGGCCCATATCCAACGATACCCCTTCACTAGCTTCTTTTGCGATTACACCCCTCCACCTTTCCTAAACTAACCCACAGTACTGCTCGGGTATAGCTGTGTCTGGGAAATTTATATCTTGGCCCCTGACCTTTCTGGAATTTGACGCCCGGTCCAGTGAACCAAGAAAATAGTAAAAATAATATAGTAAATACTTTTTAGTACATAAATAAACCTAGAAACTCAATAAATTCATAGAAAATTCATATTTTTGGTCCATTCCAGTGGCATTAATTTTGTGTTAATATTTTCTACCCACTTGTAACACTATTTAGCCATGAAACTTGAATTAAAATTGTTCATTTGAATTAATCTGTTCTAGGTACTCAATCACTCTATAAATTCATAACTCAATAACCGTAACTCCGTTTTGATCCATTCTAGTTGCATTAGTCTCCCAATAATATTCATTATCATCTGGTAACTTTGTTTTGCCATGTAATACAGGTTAAAATGTTGCACTTAATCTATTCTATATTTAACCACGTAGATCTTCGGAAAATCATAACTTTATAACCGTAGCTCCGAATTTAGTGGTTCTTGAACATACGATCTCGTTGCAACACGCAAAATATTATTATGCAGTTTGTTCTTATGTTTGGTGTGATGTTAATTTTGCCTATACACTGTTTGTTTGTATTGCTACGACTAGCGTGAGGTTACGAGTCACCTGAAGAGCAAGTTGGTACCTGGAATCTCAAGTCCCAGGCAAGTTGTGCCCTTGATCACTTCTTTTTACCCAGCCATGTTCTGATTAATCATAAAGATCTGCATAGGTTAATTTTGATGGGACCTAATAGGTTACCCTAGTTTGTCTATCTTTATGCCTTGTTTACCACTGAACTTTTTGGGTAGTACTTGCTAGTGCTTTATGTGGTTTTGGGTATGAAGGTACATTATTCATGATCACACTTTTATTATATGTTTATTATTACTGTTCATGATAAGATCATTATGTTAATTGGAACATGGAGCGACCACCCGGGAAAACAGTGCTACCACAAGGGTTTAATGGGACGCCCTTGGCTGATTAATTAGGAAAGCTAGTGGAAGACTACCTTACCCGAAAGGGGCAAGGGCAGTAGGGGAGTGGTCAGTGTAGGGAGGTCCTTGGTTGATTTTGCTGCGATGGCGGTCAGGCAAGAACCCTGCATTGGAGCTTCCTATAAACTGTAGCGGGTTTTCTGAAGCTAGTGGAACTTTGTAAAGGCCTCGTAGTGTTACCCTGCCTCGCCTCCTCGGTAGATGTGTATGGGAAGTCGCGATCCCTTGGCAGATGGGTAACATGACTTGTGGGTAAAGATGCGCAACCTCTGCAGAGTGTAAAACTGGTATACTAGCCGTGCTCACGGTCATGAGCAGCTCAGACCCTCACATGATTAAATTATGGAACCTAAACTCAATTTTTCATATGCATTGCATCGCAGGTGATGTTGTTACTTTTGTTCTACTACTTAATTTGGTTTGGTATTTACTTATACTTAGTAATTGCTAATAAAATTTTGCCAACTCTAAAAGCAATGCTCAGCTTCAACCATCCTCTTTGGTAAGCCTTACACGTGAGCTCCCACCTTTGGCGAGTTCATGCACATTATTCCCCACAACTTGTTGAGCTATGAACGTATGTGAGCTCACTCTTGCTGTCTCACACCCCCCCACAGGTCAAGAACAGGTACCGCAGGATGATGCGCATGGAGGATGCTGCGGTGTGTTCGTGAGAGGTCTAGGCCGTCGTCTCCCAGTCAACTTTGGGTTGCTGGACCGTTGTCTCCTTATAATGTATTTATTTATTTATTTTGTATAGAACTCCTGTTATGTAGTAAATATGTGACATTCGATCCTGTGCCATGATTCATCATATGTGTGAGACTTGGTCCCAGCACACCTGGTGATTGTGTTCGCGCCCGGGTCTTGGTGCCCCGAAACCCGGGTGTGACAGTTTCGCATCCAGTAGTGGAATCCATGATTTGATCGATGTGAGGCAGAGGGTAGGGAACCTTCGGACATGCTTTGTTTAAACCGGTGTAGTCTACACACATCCGCCATTTCCCTCATTCCTTTCTCACAAGCACAGGGTTGGCAAGCCATTCGGGATGGAATACCTCTTTGATGAACCCTGTGGCCATCAGCTTGTGGATCTCCTCGCCTATGGCTCTGCGCTTTTCTTCGTCGAATCGGCGCAGAGGCTGCTTCACGGGTCGGGCTCCAGCTCAAATATCTAGCGAGTGCTCGGCGACATCCCTCGGTATGCCAGGCATGTCCGAGGGACTCCACGCAAAGACTTCAGCGTTCGCACGGAGAAAGTCGACGAGCACTGCTTCCTATTTGGGGTCGAGCTCGGAGCTGATCCGGATCTGCTTGGAGGCGTCGTTGCTGGGGTCAAGAGGGACGGACTTAACCGTCTCTGCTGGCTCAAAGTTGCCGGCGTGGTGCTTCGCATCTAGCGCCTCCTTAGAGAGGCTCTCCAGGTCGGCGATGAGGGCCTCAGATTCGGCAAGGGCCTCGGCGTACTCCACGCACTCCACGTCGCATTCGTACGCATGTCGGTACGTGGGGCCAACGGTGATGACCCCGTTGGGGCCCGACATCTTGAGCTTGAGGTAGGTGTAGTTGGGGACGACCATGAACTTGGTGTAGCATGGCCTCCCCAATACTACGTGGTAGGTTCCTCAGAACCTGACCACCTCGAACGTGAGGGTTTCCCTTTGGAAGTTGGAGGGAGTCCCGAAGCAGACGGGCAGATCGAGTTGTCCAAGGGGTTGAACGCGTTTCCCGGGGATGATCCCGTGAAAAGGCGCCGCGCCTGTCCGGATCAAGGACAGATCGATTTGGAGGAGCCCAAGGGTCTCAGCGTAGATGATATTGAGGCTGCTGCCTCTGTCCATGAGGACCTTGGTGAGCCTAACATTGCCGATGACGGGGTCGACGACGAGCGGATATTTCCCCGGGCTCGGCACGAGGTCGGGGTGATCGCCCTGGTCGAAGGTGATGGGCTTGTCGGACCAGTCTAGGTAGACTAGCGCCGCCACCTTTACCGAGCAGACCTCCCGACGCTCTCGCTTGCGGTGCCGAGCCGAGGTGTTGGCCACTTGCCCACCGTAAATCATGAAGCAGTCGTGGACCTTGGGAAACTCCTCTGCCTTGTGATCCTCCTTCTTGTCGTTGTTGTGGGCCCTGCCACCTTCCGCAGGTGGCCCGACCTTGTGAAAGTGGCACCGAAGCATGACGCATTCCTTAAGGGTGTGCTTGATGGGCCCCTGATGATAGGGGCACGGCTCCTTGAGCATCTTATCGAAGAGATTGGCACCTCCAGGAGGTTTCCGAGGGTTCTTGAACTCAGCGGCGGCGACAAGATCTGCGTCGGTGGCGTCGCGTTTTGCTTGCGACTTCTTGTTGTTCTTCTTCTTGGTGCCGCGCTGAGCGGACGCCTCGGGGATGTCTTCCGGCTGGCGGCCCTGGGGCTGCTTGTCCTTCCGGAAGATGGCCTCAACCGCCTCCTGGCTAGAGGCGAACTTGGTGGCGATGTCCATCAGCTTGCTCGCCCTGGTGGGGGTCTTGCGACCCAGCTTGCTCACCAGGTCGTGGCAGGTGGTGCCAGCGAGGAACGCGCTGATGACGTCCGAATCGGTGACGTTGGGCAGCTCGGTGCGCTGCTTCGAGAATCACCGGATGTAGTCCCAGAGAGACTCTCCCGGCTACTGGCGGCAGCTTTGGAGATCCTAGGAGTTCCCAGGGCGCACGTACGTGCCCTGGAAGTTGCCGGCGAAGGCTTGGACCAGGTCGTCCCAGTTGGAGATCTCCCCCGGAGGCAGATGCTCTAGCCAGGCTCGAGTGGTGTCGGAGAGGAACAGGGGGAGGTTGAGGATGATGAGGTTGTCATCGTCCGTTCCACCCAGCTGGTAGGCCAGTCGATAGTCCGCGAGCCACAGTTCCAGCCTCGTCTCCCCCGAGTACTTTGTGATGGTAGTCGGGGTTCGGAACCGGGTCGGGAACGGCGCCCGTCGTATGGCCTGGCTGAAAGCCTGCGGACCGGGTGGTTCGGGCAAGGGGCTCCGATCCTTCCCGCTGTCGTAGCGTCCCCCACGTGTGGGGTGGTAGCCTCGGCGCACCCTCTCGTCGAGGTGGGCTCGACGGTCACGGTGGTGGTGCTCGTTGCCGAGGCGACCCGGGGCCGCAGGCGCCGTGTTGCGCGTGCGCCCGGTGTGGACTGAGGCTTCCCGCACGAATCGGGAAGTCACGGCGCGATGCTCCGAGGGGTACCCCTGCCTTCGGGAGGCAGAGCTTTCGGCTCGTCGGACCGCGACATCCTCTAGGAGATTCTTGAGCTCTCCCTGGATACGCCGCCCTTCGGTGGTCGATGGTTCCGGCATCGCGCGGAGTAGTATTGCTGCTGCAGCCAGGTTCTGGCCGACCCCACTGGAAGCCGGTGGCGGCCTTGCCCTGACGTCGTCGGCAATGCGGTACTGGATGCCCTGGGGTAGATGACGTGCTTCTCTGGCCGGAGCTTGGCCTGCCCATTCCTGCCCGATGTTCCGCCGGAACTACTCAAGTGTTCCTGCTCCCTCGTCGAGCCTAGGCCTGCATCTCGCGGATTTGCTCGAGCTGTGCGTCCTGACCCCCCGCAGGGACTGGGACCACAGCTAGCTCCCGAGGGATGTCAACGCGAGGCGCAGGCCTAGGGGGATCGCCGTTTTCTGGCATACCAAGACGGTTGCCTTCGTCGGGACCCCTAGATCGATGTGGAAACATTCATGACTCGGGCTGCAGTCCTCATCGCCGAAGCTGCGGCTACCATCGGAACAATCAAAGAGGCAGTAGTCGCATGCGGTCATGAAGTCTCGCATGGCACTGGGGTTACCGAGCCCGGAGAAATCCCAACAAAAGTCGGGCTTGTCATCTTCCTCGGAACCTGAAAGTCGCCTAGAGGGGGGGTGAATAGGGCGAAACTGAAATTTACAAAGTTAATCACAACTATAAGCCGGGTTAGCATTAGGAATATAATCGAGTCCGAGAGAGAGGGCACAAAACAAATCGCAAGTGAATAAAGAGTGAGACACGCGGATTTGTTTTACCGAGGTTCGGTTTTTGCAAACCTACTCCCGTTGAGGTGGTCACAAAGACCGGGTCTCTTTCAACCCTTTCCCTCTCTCAAACGGTCCCTCGGACCGAGTGAGCTTCTCTTCTCAAATCAACCAGGAACAAAACTTCCCCGCAAGGACCACCACACAATTGGTGTCTCTTGCCTCGGTTACAATTGAGTTTTGATCACAAGAACAAATGAGAAAGAAAGAAGCAATCCAAGCGCAAGAGCTCAAAAGAACACAACAAATCTCTCTCACTAATCACTAAAGCCTTGTGTGGAATTGGAGAGGATTTGATCACTTGGGTGTGTCTAGAGTTGAATGCTAGAGCTCTTGTAAGGTGTAGAAGTGTGAAAACTTGGATGCAATTGAATGTGGGGTGGTTGAGGTATTTATAGCCCCAACCACCAAACTAGCCGTTGGTGTGGAGGCTGTCTATCGCATGGTGCACCGGACAGTCCGGTGCACACCGGACATGTCCGGTGCACCAGCCACGTCACCCAACCATTAGGGTTCTGACCGTTGGAGCTCTGACTGCTGGGCCCGCCTGGATGTCCGGTGCCGCACCGGACATGTACTGTAGAGTGTCCGGTGCGCCGTCTCGCGCGTGCCTGACTTCTGCGTGCTCTGGCGCGCATTTAATGCGCCTGCAGGTGACCGTTGGCGCCGAAGTAGCCGTTGCTCCGCTATCACATCGGACAGTCCGGTGTACACCGGACATGTCCGGTGAATTATAGCGGAGCAAATTCCCGAAGCTGGCGAGTTAAGAGTCGCTTCTCCTTGGAGCATCGGACACTGTCCGATGTACACCAGACAGTCCGGTGAATTATAGCGTGGCGGCTCTGAGTTTTCCCGAAGGTGCGAAGTTTAGCTTTGAGTCCCCTGGTGCATCGGACACTGTCCGGTGGTGCACCGGACAGTCCGGTGTGCCCGACCAGGGTGCCTTCGGTTGTCTCTTTGCTCCTTTGATTGAACCCTTCCTCTTGATCTTTTTATTGGCTTATTGTGAACCTTTGTTACCTATAGAACTTATGAACTTGGGCAAACTAGTTAGTCCAATTATTTGTGTTGGGCAATTCAACCACCAAAATTAGTTTAGGAAATAGGTGTAAGCCTAGTTCCCTTTCAATCTCCCCCTTTTTGGTGATTGATGCCAACACAAACCAAAGCAAATATAGACGTGCAGAATTTGAACCAGTTTGCATATGCAAGTGCAAAGGTTACTTAGAGTTGAGCCAATAAACATTACTTACTAGATATGCATGGATTGTTTCTTTATTTTTAACATTTTGGACCATGCTTGCACCACATGTTTTGTTTTTGCAAATTCTTTTTGTAAATCCTTTTGCAAAATAGTCAAAGGTAAATGAATAAGATTTTGCTAATCATTTTCAAGTTTTGAAATTTTCTCCCCTTGTTTCAAATGCTTTTCCTTTGACTAAACAAAACTCCCCTCAATAAATTCTCCTCTTAGTGTTCAAGAGGGTTTTAAGATATCAATTTTGAGAAAGCTACTTGCTCCCCCCTTTTGAACAAAATAAGATACCAATTTGAAATGTACCAATTAAAATCATGTTTTAAAAATAGGGTGGTGGTGTGGTCCTTTTGCTTTGGGCTCATACTTTCTCCCCCTTTGGCATGAATCGCCAAAAACGGATACTTTGAGTGAGATATGAGCCCTTTGCTAACTACTTTCTCCCCTTTGGCAAATAAGACATATGAGTGAAGATTATACCAAAGATGGAGAGATGCTCGGAGCGACGGCGAAGGATGAGTGATAGAGTGGAGTGGAAGCCTTTGTTTTCGCCTAAGACTCCAATTCCCTTTGAATATACCTATGACTTGGTTTGAAATACTCTTGAAAACACATTAGTCATAGCATATATAAAAGAGACATGATCAAAGGTATACTTATGAGCTATGTGTGCAAATTAGCAAAAGAAATTCCTGGAATCAAGAATATTGAGCTCATGCCTAAGTTTGGTAAAAGTTTGTTCATCTAGTGGCTTGGTAAAGATATCGGCTAATTGATCTTTAGTATTAATGTATGCAATCTCGATATCCCCCTTTTGTTGGTGTTCCCTAAGAAAATGATACCGAATGGCTATGTGTTTAGTGCGGCTATGCTCAACGGGATTATCCGCCATGCGGATTGCACTCTCATTATCACATAGAAGAGGAACTTTGGTTAATTTGTAACCATAGTCCCGCAGGGTTTGCCTCATCCAAAGCAATTGCGCACAACAATGGCCTGCGGCAATGTACTCGGCTTCGGCGGTAGAGAGAGCCACAGAATTTTGCTTCTTTGAAGCCCAAGACACCAAGGATCTTCCCAAGAACTGGCAAGTCCCCGATGTGCTCTTTCTATTAATTTTACACCCCGCCCAATCGGCATCCGAATAACCAATTAAATCAAATGTGGATCCCCGAGGGTACCAAAGCCCAAACTTAGGAGTATAAGCCAAATATCTCAAGATTCGTTTTACGGCCGTAAGGTGAGATTCCTTAGGGTCGGATTGGAATCTTGCACACATGCATACGGAAAGCATAATGTCCGGTCGAGATGCACATAAATAGAGTAATGAACCTATCATCGACCGGTATACCTTTTGATCCACAGACTTACCTCCCGTGTCGAGGTCGAGATGCCCATTAGTTCCCATGGGAGTCTTGATGGGTTTGGCATCCTTCATTCCAAACTTGTTAAGAATGTCTTGTGTATACTTTGTTTGGCTGATGAAGGTACCCTCTTGGAGTTGCTTGACTTGAAATCCTAAGAAATACTTCAACTCCCCCATCATCGACATCTCGAATTTCTGTGTCATGATCCTACTAAATTCCTCACATGTAGATTCGTTAGTAGACCCAAATATAATGTCATCAACATAAATTTGGCATACAAACAAATCATTTGCAAGAGTCTTAGTAAATAAAGTAGGATCGGCCTTGCCGACTTTGAAGCCATTAGCAATAAGGAAATCTCTAAGGCATTCATACCAAGCTCTTGGGGCTTGCTTAAGCCCATAAAGCGCCTTAGAGAGCCTATAAACATGGTTAGGGTACTCACTGTCTTCAAAGCCGGGAGGTTGCTCAACATAGACCTCCTCCTTGATTGGTCCGTTGAGGAAGGCACTCTTCACGTCCATTTGGTAAAGCTTGAAGCCATGGTAAGTAGCATAGGCCAATAATATACGAATTGACTCAAGCCTAGCTACGGGTGTATAGGTTTCACCGAAATCCAAACCTTCGACTTAGGAGTATCCATTGGCCACAAGTCGAGCTTTGTTCCTTGTCACCACACCATGCTCGTCTTGCTTGTTGCGGAAGACCCATTTGGTTCCTACAACATTTTGATTAGGACGTGGAACCAAATGCCATACCTCATTTCTAGTGAAGTTGTTGAGCACCTCTTGCATCGCCACCACCCAATCTGAATCTTGTAGTGCTTCCTCTACCCTGTGTGGCTCAATAGAGAAAACAAACGAGTAATGCTCACAAAAATGTGCAACACGAGATCTAGTGGTTACCCCCTTATGGATGTCGCCGAGGATGGTGTCGACGGGGTGATCTCGTTGAATTGCTTGGTGGACTCTTGGGTGTGGCAGTCTTGGTTCTTCATCCTCCTTGTCTTGATCATTTGTATCTCCCCCTTGAATATTGCCGTCATCTTAAGGTGGCTCATCTCTTTGACCTTCTCCTTCATCAACTTGAGCCTCGTCCTCATTTTGGATTGGTGGAGATGCTTGCGTGGAGGAGGATGGTTGATCTTGTGCATGTGGAGGCTCTTCGGATTCCTTAGGGCACACATCCCCAATGGACATGTTCCTTAGCGCGATGCACGGAGCCTGTTCTTCACCTATCTCATCAAGATCAACTTGCTCTATTTGAGAGTCGTTAGTCTCATCAAACACAACGTCACAAGAGACTTCAACTTGTCCAGAGGACTTGTTAAAGACTCTATATGCCCTTGTGTTTGAATCATATCCTATTAAAAAGCCTTCTACAGTCTTAGGAGCAAATTTAGATTTTCTACCTCTTTTAACAAGAATAAAGCATCTGCTACCAAAGACTCTAAAATATGAAATATTAGGCTTTTTACCGGTTAGGAGTTCGTATGATGCCTTCTTGAGGATTCGGTGTAGATATAATCGGTTGATGGCGTAGCAAGCGGTGTTGACCGCCTCGGCCCAAAACTGATCCACAGTCTTGTACTCATCAAGCATGGTTCTTGCCATGTCCAATAGAGTTCGATTCTTCCTCTCCACTACACCATTTTGTTGTGGCGTATAGGGAGAAGAGAACTCATGCTTGATGCCCTCCTCCTCAAGGAAGCCTTCAATTTGTGAATTCTTGAACTCCGTCCCGTTGTCGCTTCTTATTTTCTTGATCCTTAAGCCGAACTCATTTTGAGCCCGTCTCAAGAATCCCTTTAAGGTCTCTTGGGTTTGAGATTTTTCCTGCAAAAAGGATACCCAAGTGAAGCGAGAATAATCATCCACAATAACTAGACAATACTTACTCCCGCCGATGCTTATGTAGGCGATCGGGCCGAATAAATCCATGTGTAGGAGCTCCAGTGGCCTGTCAGTCGTCATGATGTTCTTGTGTGGATGATGAATGCCAACTTGCTTCCCTGCTTGGCATGCACTACAAATCCTGTCTTTCTCAAAATGAATATTTGTTAATCCTAAAATGTGCTCTCCCTTCAGAAGCTTATGAAGATTCTTCATCCCAACATGGGCTAGTCGGCGGTGCCAGAGCCACCCCATGTTAGTCTTAGCAATTAAGCATGTGTCGAGTTCAGCTCTATCAAAATCTACTAAGTATAGCTGACCCTCTAACACACCCTTAAATGCTATTGAATCATCACTTCTTCTAAAGACAGTGACACCAACATCAGTGAATAGACAGTTGTAGCCCATTTGACATAATTGAGATACGGAAAGCAAATTGTAATCTAATGAATCAACAAGAAAAACATTTGAGATGGAATGGTCAGGAGATATAGCTATTTTACCCAAACCTTTGACCAAACCTTGGTTTCCATCCCCGAATGTGATAGCTCGTTGGGGATCTTGGTTTTTCTCGTAGGAGGAGAACATCTTCTTCTCCCCTGTCATGTGGTTTGTGCACCCGCTATCGATGATCCAACTTGAGCCCCCGGATACATAAACCTACAAAACAAGTTTAGTTCTTGATTTTAGGTACCCAAACGGTTTTGGGTCCTTTGGCATTAGAAACAAGAACTTTGGGTACCCAAACACAAGTCTTTGACCCCTTGTGTTTGCCCCCAACAAACTTGGCAACTACCTTGCCGGATTTGTTAGTTAAAACATATGATGCATCAAAAGTTCTAAAAGAAATGTCATGACCATTTGATGCATTAGGAGTTTTCTTCTTAGGCAACTTAGCATGGGTTGGTTGCCTAGATCTAGATGTCTCACCCTTATACATAAAAGCATGGTTAGGGCCAGAGTGAGACTTTCTAGAGTGAATTCTCCTAATCTTGCTCTCAGGATAGCCGACAGGGTACAAAATGTAACCCTCGTTATCCTGAGGCATGGGAGCCTTGCCCTTAACAAAATTAGACAATTTCTTAGAAGGGGCATTAAGTTTGACATTGTCTCCCCTTTGGAAGCCAATACCATCCTTGATGCCAGGGCGTCTCCCACTATAAAGCATACTCCTAGCAAATTTAAACTTTTCATTTTCTAATTTATGCTCGACAATTTTACCATCTAATATTGCTATATGATCATTTTGTAGTTTAATTAAAGTCATATGATCATGAATAGCATTAACATCAATATCTCTACATCTAGTGCAAATAGACACATGCTCAACGATAGATGTAGAGGGTTTGCAAGATTTTAATTCTACAACCTTAGTATGTAATATATCATTTTCACTTCTAAGGTTAGAAATAGTAACATTGCAAACATCAAAATCTTTAGCCTTAGCAATTAATTTTTCATTTTCAATCCTAAGGCTAGCAAGAGAATTATTCAATTCTTCAATCTTAGCAAGCAAATCAACATTATCATTTTTAGGATTGGGAATTGAAACATTACAAATATGAGAGTCAACCTTAGCATTTAAACTAGCATTTTCATTTCTAAGGTTGGCAATAGTGTCATGGCAAGTGCTTAGCTCACTAGTTAATTTCTCACATTTTTCAACTTCTAGAGCATAAGCATTTTTTACCTTAACATGCTTCTTGTTTTCCTTAATTAGGAAGTCCTCTTGAGAATCCAAGAGGTCATCCTTCTCATGAATGGCACTAATTAATTCATTCAACTTTTCCTTTTGTTGCATGTTAAGGTTGGCAAAAAGAGTACGTAAATTATCTTCCTCATCACTAGCATCATCATCGCTAGAGGACTCATATCTAGTGGAAGATTTGGATTTAACCTTTTTCTTTTTGCCATCCTTTGCCATGAGGCACTTGTGGCCGACGTTGGGGAAGAGAAGGCCTTTGTTGATGGCGATGTTGGTGGCGTCCTCGTCGGAGGAGGAGTCGGAGGAGCTCTCGTCCGAGTCCCACTCGCGACATACATGGGCGTTGCCACCCTTCTTCTTGTAGTATTTTTTCTTCTCCTTTCTTCTTCCCTTCTTGTCGTTGTCCCTGTCACTATCACTTGATAATGGACATTTAGCAATAAAGTGACCGGGCTTACCACACTTATAGCAAACCTTCTTGGAGCGGGGATTGTAATCTTTCCCCCTCCTTTGCTTGAGGATTTGGCGGAAGCTCTTGATGATGAGCGCCATTTCCTCGTTGTCGAGCTTGGAGGCGTCAATGGGTTGTCTACTTGATGTAGACTCCTCCTTCTCCTCCATCGCTTTGAATGCGACCGGTTGTGCTTCGGACGTGGAGGGGCCGTCAAGCTCGTTGATCTTCTTTGAGCCTTTGATCATCAATTCAAAGCTCACAAAATTCCCGATTACTTCCTCGGGAGTCATTAGAGTGTATCTAGGATTGCCACGAATTAGTTGAACTTGAGTAGGGTTAAGGAAAACAAGTGATCTTAGAATAACCTTAACCATTTTGTGGTCATCCCATTTTTTGCTCCCGAGGTTGCGCACTTGGTTCACCAAGATTTTGAGCCGGTTATACATGTCTTGTGGCTCCTCCCCTTGGCGTAGTCGGAAGCGACCGAGCTCCCCCTCGATCGTCTCCCGCTTGGTGATTTTGGTCACCTCGTCTCCTTCGTGCGTGGTCTTTAGCATGTCCCAAATCACCTTGGCACCTCTCAACCCTTGCACCTTATTATACTCCTCTCGACTTAGAGAGGCGAGGAGTATAGTTGAGGCTTAGGAGTTGAAGTGTTGGATTTGGGCAACTTCGTCCTCATCACAATCTTCATCCCCTATGGATGGTACCTGTACACCAAACTCAACGACATCCCATATACTTTTGTGGAGTGAGGTTAGATGAAATCGCATTAAATCACTCCACCTTGCATAATCTTCACCATCAAAAGTTGGTGGTTTGCCTAATGGGATGGAAAGTAAAGGTGTATGTTTAGGAATGCGAGGATAGCGTAAGGGGATCTTACTAAACTTCTTGCGCTCATGGCGCTTAGAAGTGATGTGTAAGGAAAATGGACCCCGGCCATTTGGCTAATTGAGTTTTGGTGTTTGATGATTAACACAACCTGCGGACTAACGCACTTGCTAGTGTTTATGATTGTAGTTCACAGGATGCAAGAATTACTTGGACTAAGGAATTGAGGAAAGCAACACCTCAAAAGAAGACATTAAGAAGATCCAAGAAAAGTCCAAGTGTGCTGCTGCGGACTGTCTGTGCGAAGGCGCACCGGACTGTCCGGTGCCCACACGCCGGACTGTCCGGTGCACCAGGGAACTCAAGCTCTAACGGCTAGTTCCAGGTGGCACTCGGAGAAAAGACCACCGGACTGTCCGGTGGCACACCGGACTATCCGGTGTGAAAAGCATGTGCGCGCCAACGGTCGACTGCTCTGCCAGAGCAACGGATAGGCGCACCGGACATGCTACAGTGCAGTGTCCGGTGGTGCACCGGACTGTCCGGTGCACCCGACGACAGAAAGCTGCTGCTTTCTGTCCAACGGCTAGTTTGGGGTGTGGAGGCTATAAATACCACCCCAACCGGCCATTCTCAAGGGTGAGAGCTCAAGCAACATACCAAGGCACATAGTGCACATTTCCAAGAGCTCAAACACCCAAGTGCTTAATAGAATCACTCGGTGATTAGCGTAGGTGCTTTGCGAAGTGCTTAGGTTAGTTAGACCGCTTTAGCGCTTGCTCTAGGTGAATCCTAGATTGTTGAGTGAGTTTAGATAAACCTCACAACCTCTCGGCTCTTGCGCGAGTCGTTGTAATTGTACCGAGTGGGGCGAGAGTCTTGCGAGACCGTGGCAACCGCGTTTGTGTCACGGCCGCCACCGTGTACCAGAGGGAACGAGGCCCGCGGCGTTTCGGCCGGAAGCTCGATAGTGGAGACGGCGGGGAGCGTCTGAGAGGAGCCGGAAGCGGAGCACCACTTGTGCGTGGAAAAGGCCCGCGGCTCTCTACGGAGTTACTCGACCGAGGTGCTTGGCCCTCGCGTGGGCTTCCCTTTGCGTAGGGGCACCAATGAGGATTAGTCGGGACCTTGCGTGGTTCCGGATACCTCGGTAAAAATACCGGCGTCATCCACGAGAGTTTGCTTCTCTACTTAGCTCTTTACATTCTGCATTTATATTAAGCATTTAGTTTCAATCTTGTCTTACATACTTATATAGTGTAGATTGAAACTTAGCCTTTGCGGTAGAGATAGCAACACTTAGACAAAACCTAGTTTGCCATAATAGTTTGATTATTTGCATAGGTTTTGCTCTAAGGATTTATTAGTGGCTTAGTTTAGAGAAAGTTTTAGAAGTCCTAATTCACCCCCCCTCTTAGGCGTCACCCGTTTCCTTCAATTGGTATCGGAGCCCGGTTTGGCTCACTTGAAACGCTTTAGCTTCACCGCTAAAAGAGCCGACGCTTTTTAGAGGAAGGGATGGATACCCATAGGCCACCACACTTCGATGGCACTAACTTTCCCTATTATAGTGCTAGAATGGCTTGTTACCTAGAGGCCGTTGATCTAGGTGTTTGGAGAGTCACTCGTGATGGGATGAAACCTCTCAAGAATCCCGAGAAACCCACCACAAGTGAGGAAAAAGAAATTCATTTAAATGCTAGAGCCAAAAATTGCTTGTATGAATCTCTTAGCATGGATATTTTTAATCAAGTATTCACTTTGAAAACTGCTAATGAAATTTGGCTAAAATTGCATGAGCTCCATGACGGCACATCCAATGTCCGTGAGCAAAAACATTGCCTAGTCTTAAATGAGTATAATTCTTTTGCTATGAGAGATGATGAGCTTGTTAGAGACATGTATTCACGTTTGAATCTAATTATCAATGAGCTCAACTCTATTGGCATTAATAAGCTAGGTGATGCGGACATTGTGAGGAAGATTATCTCCCTGCTACCACAACAAAGATATGGGAGCATCATCACCATCCTTCACAACATGGAGGACTTGAGCAACATGACCCCGACCATTGTGATTGGGAAAATCGCGGCTTTTGAGATGTCGCGAAAAATGAGTCGGGGAGAGGAGCCAACTTCCGCAAGACCATATGCTTTTGCATGTGATGAAAGGAAGGGCAAAAAGAAGGCTCCCACTCTAAGTTCCTCAAGTGAAGAAGAGGAAGAAGAAGAAAGTGATGATGATGAAGATAATCAACCATGTACATCATCCTCCGAGGACGAAGAAACAATCCGACGCGTTGGAAAGGTAATGGGGATGATCCGCAAGATTAATCTAATGGGTGTGCCCCTGCAGGTCGAAGATCTTCTCTTTAACATTGACAGGAAAAAGCAAAGGAAGAGAGGATGCTTCGCATGTGGGGAGAAGGGCCACTTCAGGGACAACTGTCCAAATATGGCCAAACCCAAAAAGGAGAGGAGCAAAGGCAAGGCGCTAACAAGTGTAAGAACTTGGGATGATTCTTCAAGTGAAGATGAACCTCCAAGGACGCGCAGCCACCGGTCCTCATCACGCTCATCAAGGTCATCACACAAATGCCTTATGGCAAGTGGTAACAAAAGCATTCCATCCTCTAGTGATGAAAGTAGTAGTGATGATGAAGGTGAAGGAAAGCCCTCTCTAGATGAGCTTGCGGAAGCCGTAGAATTTTTCCAGGATGTTTGCACTAAGCAAAAAGCTCAACTTAAAACTTTGAAAAATAAGTTGGTTAGCTCTCAAAATGATTACAAAGGTTTGCTAAAAAAATTTGAAACTTTTGCAAACCTAAATAGTGAGCTATCAACTAAAATTGAGCTATTAGAATCTAGTGCTCCATTCACTGCTATCGATGATAGCCTTATTAAAAAGAATGAAAAACTTAAGGCTAAGTTAGCTAGCTCCCAAGAAGCTATTGAAAATTTGCTAGAGAAAATGGAAATTCTTAGCATTCACAATAATGAGCTAACTACTAAGCTAGAAAACATTGGTAGCACCCCAGCAACATCTTAAGTTGAAACACCTAAAATAATTAAGAAAGATGTTTCTACTTCCTGCTTTGATTTAATTGATGATTCTAACCCCTGTAACCAAGTCGTCGTTGAGAATATTGTTGTTGAAAGTGCATTAATCCCTTTTGTGAGTTTTGGTGATTTGGATAACAACACATTTAAAGGTCTAACAAGTTTGCTAAGTGTTGAACAGGGAATTCAGTGTGATGAACATACTTGAATAGTGTATAATGATCAGTGAACAAGGTTCAACACAAGGTCAAATAACCAGTGAGACAATGCAAATGGATATAATATGGTCTCTACATTGGTTTGAATATATGGACAAGTCCTAAGAAATCACTATGCATAAATATGATCATAATAGAGGTTGAAGTGATTAAGAGGATTGGTCAAGCCAAAGTGAATAAGATATGAGGAATCGTGAATTGGCTTGACCATATTACCATTAGTCCATATATGAATATATGAGAATCAAACTAGAGCTTGATTGATCTTAGCAGTTATATCTAGATGACATTCAAGCAAGGTTCACAATATTGAAGAAATGATTCTCTCAATGGATGCTCAATAGGATGTGACTCAAGAATGGCTTGATAGGGTGAAGATAGCAAGGAAAGGGCTTCGAGGAACTAAGCGAAGGTGAAGGCCAAGCGACGGCTTGTAGACCGAGGTACCATGGCTAAGGTGAAGAAGAGAGTACTTGCACTAAGTCGATGAACTAATCAGCTATGAAGAGTTACAACATGTTGATGCATCAGTAAGGTGACTTGAAGCCATGATTTGAACTCATATATGGTGAAATAGCACAAGTCACAGGCTCGATTTGTGTTTGCTTCAAAAGGTGAGACAAAGATGTTTGTGATCCTTATGAAGCAACGCCATGGAGAAATCACACTTGAGACACCAATGACTCAAGGAGTTTACTTAATTATATTTTATTTAACTTGAGTATAGGAATCGTCGTACTATCAAGGGGGATCCATAAAGAAGGTTGGTGTTGGTACTAAAGCTCAAAAATTCTTGATCCAAAACTTCCATTTTACCCTTGTTAATCCTTAGTGAAAGTATGTAGTACAACCTTTTTAAGTCTATCTTGGCCAAAATTGCTCTTTGGAAAAAACAGGTTCAACCGGTTTTAAAACAGGTTCAACCGGTTTTTGCACTGTTCACCTTTTTGAAAATACTGGTTCAGCCGGACACTCAACCGGACACTCAACCGGTTTTTGCACTGTTCACTTTTTTCTGCCAGTCTGCTATGTCAGCCAAAAAGCTGTGCGCAGCTTTTTGAAAACCGGTTCAACCGGTTTTGGGACCGGTTCAACCGGTTTTTGGGCAGAAAAGTCAAAAACGGCTAGTTTTGGAGCCCCACCTATATATACTCACTCCTACCTCTCTCCCCATAGTAGAGCACGCACAAAACTTCATTCCCAACCTGAGAAACACCTCCCACTCTCTCTCACACACCTCTTGCCTCTCCCATTTCAAATCTTTGGAGAGAAATCTTTGAGTGAGTTTGAGAGCTGTGGTTTTTGTGCTTCATCTCCAAATCTCTCTTGCTCTTCTTGATTCGAGCTTTGGTACTACATCGAGTTCTTTGTGGATTCATTACTCTTGGAGCTTCTAGCTCCTAGACGACTAGGTGTCTCTTGTGAGTCTCCAAATCTTGTGGAAGACCACAAGAAAGTTTGTATTACCCGCTCGTTTGAGCAAAGATTAGTGTGTGGGCTTGACCTTTGTGGTCGGCAAAGGGAGGATTAGGGTTGAAAGAGACCCGGCTCTTTGTGGGCGCCTCAACGAGGAAGTAGGGCACCTTGGTGGTGTGACCGAACCTCGGGATAAATCTTGTGTCTCTTGTATTCTTGCTCATTGTGTTTGTTTGTGTTCTTTGTTCTCTCACCCTTCCGTGAAAGATTTGTTTATATCTTTTTGGTGTGTGGATTTTGAGAAGTGCCCTTCTCAGATCTACTACTTTGAACCCTGTGGAACATTTAGAACATCTCATTTCCAAAGTTAATTGGGTGAATTTTGAGATCAATTTAGTTTTACCCAGTTTGCTTCTAGTTTTTGTTGAATTTTTTTAACTTGCCTATTCACCCCCCCTCTAGGCAACTTTCAATTGGTATCAGAGCCTAATCCTCGTTCTAACGCTTAACCGCGTGAGGAAAGATCATGTCGGGGGGACTAAGAAACGAAAGTGCTTCTAAGCTTGAAAAAGTTGAGGTTGCCTCGACTTCATCTTTTGTTGCAGATGTTGATCCTAGGGCAATAGATCTTGCCATGAGAATCGCCGAAAGGATGTTCCTCAAAATGAAGGAAGATGAGGCAAAGAACAAAATTGAAGAAGAAAATAATCGATGGAGACCAAACGACGAATCCACCTCTTCACAAGGTTCGTCTTTCAAATCCACTTCTCATATGTGCTTTATTGCTAATGGGAGTGACAATGAAAGCGAAAGTGAGGATGAGGAGGAGCAAGAAAGTGATAGTGAAGATGAGGAAGATCTTCAAAAATTCTTCGCTCAACTAAGCAAGAAGAACCGGATGAGCTTGCTCAAACTCATGAAAAGAGCGGAAGAACAAAAGGAAATGCTTCATAAGCAAGAAGATATCCTCATCGAAAAAATCAAAGACTTGGAGAAGTTGACCAAAGAGAATGAGAAGCTAAAGTGCTCTCATGATGATTTGGTCCAAAGGTATGAAGACATTTCAATTGAGCAAATTAAAGTTGTTCATCATTCATCATATATTGCTCAATTAGAAAATAAAAATGCTATGCTCAAGAACACAATAGAAAAGATAAATATTGAAAATGTAGCTTTGCAAGAAAAACATGATATGCTTATGTACTCTCATAATAAATTTATGGATTCACATATCATGTTAGAAATGGCTCATGAGGTTGTGTTAACTAATTTGATATCATACCAACCTCACATATGCACATGTACTCAAATAGAAACTATATTACCATGTGCTAACAATTGTTGTTATCAAGCAAGCCAATCTTCCATTGAGCTAGAAATTTCAGGAATTAGTGATATTTCTATCACACAAGAAAATAAAGAGCTCAAGGAAGAAAATGAGAGGCTAAAAAGGAGCTTGACTCAATTGAAGGGAAAATGTCATGCTCAACCTTCTCAAGATAATCGTGATAATATGGTGAAAAAGCTTGAGAAGGGGACAATAGTAGCATGCACAAAACCCCTTCAAAAGAATACCAAGCTTTCCAAGAAGGACATGAGCAAGACTCAAGGTGAGAAAATTAATGCTCATATTATTTGCTCTAACAATGTACCTATGTGCTTCAAGAACGAAAGATCAAAGAGAAGCGATAGGAGGTGCTATGGATGCAAGGAGAAGGGTCATGAAATTGGTTCATGCCCCCGCATGAAGAACCAATACCTTACACGATCAAGAAAGATGACCATCAAGAAAGATGAAAGCAAAATGCAAATGCATTGCAAGGACAAGCACCGCATTTGCTACAATTGCCGTGAAAGAGGTCATCTATTCAAGGTTTGTCCAAAGGGTAAAACTCCTAAGCCTAACTTGGCAATACATTCAAATATGCTTAGGAGACCCAAATTT
This sequence comes from Zea luxurians, assembly GCA_029449295.1. Taxonomy (NCBI): domain Eukaryota; kingdom Viridiplantae; phylum Streptophyta; class Magnoliopsida; order Poales; family Poaceae; genus Zea; species Zea luxurians. The sequence goes on from JAOPSE010000016.1 coordinate 7,733,215, forward strand.
GACTCTTGTGCTAGAAAGGTGATGAGTTCACCACATTCTAGGACCAAGGCCATTTGGGTGCCTAAGTACTTATTAGCTAACCTTGGTGGACCCATCCAAAAATGGGTACCAAAATGTACTTAATAAGTTTTGCAGGTACCCAGAGATGATATGAAGCTTTGGGGTGCTTGAGCGGTTTAACTCAATTCTTATCTAAAGCTATCAATCTTACATTGTCTATCCTTTAAGATTGACCCAAAGATGAATTGAGTTGTTATATCACTAACTTCATATTCATCTCTAGCAAGAACTTGTGTTGTAGGGAATAAGGATTAACCTTTGTGGGAATCAAGCAAAAGGCCTACAACCAAGTGATATCCAAAGGATGGTAACAATTAATTCTTAAGTGCACATTGCTTTTAATTGGTATATTCCTTTGTGTCTTTTATAGCCACATAGGAAAAATGAAGCATGTTGGGGGCTTGTTCTCAAATGCTAAGAATTAAGAACAAGGCAACATAAAAAATGTTAAGGGTTAAAGTCCTTCGTCCTCCAAAACATTATATCCTTTCAGGATATAAAGAATTTCGGACGAAGATTACGAAGGACGTACCTTCGTAAACATAATAGCAAGGAACGAAGTATTCATACAGATCATGAGGTATAAAATAAACATTTAAATATTATCATAGAATCATCTCCATTTTTATTATCATGAACGAATATAAATGACTTCGAATTAGAAGTGTACCTTCGGTCCTAAGGAAAGCAAAAGTACAGGTGTGATGCGAAAGCAAATGACAGGTTCGCGTGAACAGTACAGGGGTACTGTTCATCTATTTATAGACACAGGTCACAGCCTGTGACGAATTACAATTATGCCCCTTACAAGAGTTTACAACATTGACTCAGACCTCTATGGATAAAAAGGTCATTCTATCTCTATGTCGGTTTGTAACGCCGAAGCTTCATGAAAAGGAACCTTCGGCCAACTCCTGGGGGACAACTTCAGCCGAAGCTGCTTCTTCGTGTAAGACCTTCGGCGCAACGAAGCATGGCCCCAACAGTAGCCCCTTTCGCAGTGCTAGATCGTTTTTCGTAACGAGCTTGACCCGTGAAAAAAGCCTCTTCAGCTTCGGGAAGCCGAAGGTCCAAAAAACACCTTCCCTGAGCTCGTTGCTGAGAAACGATCCGGTTTCCGAGCGCGTGCCAGGCCCACCTTGCAGAGTTACTGTTTGATCTTTGCGGTCCACTGCACAGCGAGTACAAGTGACTGCCTGCCTGGTGTAAAAATCCTGCCGCTTCGCCTTCTTACCTGCAGCACTATATAAACAGACGAGTAGGTGTGAAGTTACCACAGCATTCATTGCTATTTGCACTGTTTTGCTGCCAAAATTTTTAACTATAGCCGAAGCTTGATTCTCAGAATCGACCGAAGGTCCATCTCGAAGTCTGCTTCGTCAGAAAGAAAAGCTTCGGGAGAAAAGGAAAAAGAAAAAAGTATCTGACTTTCCCAAACTCAGAATTAAATGGCCAGAGTGCGATCTACTGCCAGAGTTGATCGTGAAGGAGACGAAGCCGAAGGTTCGAATACTGTGCCCATTTCCGAAGCAATGCAGCGTTCTGGACTGGTGACTGCGGAGGAAATGCCTGCTGCTGAAGCAAACCCAGCAACTGCCGAAGGAGAAGAAGAGAACATTGAAGGAACTGATCCCGAAGATGACTATCGCATTGCCATGCCCAGCAAGCCCAGTCACTTGGACTTCGGGAAATCAACTGTTTCAAAGGCTGATCTTTCCAAGATGGTGAAAGCAGGTTATTTCAATGAAAATCAGAAGAAGCTACTTCGCTTCGGGGGAGAAGAGACTACCCCAAAGCCGGCGAAGGATGAAATTGTCATTTTCAAGAGCTTTCTAAAGGCTGGATTAAGATTCCCCCTACACGAGATTATTGCGGAGGTACTGAAGAGGTTTGGTATCTACTTTCACCAGTTAACTCCTAACGCTATCGTTAGGCTTATCGTTTATATTTGGGCCCTCCGAAGCCAAGCAGTGGAGCCATTTGCCGACAGTTTCTGTCGAGTTCACGAACTGCACTATCAGACAAAGGCTAGAAAAGATGGATTGCATGACAATTTTGGTTGCTATAATTTTGCTTATCGGAAAACCGCAAAATTTCCTGTGATCAGCTACCGAAGCAAATGGCCGGCAGGCTGGAAATCAGAATGGTTCTATGTCAAGGTTGATGACGAGAAGGAGAAGCTTGTGCAAAGTCCACTCGAGCTGATCTTCGGAGAAACCCGACCCCGCTGCAACATGACACCAGAAGGTCAAACACAACAGGCAATGGATGAATTCAGAATTATTGCAGAGCATATCAGTACCAGGGATCTGGTTCAAGAATTCTTGGCATTCAGAGTCTTCCCTACTCTGAAAGAATGGGAAATGCCAAAGTTAAAGGGGGAGAAGAAGGAGGGGGAACTTGTCCGGCTTCCTTATCACTTCAAATTCAAGAAATACTTTAAGAAGCCCTGCCAAGAGTGGCTGGACACAGTTGAGGTGATGTGTAATGAAATTCTGGGAAATTATTCCAAAAAAGAAGATCAACTGATGACAGCAGCCTTCGGCACCCGTCCGAAGCGAAGGCTGAACCGAGTGCTTGATGCCGTGGGCTTCGAGTACCCTGACTATGAACGACTAAACAAGGGTGCTGAGGGCCAAAAAAGAAAAAGAGTGGCCGAAGCTTTGAACAAGGATGAAGAAAAACCAGCAAAAGAGAAGAAAATTCCCAAGAAGAGAAAAATATCAACTCCAAAGCGAAAATTATCCGATGAAGAGGGGTCCCCCGCACCACCTTCTGCCAGCGACATGGAGGAAATTTTAAAGGTAATGACTGAACCCATGCCCACGAAGCTAAGTCCATTAGGGCTCCAACTGACGAAGCTTTTTCGAAAGGTGGAAGAGCTGGAACAAACGAAGATAACCAAACCAAAGCGTCAAAGAATTATTACAGTGACTGAAGTTATCGACAAGACGCCGCCGAGGGCGTCAATTCAGAAAACACCAGCTGTTGAAGGCACCACAAACGTCGAAGTCGCACCTTCGGAGGTCGCGGCTACCGAAGCCGCTACAGCCGAAGATGTAAACTTAGAAACTACCATTGAGGACATCAACAAAATTTTGCAAGACATGGCTGCAGAAGAAGCTGCTACCGCTGCTGAAGAAACCATGGCCACAGTGCCTGGGAAGGGGAAAGAAATAGCCGAAGACACTTCGGACGACGAAGCCTACACATTTCAAAACTTAGTTGGACAAAAACTGTCGAAGGCCGAAATAGAAGAGCTCAAGGAATATGCCAAATCTTGCGGATACAAGCCAGGAGCTCTTCTATTTGGAGGCATTGATGATGAAAAATTGGGCTGCATTCGTGATCAGGCTGGGGCTAAGGTCATCGGTACTCTATCAAAGAGTATCGGTTTTCCGAAGCTAGAGACAGATATCAGCCGCTACCGACGACAACATATCGTCGGCAGCTTATTTTATTCCAATTTCAAGGTAAACAATCTTTTCTCTGGTTTTTATTGCTTTTAATAATGAAAATGTTACTAACGAAAGTTGTTTCTGTACAGAGCATGCTACTGAGCAAAGCTCTGAAGATGCAGCAAGATTTGGAGGACAAAAAACACGAAGCTATAATTGAAAATTTAGAGAACAAGATAAAAGAACAATCAGCTATCATTGAAAAGAAAGACTTCGAGCTCCAATCAACCGAAGGCTTGCTGGCAGAGACTGAGGCTAAGGTATCAGAATTGAATTCGAAGCTTATCGGTCAATCAAAACAATTTGAACAGGTGAAGCTAGAGCTTAATTCGAAACTTGAAGCCGAAGTCCAGACCAACTCAGACTTGAAGAAATCATTAACAAGCCTTCAAGACAAGTGCTTGAAATTTAGCAACAACTGTATCCAACAATTAAAGAAGATCTTTCACTCAGTTGGAGCAAGCAGCGGGAAGTTTAATCCTTCAGCTGAAAATTTACCAAAAGCCTTCGATCATATTGAAGCTGAAATTGAAGAACTTGACGAAGTTATAGCCGGGCACGGTGACTTCTGTGCCTGGGTAGCTTCTCGGGGTACCGCTGCAGCGTTCCTGAAGGCCGGCTGCGAGCATGGAAAAATCGTCAACAGGCCCAACTTCACCCTGTCTCCAACAATCCTGGACGATATTCCTGACCTCGCCCGAAGCATCTCAAATAGATTTATAAAAATGATATGGACAAAAGGCGGGCGAGAGAAGGCTGGAGACGAAGCTCGAAGTCATCTTGAACCAGTAAGAAATGATACTTCGTACTTACCTTCTCCTTTGCACTTGATTTTTACTCGCGATACCTTGATTCATGTAGGATGACGAAGCTGAAGGTGATACTTAAAGAATATGCCGCCGAAGCGGAAGCCTGACGAAGATTAGCAGGAGTAGACTAGAAAAAACTCAGGAGAATTTGTAACAACTTTTTGTAAATACAATTAAATTGTTCTCAATGAACTTTGTACATACCTTGTAATATATTCTTACCCTTCTGTTGAGGCGCTTTGATGTGGACGAAATTAGTATTTTGAGCCGAAAGCGAAAAAACACCTTCCCTTCTTTTCGTACACAACGAAGCATAGAAGACCACTTCTTCTTTTTGCCGAAGCTTTTCTTTTTTGTACATAACGAAACATAAAAGACCACCTCTTCTTTTTGCCGAAGCTTTTCTTTTTTGTACATAACGAAACATAAAAGACCACCTCTTCTTTTTGCCGAAGCAACCACTTAGGAACACAAATGCTATGAATGAATGCTTATGAATGCAAATGCTATGATGTAATGTAATGTGCGAATGAATGTCCAAAACATACGCCCGAAGCCACACTCTTAGCCATTATTTCCATAGAAACACCCACACATCAGCTCTGCATTCCCTTAGGAACGACTTTGGAGCTTCTTCGCCTTTTACTTAGGCGGTATCAGCGTTGACTTTTCGCTGTAAGCTCTGCATCCCCTTAAGGACGTCTTTGGAGCTTCTTCGCCTTTTACTTTCGGCGGAATCAGCGTTGACTTTTCGCTGTGAGCTCTGCATCCCCTTAGGGACGTCTTTGGAGCTTCTTCTCTTTTTCAGTTTCGGCACTCGATGGTGCGTTCTCACCTTTTACATTTACATTCTTTGGGGTTTTTTGCTCTTATAAAACTAAAAAGGAAATTACATATGATGGCCCCATTAAAAACCTTTCTCCCCCTTTAGAAAGGAAAAGGGTGCCATAAAAAAGAAAAGAAAAAACATAAAAAGTTACATCAAGTTATACATAATATCGCCGAAGCTCATCCGCATTCCAAGACCTTGGAATTTCGTTGCCATCCATGTCCTTCAATCTGTACGACCCAGGCCTTGACGAAGATGCTACTAAGAAAGGCCCTTCCCATTTCAATTGTAACTTGCCCACTGTATCCGGGTTGGCCACTCTCCGAAGCACCAAGTGTCCCGGCTCAATATTTTTTAGCCGGACCTTTCTATCTCGCCATTTAACTGTTTCAGCCTGGTATTTATTGATATTTTCCACAGCTTGAAGCCTGATTCCTTCTAAAGCATCTTTTTCCACAAGACAAGCCTCTTTAGGACTTGATTCTGCCGAAGCTACTACTCTTATTGATCCAGCTTTGGCTTCTTCCGGAGTTATTGCTTCGTCACCGAATAATAACTTGAATGGGGTAAAGCCTGTAGACCTTGATGCTGTTGTATTGTGGCTCCACACCACTTTGGTTAACTGATCTGGCCACTTTCCCCTGGGTTGATTGAAGATTAACTTCATTATTCCTGTCATTATAATGCCATTGGCCCTTTCAACGAGCCCATTCGACTCCGGATGCCTGACTGATGCAAAATGGATCTTCGTTCCAATTTGATCACAGAAATTTCTGAAAGCTTCGGAGTCGAACTGCGTTCCATTATCTACAGTGATGGCCTTCGGTACCCCGAAGCGACAGACAATATTCTGCCAGAAAAACTTTTGGACAGTGGCCGAAGTTATTGTGGCTAATGGCTTCGCCTCAATCCATTTGGAAAAATACTCCACCGCCACTATAACATATTTCAGATTCCCCTGAGCCGGTGGTAATGGGCCTAGCAAGTCAAGGCCCCACCTTTGCAATGGCCAAATGAGTTGTATCAGCTGTGTCAAAGACGAAGGTTGCTTTTGATTTCTTGCGCATTTCTGACAACCTTCACACTTTTGAACTAACTCCGCTGCATCCGAAGCTGCCTTCGGCCAATAAAACCCTTGGCGGAAAACTTTTCCGAGTAACGGCCTAGATCCGATGTGGGATCCACACAGGCCTGCATGTATTTCTTTCATTAACTCTATACCTTCGGTTCTAGACAAGCACTTGAGCAGCGGGGCGCAAACTCCATGCTTGTATAGTTCCCCTTCTATCATGACATACGGACGAGCTCTTGCCTCTATTCTTTTATTGTAAGCTTCGTCATCTGAAAGGAACTTACCCTGAAGGTAAGAAATTATTTCAGTTCTCCAATCTTCGCTGTAAACAGGAGATATGTTGAGGACTGCTCTTTCAAGGAGCTCCACTGAAGGTGCCTTTATTGTTTCGAAGAACACATCCGAAGGTAACGGCAGCCCCTGTGCTGCAGACTTGGCTAGCAAATCAGCATGCTCATTTTGTCCTCGAGGGATATTCTTGACAGAAAATCCTTCGAAGGAGGCTTCGATCCTTCGGACCGTGTTTAGATATTTTTCAAGCTTCAGATCTTTGGCCTTGCAACTTTTGTCAATATGACCCGAAACAACCTGGGAATCAGTTTTAAGAATCGCCCTTCTGATTCCCATTGCCTTTAATTTCCGAAGGCCCAGGAGCAGGGCTTCGTACTCAGTAATATTGTTTGTACAGCTGAAGTCAAGTCTTGCTGCATAACAAGTTTTAACCTTGGATGGTGAGACCAACACAGCAGCTGCACCTGCTCCGAAGGTTCCCCAAGAGCCATCACAAAACACTGTCCACACTTCGGCATCCTTATTTGCTTCTTCATCCTGAGCCCCTGGCGTCCAGTCGGCAATGAAATCTGCCAATGCTTGAGACTGGATCGAGGATCTATGCACATAATCAATGTAAAATTCATTGAGCTCTGCAGCCCATTTTCCAATCCGTCCAGTAGCTTCTCTATTTCTCATGATATCCTTCAACGGCTGCGAAGAAGGAACAATAATATTGTATGCCTGGAAATAATGCCGAAGCTTCCTGGATGCCATTAAAACGGCATATAATACCTTCTCCAGTTCTGTATAATTTTTCTTTGATATACTAAGGACTTCAGATACAAAATATATTGGGACCTGCTTCTTGACTTGGCCATCAAACTTCTCCTGGACAAGCGCCGCACTTACTGCTGAGTACGAAGCTGCCACATATAACAACAGAGGAGCCCCTGGCGTTGGTGGAGTTAATGTTGTTAGATCTATTAAGTATTGCTTCAGCTCTTCGAAGGCTTTTTGCTGACTTGGGCCCCATTGAAAGACTTCAGCTGACTTCAGCACCTCGAAGAATGGTAAATTTCTTTCTGCTGACCTGGATATAAATCTGTTGAGAGATGCCAGCCTTCCTGTCAATCTTTGGGCCCCCTTTCTTGTGGTTGGTGGCTCCATTCGAAGTATAGCTTCGATTTTATTTGGATTAGCTTCGATTCCCTTTGTTGAAACCAAGCATCCAAGGAATTTCCCCTTCTTTACTCCGAAGACGCATTTTTCTGGATTCAGCTTCAGACCAGCTTGTCTGAAGCTGGCGAAGGTCTCCTGCAGATCAGCAATATGATTTTCTTGCTTCGTGCTTTTTACAATGATATTATCGACATAAGTCAACACATTTCTGCCTATCTGAGACTGGAGAACCTTCGCTGTCATTCGGCTGAAACTTCCTCCGGCATTTTTGAGCCCCTCAGGCATCCGAAGATAGCAATATGTGCCACTTGGGGTTATGAAGCTAGTCTTCGGCTCATCTTCCTTCTTCATCCAGATTTGATGATAGCCTGAGTAGCAGTCCAGGAGACTCATGAGCTCTGAAGAAGCTGCTGCATCGACTAAAGAGTCTATCCTTGGCAGCGGGAATTCATCCTTCGGACAAGCCTTGTTGAGATCTGTGAAATCGATACACATTCTCCACTTGCCATTGGCCTTCTTCACCATAACAGTGTTAGCTAGCCACTCTAGATACTTTACTTCTCTGATAACTCCTGCACTGAGGAGTCTTTTCACTTCGTTGCGAGCCCCTTCGGCCTTGTCATCAGACATTTTCCGAAGCCTCTGCTTTCGGGGTCTGAAGGATGGGTCAACATTGAGCGAATGTTCAATAACATCCCGATTTACTCCACAGAGATCATTAGCTGACCATGCAAAAACATCTTTGTTGTTGAATAAAAACCTTATCAAGGTTTTCTCCTGGTCTTCAGATAATTGCGAGCCCAACAGCACCTTCTGCTCTGCTATGTCCTCACACAATAGCATGGGCTTCGGCTGATCTGCTGAAGCTGCTTTCTCCCTTCTGAATTTGTACTGTTCACAAGCTTCAGCTCCATCTATGTTATGGATTGCTTTGGAGTCAGTCCAGCTTCCTTCGGCCCTTCTAGCAGCTTCCTGGCTTCCATGAATAGCAATAGGCCCTTGGTCCGAAGGTATCTTCATGCAGAGATAAGCTGGGTGAAGAATTGCTTCGAAGGCATTAAGAGTACCACGGCCAATGATAGCATTGTAAGGATATTCCATGTCAACAATATCAAACACAATTTGCTCAGTCCTTGTGTTGTTAACAAATCCGAAGGTTACCGGCATGGTAATCTTCCCAAGTGCTACAATCTGCCGCCCTCCGAAACCACAAAGAGGGTGCGTAGCATCATGGATCTTGTCTTCGGGCTCTTGCATTTGTCTGAAGGCCTTAGCAAATATTATATCAGCTGCACTGCCTGTGTCAACTAAGACATTGTGGACCAGAAATCCTTTGATCACACAAGAGATAATCATAGCATCATTGTGGGGATAATCCTTAAGCTGAAGGTCTTCCTGAGAGAAAGTAATTGGAATGTGGGACCATTTTGACTTGATGAAGGGTCCCTGCACTCCAACATGCTGCACCCTTCTCTGGGCCTCCTTCTTCTGCTTCTTGTTAGCCGGCTCTGAGCAAGAACCACCTGTTATCGGGAGCACCAGCTTCGAAGCCGAAGCAGCTCCAGCTTGATTGTTGAACGAAGCCATCAGCTCAGAAAAGTGGAAGTGAGTTCACCGGAGGTGGGCGCCAATGTTGGGGGCTTGTTCTCAAATGCTAAGAATTAAGAACAAGGCAACATAAAAAATGTTAAGGGTTAAAGTCCTTCGTCCTCCAAAACATTATATCCTTTCAGGATATAAAGAATTTCGGACGAAGATTACGAAGGACGTACCTTCGTAAACATAATAGCAAGGAACGAAGTATTCATACAGATCATGAGGTATAAAATAAACATTTAAATATTATCATAGAATCATCTCCATTTTTATTATCATGAACGAATATAAATGACTTCGAATTAGAAGTGTACCTTCGGTCCTGAGGAAAGCAAAAGTACAGGTGTGATGCGAAAGCAAATGACAGGTTCGCGTGAACAGTACAGGGGTACTGTTCATCTATTTATAGACACAGGTCACAGCCTGTGACGAATTACAATTATGCCCCTTACAAGAGTTTACAACATTGACTCAGACCTCTATGGATAAAAAGGTCATTCTATCTCTATGTCGGTTTGTAACGCCGAAGCTTCATGAAAAGGAACCTTCGGCCAACTCCTGGGGGACAACTTCAGCCGAAGCTGCTTCTTCGTGTAAGACCTTCGGCGCAACGAAGCATGGCCCCAACAAAGCACTTGAGAATGAACTTAAGAGATTTTACCTTGCTTTGGAAAGGATCTAATTATATGGTAGATTGCAAGTTCATATTTTTATATTGTGACAATCTACATGCTTTAAATTGATTATATGTATCTTGTGGCATATTTCAAATTAATTATCGTGTTATTGCCATGACCTAGACATAAAGAGGATTATCCCATGTTCTTAAATGAATAGAGTGCTAAGTAAGAAATTCAAATTCTTATAGCACTTACCAAATGGGGAATTCTCTATATGACTAGAGTTGTGAGACTAATGTTTCTATCTAAGTGTTTATGTAGTCTCACAACATGAGAATGTGTTTCCCAAATGGAGTGTGCCATTCAACATTCAAAGAAGATCGAACCAATACTATGTGATGTATTCATTCTTGTTTAAATTGGTTTTGAGTCTTCTCCATTAATCACTCACCATGTTATGAATTAGAGTTGCCCTATAAACTTAATTAAATAATCATGCTACTTTCATCTTTTTTAATTGATGTTATGCATGATGCTTGTAAGGGTAATTTAGTTCATATCATGAGGTTTCCTTATTTTAGTATCCATCTTGTCATTCATATACTAGAGGTTGATAAATAGGAAACTATTGCTTGTGTTACTAATGCAATCTCTTTTAAGCTATTTCATGAAATTCATAAGTAGAGATTGTGCTCTTTCAATTGGTAAAATCACAAGCTTTAAAGGTTAATCTTCACCTAAAAGAAAGATTAGGAATGCTCAAGGCAAAGGTATGGAAGTAATTGCTTCAATTGGTAGTTGATCAATAGTAGTTCCTTTCAAGTGGCATACTTTCAATTAGTAATAATCTATTTTATGGAAAGGAATGTCAATATGAAGGTTAAATTCCTTTTGGCTTAAATTTGTAAATTAGTGCATATTGTGAATTCACTGCTCCATGTGCATTAACTTAGAAGGAATTTAATTTATGCCTTTATGCCTCATAAATGATGATTTATTTGCCATTCATATATAAATATCATCATTCATTAAATACTTCCTTGTACTACTAATACCTCTTTTCAAAGTGCTTTTTGACTAGTTTTAAAAGGAAAAGAGATAACAAGCTAAAGAAGGAAGTCTCCATGAATGAAGACAAGAAGAATACTTAGATGACACCATCTCATATAGCAAGACCTTTCAATTGGTATAACAAATGGTACATTCTATATGGTGGTAAGTATTCTTAGGCATAAGTTAATTCATTGCAAATTTGTCACGCCTTGACCATGATATGTAATATACTCCTCATGAGACTCTTAACTGAATTAAAAGTGCATGTGGCAAGTCATTCAAATACTTGATGCACATATCTAGTGGGAGAACATTATATATCTTGTGTCATAGAGAATAAGTTTCACTTGAGTAAGCTATACTAAGACAATCCAAAATGGTAAATTTGTATCTCATTCATATGGATTGTAATCTTTGTTTTCTAAATAGCTACTCTTGATGCAGTTTAAAATTCCCTTATCGTTAATTCTAAAAGTGCATAAGAATCTTTTTGTTGATATTCATCACATACATATGCACTAATATGGATATGATTTTTAAACTGTAAAAGGTACAATTAGTGATCCATACTCTCTAAATTTTGGAAACCCATATTTTGATATCTTAGAAATATACTTCAATCGATATCCATATGCTTCACATTGAATTGGATCACTAAGTTGTAAATTCCATGCATAACTTGTCTTCATGATATGAATGCTTGTGCTACTAACCTTGATAAGCTAGGTGCACCCAAGGTCAAGCTAGGTTCATCATCAAGAAGGCAACACAACGATGTATTAAGAAAAAGGAGAAAAGGCTCCTATTCTTAACTCTAGTTTTTATCTATGTGATTAAATACTGACTTGAAACCATGTAAGATGGTTGTCAAGTATATGTGGGTGCCTACACAAAGAGAAAGGCCACAATAAGGATTGTGTGGGTACTCAAGGCTCTTACTACTAATCTCAAAAGGACCCAATTCAAATTGGGTACCAAGATATGTAGCTTAAACTTGTTTTGCAGGATCACTCCTTCAATGGATCAAGTTGGGTGCTCGATAATGAATGTATAAATCATCTTTGGAGATAGCAGCAAGGTGGTAACAACTGAATCTTAAGTGCATATTATTTTCAAATCTTATCTCTTTTGTGACTTGTGTAGCCACTAAGGGAAAAGAAGCACTTGAGGATATACATCAGCTGTTGATTATGAAATAAAGGTCCAATTGGAAGATGAATGAATATTATCATATAGTGAACAATCCAAAAATATGTGACGTATATTCTCTATCTAGTTAATTTGGATTTGATTCTTCTTTATTAGACACTCACCATAATATGGATTAAGTCAACCCTTTAGACTTCATTGAATAACCATGCATATTATCCATGTCATTCAAAATATATTGTGCATGAGGGCTCAAGGGAAATTTAGTCCATATTATGAGGTTTCTTTATTTTAGCAACACACTTGCCTTCCACATATAAAGGGTTGCAAAATAAGAAACTAGTGCTTGTGCTACTATTGCCATCTCTTGTGTTGAGTTTATCCATAGAAAATCTATGTTAAGAGATGGTGCTTATTATTAAATTGGATAAATCACAAGCTTAAAGGATACTATTCAACTAAAGTAAGATGGAGTTGATAAGAGGCCAAGGTATGAAAACTTCCTCTCCTTCAGTTGTTTTAGTATTCTATCCTTAGTGGGATGTACCATAGTATAGGTTAAATTCCTTGCAATATAAAATGTTCAATAGTGCATATAACTTTGACATCAACTATATGTGTGCACTAATTTAAAGGAATTTAGTCTACCCTTTTGGGTTTCAATAATGATGATTCATTTGCCATCCACATATAAGGATCATCATTTGTGAAACCCTCTCTTGTGTTTTTAATGCTCTCTTTTCTAAGTGTTACAACGAGATCCTTCCAAGAGCTTTCAAGATGGATTCAAAATCTACAAAAAATGAATGAAGTTCAAGATCACTTGGTTGGATGAAACTACAAAGAGAAAAGAGATCACAGTGAATCAAGAAGGGAGTTATATTTTTTGTCAACCAAATAATGAAGATGTAGTGACATATTTATATGATATCCTTCATTATGAGGTTGAGCTTCATATTAGCATGCTTTACCCTCCAAGATTTCAATTGATATACTTTTAGTTCTTAAACTTTCAATTGGTTTAATTTTCATCATCTATGTAAAGCATGTTATGTTAAACCAAGATATAGTGCAAACATCTCCTTTAACCTCGTATTGTTGATGTGCATAAGTGTACTTTGTGTACTCTTGCATGCACAAATTGATGGAGAGTTTAGCCTATATCTTGTGAGATTAATGATTTCTTTCAAGTTCATGTTGTGTAGTCTCACACCTTGGAGAACATCAAATGAGGATGAGTGGTTCCAAGGAAATGATCAAATATTTACCACATGTCACCCCATGGATTAGTTCTATTGGGGAACGATATGTGTTCTCTAGCATAAATTCAATTGTTTCAAATATATTATGCCTTGACCAAGATATATGATGAACTCCTCTAAGAATCTTAATTGAATCAAGTGCATGTTACAAGTAATTCGAGTACTTGATGCATACATTTAGGGGGAGCTCATTCTATATCTTGTGTCCTTAAAAGACTAACATTTTCTTTTAGTGAATTTGTGTAGTTCTTTGAAGAGAATGAGTTTTTGTTGATTTTTGAAGAGGATAAGTTTCTCTTTGGCATGCTAAATTGACTCAATCCAAGTCATGATGAAGACTGATGGACATCAATGAAAACTATGTTGCTTTGTAAAGAAATGTCAAGCCAATCAAAAGCTAAGATGGAAATTCATGATTATAATGGAGACAATGTGGCGTAGAACAAAGGTGTGTCACTCCATGAACTATTGTATTGCATTTTTGTATCTAGGCTCTTACATGCTAGTGTGTGCATGTATATGCAATATCTTAAGTCACACCATAAGGTTGCACTTGTGGTGACGATTAAAGAATCTTTAGATATTTGATTAATACCTCTTGTGGTGATGTCATAAGTTAGTCTTGAGTCATCTTAGTGAGGTATGAGTCAAACATGCTAACTTCTCAAGAATCTTGGCTTAAAATATTGCATATCATGTCTATTAGTATACCTTTTGATTATGAGTAATTCCTTCAATTGGTACAATTTCACATTTTCATACTTTATTTGTACCAAGGTTCAAATTGTAGAACTTAATCCCCGGGCCTCACAAGTCCAAGTGCATAAGCTAAACAAGTATTCATCACTTGTATGTATACATTTAGGGGGAGAATGGTCTATAATTTGAATCTTTGAGACTAACTTCATTTTCAAGTCTATTATGTGTGTAGTCTCAAATTAGAAAGGAATCTTCAAGCAAAGACAATCACTTCCACTGCAAAATTTGATGGGTATCAAAGATTCTTTGCTCCAATAAATGTATCTTCCATACATTTCATAAGAGAATGAGTTTCTCTTGTATATGCTACTCCAACGTCATCTAAAATTGGTAAATATGTATGACATCCTTTTGGATTGCAAATGTCTGAAGTAGCATAGCTTATAAATTCTCTTGTCTAGAACTTAATTGATTAAATAGTGCACATGTTCCTTATGTTGCATGATTATGTTCAATTGATACTCCTTGTATGCCAATGGTACTTTAAGTTGCAAATAAGTACTCTCAACAGGTATCAATTGAATTCATATATATGTGTGCACTAAAACTTGAGGAGAACTTAGTGTAATATGCAATTAGTGATCTGATTATCTATCAAATTGTATCAGTTGGTGGTTTTCAATTGATATTTTTCGAACATGGCCACTAGTTGTATAATCCATACTTGTGCATTTTTCATGCTGCCTCTTGTTATGATAAGAAAATGCTAGGTGACATCTAGACTCCAGGTATCAAGATTTATCTTTCAATTAGTATGACAATATTCAGTTGATATCTTGGACCTATGTCACAACTATACCAACAAGAGCTTGCAAATGAATTGTAAATCCAACACAAGTTTGGAACTCCCCTTGAAAAGGTAAAATGCAAAGGTACATCACTTTATGTCACTTCTCCATTACCTTTGTGCCATCTAAGGACCCTTTTCATAATAGTGTGTTCCCATCTTGCTTAATCATAATTTCTACCCTTTATATTCTTTGTATCCTTTTTGGAGATTTATGACAAAGGGGGAGAAATTTTGCATTAAAGCTTACCTTTAGTCTTATGTAACTAAGTGTTAGAAGACTTTAAAAAGGGGAGAAATAATTAAAAAAAGGGGAAGTCATAAGAAAAACATAAGATGTAGAAAGTTGATGAGTGCATACTATGTCATGAGCATCACGTTTATTTTATGACGCATTGCATCCTATGAATAGTATGATATAAGTTGTCTCCATAGTTTGACCCAAATATGTGCTTTTGGCATTTGAGTACAAAATTGGTATTTTCTGAAATGCACATATTTAGGGGGAGGAAACTATATCATAGGATTCAAAATCTTATTTATCAAATCTTATGTAAGCTTTAAATGTGTTGTCATCAATCACCAAAAAGGGGGAGATTGAAAGTGCATTGATCCCTTTTGTGAGTTTTGGTGATTTGGATAACAACACATTTAAAGGTCTAACAAGTTTGCTAAGTGTTGAACAGGGAATTCAGTGTGATGAACATACTTGAATAGTGTATAATGATCAGTGAACAAGGTTCAACACAAGGTCAAATAACCAGTGAGACAATGCAAATGTATATAATATGGTCTCTATATTGGTTTGAATATATGGACAAGTCCTAAGAAATCACTATGCATAAATATGATCATAATAGAGGTTGAAGTGATTAAGAGGATTGGTCAAGCCAAAGTGAATAAGATATGAGGAATCGTGAATTGGCTTGACCATATTACCATTAGTCCATATATGAATATATGAGAATCAAACTAGAGCTTGATTGATCTTAGCAGTTATATCTAGATGACATTCAAGCAAGGTTCACAATATTGAAGAAATGATTCTCTCAATGGATGCTCAATAGGATGTGACTCAAGAATGGCTTGATAGGGTGAAGATAGCAAGGAAAGGGCTTCGAGGAACTAAGCGAAGGTGAAGGCCAAGCGACGGCTTGTAGACCGAGGTACCATGGCTAAGGTGAAGAAGAGAGTACTTGCACTAAGTCGATGAACTAATCAGCTATGAAGAGTTACAACATGTTGATGCATCAGTAAGGTGACTTGAAGCCATGATTTGAACTCATATATGGTGAAATAGCACAAGTCACAGGCTCGATTTGTGTTTGCTTCAAAAGGTGAGACAAAGATGTTTGTGATCCTTATGAAGCAACGCCATGGAGAAATCACACTTGAGACACCAATGACTCAAGGAGTTTACTTAATTATATTTTATTTAACTTGAGTATAGAAATCGTCGTACTATCAAGGGGGATCCATAAAGAAGGTTGGTGTTGGTACTAAAGCTCAAAAATTCTTGATCCAAAACTTCCATTTTACCCTTGTTAATCCTTAGTGAAAGTATGTAGTACAACCTTTTTAAGTCTATCTTGGCCAAAATTGCTCTTTGGAAAAAACAGGTTCAACCGGTTTTAAAACAGGTTCAACCGGTTTTTGCACTGTTCACCTTTTTGAAAATACTGGTTCAGCCGGACACTCAACCGGACACTCAACCGGTTTTTGCACTGTTCACTTTTTTCTGCCAGTCTGCTATGTCAGCCAAAAAGCTGTGCGCAGCTTTTTGAAAACCGGTTCAACCGGTTTTGGGACCGGTTCAACCGGTTTTTGGGCAGAAAAGTCAAAAACGGCTAGTTTTGGAGCCCCACCTATATATACTCACTCCTACCTCTCTCCCCATAGTAGAGCACGCACAAAACTTCATTCCCAACCTGAGAAACACCTCCCACTCTCTCTCACACACCTCTTGCCTCTCCCATTTCAAATCTTTGGAGAGAAATCTTTGAGTGAGTTTGAGAGCTGTGGTTTTTGTGCTTCATCTCCAAATCTCTCTTGCTCTTCTTGATTCGAGCTTTGGTACTACATCGAGTTCTTTGTGGATTCATTACTCTTGGAGCTTCTAGCTCCTAGACGACTAGGTGTCTCTTGTGAGTCTCCAAATCTTGTGGAAGACCACAAGAAAGTTTGTATTACCCGCTCGTTTGAGCAAAGATTAGTGTGTGGGCTTGACCTTTGTGGTCGGCAAAGGGAGGATTAGGGTTGAAAGAGACCCGGCTCTTTGTGGGCGCCTCAACGAGGAAGTAGGGCACCTTGGTGGTGTGACCGAACCTCGGGATAAATCTTGTGTCTCTTGTATTCTTGCTCATTGTGTTTGTTTGTGTTCTTTGTTCTCTCACCCTTCCGTGAAAGATTTGTTTATATCTTTTTGGTGTGTGGATTTTGAGAAGTGCCCTTCTCAGATCTACTACTTTGAACCCTGTGGAACATTTAGAACATCTCATTTCCAAAGTTAATTGGGTGAATTTTGAGATCAATTTAGTTTTACCCAGTTTGCTTCTAGTTTTTATTGAATTTTTTTTAACTTGCCTATTCACCCCCCCTCTAGGCAACTTTCAGTTGTAGAGACATGTTCGGATGAGGTTGCAAAGGAAAATGAACAATTAAAGTAAGAAGTGGCTCGCCTTGGCAAGGCTTTGTATGACAAGAAAGGCAAAGCCAAACAAATCCGACCTCTACAGGATAACACCACTGCAGGAGTGAACAAGCCTATGGAGGGAGAAACTGTGATTTGTAGGCTATGCCACATGGAAGGCCACAAGTCTTTCCAATGCAAGGCGATGACCGGGGATAAACAAAGACAAAAGCTCAAGCAAAAGCAAACAACCAAAATCTCCAACACTTACATCAAAAAGGTGAACAAAAAGGATGCTACACCATATTTGATCAAGAAGAAAAAGAATGGAAAGGTGATAGCAATCAAGGCCAACAAGCAAGCCAACAAAGGAAAGGGGGCCAAACGCATCTGGGTGCCAAAAGAAATAATTTCAACCATGAAAAGCACCAAGAAGGTTTGGATCCCGAAAGGGAAGTGAGTGGACCGAAGGACGGCGGGAAATTTGGAGACTTGGCAAAGTTGGGATGTATATGTATATCATGGGATACATCATATTGGATCAAGTTTATTGCCAAGTGGGTTAGTGAAAATTTTGGACCCAAATTTCCCACCCATGACTAAGGTAACTAGATTTATTGTATTTCTTGTTTTTAGATATGCGTATCTACTTACCTTGTATCTAGTTTACCTTTCTTGCCTAGTATTACACTTGTTATGTACTTTTGTTCAAAATCATGCATACTAGGTAAATCATATGGTAGGATTGCCTGTCTTCAAATTCATATACTTAAGCAAACCTACATGGCTTAAAATGTTTATTTAAGCACGGCACATAGCTTCTATATCACTCCATAGTAAATGATGCATCAATTGAAAATTTTGACTTCTACAAGTTGTATCATTTAACTTATATGTGCCAAAGTTTGGATTATGGATAATTTACCCCTCTTGATATCAAATCAAAGTGCATGTCTCCTACAAGTATTCAAAACTTGTATGCACACCTTTAGGGGGAGGTTACTCTATAATCTAACACTTTGAGACTAACACCTTTTCAAGTCTATTTCATGTGATAGTCTCATTGTAAGGAAAATAAGGTCCCCGGAGAAAGACAACAATCTTCCACTGCAAAATCTCCAAGAACTCTCATGTCTCTCAAGCTCGCCATTGAATTTCAATCGGTATCTTTTGAGACTACTTTGTATATCATTTACATGTCTTCTCCAAAATTTGATTAGACTATATTTCATATCATATACTTCCATGTTGCTAAAAATGCATAAGTGGTTAACTCATATTCTGTTACCTATGCATAAGGGAAGTTAGTCTTTTCAAATCATGTCTTGCACCTCTAATTTTCACATGCTTTTTCCTAAGTAGAGGATCTCTGTCAGGGGGAGTATTTCTTCATCTCAAAAAAAGGGGGAGAAACTTCTTTCTAAGAGAACACTTGTTTAGGGGGGTAATCCTTTCAACTGGTATCATTCATGGGTTTAATTTAATATCCTTCTAGTGGTATCATTTGATAAAATTCTTGATGAGGGCAAGCTTTTATTTTACTTCCTACATGCTTTTAATGTCTTCCTTTTCGGTGGTTGATGCCAAAGGGGGAGAAGTTTAGGGACCAAAGCAATGAAAACTATATCAAACACCAAACACCACCATTTTAAAATTTTACATCTACAAATGGTTTTTCAAGTGGTTTTGGTCATTTGGTCCAAAAATAGGAAGTAAGTGAATTATGGAGTTAGGGGGAGGCTTAAGTCCATAATATCACATTGTGGGGAAAATCATGCATCCTAGCAAGTAGATTGCATATTTTAATTCAAATACTTGTATTATTTGCTTGCTTTGGTTGTGTTGTCATCAATCACCAAAAAGGGGGAGATTGTAAGGAAAATGGACCCCGGCCATTTGGCTAATTGAGTTTTGGTGTTTGATGATTAACACAACCTGTGGACTAACGCACTTGCTAGTGTTTATGATTGTAGTTCACAGGATGCAAGAATTACTTGGACTAAGGAATTGAGGAAAGCAACACCTCAAAAGAAGACATTAAGAAGATCCAAGAAAAGTCCAAGTGTGCTGCTGCGGACTGTCTGTGCGAAGGCGCACCGGACTGTCCGGTGCCCACACGCCGGACTGTCCGGTGCACCAGGGAACTCAAGCTCCAACGGCTAGTTCCAGGTGGCACTCGGAGAAAAGACCACCGGACTGTCTGGTGTGAAAAGCCTGTGCGCGCCAACGGTCGACTGCTCTGTCAGAGCAACGGATAGGCGCACCGGACATGCTACAGTGCAGTGTCCGGTGGTGCACCGGACTGTCCGGTGCACCCGACGACAGAAAGCTACTGCTTTCTGTCCAACGGCTAGGTTGGGGTGTGGAGGCTATAAATACCACCCCAACCGGCCATTCTCAAGGGTGAGAGCTCAAGCAACATACCAAGGCACATAGTGCACATTTCCAAGAGCTCAAACACCCAAGTGCTTAATAGAATCACTCGGTGATTAGCGTAGGTGCTTTGCGAAGTGCTTAGGTTAGTTAGACCGCTTTAGCGCTTGCTCTAGGTGAATCCTAGATTATTGAGTGAGTTTAGATAAACCTCACAACCCCTCGGCTCTTGCGTGAGTCGTTGTAATTGTACCGAGTGGGGCGAGAGTCTTGCGAGACCGTGACAACCGCGTTTGTGTCACGGCCGCCACCGTGTACCGGAGGGAACGAGGCCCGCGGCGTTTCGGCCGGAAGCTCTATAGTGGAGACGGCGGGGAGCGTCCGAGAGGAGCCGGAAGTGGAGCACCACTTGCGCGTGGAGAAGGCCCGTGGCTCTCTACGGAGTTACTCGACCGAGGTGCTTGGCCCTCGCGTGGGCTTCCCTTTGCGTAGGGGCACCAACGAGGATTAGTCGGGACCTTGCGTGGTTCCGGATACCTCGGTAAAAATACCAGCGTCATCCACAACAGTTTGCTTCTCTACTTAGCTCTTTACATTCCGCATTTATATTAAGCATTTAGTTTCAATCTTGTCTTACATACTTATATAGTGTAGATTGAAACTTAGCCTTTGCGGTAGAGATAGCAACACTTAGACAAAACCTAGTTTGCCATAATAGTTTGATTATTTGCATAGGTTTTGCTCTAAGGATTTATTAGTGGCCTAGTTTAGAGAAAGTTTTAGAAGTCCTAATTCACCCCCCCTCTTAGGCGTCACCCGTTTCTTTCATTATGGAAGGCGCGTCGGAGCCGGAGGTAGAAGGTGATGAGGTATCAGTCTCGTAGTAGACCACCTTCCTCATCTTCTTGTGCTTGCCGCTACTCCGATGCGACTTATGGGAAGAGGACTTCTTCTCCTTCCCCTTCCCCTTGTTGCGGGACTCTTCCGATGAGGCCTTCCCGTGGCTTGTAGTGGGCTTGTCGCCGGTCTCCATCTCCCTCTTGGCGTGATCTCCCGACATCACTTCGAGCAGTTAGGCTCTAATGAAGCACCGGGCTCTGATACCAATTAAAAGTCGCCTAGAGGGGGTGAATAGGGCGAAACTGAAATTTACAAAGTTAATCACAACTATAAGCTGGGTTAGCGTTAGGAATATAATCGAGTCCGAGAGAGAGGGCACAAAACAAATCGCAAGCGAATAAAGAGTGAGACACGCGGATTTGTTTTATCGAGGTTCAGTTTTCGCAAACCTACTCCCCGTTGAGGTGGTCACAAAGACCGGGTCTCTTTCAACTCTTTCCCTCTCTCAAACGGTCCCTCGGACCGAGTGAGCTTCTCTTCTCAAATCAACCGGGAACAAAACTTCCCCGCAAGGACCACCACACAATTGGTGTCTCTTGCCTCGGTTACAATTGAGTTTTGATCACAAGAATAAATGAGAAAGAAATAAGCAATCCAAGCGCAAGAGCTCAAAAGAACACAACAAATCTCTCTCACTAATCACTAAAGCCTTGTGTGGAATTGGAGAGGATTTGATCACTTGGGTGTGTCTAGAGTTGAATGCTAGAGCTCTTGTAAGGTGTAGAAGTGTGAAAACTTGGATGCAATTGAATGTGGGGTGGTTGGGGTATTTATAGCCCCAACCACCAAACTAGCCGTTGGTGTGGAGGCTGTCTGTCGCATGGTGCACCGGACAGTCCGGTGCACACCAGACATGTCCGATGCGCCAGCCACGTCACCCAACCATTAGGGTTCTGACCGTTGGAGCTCTGACTGCTAGGCCCGCCTGGATGTCCGGTGCCGCACCGGACATGTACTATAGAGTGTCCGGTGCGCCGTCTCGCGCATGCCTGACTTCTGCGTGCTCTGGCTCGCATTTAATGCGCCTGCAGGTGACTGTTGGCGCCGAAGTAGCCGTTGCTCCGCTGTCACACCGGACATGTCCGGTGAATTATAGCGGAGCAAATTCCCGAAGCTGGCGAGTTCAGAGTCGCTTCTCCTTGGAGCACCGGACACTGTCCGGTGTACACCGGACAGTCCGGTAAATTATAGCGCGGCGGCTCTGAGTTTTCCCGAAGGTGCGAAGTTTAGCTTTGAGTCCCCTGGTGCACCGGACACTGTCCGGTGGTGCACCAGACAGTCTGGTGCGCCCGACCAGGGTGCCTTCGGTTGTCCCTTTGCTCCTTTGATTGAACCCTTTCTCTTGATCTTTTTATTGGCTTATTGTGAACCTTTGGTACCTGTAGAACTTATGAACTTGGGCAAACTAGTTAGTCCAATTATTTGTGTTGGGCAATTCAACCACCAAAATTAGTTTAGGAAATAGGTGTAAGCCTAGTTCCCTTTCAGAACCCAAGGGTCCGTAGGTCGAGACGGCCGTCAGCCTGTCCCAGGGCGACCGCATATGGTACCCTAGAGGGTTGGTACATGCCTCTATGGAGGCCTCCACCAAAGCGAAGTCGCTTGGTGGGTCGAAGCTGAATCCAAAAGGCACGAGATGGGAATCGGTCGGTACCTCTTGGTTGACGGGCGGTGACGAAGTCGCGTCAGGGGCGGACTGCACCGTTGTCTCAGGTACGAGGGCGACGTCCAGCAAGTCCTTCGCGAGCGTGCTGGCGTCGTCCGTCTGCTTGGGGTTGGCGTGTTGCGGGGAAACGACGCTCGTCTTCATTTCAGACGCAAGGTCGAAGCCCGACGTGTCCCCCGCTGGGGCGCCGGCGTCGTCGACTTGCTCGACAGCCGACGAGGTGCCGCCTCCTGCTTGGCCATGGTTGCCCCGCCTCCTCCTCCGTCGATGGTGGAGGTGACGGGACAAACCCGGATGTTATTCTTCCGCCATGTGGCGAAGACGTCGTTGATTCCGCCGCCGGCGGGTGGGCTGACGGCCGCCATTGTCGCTGTCGCGTGGCGGAGGAAGGAGTATCATGTCGTAGCTGCCGTCAAGGGACATGAACTCAAGACTCCCGAAACAGAGTATCGTCCCGGGTTGGAAAGGTTGCTGGAGACTACCCATCTGGAGCTTGAAGGGAAGCTGTTCGTCAACACGCAGTAGGCCCCTACCTGGCGCGCCAACTGTCGGCGTTTCGACCCCGAGGGGTCCCTGGACCGACGAGTAAATTGTCGCTGCGTGTCCCAGCCCAGATGGGTCGGCGCGAGACGGGACACAAAGGGGGGAGAATAGTAAGGGAAACCACGACCTTCGTGTTGTCCTGCGCCCAGGGCGGATGGATGCGCTTGCAGTAGGGGGTTACAAGCGTTCGCGTGGGAGAGAGAGTGAGAGCGAGAGCCTTATGCATCGGCCCGTTCTCCCGCGCGACCAACCTTCTCGTACGAGAGCCCTGGACCTTCCTTTTATAGGCGTAAGGAGAGGGTCCAGGTGTACAATGGGGGGTGTAGCAGTGTGCTAACATGTCTAGCAGAGAGGAGCTAGAGCCCTAAGTACATGCCGTCGTGGCAGTCGGAGAGGTTTTGGCACCCTGTTCATGTGATGTCGTGGCCGTCAGAGGAGCACTGGAGCCTTGTGGAAGTACAGCTGTCAGGGCTGTCGGATCCTTGCTGACGTCTCCTTGCTGTCGTAAGGGGCTGGGAGCTGCCGTCGTCATGGAGCGTGCGGGGTGTCATCATTACTTGTTTACTAGGGCGAGCCAGATGGGACGCCGGTCTTGTTCCCCGTAGCCTGAGCTAGCTAGGGGCAGGGTAATGATGGCCCCACTGGCAACGTGGCTGGTCCGGACCCGAGTTTGGGTGAGGTGGCGATTTGTCCGAGGTCGAGGTTGAGTCCGAGCCCTAGGGTCGGGCGAGGCGGAGTTCGACGTCTTCCGGAGCCGAGGCTGAGTCTGAGCCCTAGGGTCGGGCGAGGCGGAGTTCGTCGTCTTCTAAGTCGAGGCTGAGTCCGAGCCCTGGGGTCGGGCGAGGCGGAGTCCATCGTCCGAGGCCGAGACAGGGGCCGAACCCTGGGGTCGGGCAAGGCGGAGCTTCCTATGCCGCCCGAGGCTGGACTTGGCCGCTGTCGACCTCACTCTGGCGAGTGGCATGACAGTCGGAGCGGGGCAGGCGGCGCTGCTTTCTTATCAGGTCGGCTAGTGGAGCGGCAAAGTGACTGCAGTCACTTCGGCTTTGTCGACTGAAGAGCGCGCGTCAGGATAAGGTGTCAGACGATCCTTGCATTAAATGCTCCTGCGATACGGTCGGTTGGCGTGGCGATCTGGCCAAGGTTTCTTCTCTGCGAAGACTGGGCCTCAGGCGAGCCGAAGGTGTGTCCGTTGCTTGAGGGGGCCCTCGGGCGAGACGTGAATCTTCCGGGGTCGGCTGCCCGAGGTTGGGCTCGGGCGAGGCGAGATCGTGCCCCTTGAGTGGACTGAGCCTTGACCTTAATCGCGTCCATCAGGCCTTTGCAGCTTTGTGCTAATGGGGTTACCAGCTGAGATTAGGAGTCTTGGGGGTACCCCTAATTATGGTCCCCGACAACGATACTGCGCCGTCATGGAGCGTTCGGCCTAGGGCGGTGGACCGTCCGCGCTGCCGCAGAGGGCACCGTCAGAAGGTACACCCCTAATATTTAGTGACTAGATCGGTGTCAACACAGTTTTTGGTGCCCATGCAACAAGGTCCTGGACCATCTAGCCAAGACCGCGGATCGTCCGTGGCGCCGCAGAGGACACCGCCAGGCTATACACCCCTAGTGTTTGTTGACCAGATCGGCGCCAACACACTTTTTGGTGACTCCGCTATGGACGAATGTTGTAGATCTACAAAATCAGGCTTATATGGCCGATTCTAAAGATCTCAACGGTGTTTCTCTAAACAGCGACACAATGCTGACTAATTCATCGACAGTTGAACATAAGAAATTAGAAGATGACATGAAAAATCTAGACGAAGAGATCCAGTGACAACAAGATCAGGTGCTCAAGGTGGTGGAGAAGTTGTATCTCTCGCGCTTCAGGGGAGATCGCCACCAGAAGGTCGTCCGCGAGAGAGAAATAAACGTCGATTATATGCCAGCTATGCAGTAGTAGTTGCCTGTTGGGGCCATGCTTCGGTGCGCCGAAGGTCTTACACGAAGAAGCAGCTTCGGCTGAAGTTGTTCCCAGGAGATGGCCGAAGGTTCCTTTTTATGGAGCTTCGGCATTACAAACCGACATAGAGATAGAATGACCTTTTTATCCATAGAGGTCTGAGTCAATGTTGTAAACTTTTGTAAGGGGCATAATTGTAATGCATCACAGGCTGTGACCTGTGTCTATAAATAGATGAACAGTACCCCTGTACTGTTCACGCGAACCTGCCATTCTGCTTTCGCATCACACCTGTACTTTTGCTTTCCTCAGGACTGAAGGTACACTTTTAATTCGAAGTCATTTGTATTCGTTCATGATAATATAAATGGAGATGATTCTATGATAATATTTAAATGTTTATTTTATACCTCATGATCTGTATGAATACTTCGTTCCTTGCTATTATGTTTACGAAGGTACGTCCTTCGTAACCTTCGTCCGAAAATCTTTATATCCTGAAAGGATATAATGTTTTGGAGGACGAAGGACTTTAACCCTTAACATTTTCTATGTTGCCTTGTTCTTAATTCTTAGCATTTGAGAACAAGCCCCCAACATTGGCGCCCACCTCCGGTGAACTCACTTCCACTTTTCTGAGCTGATGGCTTCGTTCAACAATCAAGCTGGAGCTGCTTCGGCTTCGAAGCTGGTGCTCCCGATAACAGGTGGTTCTTGCTCAGAGCCGGCTAACAAGAAGCAGAAGAAGGAGGCCCAGAGAAGGGTGCAGCATGTTGGAGTGCAGGGACCCTTCATCAAGTCAAAATGGTCCCACATTCCAATTACTTTCTCTCAGGAAGACCTTCAGCTTAAGGATTATCCCCACAATGATGCTATGGTTATCTCTTGTGTGATCAAAGGATTTCTGGTCCACAATGTCTTAGTTGACACAGGCAGTGCAGCTGATATAATATTTGCTAAGGCCTTCAGACAAATGCAAGAGCCCGAAGACAAGATTCATGATGCTACGCACCCTCTTTGTGGCTTCGGAGGGCGGCAGATTGTAGCACTTGGGAAGATTACCATGCCGGTAACCTTCGGATTTGTTAACAACACAAGGACTGAGTAAATTGTGTTTGATATTGTTGACATGGAGTATCCTTACAATGCTATCATTGGTCGTGGCACTCTTAATGCCTTCGAAGCAATTCTTCACCCAGCTTATCTCTGCATGAAGATACCTTCGGACCAAGGGCCTATTGCTATTCATGGAAGTCAGGAAGCTGCTAGAAGGGCCGAAGGAAGCTGGACTGACTCCAAGGCAATCCATAACATAGATGGAGCTGAAGCTTGTGAACAGTATAAATTCAGAAGGGAGAAAGCAGCTTCAGCAGATCAGCCGAAGCCCATGCTATTGTGTGAAGACATAGCAGAGCAGAAGGTGCTGTTGGGCTCGCAATTATCTGAAGACCAGGAGAAAACCTTGATAAGGTTTTTATTCAACAACAAAGATGTTTTTGCATGGTCAGCCAATGATCTCTGTGGAGTAAATCGGGATGTTATTGAACATTCGCTCAATGTTGACCCATCCTTCAGACCCCGAAAGCAGAGGCTTCGGAAAATGTCTGATGACAAGGCCGAAGGGGCTCGCAATGAAGTAAAAAGACTCCTCAGTGCAGGAGTTATCAGAGAAGTGAAGTATCCAGAGTGGCTAGCTAACACTGTTATGGTGAAGAAGGCCAATGGCAAGTGGAGAATGTGTATCGATTTCACAGATCTCAACAAGGCTTGTCCGAAGGACGAATTCCCGCTGCCAAGGATAGACTCTTTAGTCGACGCAGCAGCTTCTTCAGAGCTCATGAGTCTCCTAGACTGCTACTCAGGCTATCATCAAATTTGGATGAAGAAGGAAGATGAGCCGAAAACTAGCTTCATAACCCCAAGTGGCACATATTGCTATCTTCGGATGCCTGAAGGGCTCAAGAATGCTGGAGGGAGTTTCAGCAGAATGACTGCGAAGGTTCTCCAGTCTCAGATAGGCAGAAATGTGTTGACCTATGTTGATGACATTATTGTAAAAAGCACGAAGCAGGAAAATCATATTGCTGATCTGCAGGAGACCTTCGCCAGCTTCAGACAAGCTGGTCTGAAGCTGAATCCAGAAAAATGTGTCTTCGGAGTAAAGAAGGGGAAATTTCTTGGATGTTTGGTTTCAACAAAGGGAATCGAAGCCAATCCAAATAAAATCGAAGCTATACTCCGAATGGAGCCACCAACCACAAGAAAGGGGGCCCAAAGATTGACAGGAAGGCTGGCATCTCTCAACAGATTTATATCCAGATCAGCAGAAAGAAACTTACCATTTTTCGAGGTGCTGAAGTCAGCTGAAGTCTTTCAATGGGGCCCAAGTCAACAAAAAGCCTTCGAAGAGCTGAAGCAATACTTGATAGATCTAACAACATTAACTCCACCAATGCCAGGGGCTCCTCTGTTGTTATATGTGGCAGCTTCGCACTCAGCAGTAAGTGCGGCACTTGTCCAGGAGAAGCTTGATGGACAAGTCAAGAAGCAGGTTCCAGTATATTTTGTATCTGAAGTCCTTAGTGCATCAAAGAAAAATTATACAGAGCTGGAGAAGGTATTATATGCCGTTTTAATGGCATCCAGGAAGCTTCGGCATTATTTTCAGGCATACAATATTATTGTTCCTTCTTCGCATCCGTTGAAGGATATCATGAGAAATAGAGAAGCTACTGGACGGATTGGAAAATGGGCTGCAGAGCTCAATGAATTTTACATTGATTATGTGCACAGATCCTCGATCCAGTCTCAAGCATTGGCAGATTTCATTGCCGATTGGACGCCAGGGGCTCAGGATGAAGAAGCAAATAAAGATGCCGAAGTATGGACAGTGTTTTGTGATGGCTCTTGGGGAACCTTCGGAGCAGGTGCAGCTGCTGTGCTGGTCTCACCATCCAAGGTTAAAACTTGTTATGCAGCAAGACTTGACTTCAGCTGTACAAATAATATTACTGAGTACGAAGCCTTGCTCCTGGGCCTTCGGAAATTAAAGGCAATGGGAATCAGAAGGGCGATTCTTAAAACTGATTCCCAGGTCGTTTCGGGTCATATTGACAAAAGTTGCAAGGCTAAAGATCCGAAGCTTGAAAAATATCTAGACACGGTCCGAAGGATCGAAGCCTCCTTCAAAGGATTTTCTGTCAAGAATATCCCTCGAGGACAAAATGAGCATGCTGATTTGCTAGCCAAGTCTGCAGCACAGGGGCTGCCGTTACCTTCGGATGTCTTCTTCGAAACAATAAAGGCACCTTCAGTGGAGCTCCTTGAAAGAGCAGTCCTCAACATTTCTCCTGTTTACAGCGAAGATTGGAGAACTGAAATAATCTCTTACCTTCAGGGTAACTTCCTATCAGATGACGAAGCTTATAATAAAAGAATAGAGGCAAGAGCTCGTCCGTATGTCATGATAGAAGGGGAACTATACAAGCATGGAGTTTGCGCCCCGCTGCTCAAGTGCTTGTCTAGAACCGAAGGTATAGAGTTAATGAAAGAAATACATGCAGGCCTGTGTGGATCCCACATCGGATCTAGGCCGTTACTCGGAAAAGTTTTCCGCCAAGGGTTTTATTGGCCGAAGGCAGCTTCGGATGCAGCGGAGTTAGTTCAAAAGTGCGAAGGTTGTCAGAAATGTGCAAGAGATCAAAAGCAACCTTCGTCTTTGACACAGCTGATACAACCTATCTGGCCACTGCAAAGGTGGGGCCTTGACTTGTTGGGTCCATTACCACCGGCCCAAGGGAATCTAAAATATGTTATAGTGGCGGTGGAGTATTTTTCCAAATGGATTGAGGCAAAGCCATTAGCCACAATAACTTCGGCCACTGTCCAAAAGTTTTTCTAGCAGAATATTGTCTGTCGCTTCGTGGTACCGAAGGCCATCACTGTAGATAATGGAACGCAGTTCGACTCCGAAGCTTTCAGAAATTTCTGTGATCAAATTGGAACGAAGATCCATTTTGCATCAGTCAGGCATCCGGAGTTGAATGGGCTAGTTGAAAGGGCCAACGGCATTATAATGACAGGAATAATGAAGTTAATCTTCAATCAACCCAGGGGAAAGTGGCCAGATCAGTTAACCAAAGTGGTGTGGAGCCACAATACAACAGCATCAAGGTCTACAGGCTTTACCCCATTCAAGTTATTATTCGGTGACGAAGCAATAACTCCGGAAGAAGCCAAAGCTGGATCAATAAGAGTAGTAGCTTCGGCAGAATCAAGTCCTGAAGATGCTTGCCTTGTAGAAAAAGATGCTTTAGAAGGAATCAGGCTTCAAGCTGTGGAAAATATCAATAAATACCAGGCTGAAACAGTTAAATGGCGAGATAGAAAGGTCCGGCTAAAAAATATTGAGCCGGGACACTTGGTGCTTCGGAGAGTGGCCAACCCGGATACAGTGGGCAAGTTGCAATTGAAATGGGAAGGGCCTTTCTTAGTAGCATCTTCGTCAAGGCCTGGGTCGTACAGATTGAAGGACATGGATGGCAACGAAATTCCAAGGTCTTGGAATGCGGATGAGCTTCGGCGATATTATGTATAACTTGATGTAACTTTTTTCTTTTCTTTTTCATGGCACCCTTTTCCTTTCTAAAGGGGGAGAAAGGTTTTTAATGGGGCCATCATATGTAATTTCCTTTTTAGTTTTATAAGAGCAAAATCCCCCAAAGAATGTAAATGTAAAAGCTGAGAACGCACCATCGAGTGCCGAAACTGGAAAAGAGAAGAGGCTCCAAAGACGTCCCTAAGGGGATGCAGAGCTCACAGCGAAAAGTCAACGCTGATTCCGCCGAAAGTAAAAGGCGAAGAAGCTCCAAAGACGTCCTTAAGGGGATGCAGAGCTTACAGCGAAAAGTCAACGCTGATACCGCCTAAGTAAAAGGCGAAGAAGCTCCAAAGTCGTTCCTAAGGGAATGCAGAGCTGATGTGTGGGTGTTTCTATGGAAATAATGGCTAAGAGTGTGGCTTCGGGCGTATGTTTTGGACATTCATTCGCACATTACATTACATCATAGCATTTGCATTCATAAGCATTCATTCATAGCATTTGTGTTCCTAAGTGGTTGCTTCGGCAAAAAGAAGAGGTGGTCTTTTATGTTTCGTTATGTACAAAAAAGAAAAGCTTCGGCAAAAAGAAGAGGTGGTCTTTTATGTTTCGTTATGTACAAGAAAGAAAAGCTTCAGCAAAAAGAAGAAGTGATCTTCTATGCTTCGTTGTGTACGAAAAGAAGGGAAGGTGTTTTTTCGCTTTCGGCTCAAAATACTAATTTCGTCCACATCAAAGCGTCTCAACAGAAGGGTAAGAATATATTACAAGGTATGTACAAAGTTCATTGAGAACAATTTAATTGTATTTACAAAAAGTTGTTACAAATTCTCCTGAGTTTTTTCTAGTCTACTCCTGCTAATCTTCGTCAGGCTTCCGCTTCGGCGGCATATTCTTTAAGTATCACCTTCAGCTTCGTCATCCTACATGAATCAAGGTATCGCGAGTAAAAATCAAGTGCAAAGGAGAAGGTAAGTACGAAGTATCATTTCTTACTGGTTCAAGATGACTTCGAGCTTCGTCTCCAGCCTTCTCCCGCCCGCCTTTTGTCCATATCATTTTTATAAATCTATTTGAGATGCTTCGGGCGAGATCAGGAATATCGTCCAGGATTGTTGGAGACAGGGTGAAGTTGGGCCTGTTGACGATTTTTCCATGCTCGCAGCCGGCCTTCAGGAATGCTGCAGCGGTACCCCGAGAAGCTACCCAGGCACAGAAGTCACCGTGCCCGGCTATAACTTCGTCAAGTTCTTCAATTTCAGCTTCAATATGATCAAAGGCTTGTGGTAAATTTTCAGCTGAAGGATTAAACTTCCCGCTGCTAGCTCCAACTGAGTGAAAGATCTTCTTTAATTGTTGGATACAGTTGTTGCTAAATTTCAAGCACTTGTCTTGAAGGCTTGTTAATGATTTCTTCAAGTCTGAGTTGGTCTGGACTTCGGCTTCAAGTTTCGAATTAAGCTCTAGCTTCTCCTGTTCAAATTGTTTTGATTGACCGATAAGCTTCGAATTCAATTCTGATACCTTAGCCTCAGTCTCTGCCAGCAAGCCTTCGGTTGATTGGAGCTCGAAGTCTTTCTTTTCAATGATAGCTGATTGTTCTTTTATCTTGCTCTCTAAATTTTCAATTATAGCTTCGTGTTTTTTGTCCTCCAAATCTTGCTGCATCCTCAGAGCTTTGCTCAGTAGCATGCTCTGTACAGAAACAACTTTCGTTAGTAACATTTTCATTATTAAAAGCAATAAAAACCAGAGAAAAGGTTGTTTACCTTGAAATTGGAATAAAATAAGCTGCCGACGATATGTTGTCGTCGGTAGCGGCTGATATCTGTCTCTAGCTTCGGAAAACCGATACTCTTTGATAGAGTACCGATGACCTTAGCCCCAGCCTGATCACGAATGCAGCCCAATTTTTCATCATCAATGCCTCCAAATAGAAGAGCTCCTGGCTTGTATCCGCAAGATTTGGCATATTCCTTGAGCTCTTCTATTTCGGCCTTCGACAGTTTTTGTCCAACTAAGTTTTGAAATGTGTAGGCCTCGTCGTCCGAAGTGTCTTCGATTATTTCTTTCCCCTTCCCAGGCACTGTGGCCATGGTTTCTTCAGCAGCGGTAGCAGCTTCTTCTGCAGCCATGTCTTGCAAAATTTTGTTGATGTCCTCAATGGTAGTTTCTAAGTTTACATCTTCGGCTGTAGCGGCTTCGGTAGCCGCGACCTCCGAAGGTGCGACTTCGACGTTTGTGGTGCCTTCAACAGCTGGTGTTTTCTGAGTTGACGCCCTCGGCGGCGTCTTGTCGATAACTTCAGTCACTGCAATAATTCTTTGCCGCTTTGGTTTGGTTATCTTCGTTTGTTCCGGCTCTTCCACCTTTCGAAAAAGCTTCGTCAGTTGGAGCCCTAATGGACTTAGCTTCGTGGGCATGGGTTCAGTCATTACCTTTAAAATTTCCTCCACGTCGCTGGCAGAAGGTGGTGCGGGGGACCCCTCTTCATCGGATAATTTTCGCTTTGGAGTTGATATTTTTCTTTTCTTGGGAATTTTCTTCTCTTTTGCTGGTTTTTCTTCATCCTTGTTCAAAGCTTCGGCCACTCTTTTTCTTTTTTGGCCCTCAGCACCCTTGTTCAGTCGTTCATAGTCAGGGTACTCGAAGCCCACGGCATCAAGCACTCGGTTCAGCCTTCGCTTCGGACGGGTGCCGAAGGCTGCTGTCATCAGTTGATCTTCTTTTTTGGAATAATTCCCCAGAATTTCATTACACATCACCTCAACTGTGTCCAGCCACTCTTGGCAGGGCTTCTTAAAGTATTTCTTGAATTTGAAGTGATAAGGAAGCCGGACAAGTTCCCCCTCCTTCTTCTCCCCCTTTAACTTTGGCATTTCCCATTCTTTCAGAGTAGGGAAGACTCTGAATGCCAAGAATTCTTGAACCAGATCCCTGGTACTAATATGCTCTGCAATAATTCTGAATTCATCCATTGCCTGTTGTGTTTGACCTTCTGGTGTCATGTTGCAGCGGGGTCGGGTTTCTCCGAAGATCAGCTCGAGTGGACTTTGCACAAGCTTCTCCTTCTCGTCATCAACCTTGACATAGAACCATTCTGATTTCCAGCCTGCCGGCCATTTGCTACGGTAGCTGATTACAGGAAATTTTGCGGTTTTCCGATAAGCAAAATTATAGCAACCAAAATTGTCATGCAATCCATCTTTTCTAGCCTTCGTCTGATAGTGCAGTTCGTGAACTCGACAGAAACTGTCGGCAAATGGCTCCACTGCTTGGCTTCGGAGGGCCCAAATATAAACGCTAAGCCTAACGATAGCGTTAGGAGTTAACTGGTGAAAGTAGATACCAAACCTCTTCAGTACCTCCGCAATAATCTCGTGTAGGGGGAATCTTAACCCAGCCTTTAAAAAGCTCTTGAAGATGACAATCTCGTCCTTCTCTGGCTTCGGGGTGGTTTCTTCTCCTCCGAAGCGAAGTAGCTTCTTCTGATTTTCACTGAAATAACCTGCCTTCACCATCTTGGAAAGATCAGCCTTTGAAACAGTCGATTTCCCGAAATCCAGGTGGCTGGGCTTGCTGGGCATGGCAATGCGATAGTCATCCTCGGAGTCAGTCTCTTCAATGTTCCCTTTTCCTTCGGCAGTCGTCGGGTCTGCTTCAGCAGCGGGCATTTCTTCCGCAGTCACCAGTCCGGAACGCTGCATTGCTTCGGAGATGGGCACAGTATTCGATCCTTCGGCTTCGTCTCCTTCACGTGCAACTCTGGCAGTAGATCGCACTCTGGCCATTTGATTCTGAGTTTGGGGAAGTTAGATACTTTTTTCTTTTTCTTCTCTCCCGAAGCCTTTCTTTCTGACGAAGCAGACTTCGAGATGGACCTTCGTTCGATTCTGAGAATCAAGCTTCGGCTATAGTTAAAAATTTTGGCAGCAAAACAGTGCAAATAGCAATGAATGCTGTGGTAACTTCACACCTACTCGTCTGTTTATATAGTGCTGCAGGTAAGAAGGCGAAGCGGCATGATTTTTACACCAGGCGGGCAGTCACTTGTACTCGCTGCGCAGTGGACCGCAAAAATCAAATAGTAGCTCTGCAAGGTGGGGCTGACACGAGCTCGGGAATTGAATCGTTTCTCGGCAACGAGCTCAGGGAAGGTGTTTTTTGGACCTTCGGCTTCCCGAAGCTTAAGAGGCATTTTTCACGGATCAAGCTCGTTACGAAAAACGATCTAGCACCGCGAAAGGGGCTACTGTTGGGGCCATGCTTCGGTGCGCCGAAGGTCTTACACGAAGAAGCAGCTTCGGCTGAAGTTGTTCCTAGGAGATGGCCGAAGGTTCCTTTTTATGGAGCTTCGGCATTACAAACCGACATAGAGATAGAATGACCTTTTTATCCATAGAGGTCTGAGTCAATGTTGTAAACTTTTGTAAGGGGCATAATTGTAATGCATCACAGGCTGTGACCTGTGTCTATAAATAGATGAACAGTACCCCTGTACTGTTCACGCGAACCTGCCATTCTGCTTTCGCATCACACCTGTACTTTTGCTTTCCTCAGGACCGAAGGTACACTTTTAATTCGAAGTCATTTGTATTCGTTCATGATAATATAAATGGAGATGATTCTATGATAATATTTAAATGTTTATTTTATACCTCATGATCTGTATGAATACTTCGTTCCTTGCTATTATGTTTACGAAGGTACGTCCTTCGTAACCTTCGTCCGAAAATCTTTATATCCTGAAAGGATATAATGTTTTGGAGGACGAAGGACTTTAACCCTTAACATTTTCTATGTTGCCTTGTTCTTAATTCTTAGCATTTGAGAACAAGCCCCCAACATTGCCCATGGTATGTGATGCCAAGTCATCCAATGATATTCAATCTATTAAAATTTATTTTATTAATTGATTTAAAGTATCACGGAGAATTTAGAGAATGTGACACATGCATTAGAAAAAACTCGCATGCCTAATTTTTTATCACATGAATTGGACATCGAAACAATTGCACTAAACACATCGGCAACAAATGGGTTTTCCCAGCCATATTCTGGTATATTGGTGGACTCATATCCATGACGACCATCACTGCCATCTTCACTAAACGGTAGGTCGACTCTGAGCATGACTGGACCATACACACATGATCTCGAACCTTATATGCTTTACACCCTTAACTTGCGACGAATGCGAGCAAAACTCTACACAAGGCTTGGATTCATCCATCAGATTACAAGCAGTAGAAGAGGAAATTCAACCTTATCGATTTTTCCTTACATCTTCAAAACCCTAACTCTAATTTCCAATTTTGAGTATGCAGAGAAGGGAAGAGGGAGGCGTAGCCACCGTCTTATGTGTGATGGCGTGCGCAGGCCTTAGAGCATACTGAGAGGTCGCTTGATGGTGACGTGCTCACCCTTGAGTGAGCGCGCACACTGGCAAGGGGTCCCATGGGTGATGCTAGCCCTCCACCATGCTCTCTCTCGCTCCCTAGAGATGTAGAAGAGGGCAAAGGAAGATAAAGGGCTCGAGAGAGATATCTACACGGGAAGAGAAAAATGATTAGGGTTTTTACCCACTAGGCAAAAATATGCCTTTTATACTTGTTGGAGTGGTTGCTGGCTATTGGATTAGATTAGATCAAGTGGCACATGATGATTAGGATCATTTCGGCCTAGGCGGGCGTGGGAACTCCCGTCCTAGGCCTAGGTTACAGCCTAGACACGAGTTCACGCGAGGAAAGGGCTAGCGGACCATCAGGGGCCAGTCAAGTTAGGCCATTTGAGTATTTTTAGCTAAGAATAGTATTCTACAATAAGAATTGTTTTATTATTTTCTTTATTGTATTTCCTTGAGATCAATAATTATACAAATATTTGTATATTATTTTAAGCATTGTTTAAAGTTTATGCTTGCTGAGAAAAACGAAATTCATGTTTCTAAGTTTTAAATTTATGTTTAGAAGTTTTAGTTGAGTTATTTCACTACAAATAATTGTTTTATTCTCTATTAAATTAAGATCAATGTGGGTAATTTCTACTGTAATTCTACATAAAGGTAATTGAGAATTGGAGTTCTTTCTAATATTATGCATTTTTAACTTAAACCGGCGTTAAATTTTACATACATACTAATTTAAGTTTATTTATTCATGAAGCATCATCATCTAACATCTTAAATTCTCCGTGTGATATGTGAACTTGAGCCACTAAACGACTTTAATTATCGCTCTTAGAGGGAGAAGATAGATATGTCATTGGCATTGACAAAGATAGGCTATGCCAGTGATAACTGAAGCCTGTTTGCCCTATGTTGGCAACAGAAGAAACATTTAAGGTAGATAATAATGCAATCTTGATAATGACATACGTTCTCAAACGTGTTAAGTGGGAAAGATCAAATAAGAAGTGCATGATGGTCATTAGAAAATCTATTATAGAGTCTACTCGAGAAGCAATCCTAGAATATTAAAGTTTTACAGAGTACCTTGACAATTTTTTGCAACAATTCACTAGTTTTTTCAGGGCATATGCTGAAACCATAACTGAAAAAAATATTAGTTAGAAGTATGATGGCTTTGTCATAAGGGAGCACATACTTAAGATGGCCAACTTTGACAATAAGTTTGAGTTCTTCGATTTTCAGAATTAAATAATAACTTTGTTGTCCACTTAATATTAATGTCTCTATCTAAAGAATTTGAGACTTTTGTTGTAAACTACAATATTAATCCTAAAAAGTGGACGATGGAGAAACTCATTGTCATATGTGTTCAGAAGGAGGATAGACTTAAGGCCATGAAGAGTGACAATGTAAATCTAGTCGAGCAGTCACCTCATAAGAAACAATATTCTAAGAAGCCTTTTAAGCCTTAATTTAATATTCAGGATAAAACGTTATGCATAATCAGAAAGGTTCAAACTCAAGTGAAAAAGTATTTTTAAAGCCAACATAACAAGAAAGCAAGTTGTAGTGGAGAAATGTCATTCTTCATGGCTCAACTAGGAGGGGTGGGCTCTAGAGTATCGAGTCCATGAGATTCGGTCATCTATAAATTACATCCCTAACAAGGATTCTAGAAACACCAAAGTTCATGCAACTCAACAATAACCTACAAAAGATTTCGCATGGGCGATCGAAATATCGAGTTGAGATGGCTCGATCATCTATTTTAGAAGCCCCTATACGTGTTCAATGGAAACCAAGTCCATGGGACTCAACCATCTTTATATTTCTAGGATACTGAGTACACAAGACTTAGTTATCTAGTTAAAAACTCCCTACTCGGACGCTTGGAGTACCAAGTCCATAAGACTCGATCATCAATTGGAGCTTTGAGTTCCTAAAACTTAGACAACAATAAAAGGTATTCCTATAAGGACTTCAGGATTACTAAGTTCATGAAACTCAATCATTTCTATCAATTATCCAAATATAGGTATTGATTTAAAGCTAAAAGGTGGGCTCAACTCTAAAGCTAGAGCCTATCTCGGGTGCTGCCAGTGCAATCATATAGAAATGATGAAGAGTCCATATATTACAATAATACACAATAAGTTACCAAAGTATAGCAATTTCCAAACTATCTACATGTCAAGTGACATAAACAAAATTATAAATGGAGCACGATCTGATCAACTATTTGAGAAACTATTGTCTTTACATATATCATTGATTAAAAAAGAGTTTTATGAACCCTGAATTCTTCTTGGGCACCTACATGACAAAAAGCAGAGTCGCATAATTCGAAGCGCCAGTTCAATAAATTGACTGAGTCCTAAATAGTAAGACGAGTCTTAGACTCGGGGGCTACATGATAGAATTAAGGAGTCGATCAGAAGACAGAACAACTCAAATAGAGATAATCCAAGACATTCAATAAGATACAAGAGAAGAGTCTCATCTGCCTATCAATGAATCGGCTAAATAAAACTCGAGGTTTAGTGTCAATACTATATACCTAGGGTACCCAGATCAAGTTCAATGAGAAGACATGTACACATAGGTCCATGGGCTTGGTCGAGAACCCATGGACTCAAGTTGTCATGATCAAAAGGAGGTCTACTACTAGGAGGATTCCAGAAACACAAACATGACAAAGATCTTATTTGAGTAGAGGATATGCTCAAGATCCTAACAGATATGACAAAGATCCTAACGGATAAAAAAGATACACTTGTAATCATAAAGTTGGATTCATGTACAACTAGGTAACGACTTGGTATCATCATGGACTAGGTAACCAAATTGATATCCACAATGTAACATTCTCCTCCTTGAACTTTAAGAACTGCGAGGGAGCCCTCAGGGACAGACTCCATCTACATCACAACATACAACAACAGATCCACCACATACAAGACATACAATATTATCTCACATCGAGAGTCCAAATCTATCTAAAACTCTGTGTCTCCCATGCCTTTACCTTTACCTTCATGTGTCATTCTCGTGACTTATCCCATAAATATACCATTGAATAATTATTGACACTGCACATCTCAATTAACAAGATCACTCTTATTATTGTATGCTTTTCTACCATTTGTCTGTGGTGGAAAAAAATCTTCAACTTTGATCCTGCACATCCCACCTAATAAGCTTAACCATATTGTACACTTTTCGACCATCAGTTTTCTTGGTACAAAAACTCTTCAGCTTAATCTCTAACAAAAACATTTCATCCCTAATAGCAAATAAATGAGATCCAATTAACTCAAACAAATAACCTAAATAGACATAATGGATTTCAGCCCTAACATGACACCACCGTGCAAACCTACCACAAGATTTGACTATAAGCCACCAACTACATGGATACTGGACTATTCGCTGCGGCTGGATTAAAGTCGTTCAGACTGCTGCACATGTAATTTATAGAAACAAAATACTGTAAAAAAAACAGAAGCCGGTGGATTAAAGCCGCAACGAACAGGGTACTCCACTATTCACCCCAATCTATATATGTTGAGGTGGATTGAGATGTAAATACTAGAGTACCCAAACCAAAGCTCCGTAGGGCGAGTTGTAAGGTTCGGGACTTCATGTGTGCCTCAGTGCCTCACCTTTTTTCATGGTAGGTTTTATCACCATCCAGGAGTGGATTTGGGCCTCAGGAGTCAGGCCACACCTAGTCTGTGGCCCGGCACATAGCCCAAATTGTTATTTATACCTACGATTTTTCCAGTCTTAAAAATTTGGCTCAGAGACCCAGTAACCCTTGCCTGGCGTCCTGACGCCTAGTTCTCTCCCTCATGTTCGCGTCTGGCGGCTGCTCCCCTGCCGTCAATCCCTCACGTAGGGCATTCCTGGCTCCGGTCCTTCATCGCTCCATGCTTCGGTCCTCCACCACTTCACTCCTCCTGCCTCTAGGTACCAGCAACATTGATCTTTATAATCTGAATATAAAGCCATGCAATGACACCGCCTCTATCAAGCTTGGCTTGGGTGGACGTTGCGTAAGTGCTTTTTTTTTCATTTTCTAAATTTTAACTGAGTAATATTGTTGTGACATAATTTCGGATATCTACTTTCCCATACCCATTTCTTAATCAATAAAATAATGATGAAGCTATTAGAGAGGTGAGGAAGGACCATACCGCCTTTAACTAGTGATAACGACGTATATGCAAGATTATTATGATCCAACCATAGATGTAACTATGGTTGGATAGGTTTTTTTTTATAAAGGTACATGGACTGCTGCTGTAAAGGTTTAAATATTAAATATAATATACTATTAGATTATAATGTAATGCATCAGATAATTTGCTGGTACTTTTGCACTGGCCACTGGTTTGTATAGTAGTCGTTGCCTTTGTTTCTCATCTCTAG
The DNA here is from genome assembly GCA_029449295.1 of Zea luxurians. Classification (NCBI taxonomy): domain Eukaryota; kingdom Viridiplantae; phylum Streptophyta; class Magnoliopsida; order Poales; family Poaceae; genus Zea; species Zea luxurians. Next base: position 7,772,621 of record JAOPSE010000016.1, read on the forward strand.
TGCCCCGTCCTCCGTCCTCCGGAGCGGCTATGGGCGAAGAGAGGGAGTTCGTGGGCGCTAAGTTGGACGCCGGCCTCCGCGCTGCCCGCTTCTCGTCGCCGCCGTCTGCCGACGAGTTTGCGGCAGATGTCGAGCCCAAGAACGTCCCTGCGGTAATCCTTCTACCCTACGCCTTACTGAAGTTCTGCTTCCGTCAGGTCTTGATATGTTCCCGTGTGGTTAAAATCGCGTCTTCAGGTCTTTCGCGGTGTGGTTAAGGAGTGGGCGGCCTCCTCCCGTTGGGATCCTCTCCATGGCGGCCTCGATTACCTGCTGGTTTCTACCAATCCAGCTCTTGTTCTTTTGCTTATCAAGTCTCCCAATGCGTATGAGGCGTCGGGTTGAAAAACAATTATTCTTTTAGACATTTCACTTCAACCGTCGTTCTTGGTCCAATTGTTCTTCAGGAAAAAGTGGGACCTGATGTGGCTGTGGAAGCTATGATGTCAAACACTGGCCATGTGTTCTACGGGGATCTCAGAAGCCATGAGAGGGCTGGTTTTTGCTCGGGACTTGCAAATTATAAATCCAGCCATATGGATGGTTTGCAATTGAGGCACTAATGCTACTTTTCCTCCACGCAGGTGTCTGTTTCATTCTCCACGTTCATTCAGTCGTGCAAGTCTTACCTGGATCATATGAATGCAGCTAGTGATTCATCCAAAGAGCAGGGAATGCTTGGGGAGCCAGCTAGTTCAAGGGAGACATGTTCGAACAGTTCAGAGAACTTGGAGCAAGTCTATTTGGCACAGGCAAGCTCACATTTTATGAGGCTAGTGTTATCTTGAAATGGACTTAGCAATTTACTTTTAGCAGGTATCTATTATGAATGCAGAGAACAAAGAAGGATGCTCATTACAAGTTCTGGAAGGAGACATCCAAGAGGTCTAAACTAGTTTTGCCTTTTAGTCAAATAGTCTACTCTCCACATGACTTTCAAGTGGCACATCGAAGTTCATTGTTCTATTAATTTGTTTCTCTTTACTGCTACAGCCTGTATTTCTGAGAGGGAAATCATTTTCGTCAATAAACTTTTGGATGAATAAGGGTCACTTGAGATCAAGTACTCATTACGATCCCCACCATAACCTTCTCTGTGTGGTATCTGGTCGCAAAAAAGGTCCGTATCTCATGCTTTTAGAAAATCTGTTATAATTTGATGTCATTTTGTACTGTTGACAATAACCCTTAAGAATTAATTTATTTGGGAATTTTTCTCATATAATCCAATTGTTTCTAATAGCCATTCTGGGGCCTTGTTACAAAGGCAATGCTTTGACATTGTTTAGATTCCGCCATGTTTTCCGAGTTCACTGTGTTTTGGTGTATGTATCAAATTGGGACAGTGTAGGAACTAGGAACTCCTTTTGCTGCAGCTGCAGATGGGATTAAAAAAATCACTGTGTTGACGCCTTTTCGGAGCGCCAAACACTCAACAAGAACCGTGGCGGTGCCCTCTGCACAGGGGCGGACGGTCCGCGCGCAGGGGCCGGACGGTCCGCGGCCTGGTGCGAGGCGCGGTGGTGCTCTCTGCGCAAGGGCGGACTGTCCGTGGCCTGGGGTCGGACGGTCCGCGGCCTGGTGCGCGGCTAGGGCTCCTGCCTGACGGCCGGACGGTCCGCGCCCTGGGGCCGGACGGTCCGCGCGTACGCAGGGACGGCGGAAGATCGCCGACGGCGCCTAGATCTCGCTCCCGGGAGGGACCCCGTCGGGGAGTAGAGATCCTAGGTGGTGTCTAGGCTCGGGCAGGCCGACCTAGACTCCTCTAATCGACGTAGAGCCGAAGAGAGACGGAGAATTTGGGGATTGGATAGCTAAACCTAAACTAGACTAGAACTACTCCTAAGATAAAATGCGAAATAGAAGTTGTATTGATTCGATTGTTGATTACAAATCGGCCGTATACCTCTCTATTTATAGAGGAGGGGGGCTGGACTCTTTACAAACTAATTTCCGAGCTTATCCCATGATTTTAGCTAACAACCATAGCACAAAACTCGGAACCCTAATCTGTTCTGCGCACGCGCGGACCGTCCGGCCCACAGGCGCGGACCGTCCGGACCGCGGACCGTCCGGCCTCAGGGCCGGACAGTCCGCCGGCTCATTTTGGTGTCAAACATATGCCCCCCTGCCTTTTGGTGGAGCTGAGCGAACCAAAAGCAACTAACTCGATGTGATCCCATCAGTTTTCTTAGGCATCTTGACACTTGCTAGGATGATACGTAGTGGCCTTAGTCCCGATGGTTGACTCAACGGACGTGACTCTTTTAGCTTTGATCGAACTGTCAGTCCCAACACCGTCGAGCGTCATAGCGATCCTGACCAATCCGTCACCTTACTTTTTCTAATTTTCCAAGTGTTCTGGCGTAGCTTCGTAGTCGACCAGGTCTTCCCCTTGTAGGTCATCTTCCTCCATGGGTGTCGGTACATCGTTGGTGGTGTCTTGGTGTAGTGCGGATAGTTCGGCCTCAGGGATCAGATGGTCCGCGTCCTGTATGGTTGGTCTGGTCTTTATAGCCGGACTGTCTGCTATACCTGCAAAGAGCTGCACAGTTGCTGTTTTATTTTCTGTCTTTATGGCCGTTTGATTTTCCTCAACGGCCTTTGGTCTCCATCTCTTTTGTGGTGGCGGATACTGCGGATGTGTGTCATTGAATATTTTTTCCGCCTCCTCCTGATTCTCCTTTGCTCTAAGGCGTTGTAATTTTCGCTTTTGCGATCGTGTCAATCCCGATGGGCACCATCGGGGCATGGAGTATTTTGGATCGGCTATTTTATTGACAGTCGTACTTTCTTTTTTGTTTGTGTTGGCCGATTCACCAAAAATCATCGGCCCTTCGTTATTTTGTTGTACGATGACATCTGTCGTTCCTATTTTAATGACGTCTCCCTTTTTCGTACTGTTGGAGGTTGTAGCTGTATGCCCCCCTGCCGGATTAGTCAGCCTTTGGGGCCGAATTGTTCGGCAATCTTGCTGGGCCTGTGCTCGTGGACCAGATTGAGGGGCTCTCAATCGGTCTTGTCCTGGAGGTGTCAACCTATTGAATACAGATGTTTGGGGTGCCCCCCAAGCAGGGTACTGTGGCATCCCAAATAGGTATGGTGGCATGCCCCACATTTGATTTGGGATGTATGGTGGAGGTATGTATGTGTATGAATATGGCATAGGTGGATATGGTGGTGGAGGTGTCCATGTAGGTATGTTAGGTCTTAATTGAACATTATGACCTCCCGTCCTTTCCGATTGGTGTGGTGGTCCAATCGGCCTAACCTGCCGTCGCACCTGGGTGGGTAAGCGTGGTCTCTTTGGTGGCCGGTCGCTGGGGCCAACCTTCTTTTTCACATATTTAGACAATAATTGATCAAAGGTCGGGCTAACTTTTACCAACCGACCAGTTGCCTTGAACGTGTTAGTTTTCCACGTACCTATTTCTGGTCGTCGTGGTTTGAAGGTACGTGGTCGCCGCGGCTCTTCGGCGTTGCCGGACCGTCCGCTGGAACGCTCCGGATCGTCCGGTGATGTTACGGACCGTCCGCGCCTGGGCACCGGACCGTCCGCGATGCGTAGTATGGGTTCTCGCGCATATCCCCTTATCTGTGCTTGCCCCCCAGCGCTGGAGTTTGTGATGGTTACCTTCAGTGTCTCCCCTCCATCAGGAGTCTTCTCGGCCATCACTTTCCTGCAAGAAATTTTGTTGTTTCCATCGGCCTCTCGTGCGTTGCCGATGATGACTTCTTTGTCTTTGCCCTTATCGGCTGTGTTGGGCCGAATTAGGACCTTTTTGCCATTAAAGTCGATCACATTCATTGGGAAGGGCTCCGTGTCCTCCTGAAATTTCAATCGTCCCTCATTAATGGCCGATTGAATTTGTCGTCGGAACACATTACAATCATTAGTGGCATGGGAAAATGAGTTGTGCCACTTGCAGTATGCGCGACGCTTTAGTTCGTCGGCAGGTGGAACGATATAATCAATTTTAATGTTACCATTTTTTAGTAATTCATCGAATATCTTATCACATTTGCCGACATTAAATGTAAACTTAACCTCCTCCTGTCGTTCCTTTTGAACTGACAGCAAGGAGTAGCAAGCCGAAGATTTGGCCTGCTCGGGCCAAACTATTTCGGCAGTGTAAACTTTCTTTGGTTCATCGTCCGAACTACTTTGGTTGTGTTCTACTATAGAGACATTATGATGAACCGTTCTGACTAGTTCTTTGCTTCGGTTTTCACAAGCCGAAGCTCTCTGATGTAATTGTGCTAGAGTAAAGAACTGGATGCCTTCTAATCTCTCTTTTAAATAATAGCGCAATCCATCAAAGGCTATTCCTGCCAGTTGTTTATCTGTTAAATGAATTTGAAAGCATCGGTTTCTCGTATCCTGGAATCTCCGGATATAATCACTAACCGATTCATCCTTTTCTTGTCGTAGGGTCACTAAGTCTACTAAATCTAGCTCATAATCACCAGAGAAGAAATGTTCATGAAATTTTTGCTCTAAGTCTCCCCATGACAAAATGGAATTAGGAGGGAGCGTGGCATACCATGTGAATGCAGTCCCTGTTAAGGATAATGAAAATAAACGCACACGGAATGCTTCGGTGTCGGCCAATTCTCCTAATTGTGCTAGGAACTGGCCTATGTGCTCACGCGTGCTCTTTCCTTGGTCACCCGAAAACTTTGCAAACTCGGGTATCCTGGTTCCCTGTGGGTATGGGTGGTGATCAAATCGGCTGTCATAAGGCTTCCGATATGATTGCCCCCCAGGGATCATGCTTACTCCGAGCTTATCTCGGAACGCCCCGGCTATTTCTTCCCTCACTATACCAATGGCAGCCGGTGCAAGACCACCGGCTCTCTGGTCAAACATAGGTGGGGTTGGTTGCATGTTAGTATGTTGTCGTTCCCCCCATTGGTTTGAGCTACGTGGTGCATTTCCATTTGCCCTATATGGCTCATATGTTTGATCGTTTCTTTCCGGCCTTCTAGGTGGGGCCGAAAAGCTTTCCTGGGCTCTGGATCCTGAATTAATGGGCTGGTGCATTGCATAATGTGATGGGAAGTGTTGTTGGGACGGGCGAGGATTCAGGTAATAATCCCCCTCAAAAGACTCATGCGCGGACTGTCCGGATACGTACCCGGACCGTCCGTGATTATATGCGGACCGTCCGTCGTTGTATGCGGACCGTTCGACTGGATAGTTTAAATTCGGTGCCCTATGTGGTGGCTCGGGTGTGTGTCTAGGTAACTCATTAAAAATGGGCCCGGCTGTGGCTGCCCCGGACGGTCCGGACATGTGTAGATCGGCTGGTTTGCTGCCGATTTGCGTTCGCTCAGGGTACGTGTCCATCGGCATCCCATAAGGGGGTTGTGACTGGTCGTGACAACCTCTAACCGATGTATTACGTGTATTATCTCCTAATTCAACCTCGTGTAAAGGAAAATTTGCTATACTAGATTTATCAAATGCACGTACTAGTCTCCTACAATCGTTTTGCATAACCCCTATGATATTTTGCATCTGTTCTCGCTGTTCGTCTATGTAAGCTTTAAGAGATTGGAGTTCGTTGGTGCTACTTACATTTGGGGTAATCGTAGTAGGTCGGAGCGAAGCCAGATCTGTCGCCCGTTGCCGAACGACTTTGTTGTTCCTGTCCACTTTGAAGTCAGCCAGGAACTTCGCCTTTGCTTCTTGGATCAGCTGCTCCTGGCGCTCCTCGAAAAGGAGCTGTTCTTCAGCCGGCAAGGCTTCCCATGTCGGTGTGATGATATTGCTGGTGGAAACCTCAGAGCTATCTTTTGAACCGGCCATTGAGGGCCGATTTGATAGGTCTATATGTGTTGTCCCCAGCGGAGTCACCAAAAAGTATGTTGACGCCTTTTCGGAGCGCCAAACACTCAACAAGAACCGTGGCGGTGCCCTCTGCACAGGGGCGGACGGTCCGCGCGCAGGGGCCGGACGGTCCGCGGCCTGGTGCGAGGCGCGGTGGTGCTCTCTGCGCAAGGGCGGACTGTCCGTGGCCTGGGGCCGGACGGTCCGCGGCCTGGTGCGCGGCTAGGGCTCCTGCCTGACGGCCGGACGGTCCGCGCCCTGGGGCCGGACGGTCCGCGCGTACGCAGGGACGGCGGAAGATCGCCGACGGCGCCTGGATCTCGCTCCCGGGAGGGACCCCGTCGGGGAGTAGAGATCCTAGGTGGTGTCTAGGCTCGGGCAGGCCGACCTAGACTCCTCTAATCGACGTAGAGCCGAAGAGAGACGGAGAATTTGGGGATTGGATAGCTAAACCTAAACTAGACTAGAACTACTCCTAAGATAAAATGCGAAATAGAAGTTGTATTGATTCGATTGTTGATTACAAATCGGCCGTATACCTCTCTATTTATAGAGGAGGGGGGCTGGACCCTTTACAAACTAATTTCCGAGCTTATCCCATGATTTTAGCTAACAACCATAGCACAAAACTCGGAACCCTAATCTGTTCTGCGCACGCGCGGACCATCCGGCCCACAGGCGCGGACCGTCCGGACCGCGGACCGTCCGGCCTCAGGGCCGGACAGTCCGCCGGCTCATTTTGGTGTCAAACACACTGTTTTCCCTTTTTTTCAAATTTTAATTTTGGACTTCTATCATTCTAATTTATAAATGATTCTTATCTAGCTTTTGTGTTATTGATTATTGGTAGCACCATGTTATGGTTATCTAGAGGGACCTAGGCTAATGGTTTCTTGCTCCTATATATTTCACAGTTACTTTGTGGCCTCCATCTGCATCCCCATTCTTATACCCGTTGCCTGTGTATGGCGAGGCCTCCAACCACAGGTAAAATCTTCTGCTCATGAAGTGCTTAATTAATTTGAACTATTTTTTTAGAAAAACAAAATTTGGCAGTTAAAAGTATCTCTTCTTATCTTGCTATCTTTTGGCAGCTCTGTTAGTGTGGAGGAGCCAGATTATTCAATATATACAAGGGCAAGATACATGAAGGAATATTCTGAAACAGTAATTCTAAACTGCAGCGATGTTGTTTTCATACCAGAAGGCTGGTACATTTCTATATTTTATTATTGATTATTACTAGTTTACTACTATGAGGCTCACAGCCTAACACTTGAACCTGAGTTTTTTTGTCATCCTAGATCTGGGTACTTGGATTTTTTATACAAAATTGATATCAAGTCACCTTTAATCTGCATCTTATAATTATGAGCTGAAATTTATTTGAACATTGATATGGACTTGTCTGAATGTAGAATGTAGTGATCTTGTTTGAGATATCTTTTGTCTCCTAAGGTACATAATATATGTGACAGTTCACACATATTGAATAGCAGTGTCTGTTTCTTTATTTTGTTATATGTCCTTTATATCTGATAAATCAGTAGTGCATTAGTCCAGCTAACACTTAGTGTTCTTGTAACAGGTATCACCAAGTTGACAGTGACGACTTAACAATAGCAGTTAACTTTTGGTGGAAGTCAAGAATAATGACTCAAATGTTAGAACATATGGATGCCTACTATCTACGCCGAATTATGAGCAGGTATTTTGTAACTCATTCAGCTATGTACATTTCCTTCTAAATGTTCTACATAATTAGCTCAAGAGTCAAGAGTGGTTGTCCATGGTGACACATGTACCAGTACTTTTGTACTTCCTAGCGACCTTCCACTTTTTCCATTTTAGCCTTTAGTAAGCAATACAGGGATAAAAACATATTTTTCACTTTAATTACCTTTTTGGTATGTGCTAATAGATATAACCATCTAAGGTCAGCTCATAGAATAGCTCCCACAAGCTACCCTACCATGAAAAACTAGACTAGTGCAGAATGATTATATCTCCTAGAAATACCCCTAAACAATCCACTCTTTAAATCAACATTACCTCTAACTAGAAAACCTTGACACATAGGACTCTACTTTATAAGCCTAGGTGGCTTCTGGAGGAGGCACAACAACTGCTGCCCTGCTGCCTGCCCCACATAGGGTCTGTTTGGGACATCTTTTTTCTGAACAGCTTTATGAGAATCTGGATTCCTTGATAATCTAGCTGTCACGAGAATCTGAATATCGTGGGGTTGTATGCGGAGGAAGATGAAGGAATCTGCACGGTTTAGGGTTTAGGAAACGGCGGATTCCTCCTGTCGCGACGACTTGACGGATTGTCTATTCACGTTGATTTTCTAACAGAAGCGGGCTGAGAAGCCAAGCGTTTGGCTACCAGAAGTCGATTTTGATGGCCATTGGCTGGCCAGAAACCTAAACAAACAGGGCCATAAGTGCTAATAGCTGACTAATGGCTATAGTCCTGCCGCCACATGACAATGAGGGATATATTTTTTATATTGATAAATATGATTTTGGAATTGAAGGATATTGATGAAATTAAGTCCTAACCAAGTATTTATGTTTTAAATGTTTACTTCACTTTACCTCTTTTTAACAAATACCTGACTATTTTTCCCTTGTTTCCACACACACTTGTGGATTTCTACCTCTACAACTGATTTTTCTAGTGAAGATTGGTGGACCAGGAGATGGTATGCCCTGTTACCCTCTTTTGTTTATTGTAGTAGAACAAGAAAAAAGGGCACCTCTTTATATATTGCCTGAAAACTTTATGTCTATTATTGGTCTCTACAGTCGACAAAAATTGTTGTGCAACCAAGTTTTCAATGTAATCGCCGTGCAATCAAACTACCAAAAGGCATGAAAAAATTCTCAAAAAAATTGTACATGTATTTCATTATTTACTCTACTAATATATCAAATTTCAAGTTCTAATTCATCATAAGTTAATATATATAAAGAAGTGAAAATTATATTATTTTTAAATCATTCATATTGAATAAAATTCTCTTTTTATAGCTCTTAACATAGGATGAGTTAGAACTTATTTTTTTATATTTATTGGCTAAATAACGAAGTACATCTATAGTTTTTTTAATTTTTAAAATAATTTTTGGTAGTTTGATTGCACCCAGATTGCACTGGAAATATGATTGCATGGCAGTTTGTGCCTCTACAGCCACCTAGTGTATTAATGTATTTCACTCCTTGATCTGAGCTGGTTAAACTTTATGTGACTCATCTACTTTGCATGCATGCATGCACCTTGCGATTTTTTGTTTCATATATTTGGGTCTTGATTCCTATTTCCTATAAGTGAAATGTGGTCACATTTCTAATCAATAATTTTATTTTACCTTGTCCATTTCTCGTGAGACAGAGCATAATGGTGCAGAAGAGTCCTTTTGGTCATTTGAAAGATTGCACGGATATTCAGCATATGGGCAAAACATTGACAGGTCAATACTGCAAGCCACCTGAAACTGCTTAAGATTTTCATCCTATGAATTATTTTAATTTATTCATTGATGCAATAACTTCTACAGTGTTGTGGTAGCTTTATACTTTGGTATCAGCATACATTTGTTTTTTTTTTTGCAACTTTTTTATTCAGAATTGATTTAACGGCTACATTTGTATTTGTTTTTATTATGTTTCTTTGTATCCTATTCCCTTTTAATGACAGCAAACAATTTATAATTTATGTTTATCATTTATCAGGTTTCCAGCTATTCAATTTGCAAAAAGATTCACCACTACGAACTCTGGAACCCTCCACTCTGCAAGCACTCTATGAACTCATCTCACTGGTCCATGATGGTGCTGAAGCGGTTAGCCAAATGGACAAAATAGAAGCCACATCCCAGAATAAATCCTCCAATCAAAGAGATGACACAGATACGAGTGCTGCTGCAGATGATTCATCCCTCTTGGACAAAGATCCTGTTGCAAAAATCATTTTGCCAGTTGAACCACTTGAATTGCGGACTATGCTGCTTGCAATGGTGGTATGCATTACAAAGTTAAAAACAATCGATTGATATTGTTGCATTTCTTTTATTTTTCCGAATCCAATCTGTGCACGCTGCAACGATATTTTGTTGTTAAGCGGAGCACTCCTAAACTTCTATGGTTTTCAGCATACTTTCCCAAGGACGTTAGAAAGTTTGGTTCTCAACATGCTTGGGCCAGTAGGTGCAGAGATACTGACTAGGAAGTTTGATGAGATGGATCAACAAACAACAAAAGAAGAACAGTCAGTACTCTCCTGTCAATCGTAATTTGGACCACATTTAAAGTCTACTAAACTGTTGAATGGCTTGATGCAGGTCTGAGTTCTACAAGATATTCTATAGCGTGTTTGACGACCAGTATGCTGCAATGGATGCGCTTCTCAACGGGAAGGAATTGTTTTCTTTTCAGGTACTTGCACATTTGGAAAATATTTCCGTTTCAATACATATCATTAAGGGGGTGTTTGAATGCATTAATTGGCTAAAAAATGCTAGCAGAATTAGCTAGCTAACTATTAGCTAATTTGCTAAAAATAGTTAATAGCTGAATTATTATCTAGACTATTTGAATGTCTTTAGCTAATTTTAATAGCTAACTATTTAAAAAAAACTCGATCTGTGGGGGTAAGACAGCCCGGGTATGGTATTAAGAAGAAGACATTCTCACACAGGTCAAGAAAACCCTCAAATTCCTGTCTCACTCATACACAATGGCACCGTAGCCCATATGAGAACGACCGCGACCGGGGGCCGACACTTAGACCTGTGCTTTGGCATGAGAAAGACAAGGAGGATTTTTTTAACCACAACCTGAAATTCGCTCCCACGGAGATTCGAACCCAGAACTTGAGGAGTGCTACTTAGATCATCTAACCAACTTAGCTAGAGGCCCTTTCACAGTAGCTAACCATTAACTATATTGCATTCAAACATAAGGCTCGTTTGGATCCCACGTGCTAAACTTCATCATCCATTATGCTAATGGGTGCTAAAGTTTAGCACTTTATTTCTAGTATCTTTTAGCACCTTTTAGCATTCGTGTTTGGATCTCTAAGTGTTAAAGTTTACTAAAAGTGTAGTGCTAAACTTTAGCACCGTGGATCCAAACAGGCCTACTAGAGCTAATAGTTAGCTACTAAAATTAGCCGAAGACATCTTAACACTCTAGCTAACAGTTCAGCCATTAGCTATTTTTAGCAACTTAGCTAATAGTTAGCTAGCTAATTCCACTATCAGTTTTTAGCTAACTATTAGCTCTAGTGCATTCAAACATTCCCTAAGTCACAATCTCTACTAATTGTTAAAGGCGATATAACAGTGGAAACTAATTGACACGCTAATTACTAGCTTAGATAACAATATGATCAATCTGTGCTTCTGACCTATCAATGGAGATTTTGAAGCAAACTAGCCCTTGCTGAGCTGCTTGTGCTGAAATATTTGGTGATCTTATATCGAAATTGAAACCATCTGACGAAGCCTTTTGCAGAACTTTCAGTGTGAAACATACTTAACATGTTTTACGATATTGTTCTCTTCCCTAATGCAGATATTCCAGAATGTCCTGGACAAGTATCTCGGGGTGCATGTTGACCGACCCAGCAGATTTGTTACTCGTACAAACCAATGAAATGGAGCGCCTCTACCCTCTAGTATACAAAACCTGAATCGGCTTGTTGAGCCAAGCCAATGAAGAACGTATTATGCTGATTACTGATGTTTGAGCGTCTCGATAGATAATGTGTTTTTATTGGCTTGCAACCATATTTTAGGGATTTTTTTTTGGACGAAGGCGGCAGTAACTGAGAGCGGTGCGCATATGTGAGATGCGTGACTGCTCTTGAATGCGATGATTACAAACGAAAATTACCGTTACGCCTCGTTTGGATTCATGGAATCGAATTTCATTCTAATAATATTAATTCTAATAATATTAATTTAGGCATATATAAGGAAGATGTTTATGTGTTATATTTCTATAATAGGAGAGTGACACGAAAAGTATGTTATAAATTGCTGCAGTGTAGAAATATAGACTAATAGTACATAAAATCAATTTTCACTCATCCTATAAATTTGAGATAAGTTTATATTTAAAATTTAGAAAATTGTGGAACATCAAATTCTAAAAGCCTAATTTATTAAATAGATTTTAATTTTTTTAAAATAAAGGGATCAAACGGTCCCTCAGAGTATTTTAGGGAAACAGTTGTTCACCTGAGTCTGCATGTGTTATTCTGTCGGCAGCTTTGGCTTTATTTCGCGCGCTAGAACCTGAATGGTGTTCAAACATGTATGGTCTTCCACGCTATGGCACAATCTCCAGTTGATACTTGTATCTTTTTATCAGATAGAGTAGAAACCTCTGCAACGACTGCTGAAAGCCTGCCAGTATAACGGGCTGGAGCCGAGCACGGTACAGCATGATCGTAGGGTCGCGCTTGAGCTGCGAGCAAAGACCGTAATGCTGGTCCGAGTCGGCGCGGCTATATAGATCGGTATTACGCAGCTCAATGTATTTTTATGGACATAGATGAATATTTAATGAACCGAAGATATTACCTTTAGTTAAAAGACGCAAAGGATTCTAGCCCTCCCCACGTTTCACGGTATTTTCCTTCACACGGTGCCGACGCGTGGCAGAAAAAAAAATCGCCACCATCACAGCCTCACGGACGCGAAAGTTTTTTCTCAAATCGGATTGACTGCTCTCTCCCACGTCGTTACGTCCGCTCCCTTCCACACCACCTCCTGCCTACCTCTCACGCTCGCTGTCGCATTCGCCTCAGTCGACCGTGCCACCACCTCTCGATGCCGCATTCGCCTCATCGGACCCCCCACGTGCCACCACCTCTCACCGTAGCTCGCGTCCATTACCCGCGACAGGGTCGCCGCTCACTGGAGGAGGCAGAGCGCCGCGTCACCGACATCGCCGCGGCCAGGAAGCACTCCCGCTCGGCGCTCGACGTTGCCTTCCATGCGCTCGAGGCGGAGGCCAGGGACGCCAAGATGGAGGCGCGTATCCGCCTCGTGAGGGAACGGAGAGCCGCTCCACCGCCGACACTGTCATCGAGGAGCAGAGGTGTTCTGCGGCCTCCAATCCGCTCGCAAGGAGAGCCGCTCCGTCGGCGCTAGCATCCTCGAGGATCAAGTCCACCAGATCCCGCTTCGCTTCTTGAAGTCCCCATTCGCCGCTCCCCAAAGCTTCTTGGCCCCGGGAAGAAGCATTGGGCGGTGTCCCTGTTCTTCCCATTCTCCACGCCGAGCTCGAGGCCCGTGCAACACCTCTCCACCGGCCTTTACGCCCACGGCCCACCACCTTGGCCAGGCGGCTCCTGAGGCTGCCCTTCCTGCCGTCGTCGCCCGCGATGGACATCTGGCGGCGCTCACAAGGTGCCACGGCCCGCTGTAGCTGTCTATCCCCAAGGAAGGCGGCAACGAGGGGGAACCTCGACAAGGGGTTTGGGTTCAACAAGGGGTTTGCGGCAAAGCATGACTTGGGGGATGAGGTCGGATGGGGCCACTTTTGGCTACACCTGTGTCGCCACAGTTAAGAAGGGCACACGCAAGCGTGAGTCCGTCGCCATCAGGGTCATCCCCAAAGCAAAGGTGATGTTCAGCTCTCGCACTGCTCTACTCTGGCACGTTTTTTATGTGTGATATGCTTCATTTAAGACACCACATACACATGTTGTCTTTCTGGAAAAAACTATCCATGTGAAAATTTTGAGGTGTTGTCGATTTGCTTATTGTTGCCTGGAGATTACTGATTTCAAACAAAATATTCATAGATTCATGTGGTGACACTTTATGGTTCTGCATTCTGGATAGCAGATACCTTATTGCGCATGGATAGTGATACAGAAACTCTAAAATCATGAAAAGGCACAACTTCAAATTTGCTAATTAAGTTCATGTACTTTTGAACGTTCACTATTGTTGATGCAGCAAGAGCAATCCTTTAGAAGCAAAAGTGATGTTCTGCAATCTGCATAGATATTATAGCACAAAAGCTTATGTTTGGAGCATGTGTGATCGTTGAAAGGGAAATAGGGTAAAACCTTTTCCTATATGAATTTTGGTGGTTGAATTGCCCAACACAAACAATTGGACTAACTAGTTTGCTCTAGATTATGAGTTCTACAGGTGCCAAAGGTTCAACACAAACCAATATAAAGTCCAAGAAAGGGTTCAAAAAGAAAGGAGCAAAAGCAACCGAAGGCTGCCCTTGTCTGGTGCACCGGACAGTGTCCGGTGCACCAGGGAGGAACGACTCTGAACTGCTCAGCTTCAGAAATTCGGGGAGCCACTCCGCTATAATTCACCGGACTGTCCGGTGTAACATCGGACTGTCCGGTGTGCCAGTGGAGCAACGGCTACTTCGCGCCAACGGTCGTCTGCAAAGGCAGTGAAAGTGAACAGTGCGTGCCTGCGCGCGCATAAGTCAGAGCAGGCGTCAGAGGGCTCACCGGACAGTGAACAGTGTCTGTCCGGTGCACCACCGGACTGTCCGGTGGCCCCACTTGTCAGAGCTCCAACAGTCGAACCCTAACGGTTGGGTGATGTGGCTAACGCACCAGACAGTGTCCGGTGGCGCACCGGACTGTCCGGTGCGCCATACGACAGCAGCCCCTCCCAACGGCCACTTTGGTGGTTGGGGCTATAAATACCCCCAACCACCACACTTCAAGGCATCCAAGTTTTCAGCCATTGCATTCAATACAAGAGCTCTAGACTTTAAGACACAAACAAAGAGATCAAATCCTCTCCCAAGTCCAAAGATCATTCCAATCAAATAGTGACTTGTAAGACCTAAAATTAGTAGGAGAAAAAAAATATACATATATCATAAAATAATGAAATGAAGAATCAAAAATATATATAATAGTGTGGTGAGAAATTTTGAAGACCTTTGGAAACCTATTAGGATTCTTCCTTCTAATATTCAAACAATAATATTAAATTACTTAAAGTAACTAATAAATCAATAAAGAAAGCTTGATCCCTTGATGATGATTTTATGGTGATACATTCTATGGAACACATAAACTCGACCTCCCATTTTGTATAAAAACAAAAAAAAAATATAAAATGAGAGGAAATGTTTAGGAAACCATTTATCCATCTCATAAATAAATGAGTGACAAAGAAAATAAATAATAATATTGTAAACAATAAAAGTTATATTCACATACTAGTAATAATTTAATTTTCTAAAGAGAAATAATATGGGTGCATGTGGGATTATGTTAGGGAGCGTTTAATAAATACTAATATAAGTATAATACAAAACCTTTGCATTTTTATGCTGGAGTCTATACTGTGCATAGTAATTTGAATTGAAAACTGGAAACCTAGGTTTAAAATTTTGATTTAAACCATATTTAAACTTGAGGGAAATAGAAAAGTAAAAATGGAAATAGGGAAAAGAAAAGAAATGGCGAACCGGCCAATTGGGCCGAATTTCATCAGCTGGCCCATTTCCATCGCCGTGCTCCACTATTGCCGAGTCGTTGACATGTGGGGCCACCCCGTCGGTCACCTTTTCTGTTGCATGGGCGGGTGCGCGCCTGGTTGAGCTATCACTGGCTCACGGGGCCCACCTCGTCATTCTCACGTGCCTCCACTCATTTCTCTGCCATGTGGGGTCGCACTACCAAACTTCCTTCAACCTCCCACCGCCGAGTTTGCCGCGCGGATTCCCCTCCCCGTATCTCGCTCCGGCCGGGTATATCGGACTTCCCTGACCCTATAAATGTCGCTCGGGGTCGCCTCCGCATTCCACCGTGGCCATATCGGTTCGGTTCATGGAGTCCTGTGGGTACCGGAGGGAGAGAAGGGAGCTTTGGAACGCCGCTTGGAGGAGCTATCGTCGCGCCGCGCCCAGTGACTCAGATTTGTCCTTGCCAGCCGCTGTGGAGCTTCGCCCGTGCCCTGGGGAGGTTGGGATATCGTCACGGTGGTTGAAGGGAGCACGGTGTGCCCTGAATTTCTCAACAGGGGTCGGCATCGTCGCGGTCCGCCGTGTGCAGGGTGCAGAACCCCTGCTGCTCCAATTCGAGGTATGCTTCCTACCACGACGATCGCCTTGTTCCATCCCGTGCGTAAAACCCATCGTCTCCGAGAATCGTGCACTATAACGCGCTACTGGGTGGACCGGCAATGGCGCCGCCGTGGTTGGCCACTGGCCGCCGTGTCTGGGCATAGAATAAGGAAGAAGGTTGGCGGGCCGTCGATCTCGCTATGGGTGGCTAGGATTAGAGGCTTGTACCGGTTCGGCTTGGCTCGATCTCGACCGTAGATCGTTGTGTATGCGGGCACGGTTGGTTTGGGGCTGTTTTAACTCCTAGCCGTCGATCTCGTAATCCGCGGCTCGGGTGTATTGGTGGGATGGGATCTAATCCAACCCCTGAATTCAGGATCGGACGGTGGTGATCAGCCCATACCCCTTCGGCCTGGAGATCTTTCTAAAGAGCCCCTGGCTTTCTTAAAAATAAAACCCGCCATCCATGCGGGGTGAATTTGAGTCTTGGGAACACTTGCGCAGGGGCCCCTGTACTCTACAGAATTTGATGCGCGGTCCAAAGTGTAATAAAAATAAAGAAATAGTTCAGGAAATTGATTTTTAATACAAAAATAATTCCAGAAACTTGTTTAATTCATAGAAAATTCATATTAAGTCCAAATTAATCCATTCCAGTTTCATTAATTTTGTATTAATATTGTCTACCAACCATTAGCACTGTTTAGCCATGAAACTTGAGTTAAAATTGTTCATTAGGATTAATCTATTCTAAGCACTAAATAATTTTGAAAATTCATAACTCAAAATCCGTAGCTCCGAATTTAGTGGTTCTTATTTCTACGATCTCGTTATGGCGCGTAGATTATTAATACGCAGTTTATTCTTATGTTTGATGTAATGTTAATTTTGCCTATACCATGTTTGTCTGTATTGATACGTTTAGCAGTGAGGACACGAGTTATCTGAAAAGCAAGTTGGTACCTGGAATCTCAAGTCCCAGGCAAGTTGTGCCCTTGATCACCTCTTCTACCCATTCATGTCCTTATTATTCATAATGATCTACATAGGATAATTTTGCTGGGACCCAATAGGATACCCTAGATTTGACTATCTTTATACCTTGTTTCACCACTGGTTTTACTACTAAAGTTTTGGGTAGTTCATGCTATTGCTTTATGTGGATTTGGGTATAGAGATATTCATCACTCATTTTTATACTTGTTATTATCTGTTCATCATTTAATGTTCATGTTAAGATCATTATGTTAATGGGAACATGGAGAACCACCCGGGAAAACAGTGCTACCACAAGGGTTTAATGGGACGCCCTTGACTAATTAACTAGGAAAGCTAGTGGAGGGCTACCTTACCCGAAAGGGGCAAGGGCAGTAGGGGAGTGGTCAGTGTAGGGAGGTCCTTGGTTGATTTTGCTGCGATGGCGGTCAGACAAGAACCCTGCACTAGAGCTTCCTATAAACTGTAGCGGGTAGTCTGAAGCTAGTGGAACTTTGTAAAGGCCTCGTAGTGGTACCCTGCCTCGCTTCCTTGGTAGAGGTGTATGGGGTCTGATTAACTCCATGGCAAATGGGTAACACGACTTGTGGGTAAAGATGCGCAACCTCTGCAGAGTGTAAAACTGGTATACTAGCCGTGCTCACGGTCATGAGCGGCTCGGACACTCACATGATTAATTTATGGAACTAAATTCAATTTGTCATATGCATTGCATCGCAGGTGATGTTGTTACTTTTGTTCTACTACTTAATTGGGTTGGTACTTACTTATCTTAGTAACTGCTAATAAAATTTTGACCAACTTTAAAAGCAATGCTCAGCTCTAACCATCCTCTTTGGTAAGCCTTACACTTCACGAGAGCTCCCACCTTTGGCGAGTTCATGCACATTATTCCCCACAACTTGTTGAGCTATGAACGTATGTGAGCTCACTCTTGCTGTCTCACACCCCCCCACAGGTCAAGAACAGGTACCGCAGGATGAGGCGCATGGAGGATGCTGTGATGAGTTCGTGAGAGGTCTATGTCGTCGTCTCCCAGTCAACTTTGGGTTGCTGGACCATTGTCTCCTTATAATGTAATTATTTATTTTGTATAGAGTTCCTGTTATATAGTAAAGATGTGACATTCGATCTTGTGCCATGATTCATCATATGTGTGAGACTTGGTCCCAGCACATCTGGTGATTATTTCGCGCTCGGGTTTTGGTGCCCCGAAACCCGGGTGTGACAGAAGTGGTATCAGAGGAATGTTGACTGTAGGACGAAACCTAGATAGAACTGGACAACCATTAAATACTTATCTTACTCTGATTCTTTTCTAAACTTATCTCAATCTTTTCTCATCTATTTCCGCTTTACTCTGATTATTCTTACCTTTTCCTTCTAAAGATAAATGTGGATTTCACACCTTGGAATCCTACCAATATGATTTTTTGAGTTAGAGGACCTAACACAAAATTTAAAACTATTTTCTCTAAAAAAATGTTGGTTGATTGTTCTGATGATAAATGCCTGATTTGCTTCTTTGACTGATTGAGATATTATATATGGACATCTTAGCATGTACCGCCATAAGGTATTGAATTAGCTATGGTAGGTAAAACATTAATCTGTTTAGCTAATAAATCCCCCAAAATAACATGAACTGTAAATACCTGCCTTGTCTACTATTCTCTTACCATATGTATCTAACTCAGATGGTCAATACCAGGCGGGGTGGTGGAATTGATTTACCTCCTAATCGACACACTCGGTGGATATATAGACAACCCCAGCCACAGCCAGCAGAGATGAATCCTCCTAATCCTCCACCAGGCAGAGTTGACCCACTGATTGTAGCTCAGATGAGGATGATGCAGCAAATGGCGGACACTATGGCAGATATGCGCGCTGAGATGCAGCAAGAACGCCAGGAAATGCGCCAGGAAAGAGAGGATGCACGTCGGGAGATGCGCCAAGAGCGGGAGGAGATACGTTAAGAAAGAAGGGCGCAACAGCAACAGCAACAAGCGCCACTGCCTCCACCTCCACCACCAGTTCCACCCCGGGACAAGCACCGGGAATTCATGAGCCACAAACCACCAACCTTCTCCAACTCCGCAGATCCGCTGCAAGCAGATGACTGGTTAAAGTCCATAGAGAAGATGCTCAACATAGCTCAGTGCTCGGATAGAGAGAAAGTACTCTATGCATCGGGTCGTCTTGCTGGTCCCGCTGCGGATTGGTGGGATGCGTACTGCGCTGCTCATGCTGCTGTCGATACAATTACCTGGGCAGAATTCTCCACTCAATTCAGGAATTACCATATTCCTACTGGGCTCATGAAGATTAAGAGAAATGAGTTTCTATCCCTCAAGCAGGGAAGTATGTCCGTGAGTGAATATAGGGACAAATTCATCCAGTTATCTCGATATGCTCCTAGAGATGTTGAGGATGATGAGCAAAAACAGGAGCTTTTTCTGGACGGTTTGATTGGACCCTTGCAATATCAACTGGTATCACACACATTCCCATCCTTCCAAAGGCTACTTGACAAAGCTATTGCTGTAGAAAATAAGAGGAGTATATTTGGTGAGAAAAGAAGGGCTGCTAACCAAGGCCAGGCTGGAAGTAGTTCCCGTCCTCGCTACACGACCACTCCAAGTACACCAGCTAGTGGCAGTTCCGGGCAACAAACTCAACGGGCACCAACTGCTCCTTCACAAGTAAGCACCCCATCAGGACCCGTTGCTCCTAACACAACCACCAACAGGGCATGCTTCAAGTGTGGACAACCGGGACACTACGCCAACTACTGTCCCAACAGGGCTGCCTACACCACATCGGCTCCGATGAAGCAAGGTCAAGCCTCAGCAGGAAAAAGTCAGCCCCTATCTGTCAACCGAGGACAAGCTCATCATGCAGAAGTAGAAGTTGAACCAGGTGAACTGGAAATTCAAGAAGAAGAGCTGGTTGAAGATGAAGTAGTCGGTGAAGAAGTCAACGAACAACAAGAATAGAGATAAACATAAATATAGATACACACATATATTTTACTATTTGTAAGACCTGAATATTAGTTTAGCTATCAGTTAGTATTTTACTATTTTAGTAATAATAATGTCTAATTGACCCATGTGTTGCTAATAAAGTATGCATCATGCTGAGATTTTTGTGTGTGCATATGTTCTAAGATGACATAGTTATATAGCCTTTTCTTACAAATCTCGAGGACGAGATTTCTGTTAAGGGGGGTAGGATTTGTAAGACCTAAAATTAGTAGGAGAAAAAAAATATACATATATCATAAAATAATGAAATGAAGAATCAAAATATATATAATAGTGTGGTGAGAAATTTTGAAGACCTTTGGAAACCTATTAGGATTCTTCCTTCTAATATTCAAACAATAATATTAAATTACTTAAAGTAACTAATAAATCAATAAAGAAAGCTTGATCCCTTGATGATGATTTTATGGTGATACATTCTATGGAACACATAAACTCGACCTCCCATTTTGTATAAAAACAAAAAAAAATATAAAATGAGAGGAAATGTTTAGGAAACCATTTATCCATCTCATAAATAAATGAGCGACAAAGAAAATAAATAATAATATTGTAAACAATAAAAGTTATATTCACATACTAGTAATAATTTAATTTTCTAAAGAGAAATAATATGGGTGCATGTGGGATTATGTTAGGGAGCGTTTAATAAATACTAATATAAGTATAATACAAAACCTTTGTGAAAGGGAATTAGGCTTACACCTAGTCCCTAATTAATTTTGGTGGTTGAATTGCCCAACACAAATAATTGGACTAACTAGTTTGCCCAAGTGTATAGATTATACAAGTGTAAGAGGTTCACACTCAGCCAATAAAAAGGATCAAGTTTTGGATTCAACAAAGGAGCAAAGAGGCAACCGAAGGCACCTCTGGTCTGGAGGCACCGGACTGTCCGGTGTACACCGGACAGTGTCCGGTGCACCAGAGGACTCCAACTTGAACTCGCCACCTTCGTGAATTTCCCAAGCCGCTCCGCTATAATTCACCGGACTGTCCGGTGTACACCGGACAGTGTCCGGTGCTCCAAGGAAGCGCGGCCTCCGCAACTCGCCAGCCTCGGGATCGCGCAGCAGCCGCTCCGCTATAATTCACCGGACATGTCCGGTGTGCACCGGACTGTCCGGTGTAACCACGGAGCAACGGCTATTTCGGCGCCAACGGCTACCTGCGGCGCATTTAATGCGCGCTCTGCGCGCGCAGAAGTCAGGCGCGCCCATACTGGCGCACCGGACAATGAACAGGAGATGTCCGGTGTGCACCGGACATACAGGCGGGCCCAGAAGTCAGAAGCTCCAACGGTCAGAATCCAACGGCATTGATGATGTGGCGGGGGCACCGGACATGTCCGGTGTGCACCGGACTGTCCGGTGTGCCATCGAACAGACAGCCTCCCAACGACCACTTTTGGTGGTTGGGGCTATAAATACCCCAACCACCCCCACATTCATTGCATCCAAGTTTCTCACTTCTCAACCACTTACAAGAGCTAGGCATTCAATTATAGACACATACAAAGAGATCAAATCCTCTCAAATTCCACTCAAGGCTTTAGTGATTAGAGAGAGAGATTTGTCGTGTTCTTTTGAGCTCTTGCGCTTGGATTGCTTCTTTTCTTTCTCACTTATTCTTGTGATCAAAACTCCATTGTAATCAAGGCAAGAGGCACCAATTGTGTGGTGGCCCTTGCGGGGAAGTTTTGTTCCCGGCTTTGATTTAAGAAGAGAAGCTCACTCGGTCCGAGGGACTGTTGGAGAGAGGGAAGGGTTGAAAGAGACCCGGCCTTTGTGGCCTCCTCAACGGGGAGTAGGTTTGCGAGAACCGAACCTCGGTAAAACAAATCCGCGTGTCACACTCTTCATTTGCTTGCAATTTGTTTTGCGCCCTCTCTCGCGGACTTGTTTATATTTCTAACGCTAACCCGGCTTGTAGTTGTGTTTATATTTGTAAATTTCAGTTTCGCCCTATTCACCCCCCTCTAGGCGACTATCAATTGGTATCAGAGCCCGGTGCTTCATTAGAGCCTAACCGCTCGAAGTGATGACGGGAGATCACACCAAGAGGGAGATGGAGACCGGCGACAAGCCCACTACAAGCCAAGGGAGCACTTCATCGGAAGAGTCCCGCACCAAGAGGAAGGAGAAGAAGAAAGTCTCCTCCAAAGGAAAGGAGAAAATATCTTCTTCACATCACAAAGAGAAGAAGGAAAAATCTTCTTCCCACAAGCCACATCGGAGTGGGGACAAGAAGAAGAGGATGAGGAAGGTGGTCTACTACGAGACCGATTCTTCATCGACATCCACCTCCGGCTCCGACGCGGCGTCCGTAACTTCTAAGCGCCAAGAGCGCAAGAAGTTTAGTAAGATCCCCTTACACTATCCCCGCACATCTAGACATACTCCATTACTTTCCGTTCCATTAGGCAAACCGCCAACTTTTGATGGCGAAGATTATGCTAGGTGGAGTGATTTAATGAAATTTCATCTAACCTCACTCCACAAAAGTATATGGAATGTTGTTGAGTTTGGAGCACAGGTACCATCAATAGGGGATGAGGATTATGATACGGACGAAGTGGCCCAAATCGAGCACTTCAACTCCCAAGCCACAACCATTCTCCTCGCCTCTCTAAGCAAGGAGGAATACAACAAAGTGCAAGGGTTGAAGAATGCAAAGGAAATTTGGGACCTACTCAAGACGGCGCACGAGGGTGATGAACTCACCAAGATCACCAAGCAGGAAACGATCGAGGGGGAGCTCGGTCGCTTTCGTCTTCGCCAAGGAGAGGAGCCACAAGATATGTACAACCGGCTCAAAACCTTGGTGAACCAAGTGCGCAACCTCGGGAGCAAAAAGTGGGACGACCACGAGGTGGTTAAGGTTATTTTAAGAGCTCTTATTTTCCTTAACCCTACTCAAGTTCAATTAATTCGTGGTAATCCTAGATATCCACTAATGACCCCCGAGGAAGTTATCGGGAATTTTGTGAGCTTTGAATGTATGATCAAGGGCTCAAAGAAGATCAACGAGCTTGATGATCCCTCCACGTCCGAGGCGCAACCGGTGGCCTTCAAGGCAACGGAAGAGAAGAAGGAGGAGTCTACACCAAGTAGACAACCAATTGACGCCTCCAAGCTCGACAATGAGGAGATGGCTTTAATCATCAAAAGCTTTCGCCAAATCCTCAAGCAACGGAGGGGGAAGGACTACAAACCCCGCTCCAAGAAGGTGTGCTACAAATGTGGTAAGCCCGGTCATTTTATTGCAAAATGTCCTATGTCTAGTGACAGTGACAGGGGTGTCGACAAGAAGGGAAAGAGGAGAGAAAAGAAGAAGTACTACAAGAAGAAGGGCGGCGATGCCCATGTTTGCCGGGAATGGGACTCCGACGAGAGCTCCACCGAGTCCTCCTCCGACGAGGACGCCGCCAACATCGCCGTCACCAAGGGACTCCTCTTCCCCAACGTCGGCCACAAGTGCCTCATGGCAAAGGACGGCAAAAGGAAGAAGGTTAAATCTAAATCCTCCACTAAATATGAATCTTCTAGTGATGATAATGCTAGTGGTGAGGAAGACAATTTGCATAACCTTTTTGCCAACCTTAACATGGAACAAAAAGAAAAATTAAATGAGCTAATTAGTGATATCCATGAAAAGGATGATCTCTTGGACTCCCAAGAGGATTTCCTAATCAAGGAAAACAAGAAACATGTTAAGGTTAAAAACGCTTATGCTCTAGAGGTAGAAAATTGTGAAAAATTGTCTAGTGAGCTAAGCACTTGCCATGAGACCATTAACAACCTTAGAAATGAAAATGCTAGATTAATTGCTAAGGTTGATTCTCATGTTTGTGATGCCTCAATTCCCAATCTTAGAAATAATAATGATGATTTGCTTGCTAAGATTAAGGAATTGAATGATTCTCTTGCTAGCCTTAGAGTAGAAAATGAAAATTTGATTGCTAAGGCTAAAAATTTTGATGTTTGCAATTCTATTATTTCCGACCTTAGAACTAAGAATGATATGTTACATGCTAAGGTTGTTGAATTAAAATCTTGCAAACCCTCTACATCTACTATTGAGCATGTGTCTATTTGTGATAGATGTAGAGATGTTGATATCAATGCTATTCATGATCACATGGTATTAATTAAGCAACAAAATGATCATATAGCAAAATTAGATGCTAAAATTGCCGAGCATAACTTAGAGAATGAAAAGTTTAAATTTACTATAAGTATGCTCTATAATGGGAGACGCCCTGGCATCAAGGATGGCATTGGCTTCCAAAGGGGAGACAATGTCAAACTTAATGCCCCTCCTAAGAACTTGTCTAACTTTGTTAAGGGCAAGGCTCCCATGTCTCAAGATAACGAGGGTTACATTTTATACCCTGCCGGTTATCCTGAGAGCAAAATTAGGAAAATTCATTCTAGGAAGTCTCACTCTAGCCCTAATCATGCTTTTATGTATAAGGGTGAGACATCTAGCTCTAGGCAACCAACCCGTGCAAAGTTGAAGACTCCTAATGCATCAAATGATCATGCTATTTCATTTAAAACTTTTGATGCTTCTTATGTGCTTACTAGCAAATCCGGCAAGGTAGTTGCCAAATTTGTTGGGGGCAAACACAAGGGGTCAAAGACTTGTGTTTGGGTACCCAAAGTTCTTGTTTCTAATGCTAAAGGACCCAAAACCGTTTGGGTACCTAAAGTCAAGAACTAAAATTGTTTTGTAGGTTTATGCATCCGAGGGCTCAAGTTGGATACTCGACAGCGGGTGCACAAACCACATGACGGGGGAGAAAAAGATGTTCTCCTCATATGAGAAAAACCAAGATCCCCAACGAGCTATCACATTCGGAGATGGAAATCAAGGTTTGGTCAAAGGATTGGGTAAAATTGCTATATCACCTGACCACACTATTTCCAATGTTTTTCTTGTGGATTCTTTAGATTACAATTTGCTTTCCGTATCCCAATTATGTCAAATGGGCTACAACTGTCTATTTACTGATGTAGGTGTTACTGTCTTTAGAAGAAGTGATGATTCAATAGCATTTAAGGGAGTGTTGGAGGGTCAGCTATACTTGGTAGACTTTGATAGAGCTGAACTCGACACTTGCTTGGTTGCTAAGACTAACTTGGGGTGGCTCTGGCATCGCCGACTAGCCCATGTTGGAATGAAGAATCTTCATAAGCTTCTAAAGGGAGAACACATTTTAGGACTAACAAATGTTCATTTTGAGAAAGACAGGATTTGTAGCGCATGCCAGGCCGGGAAGCAAGTTGGCACACATCATCCACACAAGAACATTATGACAAGTGACAGACCACTGGAGCTCCTTCACATAGATCTATTCGGACCGATCGCTTACATAAGCATCGGCGGGAGTAAGTACTGTCTAGTTATTGTGGATGATTATTCTCGCTTCACTTGGGTGTTCTTTTTGCAGGAAAAATCTCATACCTAAGAAACCTTAAAGGGATTCTTGAGACAGGCTCAAAATGAGTTCGGCTTAAGGATCAAGAAAATTAGAAGCGACAATGGGATGGAGTTCAAGAACGCTCAAATTGAAGGTTTCCTTGAGGAGGAGGGCATCAAGCATGAGTTCTCTTCTCCCTACACCCCACAACAAAATGGTGTAGTGGAGAGGAAGAATCGAACTCTATTGGACATGGCAAGAACCATGCTTGATGAGTACAAGACACCGGTTCGGTTTTGGGCCGAGGCGGTCAACACCGCCTGCTACGCCATCAACCGGTTATATCTTCACCGAATCCTCAAGAAAACATCCTATGAACTCCTAACCGGTAAAAAGCCAAATATTTCATATTTTAGAGTTTTTGGTAGCAAATGTTTTATACTTGTTAAAAGAGGTAGAAAATCTAAATTTGCTCCTAAAACTGTAGAAGGCTTTTTACTAGGATATGACTCAAACACAAGGGCATATAGAGTCTTTAACAAGTCCTCAGGACTTGTTGAAGTTTCTTGTGACGTTGTGTTTGATGAGACTAACGGCTCTCAAGTAGAGCAAGTTGATCTTGATGAGATAGGTGAAGAACAGGCTCCATGCCTAGCACTAAGGAACATGTCCATTGAGGATGTGTGTCCTAAGGAATCCGAAGAGCCTCCACATGCACAAGATCAACCATCCTCCTCCATACAAGCATCTCCACCAACTCAAATTGAGGATGAGGCTCAAGATGTTGAACAAGAAGATCAAGAAGTTGAGGCACCTCAAAATGACGGCAACAATCAAGGGGGAGATGCAAATGATGAAGACAAGGAGGATGAACAACCAAGGCTGCCACACCCAAGAGTCCACCAAGCAATACAACGAGATCACCCCGTCGACACCATCCTCGGCGACATTCATAAGGGGGTAACTACTCGATCTCGTGTTGCACATTTTTGTGAACATTACTCTTTTGTTTCCTCTATTGAGCCACACAGGGTAGAGGAAGCACTTCAAGATTCGGATTGGGTGATGGCGATGCAAGAGGAGCTCAACAATTTCACAAGGAATGAGGTATGGCATTTAGTTCCACGTCCTAATCAAAATGTTGTAGGAACCAAGTGGGTCTTCCGCAACAAGCAAGACGAGCATGGTGTGGTGACAAGGAACAAAGCTCGACTCGTGGCCAAGGGGTATTCACAAGTCGAAGGTTTGGATTTTGGTGAAACCTATGCACCCGTAGCTAGGCTTGAGTCAATTCGCATATTATTGGCCTATGCTACTTACCATGGCTTCAAGCTTTATCAAATGGACGTGAAGAGTGCCTTCCTCAATGGACCAATCAAGGAGGAGGTCTATGTTGAGCAACCTCCCGGCTTTGAAGACAGTGAGTACCCTAACCATGTTTATAGGCTCTCTAAGGCGCTTTATGGGCTCAAGCAAGCCCCAAGAGCATGGTATGAATGCCTTAGAGATTTCCTTATTGCAAATGGCTTCAAAGTCGGCAAAGCCGATCCTACTTTATTCACCAAAACACTTGATAATGATTTGTTTGTATGCCAAATTTATGTTGATGATATTATATTTGGGTCTACTAACAAATCTACATGTGAAGAATTTAGTAGGATCATGACACAGAAATTCGAGATGTCTATGATGGGGGAGTTGAAGTATTTTCTAGGATTTCAAGTCAAACAACTCCAAGAGGGCACTTTCATTTGCCAAACAAAGTATACTCAAGACATTCTAAGCAAGTTTGGAATGAAGGATGCCAAGCCCATCAAGACTCCCATGGGAACAAATGGGCATCTCGACCTCGACACGGGAGGTAAGTCCGTGGATCAAAAGGTATACCGGTCGATGATTGGTTCATTGCTTTATTTATGTGCATCTCGACCGGATATTATGCTTTCCGTATGCATGTGTGCAAGATTCCAAGCCGACCCTAAGGAAGCTCACCTTACGGCCGTGAAACGAATCTTGAGATATTTGGCTTATACTCCTAAGTTTGGGCTTTGGTATCCTACGGGATCCACATTTGATTTGATTGGTTATTCGGATGCCGATTGGGCGGGGTGTAAAATCAATAGGAAGAGCACATCGGGGACTTGCCAGTTCTTAGGAAGATCCTTGGTGTCTTGGGCTTCAAAGAAGCAAAATTCGGTTGCTCTTTCCACCGCCGAAGCCGAGTACATTGCTGCAGGCCATTGTTGCGCGCAATTGCTTTGGATGAGGCAAACCCTGCGGGACTACGGTTACAAATTAACCAAAGTCCCTTTGCTATGTGATAATGAGAGTGCAATCAAGATGGCGGATAATCCCGTCGAGCATAGCCGCACTAAACACATAGCCATTCGGTATCATTTTCTTAGGGATCACCAACAAAAGGGAGATATCGAGATTTCTTACATTAATACTAAAGATCAATTAGCCGATATCTTTACCAAGCCTCTTGATGAACAATCTTTTAACAAACTTAGGCATGAGCTCAATATTCTTGATTCTAGGAACTTCTTTTGTCAAAATTACACACATAGCTCATTTATATACCTTTAATCATACCCCTTCATATGCTATGACTAATGGGTCTTCAAGTCTATTTCAAACCAAGTCATAGGTGTATTGAAAGGGAATTGGAGTCTTCGGCAAAGACAAAGGCTTCCACTACGTAACTCATCCTTCGCCGTCACTTCAAGCAACTCTCCATTCTTGGGGGAGAAAGCATAAGCACCAAGCAAAAGGACTCCATCTTTGGTATAATCTTCACTCATTTGTTTTGACCAAAGAGGGAGAATGTAACTCGAGGGCTCTAATGATTCCGTTTTTGGCGATTCATGCCAAAGGGGGAGAAAGTATGAGCCCAAAGCAAAAGGACCGCACCACCACCTAATTTTAAAATTGGAGATTTTCAATTGGTATCCTATTGTGTTCAAAAGGGGGGGGGGAGAAAGTAGTATTTCAAAAATAATATATCAAAACCCTCTTGAACAGTAAGAGGAGGATCTCATTTAGGGGGAGTTTTTGTTAAGTCAAAGGAAAAGCATTTGAAACAGGGGGAGAAAATTTCAAATCTTGAGAATGCTTTGCAAAATCGTATTCATTTACCTTTGACTATTTGCAAAAAGTCTTTGAAAAGGATTTACAAAAGAGTTTGCAAAAACAAAACATGTGGTGCAAGCGTGGTCCAAAATGCTAAATAAATAAAAAAAACGATCCATGCATATCTTGTAAGTATTTATATTGGCTCAATTCCAAGCAACCTTTGCACTTACATTATGCAAACTAGTTCAATTATGCACTTCTATTCTTGCTTTGGTTTGTGTTGGCATCAATCACCAAAAAGGGGGAGATTGAAAGGGAATTAGGCTTACACCTAGTCCCTAATTAATTTTGGTGGTTGAATTGCCCAACACAAATAATTGGACTAACTAGTTTGCCCAAGTGTATAGATTATACAGGTGTAAGAGGTTCACACTCAGCCAATAAAAAGGATCAAGTTTTGGATTCAACAAAGGAGCAAAGAGGCAACCGAAGGCACCTCTGGTCTGGAGGCACCGGACTGTCCGGTGTACACCGGACAGTGTCCGGTGCGCCACCGGACAGTGTCCGGTGCACCAGAGGACTCCAACTTGAACTCGCCACCTTCGGGAATTTCCCAAGCCGCTCCGCTATAATTCACCGGACTGTCCGGTGTACACCGGACAGTGTCCGGTGCTCCATGAAGCGCGGCCTCCGCAACTCGCCAGCCTCGGGATCGCGCAGCAGCCGCTCCGCTATAATTCACCGGACTGTCCGGTGTAACCACGGAGCAACGGCTATTTCGGCGCCAACGGCTACCTGCGGCGCATTTAATGCGCGCTCTGCGCGCGCAGAAGTCAGGCGCGCCCATACTGGCGCACCGGACAATGAACAGGAGATGTCCGGTGTGCACCGGACATACAGGCGGGCCCAGAAGTCAGAAGCTCCAACGGTCAGAATCCAACGGCATTGATGACGTGGCGGGGGCACCGGACATGTCCGGTGTGCACCGGACTGTCCGGTGTGCCATCGAACAGACAGCCTCCCAACGGCCACTTTTGGTGGTTGGGGCTATAAATACCCCAACCACCCCCACATTCATTGCATCCAAGTTTCTCACTTCTCAACCACTTACAAGAGCTAGGCATTCAATTCTAGACACATACAAAGAGATCAAATCCTCTCAAATTCCACTCAAGGCTTTAGTGATTAGAGAGAGAGATTTGCCGTGTTCTTTTGAGCTCTTGCGCTTGGATTGCTTCTTTTCTTTCTCACTTATTCTTGTGATCAAAACTCCATTGTAATCAAGGCAAGAGGCACCAATTGTGTGGTGGCCCTTGCGGGGAAGTTTTGTTCCCGGCTTTGATTTAAGAAGAGAAGCTCACTCGATCCGAGGGACCGTTTGAGAGAGGGAAGGGTTGAAAGAGACCCGGCCTTTGTGGCCTCCTCAACGGGGAGTAGGTTTGCGAGAACCGAACCTCGGTAAAACAAATCCGCGTGTCACACTCTTCATTTGCTTGCAATTTGTTTTGCGCCCTCTCTCACGGACTCGTTTATATTTCTAACGCTAACCCGGCTTGTAGTTGTGTTTATATTTGTAAATTTCAGTTTCGCCCTATTCACCCCCCCTCTAGGCGACTATCACTTTGCATTTTTATGCTGGAGTCTATACTGTGCATAGTAATTTGAATTGAAAACTGGAAACCTAGGTATAAAATTTTGATTTAAACCATATTTAAACTTGAGGGAAATAGAAAAGTAAAAATGGAAATAGGGAAAAGAAAAGAAATGGCGAACCGGCCAATTGGGCCGAATTTCATCAGCTGGCCCATTTCCACCGCCGTGCTCCACTATTGCCGAGTCGTTGACATGTGGGGCCACCCCGTCGGTCACCTTTTCTGTTGCATGGGCGGGTGCGCGCCTGGTTGAGCTATCACTGGCTCACGGGGCCCACCTCGACATTCTCACGCGCCTCCACTCATTTCTCTGCCATGTGGGGTCGCACTACCAGACTTCCTTCAACCTCCCACCGCCGAGTTTGCCGCGCGGATTCCCCTCCCCGTATCTCGCTCCGGCCGGGTATATCGGACTTCCCTGACCCTATAAATGTCGCCCGGGGTCGCCTCCGCATTCCACCGTGGCCATATCGGTTCGGTTCATGGAGTCCTGTGGGTACCGGAGGGAGAGAAGGGAGCTTTGGAACGCCGCTTGGAGGAGCTATCGTCGCGCCGCGCCCAGTGACTCAGATTTGTCCTTGCCAGCCGCTGCAGAGCTTCGCCCGTGCCCTGGGGAGGTTGGGATATCGTCACGGTGGTTGAAGGGACCACGGTGTGCCCTGAATTTCTCACCAGGGGTCGGCATCGTCGCGGTCCGCCGCGTGCAGGGTGCAGAACCCCTGCTGCTCCAATTCGAGGTATGCTTCCTACCACGACGATCGCCTTGTTCCATCCCGTGCGTAAAACCCATCGTCTCCGAGAATCGTGCACTATAACGCGCTACTGGGTGGACCGGCAATGGCGCCGCCGTGGTTGGCCACTGGCCGCCGCGTCTGGGCATAGAATAAGGAAGAAGGTTGGCGGGCCGTCGATCTCGCTATGGGTGGCTAGGATTAGAGGCTTGTACCGGTTCGGCTTGGCTCGATCTCGACCGTAGATCGTTGTGTATGCGGGCACG
The DNA here is from genome assembly GCA_029449295.1 of Zea luxurians. Lineage (NCBI taxonomy): Eukaryota > Viridiplantae > Streptophyta > Magnoliopsida > Poales > Poaceae > Zea > Zea luxurians. The sequence goes on from JAOPSE010000016.1 coordinate 7,803,761, forward strand.
GTTGGTTTGGGGCTGTTTTAACTCCTAGCCGTCGATCTCGTAATCCGCGGCTCGGGTGTATTGGTGGGATGGGATCTAATCCAACCCCTGAATTCAGGTTCGGACGGCAGTGATCAGCCCATACCCCTTCGGCCTGGAGATCTTTCTAAAGAGCCCCTGGCTTTCTTAAAAATAAAACCCGCCATCCATGCGGGGTGAATTTGAGTCTTGGGAACACTTGCGCAGGGGCCCCTGTACTCTACAGAATTTGATGCGCGGTCCAAAGTGTAATAAAAATAAAGAAATAGTTCAGGAAATTGATTTTTAATACAAAAATAATTCCAGAAACTTGTTTAATTCATAGAAAATTCATATTAAGTCCGAATTAATCCATTCCAGTTTCATTAATTTTGTATTAATATTGTCTACCAACCATTAGCACTGTTTAGCCATGAAACTTGAGTTAAAATTGTTCATTAGGATTAATCTATTCTAAGCACTAAATAATTTTGAAAATTCATAACTCAAAATCCGTAGCTCCGAATTTAGTGGTTCTTATTTCTACGATCTCGTTATGGCGCGTAGATTATTAATACGCAGTTTATTCTTATGTTTGATGTAATGTTAATTTTGCCTATACCATGTTTGTCTGTATTGATACGTTTAGCAGTGAGGACACGAGTTATCTGAAAAGCAAGTTGGTACCTGGAATCTCAAGTCCCAGGCAAGTTGTGCCCTTGATCACCTCTTCTACCCATTCATGTCCTTATTATTCATAATGATCTACATAGGATAATTTTGCTGGGACCCAATAGGATACCCTAGATTTGACTATCTTTATACCTTGTTTCACCACTGGTTTTACTACTAAAGTTTTGGGTAGTTCATGCTATTGCTTTATGTGGATTTGGGTATAGAGATATTCATCACTCATTTTTATACTTGTTATTATCTGTTCATCATTTAATGTTCATGTTAAGATCATTATGTTAATGGGAACATGGAGAACCACCCGGGAAAACAGTGCTACCACAAGGGTTTAATGGGACGCCCTTGGCTGATTAACTAGGAAAGCTAGGGGAGGGCTACCTTACCCGAAAGGGGCAAGGGCAGTAGGGGAGTGGTCAGTGTAGGGAGGTCCTTGGTTGATTTTGCTGCGATGGCGGTCAGACAAGAACCCTGCACTGGAGCTTCCTATAAACTGTAGCGGGTAGTCTGAAGCTAGTGGAACTTTGTAAAGGCCTCGTAGTGGTACCCTGCCTCGCTTCCTTGGTAGAGGTGTATGGGGTCTGATCAACTCTGTGGCAAATGGGTAACACGACTTGTGGGTAAAGATGCGCAACCTCTGCAGAGTGTAAAACTGGTATACTAGCCGTGCTCACGGTCATGAGCGGCTCGGACACTCACATGATTAATTTATGGAACTAAATTCAATTTGTCATATGCATTGCATCGCAGGTGATGTTGTTACTTTTGTTCTACTACTTAATTGGGTTGGTACTTACTTATACTTAGTAACTGCTAATAAAATTTTGACCAACTTTAAAAGCAATGCTCAGCTCTAACCATCCTCTTTGGTAAGCCTTACACTTCACGAGAGCTCCCACCTTTGGCGAGTTCATGCACATTATTCCCCACAACTTATTGAGCTATGAACGTATGTGAGCTCACTCTTGCTGTCTCACACCCCCACAGGTCAAGAACAGGTACCGCAGGATGAGGCGCATGGAGGATGCTGTGATGAGTTCGTGAGAGGTCTAGGCCGTCGTCTCCCAGTCAACTTTGGGTTGCTGGACCGTTGTCTCCTTATAATGTAATTATTTATTTTGTATAGAATTCCTGTTATATAGTAAAGATGTGACATTCGATCCTGTGCCATGATTCATCATATGTGTGAGACTTGGTCCCAGCACATCTGGTGATTATTTCGCGCTCGGGTTTTGGTGCCCCGAAACCCGGGTGTGAGTGATATTTGTGTTCTTTTGAGTTCTTGCACTTGGATTGCTTTCTTCCTTCCTCATTTCTTGTTCTCAAGTGTTTTGTAACCAAGGCAAGAGACATCAAGTGTGTGGTGGTCCTTGCGGGGTCTAAGTGACACGTGAGATAAGGAGAAAGCTCACTCGGTCTAAGTGACCGTTTGAGAGAGGCAAAGGGTTGAAAGAGACCCAGTCTTTGTGACCACCTCAACGGGGAGTAGGTTTGCAAGAACCGAACCTCGGTAAAACAAATCACCGTGTCTCACTCTTCATTTGGTTGTGATTTGTTTTCGCCCTCTCTTTCGGACTCGATTACATTTCTAACGCTAACCCTGACTTGTAGTTGTGCTTAAGTTTATAATTTTCAGATTCCGCCTATTCACCCCCCCCCCTCTAGGCGATTTTCAATTGGTATCAGAGCCCGGTACTTCATTAGAGCCTAACCGCTCGAAGTGATGTCGGGAGATCACGCCAAGAAAGAGGTCATGACTGGCGAGAAGCCCGCCACAAGCCACGGGAAGGCTCCATCAAGGGAGTCCGGCTCCAAAGGAAAGGGAGAGTCAACCTCCCACAATAAGTCGCATCGGAGTGGCGACAAGAAGAAGAAGATGAAGAAAGTGGTCTACTACGAGACCGATTCTTCATCGCCATCCACCTCCGGCTCCGACGCGCCGTCCGTAACTTCTAAGCGCCATGAGTGCAAGAAGTTTAGTAAGATCCCCCTATGCTACCCTCGCATTTCTAAACGTACTCCATTGCTTTCCGTTCCATTAGGCAAACCACCGGTTTTTGACGGTGAAGATTATAACATGTGGGGTGATAAAATGAGGCATCACCTAACCTCACTCCACACTAGTATTTGGGACGTTGTTGAGTTTGGAGTGCAGGTACCATCTGTAGGGGATGAAGACTATGATTCGGACGAAGTTGCCCAAATCTGGCACTTCAACTCCCAAGCCACCACTATACTCCTCGCCTCTCTAAGTCGAGAGGAGTATAATAAGGTGCAAGGATTGAAGAGCGCCAAAGAGATTTGGGACATGCTCAAGACCGCGCACGAAGGAGAAGACCCGCAAGCCATGTACAACCGGCTAAAGACCTTGGTTAACCAAGTGCGCAACCTCGGGAGCACCAAATGGGATGACCATGACATGGTCAAGGTTATTCTTAGATCACTCGTATTTCTTAACCCTACTCAAGTTCAATTAATTCGTGGTGATCCAAGATATAAACTAATGTCTCCCGAGGAAGTGATAGGAAAATTTGTGAGCTTTGAATTGATGATCAAAGGCTCTAAGAAAATCATCGAGCAAGGCGCCTCCTCTGTACCCGAGGCACAACCAGTTGCATTCAAGGCAACGGAGGAGAAGAAAAAAGACTCTACACCGAGTAGGGTCCCCATCGACGCCTCCAAGCTCGACAACGAGAAGATGGCGCTCATCATCAAGAGCTTCCGCCAAATTCTCAAGCAAAGGAGGGGAAAGACTACAAGCCCCTCTCCAAGAAAGTATGCTACAAGTGTGGTAAGCCCAGTCATTTTATCGCTAAATGTCCTTTATCTAGTGATAGTGACAGGGATAACGACAAAAAGGGAAAGAGAAAGGAAAAGAAGAAGTATTACAAGAAGAAGGGTGGCGATGCCCATGTTTGCCGGGAGTGGGACTCCGACGAGAGCTCCACCGACTCCTCCTCCGACGAGGACGCCGCCAACATCGCCATCAACAAAGGCCTCCTCTTCCCCAACGTCGGCCACAAGTGCCTCATGGCAAAGGACGGCAAGAAGAAGAAGGTAAAATCAAGATCCTCCACTAAGTATGCAACTTCTAGTGATGAGGATAATTCTAGTGATGATGAGGACAACTTGCTTACTCTTTTTGCCAATCTTAACATGCAACAAAAAGAGAAATTGAATGAATTAATTAGTGCTATTCATGAGAAGGATGAACTCTTGGATAGCCAAGAGGACTTCCTAATTAAAGAAAACAAAAGGCATGTTAAGACTAAAAATGCTTATGCTCTGGAGGTAGAGAAAAATGAAAAATTAACTAGTGAGCTTAGCACTTGCCATGACACTATTTCTAGCCTTAGAAATGAAAATGCCAAATTAATTACTAAGGTTGAGAAATCAAATGTTTGTGATGATTCAATTGTTAATCTTAGAAATGATAATGCTAGCTTAATTGCTAAGATTGACATGTTGAATGAATCTATTGCTAGCCTTAAGTTTGAGAATGATAAATTAATTACTAAGGCTAAGGAATTAGATGTTTGCAATGTTTCTATTTCCAATCTTAGAGATGAGAATGCTATTTTACATGCTAAGATTGTTGAATTAAATGATTGCAAACCCTCTACATCTACCGTTGAGCATGTTTCTATTTGTACTAGATGTAGAGATATTAATATTGATGCTATTCATGATCACCTTGCTATGATTAAACAACAAAATGATCATATAGCTAAACTTGATGCTAAAATTACCAAGCATGAACTAGAAAATGAGAAATTTAAATTTGCTCGTAGTATGCTTTATAGTGGGAGATGCCCTGGCATTAAGGATGGCATTGGCTTTCAACAGGGAGACAATGTCAAGCTTAATGCCCCTCCTAAAAGATTATCTAATTTTGTTAAGGGCAAGGCTCCCATACCTCAGGATAACGAGGGCTATATTTTATATCCTGCTGGTTATCCTGAGGATAAGATTAAGAGAATTCATGCAAAGAAGACTCATTCTCATCATGCTTTTATTTATAAGAATGGGGCTTCTAGCTCTAGGCGTTCTACACATGTTAAAATGCCTAAAAAGAAAACTCCTATTGCATCAAATGATCATAATATTTTATTTAAGACTTTTGATGCTTCATATGTGCTTACTAACAAATCAGGCAAAGTAGTTGCCAAATATGTTGGGGGCAAACACAAGGGGTCAAAGACTTGTGTTTGGGTACCCAAGGTGCTTGTTTCTAATGTAAAAGGACCCAAGACCGTTTAGGTACCTAAGAACAAGGCCTAAATTTGTCTTGTAGGTTTATGCATCGAGGGGCTCAAGTTGGATCATCGACAGCGGGTGCACAAACCACATGACTGGGGAGAAAAAGATGTTCTCCTCCTACGAGAAAAACCAAGATCCCCAACGAGCTATCACATTCGGGGATGGAAATCAAGGTTTGGTCAAAGTACTTGGTAAAATTGCTATATCACCTGACCATTCTATTTCCAATGTTTTTCTTGTAGATTCTTTACATTACAACTTGCTTTCTGTTTCTCAATTATGCAAAATGGGTTACAACTGTCTTTTTACGGATGTAGGTGTTACTGTCTTTAGAAGAAGTGATGATTCAATAGCTTTTAAGGGAGTGCTAGAGGGTCAACTATACATAGTTGATTTCAATAGAGCTGAACTCGACACTTGCTTAATTGCTAAGACTAACATGGGTTGGCTCTGGCATCGCCGACTAGCCCACGTTGGGATGAAGAATCTTCATAAGCTTCTAAAGGAGAACACATTTTGGGACTAACAAATGTTCATTTTGAGAAAGACAGGATTTGTAGCGCATGCCAAGCAGGGAAGCAAGTTGGTGTTCATCATCCACACAAGAACATCATGACGACTGACAGGCCACTCGAGCTACTTCACATGGACCTATTCGGCCTGATAGCTTACATAAGCATCGGCGGGAGTAAGTACTGTCTAGTTATTGTGGATGATTATTCTCGCTTCACTTGGGTATTCTTTTTATAGGAAAAATCTCAAACCTAAGAGACTTTGAAAGGATTCTTGAGACGGGCTCAAAATGAGTTCGGCTTGAGGATCAAGAAAATAAGAAGCGACAACGGGACGGAGTTCAAGAACTCTCAAATTGAAGGCTTCCTTGAGGAGGAGGGCATCAAGCATGAGTTCTCTTCTCCCTACACACCACAACAAAATGGTGTAGTGGAGAGGAAGAATAGAACTCTATTGGACATGGCGAGGACCATGCTTGATAAGTACAAGACTTTAGATCGGTTTTGAGCCGAGGCGGTCAACACCGCTTGCTACGCCATCAACCGGTTATATCTTCACCGAATCCTCAAGAAGACATCTTATGAACTCCTCACCGGTAAAAAGCCCAATGTTTCATATTTTAGAGTCTTTGGTAGCAAATGCTTTATTCTTGTTAAAAGAGGTAGAAAATCTAAATTTGCTCCTAAGGCTGTAGAAGGCTTTTTACTTGGTTATGACTCAAACACAAGGGCATATAGAGTCTTTAACAAGTCCATTGGACTAGTTGAAGTCTCTTGTGACATTGTGTTTGATGAGACTAATGGCTCTCAAGTAGAGCAAGTTGATCTTGATGAGCTAGATGATGTAGAGGCTCCATGCATCGCGCTAAGGAACATGTCTATTGGGGATGTGTGTCCTAAGGAATCCGAAGAGCCTCCACAAGCACAAGATCAACAACCTTCATCTTCCACACAAGCATATCCACCAACCCAAGATGAGGATCAAGCTCAAGATGATGAAAATGAAGATCAAGAAGATGAGCCACCTCAAGAGGAGGACAATAATCAAGGGGGAGATGCCAATGATCAAGACAAGAAAGATGAACAAGATCCAAGACCACCACACCCAAGAGTCCACCAAGTGATTGAAAGAGATCACCCCGTAAACACCATCCTCGGGGATATTCATAAGGGGGTAACCACTCGATCTCGAGTCGCTCATTTTTGTGAACATTATTCCTTTGTTTCCTCTATTGAGCCACACAGAGTAGAGGACGCACTTAAAGATTCGGATTGGATGCTGGCGATGCAAGAGGAGCTCAACAACTTCACAAGGAATGAGGTATGACATTTAGTTCCATGTCCTAACCAAAATGTTGTAGGAACTAAGTGGGTATTCCGCAACAAGCAAGATGAGCATGGTGTGGTGACAAGGAACAAAGCCTGACTTGTGGCCAAAGGATATTCACAAGTCGAAGGTTTGGATTTTGGTGAAACCTATGCACCCGTAGCTAGGCTTGAGTCAATTCGTATATTACTTGCCTATGCTACTTACCATGGCTTTAAGCTCTATCAAATGGACGTGAAGAGTGCCTTCCTTAATGGACCAATCAAGGAAGAGGTCTATGTTGAGCAACCTCCAGGCTTTGAAGATAGTGAGTATCCTAACCATGTCTACAAACTCTCTAAGGCGCTTTATGGGCTCAACAAAGCCTCAAGAGCATGGTATGAATGCCTAAGAGATTTTCTTATCACTAATGGCTTCAAAGTCGGAAAGGCCGATCCTACTCTCTTTACTAAAACAATTGAAAATGATTTGTTTGTATGCCAAATTTATGTTGATGATATCATATTTGGGTCTACTAACAAATCTATTTGTGAAGAGTTTAGTAGGATCATATTTGGGTCTACTAACAAATCAAGTATTTTCTAGGATTTCAAGTCAAGCAACTCCAAGAGGGCACCTTCATTAGCCAAACCAAGTACATTCAAGATATACTCACCAAATTTGGAATGAAGGATGACAAACCCATCAAGACACCCATGGGAACCAATGGGCATCTCGACCTCGACACGGGAGGTAAATCCGTAGATCAAAAGGTATATCGGTCGATGATAGGATCTTTACTCTATTTATGTGCATCTCGACCGGATATTATGCTTTCCGTATGCATGTGTGCAAGGTTCCAAGCCGATCCTAAGGAAGTTCACCTTAGGGTCGTGAAGCGAATCTTGAGGTATTTAGTTCATACACCTAAGTTTGGCCTTTGGTACCCTAAGGGATCCTCTTTTGATTTATTAGGATATTCTGATGCTGATTGGGCATGTTGGGACCATGCTTCGTCGCCGAAGGTCCTGCAGGAAGAAATAGTTTCGGTTGAAGCTGTCTGTACGTAATGCCGAAGTGTGCCGTTCATGAAGCTTCGGAATTAAAAATCGACTTAAAGATAGAATGACCTTTTAGTCCATAAGAGTTTGAGTCGATGTTGTAAACTTTTATGAGGGGTATGATTGTAATTGTTCACAGGCTGTGTCCTGTGCCTATAAATAGTGAACAGTATTCCTTTACTGTTCACGGATTCCTGTAATTGCAATCGCATCACCCGAAAATTATCATTTGTCAAGGCAGAGGTATAAATGTATTTAAATATTATGTTTAAACATTTAAAATTTATATAGCATAATAAATGATGTCATTTATTTCCAATTTAACTATCTTTAATGCTTTATGTCCTGCGTCATTCCGCATTACCTTCGAGAATTAAATTACGAAGGTGATACTTTTGTAATTTTGTTATTATAACCTTCGTCCGAAGTTCATCGAATCCTTGGGGAAATAATGCTTCAGCGGACGAAGGACATCGATATTTAACATTTTATGTTGCCTTGTTCTTAATTCATAGTATTTGAGAGCAAGTCCCCAACATTGGCGCCCACCTCCGGTCAACTCACTTCCACTTTTTTGAGCTGATGGCTTCGTTCAACGATCAAGCTAGAGCTGCTTCGGCCCCAAAGCTGGTACTCCCGATAACAGGTGGTTCATGCTCAGAGCCAGCCAACAAGAAGCAGAAGAAGGAAGCACAGAGAAGGGTACATCATGTTGGGGTGCAAGGACCCTTCATCAAGTCAAGATGGTCTCACATTCCAATTACCTTCTCCCAAGAGGATCTTCAACTCAAGGATTACCCACACAATGATGCTATGGTTATCTCTTGTGTGATCAAAGGATTTCTGGTCCATAATGTTTTGGTTGACACAGGCAGCGCAGCTGATATCATATTTGCTAAAGCTTTCAGACAAATGCAAGAGCCCGAAGACAAGATCCATGATGCTACGCACCCTCTTTGTGGCTTCGGAGGACGGCAAATTGTAGCACTTGGGAAGATTACCATGCCAGTAACATTCGGATTTGTTAACAACACAAGGACTGAGCAAATTGTGTTTGATATTGTTGACATGGAGTATCCTTACAATGCTATCATTGGTCGCGGTACTCTCAATGCCTTCGAAGCAATTCTTCACCCAGCTTACCTCTACATGAAGATACCTTCGGACCAAGGGCCTATTGCTATTCATGGAAGTCAGGAAGCTGCCAGAAGGGCCGAAGGAAATTGGACAGATTCAAAAGCAATCCATAACATAGATGGAGCTGAGGCCTGTGAGCAATACAAGTTCAGAAGGGAAAAAGTTGCTTCAGCTGACCAGCCGAAGCCCATGCTCTTATGTGAGGATATAGTAGATCAGAAGGTGCTATTGGGATCTCAATTGTCTGAAGAGCAGGAAAAAACCTTGATAAGGTTTCTGTTCAACAATAAAGATGTTTTTGCTTGGTCAGCTAATGATCTTTGTGGAGTTAACAGGGATGTTATTGAGCATTCGCTCAATGTCGATCCATCCTTCAGACCCAGAAAGCAGAGGCTTCGGAAGATGTCTGATGACAAGGCCGAAGGTGCTCGGAATGAAGTGAAAAGACTTCTCAGTGCCGGAGTTATTAGAGAGGTAAAATACCCAGAATGGTTGGCTAACACTGTTATGGTGAAGAAGGCCAATGGTAAATGGAGAATGTGTATTGATTTTACTGACCTCAATAAGGCTTGTCCGAAGGACGAGTTTCCATTGCCAAGGATAGATTCCTTAGTCGATGCAGCAGCTTCATCAGAGCTTATGAGTTTGCTAGATTGCTATTCGGGCTATCATCAAATCTGGATGAAGAAGGAGGATGAACCGAAAACCAGCTTCATAACCCCTAGTGGGACATATTGCTACCTTCGGATGCCTGAGGGGCTTAAAAATGCTGGAGGAAGCTTCAGCAGAATGACAGCGAAGGTTCTCCATTCTCAGATAGGCAGGAATGTACTAACTTATGTTGATGACATCATTGTAAAAAGCACGAAGCAAGATAACCACATTGCTAATTTATAGGAGACCTTCGCTAATTTTAGACAGGCTGGTTTAAAGCTGAATCCAGAAAAATGTGTCTTCGGAGTAAAGAAGGGGAAATTTCTTGGTTGCCTAGTTTCAACAAAGGGAATTGAGGCTAATCCAAGCAAAATCGAAGCTATACTTCGAATGGAACCACCAAGTACAAAAAAGGGGCTCAAAGATTGACGGGAAGGCTGGCATCTCTCAACAGATTCATATCCAGATCAGCAGAGAGAAACTTACCATTCTTCGAAGTGCTGAAGTCAGCCGAAGTCTTTCAATGGGGACCAATCCAGCAGAAAGCCTTCAAAGAGTTGAAGCAATATTTGATAGATCTAACAACATTAACTCCACCAACGCCAGGGGCTCCTTTGTTATTATATGTGGCAGCTTCGCACTCAGCGGTAAGTGCAGCACTTGTCCAGGAGAAGCTTGAAGGCCAAGTTAAGAGGCAGGCCCCAATATATTTCGTATCCGAGGTTCTTAGTTTATCGAAGAAAAATTATACAGAATTGGAGAAGGTACTGTATGCTGTTTTGATGGCCTCCAGGAAGCTTCGGCATTATTTTCAAGCTTACAACATAATTGTTCCTTTTTCGCAACCTCTAAAGGATATTGTTGGGGGCCTTCGTCCTCCGAAGGTCCTCAAAAACATGATTTGACAATGTTTTCCAAGTGGATTATGTGAACAGGTACTTTCGGACTCAGAATTATGAACATGAAGTACGGTCAGGACGAAGCCTGGACCGGACGAAGGACGAGCTGATTACCAAGCCCCACGAAGGATGATGCACAGCCGAAGCTGTGCGTAGGGAAGCTTCGTCGCGATAGCAGAAAGGGGAACCGACTTAAAGATGAAAAGACTACGTGGGCCTTGACAGATTTCCATAAGTCATTAACAAATGTAATGGACATGGATGTAATTTTACGTGGGCTGCGTCCCGCGTCTATAAATAGATGAACAGTACTCCCGTACTGTTCACGCTGACTTGGCATTTGCTTTTGCGTCACGCTTGTACTTTTATCTTCTCTCAAGACTGAAGGTATATTTGTAATTTGAAATCATTTCTATTTCTTCATGTTAATAAAATAGAAATGATTCTATGATGTTTATATTATATTTCATGTTTTATATGAATCCTTCGTCATTACTTGTTTTATTTACGAAGGTATGTCTCTTGTGACCTTCGTCCGAAACTCATTATTTCCCGAAGGGAAATAATGTTTCGAAGGACGAAGGACTTTAACACTTAACACTTTTTATGTTGCCTTGTTCTTAACTCTTAGTATTTGAGAACGAGTCCCCAACATTGGCGCCCACCTCCGGTGAACTCACTTCCACTTCGAGCTTTTTTGGACACCTTTGGAAGCTATAGACCTTCGCCATGGCGCCGAAGAAAGCTTCAGCGACTGGGGTTGCAGCACTGCAACCGCTGGACCACAACCAGGAGACCGTCTCTCTTCGGGAGGCCCGAAGCCAGAAGAGAAAGGCTGTCAGCCCGACGCTTCAGGAGGAAGAGCTAGACCAAGAAATCAGGGATATGGAGATGCTACATCAACAGGTGCAGAGGAAGAAGGAGAAGATGGCCCGGCTAGCTGAGTTGCAACGGCAGATAGACGAAGCCTCTGAGGAAGTTCGTCATCTTACTCATGATGAGCAAAACAGAAGGCCTCAGCAGAAAGACCTTCATCAGGAGGGCTTCGTCAACGAAGATGACTGGTATGACAATTTCCATCAGGGAAATTTTGTTTTCGATGATGCTTCTCCTTTGTCCGCTGAGCTGCAGGCTACACCTTGGCCTCCATCCTATAAGCCACCCCAGCTTCCCATGTTCGACGGCCACTCAGACCCGAAGCAGTTCTTGATGAGCTACGAAGCAACAGTGTCTTCGTATGGGGGCAATGCTGCAGTCATGGCGAAGTCTTTCGTTATGGCCGTCAGGAATGTTGCTCAGACCTGGTATTCCTCCCTTCGACCAGGAACGATCACCTCATGGCAGAAGCTGAAGGATATGTTGTTAACCAGCTTTCAAGGATTTCAAACGAAGCCGGTCACTGCTCAAGCCTTGTTCCAGTGCACTCAGGATCATGAGGAATACCTTCAGGCATATGTCAGAAGGTTCTTGCGTTTGAGGGCGCAGGCACCAACGGTGCCCAATGAAATTGTTATCGAAGCCATGATCAAGGGGCTTCGTCCTGGACCTGCAGCCCAATACTTTGCTAGGAAGCCTCCTCAGACTCTGGAGAAGCTGCTCCAAAAGATGGACGAGTACATTCGTGCTGATAATGACTTTCGCCAAAGAAGGGAGGAGGCCTTCAGGTTTTCTGAGATGACCAGGGGCTTCGGAGGAAGATTCTATCCGAGGCATGTCAGGTCCATCCACAACTCCACTCAAAATGATGACAAGGGCAGTCAGCAGAACAGGCCGCAGTGCTCCTCACAGGCTTCGGGGCAACATCAAACTTTCTTTCGGCCACCAGCTCCAAGAGGCAGAGGCGCCAGGGGCTTCGGCGGGAGATTTGGAGATCAACCAAGGAGGACATTTTGCTTATTCTGCGGTGAGAACAAGGGCCATACCACCAGGATGTGCCATGTCACCATCCAGAAACAAAAGGAGCTAGCAGAAGCTGCAGCGCAACAGGGACAGCCGAAGCAGGTCATGCATACTGCTTCGTACCATCAGCCTTACATCCCGGAATATGTGGGCAACCACCCTGCAGTTTCCGTAGCTTCGGCGAGTCAACCTCAAGCTTCATGGCAACAGCCCCCGCCTCTACCTCCGCTGCAACAAGGCCAACAGCCAGAAGGGAGCCAATATGTTCTGCACCAAAGGGACCTCAGAGAGCAATCTGAAGCTCGCACAGTCAATAGTACTGTGCCAGAATCGAAGCACATTTATTGACAGATATCCTACTTTGATAACAGTTTTTTCGTTTAAGTTCTATTTTCTGTGTAATAAAAGAACATTTCAGTTTTCATATAATAGTTTTGTGGTTGGTTATGAGGAAAATCTATCTTCTCCACAAGCTTAAGTTGCTGAAGTTTAAATATTTGCGGTAACAAGGAGGACTTTCGAATTGTTAAAAATCCTTCGAAGCAACAAAAAGTCGTTCTAAGGAACGCAGAGTAAGTTGCCGAAGTTACAAAAAGCCGTTCCAAAGGGAGCGCAGTGTAAGTTTTTTGCTCCAAAGACGTTCCTAAGGGAATGCAGAGCATACAGCGAAAAGTCAACGCTGATACCGCCTAAGTAAAAGGCGAAGAAGCTCCAAAGACGTTCCTAAGGGAATGCAGAGCTTATACCGCCTAAGTAAAAGGCGAAGAAGCTCCAAAGACGTTCCTAAGGGAATGCAGAGCTTACAAATATATTTTGTGAATATCTTCGGAACAAATGTCATTTGCATAACATAACATCATCACATCATCTTGCATAGCATAAGCATCATACATCATGTTGCATATGGCAAAAGAAGGGGACACAGTATCAACCTTCGAAAGGTTGCTTTGAGAAAGAGCAAATTATGTAAAGTCACGAGGGAATACAATGATAATCTTCGGAAAATAGCTTCGGAGGATGTTTTTACGAAGCGTGGATGAGCTTCATCAGAGTAATATCAAAATTGTATAGCTTCGGAGAATGTTTACACGAAGTATGGATGTGATTTATCAGAACAGTTCTAACGGAGAATGTTTTCTTCACGAAGCATGAAAAGAAGGGAAGGTGTTTTTTCGCCGAAGGCTCAAAAATGGTATGTATATAGAATTTCATGCATCGTAAAGAATTGAATGATGAAAAGAGACTTGTATATTACATTCAAATGTACAAAATATTACAAAGATCACACTTCCAATGTTTTTTCTAATAACATTTAGTCTTCTCTTAATACTGCTTCGGCGGCCTCATTTAGAAGTTGATCAACAACTTTATCCATGATAGCTTCGACCATTCGTTTAATCTCCTCATCTCCTTTTGTGTGAGGGTCGGCAGTCGATCCAGCAGGTTCTGAGGGAAGAGAACATTTCTTCATTACTATTACAAATCGCGAACAAAGTTTGAAATAAAAATTACAACATAATAAGAACAACTAATTAATACCTATTTGCCCTTCGGCAGCTTCTGTCACTTTCCTAGCATCATGGATGCCTTTTTCACTCCTTTGAATGATTTCTTGCGCCATTCCTCGGCCGCCGTCGTTCCAGATATCAGTAAAAAATTTGCCACCAACCACGCTTGCTTCGGCCGAGGGGTCTTTGATGTCTTCGGAAGATAAGGCAGCTTCGGACTGAGCTAAAAATTTTACATGCCCGCAACCTTTCTTCTCTAAGACAGAAGCGATTCCCCTGGCGCCCGAAAAAGCGCAGATGTCGCCACGACTGCTCAGGATCTCCTCGAAGGCCTCTGCTTCGTGACTAATCCATTCCAGTGGACCTTCGGGATTGCCTCGAGAGAAATTCTCTTCGCTGGAAAAGGCGCCCACGCTGGCGAAGCTGGTTTTAATTTTATTCACGCATTCCATGGATTTTTCGTAGCATTTTTTCTTAGAAGACCGAAGCTCTCCCACGGTTGCCTCCAAATGATCAGCCCATTGGTCGCTGCATTCCCGTCTTGTTTCTTCAAGTATGCGCTCTTCTTTCGCCCGGGCTAGTTGTTTCTGAAGATCTTTAATCTCGCGTTTGTGAGCTTCGGTCTGAATCTTCGCAGCAGCTTCGTCCTTTTTTACCTTGTCTACTAATGTAAGCAGAATTTTGTCTTTTTCTAGAGCTTCGTTTCTCAGTTTAATAACTTCTGAACGTAGATTGTTGAACGCAATTTCGTAGCTTTCATCTTCAGCGCTCTTTTGTGCTCTTAATGCGTTGCTTAAAATTAAACCCTATACAAAAAAGAATCCATATGAGAATAAAAGAAAGAATTACGTAATAAAAATTTTTATCAAGCGTCTAATTCCCATACCTTTAAGCTATTGTATGCAAGACTGTCTGCGAGATCTTCCTTCGTCATAGCACACAATCCAGCTTCGAGCTTCGGGAAACCCATACTTCTAGCCATCTCCCGGCAGACAGATAATTCTTTGTTATCAGGGAGGCAGTATAGGAAGTCATCTTCATTTGTCCCATTGAATACTATCGCCCCCTTCGGATACTTTAGCTCTCTAGCATAGTAGTTAGCTTCGTAAGTTTCCTCTTCGGATAATTTCTTCCCCGAAGCATGTCGCACGATGTAATCGCGTGCGCTGGAAGGAGCTTCGGGGGCGGCAGTGTCAATTTCTTTAACCAAAGCTGGTTCTGATATTTTCTCGGTCTCCAAAGATTGTTCTTTGGTGGGCTCTGAGGGCCCAGCTTCGGCTTCAGGTTGTTGTTTCGAAGCTTCAGCAACTTCAGCTTCGGTAGACACTTCAGCAACTTCAATAGTCCCTTTTGGAGTTGTGCTTGAAGACTTAATTGTCTCCAAAACATCTAGCACGTTCACCATTCTTTTTCTTCTCGGGGTTACCGACGGCCCCTTTTGATTTTTTGTTGTTTCAACAGTTGCTGAAGGACTTAAGATTTCCGATATTTTCCGCTCTTCAATCTTCGGTTTTTCTGCTTTTTCTGCCAGAAGCGCTTCAGTTTTCTCTTCTATCTTCGGCACTGCAGCTGGTTCTGTAGCTTCAGAGGCCAAAGAGACTTCACCAATAAATTTTGGCACTGTGGCTGGCTCGATGAAGCGCGCTCGGTGGGTGAGCACCTTCATCTTTTTCCTTTGCGGCGCTGGCTCATTAGTGGCACTCGTGGTAGCTTCTGTTGCCGGAGAAGTAATTTTTCTTTTGCGACCCAGTACCGGATAATGATAGTCAGGGTAGACAAACCCGACTGCGTCAAACACCCGGTTGAGCCTTTTCTTTTTTCGGCCTCCGAAGGCTGCTGATAACGCAGTGTTCTCAGCCTTCGAATATGCCCCAAGTAGTTCGTCACTTAATGTTTCAATACTTTTCAGCCAGTCATCATCGGGTTCAACAAACTTATCTCCGTATTTGAATGTGTATTTCAGTCTAACTAGTCCGCCTTCGTCGGACTCTTTGATGGTCTCTTTCGGCATTTCCCACTTTCCTGCAAGTGGCCATACCCTGAAGGCAATGTGCTCTTGGACCAAGTCCCTTGTCCCAATGAAAGAGCAGACCACGCCGAAGGCTCTTTGGCATTCCTCGGCTGCTTCATCCATTTCAACCTTCGGCCTTCGAAGTCCGAAGCGTTGCCAGATGGGGCGCATAATGATACTTTTGACATCTTCTTGCACCGATAAGTCATTCTTTACATAGAACCATTCGGTCATCCAGGCTCCGGGCCACCTCTTCCGAAAGGTTGGCACAGGGCGGCTTGACCCGGAGCGGGCACCGAAGCTGTAACACCCAAAATTGTTGTGATATTGTTCTTTTCCCCAGGGCTTCGTCTCATATAACAACTCATGAATGTTGCAAAAACATTTAGCATTTGCTTCTAAGCCTTGGCTTCTTGCAGCCCAGACAAACATCCCCATTCTTATGACAGCTTCGGGAGTAAGTTGATGAAGGTAGACTTGGAATGTTTTCAGTACCTCAACAACAAAGTTGCTTAGCGGGAATCGAAGCCCAGCCTTGAGAAAGCTTCGGAAAATTACGACTTCATCTTCTTCGGGGGTGGGAGAAGTCTTTTCTCCAGCATCAGCCCTCACAATAGATATATCCCGAAAATACCGCCCCCTCATATTATCAATGTGGCTCTGCTTAATAGTAGTTTTCCCGAAAACCGTGTGACTTGGTCGCCATGGTCGATCTTCGGATTCTTCCCCACCACTTTCAACATCAAAACTGTCGCTGTCATCAGTATCTTCGGACAAACCTTCAAGAATTTCCTTGGTGATTTTCTCTGTGTTGGTTTCCGCCATTGCTATAAGGAACCCCAAGTTCTTCTCTTCCTTGAGGCTCAGCTTCGTCTCGGCAGCAATCTTCTTACCTTCAGACATTTTCGGGAGCGCTAAAAAAAATGTTTTCAAGGCCGAAGCTTTAAAAACAAAAAGATCAGCAAATCGAAGTGCACAAGAGCTAAAAATGAAGTGGGCCGAAGCAGATGGCAAGAGCGTGTACCAAATAAGTTTGCGGTATGATCTTATTTATACGCCCAGGGCGTTCAAAATTGAAAGACCCCACTTGTCAGTGAATGATGCTATTCTAGCAAAGGGAAGGTGTTTTTTCGGACCTTCGGCTCAAGGCCTTCGTCCATATCGCAATCTGAATTTATCATTAACAAATTAATATTGCGAGGGGCTACTGTTGGGGGCCTTCGTCCTTCGAAGGTCCTCAAAAACATGATTTGACAATGTTTTCCAAGTGGATTATGTGAACAGGTACTTTCGGACTCAGAATTATGAACATGAAGTACGGTCAGGACGAAGCCTGGACCGGACGAAGGACGAGCTGATTACCAAGCCCCACGAAGGATGATGCACAGCCGAAGCTGTGCGTAGGGAAGCTTCGTCGCGATAGCAGAAAGGGGAACCGACTTAAAGATGAAAAGACTACGTGGGCCTTGACAGATTTCCATAAGTCATTAACAAATGTAATGGACATGGATGTAATTTTACGTGGGCTGCGTCCCGCGTCTATAAATAGATGAACAGTACTCCCGTACTGTTCACGCTGACTTGGCATTTGCTTTTGCGTCACGCTTGTACTTTTATCTTCTCTCAAGACTGAAGGTATATTTGTAATTTGAAATCATTTCTATTTCTTCATGTTAATAAAATAGAAATGATTCTATGATGTTTATATTATATTTCATGTTTTATATGAATCCTTCGTCATTACTTGTTTTATTTACGAAGGTATGTCTCTTGTGACCTTCGTCCGAAACTCATTATTTCCCGAAGGGAAATAATGTTTCGAAGGACGAAGGACTTTAACACTTAACACTTTTTATGTTGCCTTGTTCTTAACTCTTAGTATTTGAGAACGAGTCCCCAACAGATATTATGAGAAACCGAGAAGCTACTGGAAGGATTGGAAAATGGGCTGCAGAGCTCAATGAATTTTGTATTGATTATGTTCATAGATCCTCGATTCAGTCCCAGGCGTTAGCAGACTTCATTGCTGATTGGACGCCAGGGGCTCAGGAGGAAGAAACAAATAAAGATGCCGAAGCATGGACAATGTTTTGCAATGGGTCTTGGGGAACCTTCGGAGCAGGAGCGGCTGCTGTGTTGGTTTCACCTTCCAAAGTTAAAACTTGTTATGCGGCAAGACTTGATTTTAGTTGCACAAATAATATCGCTGAATATGAAGCTCTGCTCTTGGGTCTTCGGAAGTTAAAGGCAATGGGAATCAGAAGGGCCATTCTCAAAACTGATTCTCAAGTTATTTCTGGTCATGTTGACAAGAGCTATAAAGTAAGAGACCCGAAGCTTGAAAAGTATCTAGATACAGTCCGAAGGATTGAAGCTTCCTTCGAAGGTTTCTCTGTCAAAAATATTCCTCGTGGAGAAAATGAATACGCTGATCTATTGGCCAAGTCAGCAGCCCAGGGGCTGCCTATACCTTCGAAAGTATTTTTCGAAACAATAAAAGCACCTTCGGTCGAGCTTCTTGAAAGAGCAATCCTTAATATATCCCCTGTTTATAGCAAGGATTGGAGAACTGAGATCGTCTCTTTCCTTCAGGGTAATTTTCTTTCAGACGATGAAGCTTATAACAGGAGAATAGAAGCAAGAGCTCGACCATATGTCATAATAGAAGGGGAGTTATACAAGCATGGGGTCTGTTCCCCATTGCTCAAGTGTTTATCCAGATCCGAAGGTATAGAATTAATGAAAGAAATATATGCAGGCCTGTGTGGATCTCACATTGGATCTAGGCCCTTGCTCGGGAAAGTTTTTCGCCAAGGATTTTATTGGCCAAAGGCAGCTTCGGATGCAGCGGATATAGTCCAAAAGTGCGAAGGTTGTCAGAAATGTGCAAGAGATCAAAAACAACCTTCGTCTTTAACTCAATTAATACAACCCACTTGGCCGTTGCAAAGGTGGGGCCTTGATTTGCTAGGCCCATTACCACCAGCACAGGGGAACTTAAGATATGTGGTAGTGGCAGTGGAGTATTTTTCCAAATGGATTGAGGCAAAGCCCTTAGCCACAATAACTTCATTTACTATTCAAAAGTTTTTCTGGCAGAACATTGTTTGTCGCTTCGGAGTACCGAAGGCCATTACTGTGGACAATGGGACACAGTTTGATTCTGAAGCCTTCAGAGAATTTTGTGATCAAATTGGCACGAAGATCCATTTTGCATCAGTTCGACACCCAGAGTCAAATGGACTTGTCGAAAGAGCTAATGGGATCATAATGACAGGAATAATGAAGTCAATCTTCAATCAGCCCAGGGGAAAATGGCCTGACGAGCTAATCAAAGTGGTATGGAGCCATAATACAACCATGTCAAGGTCAACAGGTTTTACGCCCTTTAAACTATTGTTCGGTGACGAAGCAATAACCCCAGAAGAGGCCAAAGCAGGATCAATAAGGATAGTAGCTTCGACAGAAGACAAAGACGAAGCTGATTGCTCTGTAGAAAAAGATGCTATTGAAGGGATCAGACTTCAAGCTGTGGAAAACATCAATAAATATCAAGCTGAAACAATAAAATGGCGTGACAGGAAAGTCAAGCTGAAGAACATTGAACCAGGACACTTGGTACTTCGAAGAGTAGCCAACCCTGAGACAGCAGGCAAATTACAGCTGAAGTGGGAAGGCTCCTTTTTGGTAGTATCTTCGTCAAGACCCGGTTCCTACAGATTGAAGGATATGGACGGCAACGACATTCCTAGATCATGGAATGCGGATGAGCTTCGACGATATTATGTTTAGCTTGATGTAATTTTTTATATTCTTTTTCGTGGCACCCTTTTCCTTTCCAAAGGGGGAGAAAAGTTTTCAATGGGGCCACAACATGTAATTTTCCTTATTTCAATTTTATGAGAGTGATATCCCCCAAAAAATGTAAATGTAAATGCAAAAGGAAAAAGAAAAGGAAACAGGGAGAAGCTCAAAAGTCGTTCCTAAGGGAATGCAGGGCTTACAGCGAAAAATAAGCGTTGATTCCGCTGAAAGTAAAAGGCGAAGAAGCTCCTAAGGGAGGCTTACAGCGAAAAATAAGCGTTGATTCCGCTGAAAGTAAAAGGCGAAGAAGCTCCTAAGGGAGGCTTACAGCGAAAAATAAGCGCTGATTCCGCTGAAAGTAAAAGGCGAAGAAACTCCTAAGGGAGGCTTACAGCGAAAAGTCAACGCTGAAGGACTATGATTATGTATTTTGATATTCATTTGCACAATGCATCTCATCATGTCATTTGCATTCATAAACATGCATTTAGACATATATAGAATCATCATTATACCGCACAAAAACACAGATGCTTCGGTGATGAGGAAAAACTCGAAGGAAAATTTTTATGCTTCGTTGTGTACGAAAAGAAGGGAAGGTGTTTTTCGCCTTTGGCTCAAAAGAGAAGTTTCATCCACAACAAAGCAGATTGTATGCAGATAGCAGAAACAAAATATATTACAAGGTATGTACAAATTTACATAAGTTGTTCCATAACTATATTACAAAAGTTTCTCCAGAATTTTTGCAGGAAAGTATATTGTAAACAACTATCAAGCTTTAGGCTAGGCTTCGTCAAACTTTAACTTCGTCATTCTCCAGCTTCGTCATCCTGCGTATATCAAACAGTAGAATAAGAAAGATGCAAATTTCAAGGAGAAGGTAAAAGTAACAAATATAAGTTTCTTACCGGCTTAAGATGACTTCGAGCTTCGTCACCCTCTATTTTTTGCCCGCCACCTACCCAGATCTGGGTCATGAATCTATTTCCAATGCTTCGGGCTAGGCTTGGGATATCTATCAGATCTGATCCTGACAAGCTGAAGTTTGGTCTGTTCACAATATTTCCATGCGTGCAGCCAGCCTTCAGAAAAGCGGTGGTTGTGCCCCGAGAAGCTACCAGGGCGCAGAAGTCGGCATGCCCACCAATAACTTCGTCAAGGGCATCAACCTCGCCTTCAATATATTCTAACGTGCTGGGCAGATTATCAGCTGAAGGTGTAAATTTTGCAGAGCTGGCTCCGACAGAATGAAACACATCCTTCAGCCGTTGCACGCATCGGCTGCCGAAGCTTAGGCATTTCTCTTGAAGTTCTTTAAAGGATTTCTGCAAATTTGAATTTTTATCCACCTCAGTTTTCAGGCTTGCTTCGAGATATTTCTTTTCTTGCTCAAATTTTTCTGACTGTTGGAGCAATTCATTCTTTAAGCTGTTATTCTCAGTTTGAACTTCAGCCAAAGAACCCTCCATAGTCTGAATAACAAAATCTTTCTTTTCTAATGCACCTTCGTGCTCTTTGACCATCATTTCAAGATCTTGGATGGTGAAATCCTTCTTTTTCAAATCAGCTTCGTAATTTTCAACTTTTTCAGCCAAATTTTGGATGACGGCTTTGTTCTTCTCTTCTTCGAGATCTTGTTGCATTTTTAGAACCTTACTTAACAGTATGCTCTGTCGAAACGATCTTCGTTAGAAAATGACCTAAAAGATAATAATAATAATAAAATAACAAAAATATTTGTTACCTTGAAGTTAGCATAAAGCAAACTTCCGGCGATATGGTGCCGTTGGTAACGGCAGAGGTCCGCTTCCAGCTTCGGCAAGCCAATGTTTTTGCAGAGAGTTCTAACAATTTTAGCTTCGCTGCGGTTTCGAAGGCACCTCAGTTTTCCTTCGTTAACCCCACCAAACAGTGTAGCCCCTGGCTTATATCCGCAGGCTATGGCACATCTTTTAAGCTCTGCTTTTTCAGCGTCTGTCAGCTCTTGCCCAAGTAAATCTTGAAATTCGAAATCTTCCCCCTGTCTTCAGCTTGTTTTTTCCCCTTTTCAGTGCCTGTGCTCGCCGCGGCCACAGCAGATTCTTCCTTAGTCATTTTTAAGAGTATGTTATAAATAACTTCAAGTGTCTCGTCCAGGTTCAGATCTTCTGTGGTCCCAGTTTCAACCCCGGCAGCTTCGACTGCGCCAGTTTCAGCTCCGAAGGTTTCCGCTCTGGTGGTTTCGGCTGCGGCGCCTTTAGCTTCGGCAGTTTCGACAGTCTGGTCAATAGCAATTCTTGATGCCGGTGTCGGTAACGGTGTCCCATGAATTACATCTGCTATTTGAATAATCCTTCGTTTTTTCGGCAGTGCAGGACCTTCTTCTGCCGAAGCTGCCTTGCCCTTCTGAAAAAACTTCGTCAGTTCCAACGCCAGCGGACTTAGCTTGACAGGCAAGGGTTCAGTCATTACCTTCATAATCTCTTCTACTTCAATAGCAGAAGGCGTTGCAGGAGTATCTTCTTCTTGAACCAACGTTCTTGGTTCTGGAGATGCAGTTTTCCTCTTTCCTGCATTGGCCACCTTCGGCTCAGGATTCAACTCTTTAGGGCTAAGTTTTTCAGAATTTCCCCTTTTCTTTTTGGTTACCTTGGCGACTTCTTCGTCAGCAGCGCTGGAAATTCTTTTTCGCTTTGGGCCTCCAGCATCTCCGCCCAGGCGATCATAATCAGCATATTCAAAACCTGTGGCATCAAGCACCCTGTTCAGCCTTCGCTTCGGCCGAGTGCCGAAGGCTGCTGTCATCAGCTGGTCCTCTTTTTTGGAGTAATTTCCAAGGATTTCATTACTCATTACTTCAATTGTATCGAGCCATTCTTGATAGGGTGCTTTAAAATATTTCTTAAACTTATAATAATAGGGTAGTCGGACAAGCTCCCCTTCTTTCTTTTCTCCTTTAAGCTTCGGCATAGTCCACTCCTTCATAGTCGGAAATACTCTAAAGGCCAGAAATTCCTGCACTAAATCTCTAGTGCCAACGTGTTTTGCAATAATTTTGAATTCAGCCAGTGCGGCCCAAGTTGGACCTTCAGTTGTTATTCTGCAGCGGGGTCTTGTTTCTCCGAAGATCAGTTCAAGAGGGCTCTGTACTAGCTTCTCTCTGTCTTCGTTAACTTTGACATAAAACCATTCTTACTTCCAGCCTGCCGGCCATTTGCTTCGGTAGCTAATCACAGGAAATTTTGTGGTCTTCCGATAGGCAAAATTGTAACAACCAAAATTTTCGTGCAACTCATCCTTTCTGGCCTTAGTCTGGTAATGCAGCTCATGTACTCGACAGAAGCCGTCGGCAAGCGGCTCCACCGCCTGGCTTCGGAGAGCCCATATATAAACGCCAAGCCTGACAATGGCGTTAGGAGTCAGTTGGTGAAAATAGATCCCAAACTTTTGCAGCACATCAGAAATCATTCTATTCAAAGGAAATCTCAACCCAGCCTTTAAAAAACTCTTAAAAATAACTATTTCATCCTTTTCTGGCTTCGGGGTAGTCTCCTCTCCCCCGAAGCGAAGTAGCTTCTTCTCATTTTCTCTGAAATAGCCTGACTTCACCATTTTGGAGAAATCAGCCTTGGAGATAGTCGACTTCCCGAAGTCCAAATGGCTAGGCTTGCTCGGTACTGCGATATGGTAATCATCGTCAGAATCAGCTTCCTCAATATCTCCTCGTTCTGTTTCGGCAGCAGCTTGTTCTGTTTCGGCAGCAGCCTGTTCTGTTTCGGCGGTAGGGATTCTTTCCGAAGTCACCAATCCGGATCGCTGCATTGCTTCGGAGATAGGAACAGTCTCTGCACCTTTGACTTCGTCTCCCTCACGCTCAACTCTAGCAGTAGAGCGCAATCTGGCCATTCAAGAATTTCTTGAAAGATTTCTCGGGAACTAAATAACCTCTTCTCCCGAAGCTTTTCTTCTGACGAAGTAGACACCAAATTGGAGCTTCGTCTGAATCCGAGAGTCGAGCTTCGGCTATGGTTAAAATTTTTGGCAGCAAAACAGTGCAACAGCAATGAATGCTGTGGTAACTTCACACCTACCTGACTGTTTATATAGTGCTGCAGGTAAGAAGGTGAATCGTCAGGATTTTTACACCAGGCAAACAGTTGCTCGCACCCGCTGCCCGGTGGGCCGCAAAGACCAAAATAGTGAACCTGCATGGTGGGACCGCTACGCGCTCGGAAACTGTATTGTTTCTCGACAACGAGCTCCGGGAAGGTGTTTTTCGGACCTTCGGCTTCCTGAAGCCTAGGAGACTTTTTTCACGGATCAAGCTCGTTACAAAAAACGATCTAGCACCGCGAAGGGGCTACTGTTGGGACCATGCTTCGTCGCTGAAGGTCCTGCAGGAAGAAACAGTTTCGGTTGAAGCTGTCTGTACGTAATGCCGAAGGGTGCCGTTCATGAAGCTTCGGAATTAAAAACCGACTTAAAGATAGAATGACCTTTTAGTCCATAAGAGTTTGAGTCGATGTTGTAAACTTTTATGAGGGGTATGATTGTAATTGTTCACAGGCTGTGTCCTGTGCCTATAAATAGTGAATAGTATTCCTTTACTGTTCACGGATTCCTGTAATTGCAATCGCATCACCCGGAAATTATCATTTGTCAAGGCAGAGGTATAAATGTATTTAAATATTATGTTTAAACATTTAAAATTTATATAGCATAATAAATGATGTCATTTATTTCCAATTTAACTATCTTTAATGCTTTATGTCCTGCGTCATTCCGCATTACCTTCGAGAATTAAATTACGAAGGTGATACTTTTGTAATTTTGTTATTATAACCTTCGTCCGAAGTTCATCGAATCCTTGGGGAAATAATGCTTCAGCGGACGAAGGACATCGATATTTAACATTTTATGTTGCCTTGTTCTTAATTCATAGTATTTGAGAGCAAGTCCCCAACAGGGCAGGGTGTAAAATTGATAGGAAGAGCACATCAGGGACTTGTCAGTTTCTGGGGAGATCCCTGGTGTCTTGGGCTTCAAGAAACAAAACTCAGTAGCTCTTTCTACTGTCGAAGCTGAGTATATTGCCGTAGGCCATTGTTGCGCGTAATTACTTTGGATGAGGCAAACCCTTAGGGACTATGACTACAAATTTAGCAAAGTCCCTCTCCTATGTGATAATGAGAGTGCAATCCGCATGGCGGATAATCCCGTTGAACACAGCCGCACTAAGCACATAGCCATTCGTTATCACTTTTTGAGAGATCACCAACAAAGGGAGATGTCGAGATAGCCTATATAAACACCAAAGATCAATTGGCCGATATCTTTACCAAGCCACTAGATGAGAAAACCTTTACCAAACTTAGGAATGAGCTAAACATACTTGATTCTCGGAATTTTGATTGATACTTTGCACACATAGCTCATTTATATACCTTTGATCATATCTCTTTTATGTCTATAACTAATGTGTTTTCAAGTGTATTCTCATGCTTAGTCATAGAATTGAAAGGGAAATGGAGTATTCGGCAAAGAAGGTGCTTCCACTCAACTCCATTGGTATTTGCCGGTACTCCGCATCGTTCTCCACTTTGGTATAATCTTCACTCATATCTATTTGTTTGCCAATAGAGGGAACGTTAAAGGGCTTATATTTCACTCACAAGTATCCGTTTTTGGCGATTCATGCCAAAGAGGGAGAAAGTATGAGCCCAAAGCAAAAGGACCGCACCACCACCGAATTTTAAAAATAAAGTTTTCAAATTGATATCTTATTGTGTTCAAAAGGGGGAGAAAGTTCTAGTATCTTCAAAAATTTGTAAAACCCTCTTGAACACTAAGAGGAGAATTTCTTTGAGGGGGAGTTTTGTTTTAGTCAAAGGAAAAGCATTTGAAACAGGGGGAGAAAATTTCAAATCTTGAAAATGCTTCTTTCAATCTTATTCATATACCTTTGACTATTTGCAAAAGGTTTTTGAAAAGAATTTTACAAAGAACTTGCAAAAACAAAACTCGTGGTGCAAGCGTGGTCCAAAATTTTAAATCAGGAGAAAACCATCCAAGCATATCTAGTAGAAATAATTATTGGTTTCATTCCAAGTAACCTTTGCAATTACCTTATGCAAACTAGTTCAATTCTGCACTTTTATATTTGCTTTGGTTTGTGTTGGCATCAATCACCAAAAAGGGGGAGATTGAAAGGGAAATATGGTAAAACCTTTTCCTAAATGAATTTTGGTGGTTGAATTGCCTAACACAAACAATTGGACTAACTAGTTTGCTCTAAATTATGAGTTCTACAGGTGCCAAAGGTTCAACACAAACCAATATAAAGTCCAAGAAAGGGTTCAAAAAGAAAGGAGCAAAAGCAACCGAAGGCTGCCCTGGTCTGGCGCACCGGACTGTCCGGTGTGCCACCGGACTGTGTCCGGTGCACCAGGGAGGAATGACTCTGAACTGCTCAGCTTCAGGAATTCGGGGAGCCACTCCGCTATAATTCACCGGACTGTCCGGTGTAACACTGGATTGTCCGGTGTGCCAGCGGAGCAACGACTACTTCGCGCCAACGGTCGTCTGCAAAGGAACAGTGAAAGTTAACAGTGCACGCCTGCGCGCGCAGAAGTCAGAGCAGGCGTCCGAAGGCTCACCGGACAGTGAACAGTGTCTGTCCGATGCACCACCGGACTGTCCGGTGGCCCCACTTGTCAGAGCTCCAACGGTCGAACCCTAACGGTTGGGTGACGTGGCTGGCGCACCGGACTGTCCGGTGGCACACCGGACTGTCCGATGACCCATACGACAGCAGCCCCTCCCAACGGCCACTTTGGTGGTTGGGGCTATAAATACCCCCAACCACCACACTTCAAGGCATCCAAGTTTTCAGCCATTGCATTCAATACAAGAGCTCTAGACTTCACTCCAAGACACAAACAAAGAGATCAAATCCTCTCCCAAGTCCAAAGATCATTCCAATCAAATAGTGACTAGTGAGAGAGTGATATTTGTGTTCTTTTGAGTTCTTGCGCTTGGATTGCTTTCTTCCTTCCTCATTTCTTGTTCTCAAGTGTTTTGTAACCAAGGCAAGAGACACCAAGTGTGTGGTGGTCCTTGCGGGGTCTAAGTGACCCATGAGATAAGGAGAAAGCTCACTCGGTCTAAGTGACCGTTTGAGAGAGGGAAAGGGTTGAAAGAGACCCGGTCTTTGTGACCACCTCAACGGGGAGTAGGTTTGCAAGAACCAAACCTCGGTAAAACAAATCACCGCGTCTCACTCTTCATTTGGTTGTGATTTGTTTTTGCCCTCTCTTTCGGACTCGATTACGTTTCTAACGCTAACCCCGGCTTGTAGTCGTGCTTAAGTTTATAATTTTCAGATTCCGCCTATTCACCCCCCCCCCTCTAGGCGACTTTCAATCGCATATTTCCTTCTTTGTGGCAGTCATCCATTTTGGGTGCGCACTGAATCTAGCATATTACGTTCTGCTCTTAATGCCTCCCAGTTACAATGAGGCACCATGACCTTCTCTGACTCCAGAAGCAATGGATTTTGTCAAGCGATTGTTGTGCAAGGATCCGCGTAGAAGGATGACTATAGCTCAGGCTTTAAAGTATGTTTTCGTTCATTTTATCCTGATGGTTTCTATTGAATATTGAATTGTTGTGAGTATTCATGTTTTTTCCTAGGTCATCCGTGGATCCGAAATTATAATGACAATAAGCTGTCGTTAGACATCCTTATATTCCGACTTATTAAAGCTTATATTTGTTCCCCATCTTTACAGAAATCTGCTCTGAGGGTCAGTACTTCAGTTTTTTGTTTTGATCTCTTTTCCTTCTATTCATAGTTGTAGTGCTGCTGCTTCAATTTCCCAATTGGTACTTAGATCCATCAGACCTCAGGTTTGTTCTGAGAAAGGATTTTAAGGGTTGTAATTTATAGTCACTCTTTTATTGTTTGAAAGTTGTTATGTTACATACTGTGCTTAAATAGGTAGAATGGAGCAGCTGCTAATGACTTTTTTGTGTTCATAATATTTTTAGGATCATATTTTTATTTAGCAACAGAGACTAAGTTGGTTGTGTAGACATCAAGAGGCGCAAGGTCCCTGATTCCCACTGCTCTGGTTCTGGAGTAAATCGATTAGTTTCCTGCTTTTTCTGTTTCAGCATTGCAGTATCATTGAAGGAACCTTTTCATGTCCTCTCATATTTGCCTGTACCATAACCATCCATACATGCTCTGCTGCATAGCATGATGAAAATCATTCAAGGGTATCTCTCATGCATTCTCCATCACTTAAAGGTGCCTTTACCTTTGGATTTGTGTCTACTGTTTATTCCTACTCAAGTCTATTATGATAAATGGTGATTAGTGCCGCTATATGCATAACTTCAGTTTGTTTCCAAATTCACTTTCTAATGTTCACCAATTTTCTTCATGTGAACCTTTTGCAGACTAGATCATGCTCACTTCAAGGTTCAGTGAAGTTGAGGAACCTATTTCGATACTGTCAAACCTAGGATAATGTGAAACATGTTTTATTTATCTTTAAGTTTCTGGGATTTAGTTCACCTTTGCCAATATTATTTTTAAATTCTTTTTTCCTTTTTTTTGCTGATGCACCTGAAAGATGAAAATTTGACAGCCATAGATATTCCTATATGTGATTTTAAGAATCACAGGCGATGCTCTAAAATTTTTAGGAAAGTAGTGTAATAAACTATTGGTGTGAAGAGAACATCTAATTTGCGTAACCTTGGTTACAATGTTTTTATAGGTATCGAAACTATATAAAACTTGGTGGCATGCCATGAATGTTATTTATTGTAACCAGACTTAATTTCTATTATGAAAGCTTTCGCTTTATTTTTTTGGAATGCTATTGAGGTTTTCTGTTCTTACCGTCTCCTACTCTAGACATAGGTGCCAACTAAATTTATTAGTATGCGTGTACATTTGAAGCCTTTGCTGAAAAGTCATTTTTACCAAATCTGCTACCGCTAGAAATTTTATTCTCTCAAATTTGTTTTGATTGTAAACTACGGTAACTCTACAAGTAGGTGAGATGATCATGCCAGGTTGTGTGCTAAGTATTTTTCCTAAGATAAAATATAAAAAATAATAATACTTTTATGTGTATACTATTATGGTTGTCGTAGGTGAGATGATCATGCCATCTTCAGTCACAAAACACTAATTGACTGTCAAGATCTTGATGACAGAAGATGTACTAATACGATGCAAAGTGACGACTAAATCCCCTGACTTGCAGATCTTGAGCTTCTTCGCATGGTCTATGGCAAAGCTAATGGCTTCCTCAGTATCAAGTGGCTTCGCTTTAGCGCACTAAGCATTGGGATCATGCCCTTCAATATCACGTTGTGTCTAGCAGGACGCTCATTGCTGCAAGTCTAGTTAAAATTATCACCCGTCTTTATTTCTGGGAACACAACAGTTATCACTGGATTGTTGGGGTGTACTTTGCCATGAGCTTTGCGGTTGCGCAGAGCCGGTCATTGTCTTCTCCACTACTGCACGGTGTCCGACTCCAAGATCTTCCGACCTGTCTGAAACCCAGTGCCAACAAGGTATGCCCTTTTTTGATGGGAAATTGGGACTCACGTGCAAAAGCTTCTTTTAAAATCTTTATATCAATAACAAGTCGTTCATCTAGATGCTAAAATCGCCGTCTGTGATTGTACACATGCATATTTTCCAAATTCTCGAAGAGAAGGGAGTACAAAGCTATCTTGTTTGTTAAAGAGTGATCCCAGTTCATCTGTTGCCAAGTTGACACTAAGCACATCTACAGTACTAGAGTACCGTTCCCATCTAGACTGGGCACATCTACAGTGCTAGAGTAGTGTTGACATCTACTATCTTTGTCAAATAAATTTGGTGTACTGATATTATTGCAGTAAGTTGCAGTCTGAGGTTCTCAAGGATGTCATCTCCCAGATTGTTGGGGTCACTAAGGAGAAGAATAAGAAGCTCACCGAGACTGTTAAACTTTAGATTGGTCTGAAGAATTATGATCCAAAGAAGGACAAGCGTTTCAGTGGCTTTGTTAAGTTGCCCCATATCCCTCAAACAAAGGTGAATGTGTGCATGCTTGGTGATGCCCATCGCGTTGAGGAGGTAAGCAAGGAGTTGATGTGCTTCAAAATGCATTAACCATGAGGATCTGATACTATTATTTTTCAAAATTGTACTATGGTCTATAGTTTTTTCTATTTTCTTTAGATAGTGATGATGTGACAATAGCTTAAAAAACAATGTTCGTGGTTTGATCTTAGTGTTACTATTTAATAATTGGAAAACTATATCTATCTAGCGAGGGCAAATTAAATTGTTAGCTGAACATATTTTTATTCCTCTCAACTCAGCGACTCAATATTAGGCTGTGGGCCAATTAAATTATTGATTCTGAGCTTCTTTTTTTGCCTGTTTTATTTTAGGGTTGTGATTCCATTGCAATGGCATCCGTAACTGATAAGAAAGCTAAGATGGAGAGTTTAATATCTTTTACGACCTTTGTGGAGCGTGGCATTTAGGAGGCACGTGATGATGCATGCAACATTTGCCTTGAGGTTTTCCGTGAGAGTGACCCTTCTGCAGTGAGTATCCATTTTATTAGTTAAGCTATTTTGCATATAAATTTTATTTCTGTAACCAATTACTTAGAGCTTGAAGTGTTTTTTCTTATACAGGTTTGATGTATCCTTCTCAGTGACAAAGTACCTTTTAAAATGCATTGCCCTTTACACTCTCAGGGCTTATTATGTATAGCGAGTCATATTTTGATAGGCTTTTGGTACATGCTTATTTAGTTAAAAACCTGTAGTGACACCTGTTTGATTTTTTTTACAATATGTACAAGATTGGTAGATCCTCTTTATTTTTTGTTCTTCTTTATGAGTTGATTGTCACAACATCAATTTTAAATTAGTGTCATATGTTACCTGCATTCTATTTTGGTTTGCCATCATTATGCTTCATGCCATTACAAGAAAAAATAATTACATTCTATTTAAGCTACAACTTTTAAAACTCCTGTGTACCAGATAGCTGTCGTCGTCCAGGTGTCCATGTGCTGCTCCCGTCTCATGCTCCCTCACCGTCGGGCACTGGTCCGCCACCGTGACCCACAATGCACAGACCTCTCGCCGAGGCACCTCCTTCGGATTTTGGATATGTTGCCCGAAGGCCCCCTGGATAAGGGTTCCTCTACCGCTCGAAGTCCAGGCCTCGATCATCAAGAGAGCTTCGTTTTATATGGCCTATACTATGTATTATGAGAAGCACAAGCAGTTCATTGACGCATCTAGGAAACCACAAGTAAGCCTTTTACTCTTGGTTTATTTTCTTTACATTATCTCCTTTGACTATAAATGTTATTTATTGTGTGAACTCGGGCGATGAGTTGTTTCCGTCGCCAATGCAGCAACATTCTTGTTGGACGACATCATGGTGGTGCCTAGGCTCCGTTTTTCTGGTTCCGCCACTGGAGGGGGACACCCTTTTGGTCCTCTCCATCAGAATAGTAAGGATCCAGTGCTTACTGGATTCCAATGCAGACATGCTAGGTTGTAGCTCAGTCTAGGCGAGCGCTTAGTTGCGTTTTTAACACCATTATCATCCTAAGGCCAACTGTTGACTTGTTTGGGGCATGATGCGATTCGGTGATCAACCTAGGCGTGTGATTAGTTGTGTTTCTTTAACACTGTTATCTAGCAAACTCGAAAGCACTGCAACAATAACACAACCCCATGATACATGATAACAAAGATTCATTATGCATAAATCATAATAGCATTAAACTCCCATGTAAACAATTTCCTATGATGAATCTGCGACTGGCTCTAGAGCTGTCAGTGCTCCCTCCTGCCCTGTTTGATGATAGCAGACATATTTGAAGCAAGCTACGACCTAATTCAGCACAAGCAAATGCATACCTGAATAAAAACAATTAATTTATTTTCACAATTTTATCCAGGTAAGGTGTCAAAATTTCCGTTGTATATCAGCATGTGCAAATGTAATCAGAAAAATGAACCAGTGTTCTCTACGTGCAGAGATGTGACCCTAATAGAGAACAACTCATTAAATAATAATCTTCTTTCCTTCTACATTACTCTGGAGAGAAGAAAATAACTATAGATTACATGCTAGATTTTTCGTTTCTAGAAATAGGGCCAAAGGTATAGATAGAAAAGTATAATTAGATAGAATTTCTATACCTGCATCGATACAGTTTGTCTTATCTCCTTAGATATGTGACTATGCAAACAACTAATTTGCTCTAATAAAATACATTCAGTGATTTAGGCAGCTCAAATATGGCTTAGAATATATCTTGATAAATGTGAGGAATAGCTGAGATGTTGACTTGTGTTACTTAGGCGGCTCAACTACGGCTTACAATATATCTCATGGTAGTGGTAGATCAGGTTTTGCAGGCAACATCTCCAATTTATATCAACTAATGAAACTCAAGTTTTGTTTGTTCATGCTTTGACAACAAAATTTAGGATCATGATGGCTCGCACATCTAATGGTTGTTGATCAACTTCATCCACTAATTCTGGCCATCTCTTTTAAAGTTCCATCTTTCTTGGTTGAGTTTATTACTCCAATTATCAAGGTAGATAATAGTTGGATGTTATATTTTTACATATTTTAATGTATTTTCAACTTCTATACCATTTTGCACCAAAGGGATTTTCCCCTGCTAGACGTGTAATTTTTGCAAATGATCTGTTTGGCTACCATGATGAATTCACTTGTCCAGGCAACCAGAGGTCAATCTATGAAATCATTTTACATTTTGCTAGAGTATGAAGAAGAACGAAGAAAGAATTTAGGAGCAAGTGCAAGTTTGTGGACTATAAAGTACTATAAGGTCTGCATGTGTTTGCTTTCCTGATTTTCCTTTGCTCGGTCTTGTCAATTATATGGGAATTCATTGAGGATGCATGCATTCTTATGTTGCTATGTTAAATCGTTTAAATAAGTCATTCTTGGTACAGGGGTTGGAGACAAGCACAACCAAAGAAGGGTGGAAGTAATTTGAAGATATTACCGATCACAAAAAGGATTTTGTCTAGGTAGATGACCAAGATGACAGTCATACTGAGTTAGCATTTAGCAAGAAACGAATTGCTGATAGGAAACAGTGGCTTACAAATTTCTAGGTTAGCTCTCACTTTCTCCGTCCCAAATTATAAGGCATTTTGTCATTTATGAATTCATGATGTTTACTATGTATCTAGGCATAACATATATACATGGCAAAAGCAATGAATCTAGGAAAACTAAAATATCTTATAATTTAGAACGGAGGGAGTACATCTTTTCCCAATTTGTCATGGTTTGTTTATGCTGGATAAACACTAAATGTGCAAATTGATATTCAGCATGGAACATACATGGACCAACGTGAGAAGCAAGTCAAGTATAGTGATCTTATCAACAAAGAGTTGATGCTCTTCTCAATGGCAGTCCGGCATCGAGCAATACCTTGAATGCTTGATGGCCTTAAACCAGGCTAGAGGAAGATTCTGTTTTGTTCATTCAAAAGGAATTTTTTTAAGGAAGCTAAGGTGTGTCTTTTTTACCTATCTTTACATTACAGATTATACGGGGTCTATTTATTTATTTTTTCTGCTGATTTTTTGACAACAGGTGGCTCACTTCTCTTGTTATGTGTTAGAACACTCAGCATACCACTAGGTGCAATAATAGTGCAAACTTATGAGATGCTTGTTATGATCATTGTTAACATGGATCTGTTCTCATAGCCAGCTGCTATTATTTCTTTAGATCTGTAGGGGTCAGATCTTCGAACAATGTAATGTGTAGTTCATTTTCTTTGCGCAAGGCTAATGTGTAATTTTGATTTGTTAGTCAACTTTTTCTTCAGCTGCTCTATTACAGGCAAATCGCTATTGTTGTTGCAAAATACCAAGAGTTTTAAAAGAACATTATGTAAGCACTTGGTAAGGGTTGGCATTGGACTTTAACTTCACGAAACAGTACACATTGAAAGTACAAAAAATGGGCTGGTTATCCTTTTTATGTGAACTTATATGTATATAAACATAATTAGCCATTCAATAATCAATGCAGAATTATATTTTATAAATTCTATGTTATCCTGCTAGGGCGCCCGAAAGGGCGCCTCCTGTTCTAGTTGGATGTAATACAAGCTACATAGAGATGGCAATGGGGAATTCCCCGTCGGGGGTTGAGTCCCCATACCCGTCCCCGCGGGGGAGAAAAATCCCCGTCCCCGTCCCCGCGAAGAGTAACGGGGGAAGATTTTTCCCGTCCCCGTCCCCGAGCAAGGGTTTTCTCCCCACGGGGATCCCATACCCGGTTGACATGGTTCATTGGCAAAGCATCATGGCTAGTTCATCCTCCCATTTTGTAGAACATGATAGCTGGTTCATTGGCAAAGCATGGCGTAGTGTAGTCTACAAATACAGTGAACTAGTACAGTAGTGCAACTTCATCCAACCGTGTAGACATATTTGATATGGATAGCATTACAAAATATTAAGAAGACATCTCAATTCTTACGGCCTCACACAGTCAACAAACAATCATGCTTTCTCACCTTGCTTCCTCTCCATTGGAGGTCAAGGCATTGGGAGCGTCCATGGGCTAAGGTGAGCGACAACGACTTGACTTGGACGACAGTGCAGAGGCTGAAGCAGATGACAGTGCTGAGGCCGAAGCAGACGGTATTGCAGATCCCAGAGCAGAGGGTAGAGGGCGAACTGTGGACTGCGGACCAGCAGGACTGGACCTGCAAGTGCGATTACTCGGCCTCTGCTTCTCGTCGCCTCGTTGGCCTCCGTTGAGCGGCGACGCGGAGCTATCGCGGCAAGGGCGGCGCTGTGGTGGCGGCTGCGCTAGGTCAAGACTCTCGAAGCCGAAGTGCTGAACGCGGAACACTTGAGTGCTTGACGCACATTACAAGCACGAGCACGCCCCGACGATGTATGGGCAGTTTGCACTGGGCTGGTGGCCGGCTAGGTGCTTCCGTGGGCCTGCCCAAGCCCAACTATACGACGCATCACACATACTGATACACAGATGAGAGGGCGGGTTGGCGGGTTTCGGGGATGGGGAGTGGGTAACCATACCCGTCCCCGCTAGACCCGACGGGGGATGATTTTATACCATTTAAATCCCCGTGGGGATTAAATTGGCCCCATCCCCGTCCCCTAATGGAGGAATTCCCCACGGGGAATCGGGTTTCGGGTCCCCATTGCCATCTCTAAAGCTACATAGCATATAAGCAAGGGCGAAGCTACCTCAAAAAGAATCCTCGCGTATCAAACGTAAAGGAAACTATACAATTTAAAAAGAAATACATGGTAAATTTAAAATAAGTTATTAATAAAATTTTATTTTACCCTGTGCAAAAGGGAAATCTAGCGTGGCTTCGCACCTGTATATATGCACCTATACTAAGAGCTTGTTTGGTTGCATGCTACATAATATATAATCCCTATATGACCAAACAAGTCATAACTTACTGCTCCTTCTCTCCTTCCCTCAGCACCACACGAACCGTGGCGCAGATGCAAGTCCTCTCATGTAGGTGGCGATGCATGAGCGAGGCTGAGGGTGTGACTGTGCGACGCGACGGTGCGTGCAGCCAAAGGCATGTCCACAACTCCGCACGACGATAGCGCTTAGCTGGGCGATGTAATTGCATCGACAGTGCAAGGCACAACACTGCATCTCTATAAGCAAGGGCAGATCTGAAGAACCCCCTACGCCATGAATCTCCATTGTATATATAGAGGTGAAGAGTAGAGGAAAATAGAAAAAAAGAGGAAAAAAGAAAAATAAGCCCCCCACCCATTAGAGAAAGAGATAAAAGGGTAGAAAGAAGGCAGTGGATCCTATGACGTCGGGGTGGATCACTGCTGGGCGGGCTCAGAACCACACGCAGTGACCCAACGTCACGTGCAATTGACGTCAGAGAATACACGCCTAGAAAGGGAGAAAGAAAGAATAAGTCGCATACTAGCTTATGTTACCTCCACTACTGGTCACTAAAAAAGTCAGCTCCTTAGTTAGTCTGTTTCTGAATCCACCACTGTTTCTAAGACTATATTTCCAGCCTATAAATTATGAGACACAACACTATATATATAGAATAAAGTTTGAAATATATATATATATATAATCAAGTTTAAAATAGAGAATAAACATAGAGTAGGAAAGTTACTAAAGATGGCCTAAGACAGCCTAAGGAGCTATAGGGCCATACCTAGGCACGACAACCCAAAGCCGACTAATGCCGAATAATACACTGACGTGACAAATAGTTAGACCGACTCCAACAACAACGACCACTAAAAGCTCATGAACTCTCTATTTACATAAGATTCTCTCCTTTATACGCTCTAACAACGTTCTTTAAAGCACCGTATTTAGAAGAGGTTCTCCATCCTCTGTATATAAGATTTCGCTTTTCTCTTCTCTATTAAAAATTTAAACAAAACTAAAAATATAAAAGATTAGTACCCCATGCTGGTGCGTTGGGCTTACGAAGAAAGATTAGATCGCAGACTCTACAACTTTACAATAAATAAGTGGTTACAAGCCTTTTGAACTAAGGGTACAATACAACGATAACTTACGAAAGAATTGCATATACCCTACATAGTAATCCCCCCCTATAACTAGCACAATCTCTGCACCCTTGCGCAATCCGTCCACCCCCTTTCGTCTTACACATATAATGATTTAATACAAAAGAATGTGTACATTTGACTACCTGGTATATGGTATATGCGGCCTATTTACATCGTGCTCTTTGCCACAATGAAACAAAAATATGCCTTTATGTTCTTGTCAGAACTCTGGTTCGGACCATTCATATTAAACCTTTTGTCCACCGGCCGGTGCCTCCTGGGAGAATCATTTTTGCAGAAAAAGAAAAATGTTAGTGAGAAAAGATCGCATATAATATTTGATAAAACAGATGCACGCAGACTAAATAAAAAAGAGCAAGCATCATATTTGACTATTCATTTGATGTTCTGGGTGCTGCATTTTAGATCAAAGCATACATCTGACTGATATTAAAAGCGTCAACTCAGCGAAGAAGAGAGCAACTCACTTCAAGGTGAATCTCCACAGGGAAGAGATTTATGGCATCGGGATTGAAGGAGAATCTGAGTTGTGAATACACAAAATAGTCATGACAAATCAGTGCGAGTTGAATTTGGAAATAGAGCGTGACGTGTGGGCATGAAAAATCACTGCTCTTAAGTGTCTAATTGAGTTGGCCATTAAAGACTAGACAAAATCTAAAAACCGTGCATAATTTACATGTGAAAAGCTTATGAGATCCTTGTAAGGTAAGATGCAATACATATATATAACATCAAGATATCTCTACATTGGCAAAGGAGTATTTCCACTTGCCCAAGTGTGGAGTGGTACCACCGGGGAAAAAATAAAGATCTATCTACTACCTCCTTTCACAAATATATGACACTGTTACTTTTTTTGTAAAAATTTATTAAAAAATGTAAAATTTTAAGTCAAGCATAAACTAGCTTAAGTGATAAAACAAATCACAAAAAAATATAACTCATTATTTTTTTGAATAAGACGAATGGTCAAAAGTTTTTAAAAAAAGTCAACAATGCCATATATTTATAAATAGAGGGAGTAAAAAACTGAATCTGTGAATCATCTATATAACAGCAAATGATTACCCCCGTGATAGGACAAGGCGCCATGCATATGGGATGAAGAACTCCTCAGGGTGGCTTTCTTGCTCATATGTAAACCGTAACTGGGTAAACATCTGAAAAATAATGAATTGTATATTGTCAGCAAATATTATTGCCAGAAGACCTTGCCATCATAAATACATAAATTTATGCCCAGAAGTAAAAGAAGATGAAACTACTACCTTCATCCCTTCTCCACGCCATGAACGGCAAGTTTTGTTGATGACTTCAAGCACCTTATCCACAGACCATTCCCCATCTAATTGTTGCATGTCCATTCGGCTATTGAAGAAATCCAATACCTATCAAACACTCGTAGCATACAATGTGATGAGAATCTGGAAAATAGAATTGTGTACTTCTGGAAGATCATGAGAGATAAACGGTAACACATACTGTGTATATGTTCTCAAGCAGTTCACTGAAACGTGGATGGTTTTTAAATGGCTCAAACACCTCTTGTCGATGCAATACAGCATACACAACCTGTAGAAAAATGTTAGCAGTGCTAGTCCTCCTGTCCAGTAAACTGAACTGCAGGCCAATACATACCTCAGGATTTCTGGGCAATGCATATGTAAGGATGGCAATAATTATCTCCAGAACAATTCTTAAGAAATCTGTATATATGTGAAGCTCTATAGACTGCAAAAATAAATAATTATTTAGAAAAAGAAGAGAAACACATGCAATGATGAAGGCATCATGGAACAAAATAAATCTAGACTACCATATCATCTGCTATGTCTGCTTCCATCTGATCATATATAACTTTCAGAGACTTGTCGTTTTTTAGCTCAGCTAGTTTGGCATACCTATATTGCATGGTACATAGAAACAAGCAAGATTACTTTAGGTTCAGCTTGAAGTTAGGACTAACGTAAAGTAAATAAATCTAGGGAAAGAGTAAAGGCTAGCATACTTGCGAGAAAGCATGTCGAAGAGACTAACTAGCCTTTGTGATGCATAAGCACTCAGCCTATGCACATGAGGAGCCATGTTTGCTAAAATTGCAAGACAGTTTGTGTGAAGGTAGACATCCTGCAAGTGTATACAAGCTTATCATTAAACAGTTAGTACTACAAATAGTGTTGCGCGCAAAATAAAAACTGTAGCAGCAAATAGTAGGGAAGTTCAAAAGGAAACTTCCAATTGGTAGATCAAAGACCTAGTTTCAACTTTCCTGTACAGAACAACAAAGATTCCGATACCTACCTTTAGCTTAGAGAGGTTGTACTTAATGGTCCGAATTAGTATTACAACCATCAAAGATCCCAGTGACGTTTGATGCATCAGGCGCTCATGGTACCAAGGAACGGCAGGAAGCACCTGGAGTTGCACGTTATATTATTAACAGTTTTACAAATAAACAAATTAAGAAATTAACTAGTTGGCTTACCAATTGGTGCACACTAGCATTGAAGGTTGAATCTTGACTGAGGATAAGGAGAATAATCAACAGCATGTAAATCTGATTTGAAGTCTTCCTTGATGCATTGTAGAGCATTTCCAAGATAGGCATCAGCTATTCAAATGATTGACATAAGAAATTAGCATGCATAAATAAGAATCTATATTAGAGAATACAGTTATTATGTGATTACATAAAAAACAATCAGTTTTTTAACCTTTTTATGCTGAGTGATATCAACACATAAGTGGGTCTTATTAACAAAATAAAATATCATTAACTACTTTTGCCAATAATTAGGGTAGTTTGTTGGCAGGTCCTTCTGAAGTGGTCGTGTGCCTTGTAATGAACTACTTTTCCTATTTCCTAATGAAATAGGGCTTCGACCCTTTGTCAAAAAAAATCATAATCATAATAAATGATAATATGGAGTCACTGCAAAAAGTATTTAAAAGGTGGAGATGTTTTATTAATCCAAATCATATTCCATTCAGACCTAAATGTTCATTCACTCCAGCAACAGTTCAATATAAGGTCAACAAAACGTACCAAAGTGTCCAAGTCTGTTCTAACCAGGACATATTCCTGAAAGTCGCAGTTCCCATAGACCAAAGAATAGAGCAACAGAACCGAGCTCTCATCATTTAAGCACCTGTAAGGAATAAGGATAATAGAAACTAATGAAGAATACTGTAAGAAGATTTTTCTAGTAGAAGATAAATTGAGTATAGTGGAATATGATAAAAAAACATTTATGATTGATCCAAATTATAATAGACCCTAGAAAAGCCCTGAAACACACCAAAATATAAATGTAACATATTAACTGAGAGGAAGTATATATTCATTTTTAACCACCACAACTTGTGACAAAATTCTAACAGAAGATCAATATTTGATATGACTTATAATCCATGTGTTCTGTTTTTCAAGAAAAAATGGAACACTTCATTAAAATTTTAGAACGAACACACATATTTCCAAATTTGACATGCAGCTAATGAATTAAAATATGTGCAGTATCTTAAGGATCAGTAGGTGACTGTTACCTACCTTCCAAAAGCATCAAACAACGATGCAAAAGACAACCTGACAACAGGTCGATCTTGAGCATTTCCTTCAACATCAGCACGATCATCTGCAAAATAATTCATTTCTGTAATTATTAGAGATCTATATTAGTGCAACGGTTTCTCTGTAGTACTGTCACATCTTACATTGTATGTCCTTAGCACTGTTTAATGCCTTGCAGTAAGGGTTATCATGAAAAACTGGAGCATCCTTGTCGTTGGTATTTGAGTCCATCGTGTATACATTGTTGGTTGGAATGGACTCATTAGTTGAAATGCACTTTCGGTAGTGGATCATGATAAGAAGAACAAGTAAACTGTTATCTGCCAATTGACTTGTCGCACCCTCAGGAGTTGAGCTTATGAGGTAGTAATATGGTAACAAGACAAAGTTTGCTGCAGAACAAGATAAGAGAGTCCTTAGTAGAGACTAAGAATTATAAAAATGGCCCAATGGCTCAAATGATACAAGAACTTTCAATCTAAGCTATCCCGTAAAAGACTAATAGTAAAAAAACGTACGTATTCTAACGTCATCTGACCTAATGTGAACATTATAACTCCTAACTAGCAAAGTGTTGCAAATTAGGAACAAGGGTTGCACAATATAATTCTTGTAGAGCATAAGAGGAACATCGACCAAAACCATCATGAGTACAAAAAAATGAAGGATTGTTGATATATTCTTGTCAAGGGCGTCGGCTCCTAGGATAGCTGGCCCTCGACTACGTAACTCGTAGTCTCGGTCCATCTTCTTCGATGAGGTTATTCCCCTCTTCGAAGGCTTAGGATTGTAGAGGAGAGGAAAATAGATAAGACAATTGATCTTGCTTATCCCTTCTCAATAGTCTGTTACAAGTATTTATGGCCAGCAGCCTCACCCTAATCGGGCAACAAGATCCACTGATTGAGGACTTATTGATTCCACTAATTTAGGAACTAATTATTTAGGCAGCAGACTATTCCTTTCCTTCCTAACCCTGCATGCAATCGACTGATTGACTCCACTAATTTTTTTTTCTCGAACACGCAAGAGACATGCGCATCATTTCATTAAGAAGGGAGGAAAAAAGGATCCAAAATGGATTAGTAATTTAGGAACTAATTATTTAGGCAGCAGGCTATTCCTTTCCCTCCTAGCCCTGCATGCAATCGCACCCAGCGCATGACGTCATGCGCGCTCTGCGCGCGCTGCGGCGCATGTCATGGGCCCGGCGGCACCTAGAATATGTGCGGCCCCACATGACAATTCTAAATATATTTAATCTGAACTTAGAAGGCGCCATATTCCTTAGGACATTGACATGACACACATTATGAAGATAATATAGTAACTCAGATTCTTAGAGACAATATTGTTGAAGAAAAGGATCCACATTACCAGCTGCTGAGCCAACTCGCTGGAGAACACCAGGCCTACCATCATCAAAGAAAACAGGGTGCGAAGCATTTAGAGGAATTTTCGGACGTGTAACAAAATTGAGCAACAATTTTTGCACCACTGAAGCCACGATGGAGCTGTCCTGCAGATGAAACAGGCCGCATGGAGATACACTTCAAATTTTATCCCAAGAATGTCAGGAATAAATTATCATATATGATGCACAGCTAGTTTCAACTTTAACCTGAAGCATAGCTGCATCAATGAAAGGATGCACATCCTTTGGCTCTGGAGATGGTCCAGAACACAACTGAGTTGACATAAGAACTAGCATCAAGTTCAGGAGTTCATGATGTAGGTAGCATAACTCCGGACTTAATACAGTACAAATAGCAGTTAGATCAAATATAAATAAACCATACATGGAAACAGGAAATATTAATATATACAAGTGATGAATAAGATACCTTACATCCACACTACCAATATAGTCCAGCACACCTCTCATCAGAAAATACTCCACCGTGTTTTCTTCAAGGATCAAGGGAACATCAAAGATCATAAGAATTTTGGCCAATTCACTCGTATAGCAATATAGATATTACAGTTTACAGAAGAAACACGCTTTGCAATAG
Source organism: Zea luxurians (assembly GCA_029449295.1). NCBI lineage: Eukaryota > Viridiplantae > Streptophyta > Magnoliopsida > Poales > Poaceae > Zea > Zea luxurians. The sequence continues at coordinate 7,845,753 of JAOPSE010000016.1, forward strand.
ACCAGAGACATAGAATCTTAGTGGATGTGGATAATCGATTACCTGCTGGAATTTTTTCCAACCCCTTCTCACTCCTGTCAATGTCAAGGCATAGCTCTTGCCAACTGTCAGTTTTTGCATTTTCAATGATGAACTTGAGAAATATGGATGATATGTATGCCGCGTTGATTGCCCTCCGATATACGACAGAAGATACAGAAGTTGTTGAGGTGCACTCTTGCAAGCAACAAACCAAATGGATCAAAATCTTTGCAAGATGCTTTGTTTTGTAGTTATTCTCGGCTGCAAATGCACAGAATGAAGACCCATAAGCATAAATAACTACGAGTTAAATATATTTGAAAATCTAATCATGTAAATGTTAAAGCAGACAGAATCTTCAGAGCATTAAGCTAACTAAATTGGGAGAATGAAACAGTGTATCGTCATTGCATTGGCACATCAGCAATGTCACTAATTACTGGGAATATGAAGTACAATAGCTGGTCCCAGGTGGTTCAAGGCACAAGCATTTGACAGTTGACACCATGAACTCTAAAACCAACCACCAATTATACAGTAAATCACAGTGTTTCCATCAAATATCCAAATTGGAGCTAGCACCTAATGTTCACGTTTGATCATCACTTCCCTTCTGCTCAAGCGGTCATCATACCAAAAACGGGGGATGCACAGTGTACTCGCTGAACTAATTCAAGTAAAAACAAAACAGGTCAGCCAGGCGCACGGAAACTCAGAAATTACCAACCCGATCAAAACATGCCAATATGCCATAATTTGCAACAAAATCAAGGCCAGTCAGGCTAGACTCGTAGTAGTTGGGAACATGCCTCGCGAATTAGGAACAAGCCCGCATATGCATCACCAGAACGGCGACTAAACGCCGCAGGATCCTATCATAATAAACACAAAAACCTCAAAATCCGCAGAAATCGACACCTAAAAAAACTCCCAACGACACAATCACCATAGCAAACATGTCGTAAACACACTGACCAATCTAGCAGTTCGCCTCAGAGGGCTGAACCCACCGCGCGGCGCAGGCCACGATCCCCGTACACGCAAAACATATGATCATGATCCGCATTGCCCCACGGATCAAAACACTCGAAGGAAGCGGGACTAAAATCATCTGACGCGACAGCACAAGGAAGCAATTAGCACAGCCGCGATTCCTCATGTGGGACGTGGATCTCGAGGAGGCCACACTCACCAAAGGCGTGGCACGCCTGCAGGACGCGGTCGCGCGGCCACTGCAGGGTGAGGGGCAGCTCGAGCAGCTGGTTCCAGAACTCGGAGGAGATTGGGTAGGCCTTTTCGCCGACCAGCGCCGCGAACATCTGCTCCGCCGCGCTGGGCGACGGTGGCGCGCCTGCCGCGCCCAACCTCGGCGTCAACGGTGCCACGTCCAACGTCGGCGTCGACGGCGCCGCGCCCATTGGATCTGAGCCTCCCGAGTAGGAGGCGCGGGGCCCTAGGATTTGAGGTGAGCGAGGATTGGGCGAGACGAAGAAATGGCCGGCCAAGTAGAGTCGAGACCAAGCGAAGGTTTTAAACGGGAGAAAGGGAGCGTGGAGACTTCTGGCGGAAGGGAAGGGAAGGGAAGGGAAACGAAGGACGACTGGACGAGCAGCCGAGGTCGGGGCGTCGGGCGCGACGTGCGAGCGGAGCGACTAGCCGGTGCGTTGGGTTTGGGGAGGTTTTGATCGGACTACGAAATGGCGAAACTAGCCAGTTCCGGGTCCAGAATCCAGCGGCGCCTCTGGGGACGTTGTAGATCCAGACCGGGGGCCGAGATGGTCTTTTTGGTGGAGGCCTCGAGGTGGTGTCGTTATTGCAGGATTGCCTGCCGTGTTCCGTCGGTGGACGCTAGTTTGGTGGCGGAGCATTGGGGAGTCTGGACTCTAGGGACGAAGCCCCGAGGGAACGGATGGGGTGGGCGAGTAGCACTTATTGGAGTCAGGGCGCGTCGTGACGAGGATGGATGGTCGCTTCGGCCGTGTGGCACTTTGCTGGGTTCGAGGGTTTGGGCGCTCTCCACCGCCATTTTGGCCGTGCATCCTCGCGTGTTTGACTTGTTCTGTTTTGTTTAGTTTTTTTTTCTCTTTTGTTTTTTTTGGATGAGTTTCTTTTGCCTTTATTTTGTTGGAAAGCAGGTTAAACGACGCTTCTCTCCCGTTAAATTTATTGTGTATTTGGTTCCTGAATCCTGAAACCACTTCATAGTTGGTGCACCATGAATTTTGATACAACCAATATATTCCTCCTACATTAATTATTAGCGTGTGAAGGATTAAAAGCCATTCTATTCTATAACCCAAAAAAATAGTTGAAAGAAGATAGATTATCTTATTTATCAAAACCAAACACACTCTTAAGTTAGAGCATTCTAAATCAAAACGTTAAAATGAGAGGGACCTCTATAGTGTTTTCTCTACTTTTAATTTAAGAGCTCACCTGCCTTTAATATTCATAAGGATCTTAAATCAGGTTTCTCGAATCTATTATAGTAGATGCTAGCATATAAACAAGTTGTTGGTTTGACTTTAATCCAAACGTATTGTTTCGAAGCAAACAGCCTAGAAACCGAATTTACATTCGGCCACACCTACCATCGTCATAAAGGTGTAGGAGATGGAGATCACAATTGACTGAGCTATGAAGGTGCAGGAGATAAGAGGGGGAGCATTGGATTGCGACGTGACGACTACCATCAATTTCGTTTTTATTTTTATAGTTTTCTACAATAATTCAACTTGTGCCATATGCCCATATGTTCATCCGTGCACTCCTATCTATTATCAGTGCTGATCCCGGACCTCTCGGACCATAAGGCCCATATTAGACGCACAAATAATACTAATAGTGTAAGATTACTCTATTTGTATATATAATGAGTGTATAGTGTGTGTGGTTCAAAAGAACAAGTACTATATTAACATTTTATTTATTATTATTTTTATTTAGTTAGTTAAATTGAATGGATTGGTCCGATATTACCTCATTAACAATTACTAGCTTAAGAAATATAGTTCTCTATCAAAATTCATATGATAAACCCACGATAAATCAACTTATTTAGAATAAAGTTACTTTTCAAACTAAAACCACCACGTCAGCTAGATGGCGACGGAAGACACCTCGCGGGAGCATAAATAACTTATTATGTTTATGATTTTTAATAGATCATATTGAGTTTTTATTGATAAATTTATATATAATATTAACAAGGGCATCTATTTTAAATTTCATACCGGGCATCTAAAATCTCAGGAACTTCACTGTCTAGGGGTATAATGAACTTTAAATTTTACGCTATAAAATTTAAATATCGAAACGAATTAGAAGCAATCTCTCTTCCTATTCAATTTTGAACTAAAATTAACTAAGGGCTCAAAAATAATATGAAGAAGCGTTTGAATCGAGATCCATTATCACACTTACCATTGTCTTTTACTCACTCTGTCCCAAATTTAAATTTTGTTTTACATAATTAATAGATTCATGTAATACTTGATGTGTGTTCTATATATGTGTCTAGATTAATCATCATTTATTTGAACATATACATAAAAATCAAGTGTTAAAACGACTACTATTTTAGGACGGATGATGTATTATACATTTATTCACCGTTTGATTTCTAGGGAATGATTTTTAGTCTATTCATTTTATTCTATTTTAATCATGGTGTCTAATCTATGACGCTTAATACATGACGGAATTTAGAAACGTCACGGATACTACTTTATGACGTTTTTTCGTTGATACATGACAAATAGAGTTCGTCGTAAATTAAGGGGAAATTAAGGGGAGTGTTGTAGTGTATTTGATAATTTAGAGACTAAAATAAAATAAAGAAAAATTAGTCTATAAAAACCAAACACTACTACGCCTACGTGTCTACGCCCCGGTCCTGCGTTTCCCCGTCCAGTCGAATTCTCCATTCTCTTGATCCGTCGCCGTGCGTGCAGCGTCGTCCTTCCAAACATCAAACATGTGGCTCGGTGGCGGATGACCCATCGATGCGCGCGCGCGGTAGTGGACGAGGGAGGGCCTCGTCACGGAGCTGGAGGCGCACGTCGCGGACCTGCACACGCGCTATCGATGGACTATGGAGTGCTAGTGCCTTCGCAGCTTCGCCTCCGCCCCGCATCCCATCCAAGCACCAGTCCACCCCACCCCCGCGACGGCCGCTATTGCATGCCCTTTCGAGCATCGTACGCCTCACACGCGCTTAAATTGACCTGGACCTTGTCACAAAGTCACGACGATCGGGATCGGTCGCTGGCGCACGCAGGCCACGATCGAGGGCTTTTCACAGGACGAGAGCGAGGAGCTGCTGCGTCGTAGCGTGCACGTCGCGACGCGAACGCCCACCGGTGCTGGTCTAGCTCCGAGTACAGGGCTACAGCCTACAGGCACACATGCATGAACGTCTCAAGTAGTGCTGGGAATATGGGCTGGGTTTTTCGGGGCAGTACGAGCACAGCCCAAAAACAGGACCCCAAAGCACGGCTGGCACGAAAGCGGACTTGAGCTGGGCCTCAAATTTCGGTCTGTCGGGCCCAACACGGTCCGCACAAATGGGCCAAGCTTGGACCAGCACGGCCCAATTAAACCTAATTTGTTTAATTTTTTTTAGTTTAGTAAGATATTGACTTTATATTGTTGTGATATTTAGAGTTTATGTGATCAAATGATATTAGAATTGTTTAATATCTTTAATTTAGTAAGCTATGGACTTTGTGTGGTTTTTATATTTTGATATTATGCGGTTAAATATACGAGCCGAGCTTGGCCGACACGGCCCAACTAAGGTACGGTGTGGTTTAAGGACGGGCTAGGCCACTGTTTTTTGTACTTTGGACTGGCACGACACGGTCCAAAAGCTTTTTGAACTTTTCTGACCCAAACCTGTTTGGCACGAAGCACGATAGGCTTGGGCGCACGATAGGCTTGGGCGCCCGTCCCAATTCCCAGCACTAGTCTCAAGTCGGTCATCACTCATCAGTGTGTTCGACGAAATAAACATTCAGATCGTATGAGCGCCCATATAATGACCATCTATGTGATCAATAACTATAATTATATGACGAAATAAGTCATATGATTATAATTATATGTGTCGAAATTCTGGAGCGCTAATTCGATCAGGCATCAGTTGGTTCCTTTGCAGCCCATCAGTTTAATTTAAAACTTCCACCCAGCACAAAGTGCACAATTCAAACAGGCTCGCCCTGGCACGAAGCTTCATGGCGGATCCTTGCCAACCCAACGGCATAACAAGACTGGAAGACTACATAAGCATATTCCATTTGTCAAATATTATATCTTATACATTTTTTCGAGGACAAATGTACTGTTCATAATCATATAAATTAAATTTTCAGGCATGGGGAGCTACAGTAAGCCTGTTCCATAACATGGCGCAGGCTTATCTTCATGTAAAGATCTGACGATGATCAGACCGCAGCACTAAACCCTCTCAATTTAGCATCACAAGTTCACAGCGACGATCCACCAAAAACAGGACGTAAAATTACCGCTCGCCACCCATGCCTCCAAACATTCCGCTCATCTCCTTCGATCCCATCTGTTTCATCAGAGACTGCAGACCGCCCATGCCACCAATCTGTTTAAGCATCTGCGGAGGAAGGACCTTGCTCATGTGCTGAACATTCATGTTGCGGGACAGTGCACTCATCTCCCCTTTCTTTGGGATCTTGAGACCCTTCATCTTGCCCCAGATTTTAGCAAGCCGCTTATACTCTTCCAGCATGTCGATGACATCCCTGACAGGACGACCAGACCCCCGTGCAATCCGAATGATCCGTGATTCAGTCATCAGCTTAGGATTTGTGCTGTCAAGCTCTGGGACGAAAACTCAAGGGTGAAAAATACAATTGTAGCACACTACTCAAGTAAATAAATTTATATATAGGATGGTTCTTGCACCACAAATTACCTGCATCAGTCATGGAATCCATCATTGTCATGTAGCGCTTAATCTTAGCCTGGCTTTCCTTCTCATGTCCTTTTGGCATTAGTTCGGCGCTAAACCCAGGCAACATAGAGAAGACCTGCAAATAAACCAAAATCATTTTTTATTTCAAGGACTAAAATCCTGACCCATGATGTTAATGGATGATTCATGTTCGTTTTGACAAGATGTTCAAAGAAATTTCAAGGACTGAAGTAGTTAACCTGGCCAATAGGACCCATTTTCAGAATGTTTTGGAACTGCTCATACATAAGCCTGAGAGTAAAGCTTCCTTCAGACAGTTTCTGCAGAAGCTCAGGCTGTTGATCCGTAGGTACCACTTCATGAATCTTGTCCATAAAGCCTGCCCAATCTCCCATTCCTGTGAATCAAACAAAGCAAGGTTAGTGGAATGTCACACACATATAAACAGTAAAAGCATGCCTTATTTATATTTCCACTGACCTAACAGGCGACTAACAAATGGCTTCACATCAAAAACTTCAAACTCGTCAATGTGCTCGCCAGTTCCAATGAATATAACAGGACTTTTTGTTGCTGCGACCCTGGAAAGAACAAAGGATACAAGATATGTTAAGCTGCTAATAGGCTCTGAAGTGTTATGAGGTTCTTAAGTAAGTTGTTCAGTGAAAGGTATCCTAAATACACACATATGAAGGAACAAAAATGTTGCAGACAGAAGAAATTAAAGACATCATAGACAAGATAGTGCTGTCCGCACAGAAGTCCAGGATGAAGTACATTTATCCAGAAATGTGAATGCAGAAGCTGTTTTAAAAGTAACACAACACTATCCCATAATCCCATCTAGCTCCAATACTTGCTAAAAATTAAATGATGAATGAACAAAATTGAGTGCTCATTACATCATTTCCTAGAACAAAATAATGTGGAATTAATTATCTTGTGAAAAATGAATCTGGACTATAGCGAAGCCAAGAAATATTCCAATGGAGAGCATCTACTTCAGGTTCTTTGGAAGCAATTTTTGTAAGCTATGAAACAGGAAACTAAACCAAGGCCACAATGCAACAAAAGAGAGAATACTAACGCGCTAAGGGCACCACCGCCTTTTGCGTGACCATCCATTTTTGTAATAATCACAGCACCAACAGAAACACTTTGTTTAAATGCCTGTGCTTGATCAAATGCAGCCTGACCAATACTACTGTCCATCACAAAAATCACCAGGTCTGGTTTCTGAAAGAAAAATACAAGAATGACAGTAAATTTTCATTAGATTTCTTCAAAACAGGGGCATGCCCAGAGGGTAGTACAGTTAGGTAGGACTACCCTGAAATCTGGCCCAGACATTTTTTAGTACTCTGCGGCGCATAAAAAATTGGCTCAACTAAAAAAACTCGGCCGGGGAGGAAAAGACCGCTCTCCCGGTATTATATTAAGAAGAGACCGAAACATGATCCCGGACGAGAAAACCACTAAACCCTGGTCCCCCATCACTAACAGGCCGATCAACTACCCACTCTGCAACGGCCCAGCCGGAGGCACCAATGCATCTCCTGCCAACATGCCTGGCTGCAAAACCGCACAGACTCACCGAGGCCACAACGGTGACCCCTGCGTCCGCAGGGAATTTGGGCTCCCCGATAACGAGCGAGCACACACGGCCTCTAGCGAATCCCCCTGTCAGATGCCACCACAGCCCCAGCCCTGCAAGGTCGCTGAGACAATGAGCAGCACCCCACCACCCCGTGTGGCCGTGCACACAGCGCTCCAGGCATGGCAAGCAGCTGACTGGCCACACAATCCTGAGTCAGTCGTCACCATGCGCCGCTCCGGGGGGGGGGGGGGGGGGGGGGGGGAGTGCTTCTGAATATCTTCCAAATCCCATTCTCTTAAGCATGCGCTGGGGATTTGGTGCCTAACCATGCGCTGCCCTTAAGGAATCCGGCAGAGATCCTTGCATCCAGCTCCAACCATGGAGAACAGAGATGCAGCAGCCATATACTAGCTTTGATGGATGGATAGGGTCGTGTAGGATTAGGAAAGGTGTCTTTGGAGTGAAAGGGGGGAAATGACAGAGTGCTTTGTCTATTTTTTATTTATAAGCAAGTGGCCCCACATAAAGTCCCAACTCAGCTAACTGTTGCCGAACAATGGATTAGTTTACAAGTCTTGTTCCCCAATCCATAACCCACCCCTTTCTATCCCATACTATTTTTATTTCTCTATCCTACTGACTATCCAAATCTAATAAAGTTAAGATTTGGACATTGGATTGTAAAATTGGGCTTAGGCATTGTATATATGTGAAATCTGTGAGCTCTCCGTTAAGCTTGTTGAAACAAAGAAACATGGATTTTATGGTTGGCTGTTCTTAATCCTTAAATTGGCATTGATCTTATTGGATATTGGTGGCGACATCAAGTGTCAAAAGAGTACTCTTTGCATTGTCTAGCGAAGAATGAGGTGAGAAACACAAAACATGTGACAAGCTACTGAATAATTGTTTGGTTACCTTTATTTTTGTGAATTTTACCATATTGCATATACAAATTTTGGCTAGGACTACCCCAGATTGAAATCCTGGGTCTGCTACTGCTCAAAATATTGCTGAAATCTGGAATTTATTTGTGATTTCAAGTGCACATACTGTTGCTTCCGAAACTTGCCGCATTTCTTCAAAGAGTGCTGCTTCTTGTTTGTGCCTTCCACTTGTGTCCACAATGATGAGATCACAGTTTTCTTTCTTGAACCTCTCCACACCCTCAACAGCAATTTTCACTGGATCAGATTCCATGTAGCTGCAAAGTGACTGTTAGATACAGAAATAAGAACATGAATAACAAACTAACGACGAGAGTTATAGCACCTTCCATAAAAGGGAATCTTGGCCTTCGTTGCATTTTGCTTTAACTGATCAAAAGCACCAGCCCTAAATGTATCAGCACAAACCAGTGCTGGTTTGAATCCTTTCTTCTGATGATAATAAGCATATTTTGTACAAGTAGTAGTTTTACCAGAACCTGAAAAAAATGACGTTATCTTGTGAGAAGAATGCCAAACACACAAAGGATAAAAACAGGAATTGTCCCATCATGGTTAAATTTAGTATCTGGCTAATCTTTGTGTATGCCATAGGTATTAGATAGGTCTACTACAACTACATGAGATACGCTCCCAGCACCACTTGCTGTGCAATGAAGCTTTAGAGAAAATAAAGATATGTGATGCTTTATCATTATATCTCACACATAGATCCGTAGCATCCATCTTTCTGTTTTTTCAAAATTCAAACAACCCATATGTTCAACTAAACCCTGGATTTTAGGTGTGTACTCAAAGAAATTGTCTAATATTAAAAAGAGATGTGAACGTAACTTCTTATAAGTAATCAACTATCTATGCTATATTCTAGAAAGCAAAAAACATTCAAAAAATACAACTTACAGAAAAAACTTGCTGGACAAAAAACATTACCCAATATAGGATAACAGAATCAATAATTAGATAACAAAGTGTGCAATTTTCTAAGTATGTTGGCCCTATTGGGAGTAGCCATCAGGCATTTACGACCTTGATACAGTATAAACCCCACACAAGCATGAGCAAAACTGGGGAATTAACAATGTAATTAACCCTCGTCATTCTTGGTGATTGGACTTGTGTCACCGTAATCGGTGTGTGTCCCATGAGGCATCTCCAAACATCGCAAGAGCTTTGTTACTTGCTAGTAGGGAGATTCATCTATGAATGCTGGCTGGCTTCAAGGAATTTCTTACCTCACAGTCACAGCCATTGTGGCTTGTACCAAGTGTAGTTTGAGATTTGGTCGTGGTGTTCTCTTTGTACAAAGGCACGCTGATCTGGGTGTGTGTGGTTTGTTTGTTTGTAATGCCCCTTCATCCTTTTTTCTTTCTTATAATATAATTATGCACAGCTCTCTTGTGTCTTCAAGAAAAAAAACTAATATATGTAAGAGGTTAAGTAATTGAAGTTTATGAGTTGGATTACTGGAGGTAACTAATCTCACTGTCGACATCATTATGAGCTGTAAAATGATTTGAACGGTTTCATTTAAATTAATATCGGTGCAGGTCTGCAGGACAGTGGCCAGTTTATTGTAAAAAAACGAATCCACAAAGTCCAAAACAATCTAATTATGCTAGATCGTAATAAAAACAAGTTTTAACAACTCATGATCTTCTTGAACAAATAAAACCATCTGCCAAACGTCACACGAGCAAACGTGCAACTACCATAGCATCAGACATAATGTAGCGACACGAAGACTGACCTTGCAGACCAACGAACATGACTACGCTTGGCTTGCCCTTTTTGGGAGTGAAAGAAGGCTTCCCAGGATCTAACATGGTGCAGAGTTCCGTGAAGACAGCCTACAGCAACAAAAACTGATATCAATTAACGCAATCAACGAGATGCACAGGTTAACCCCGAATTACACAGAAATCCCTCGAAGCTCTTGAAGAATTGGGCGCGGATTGGGCAGATGAGGCGACAAACCAGTACGCCCCTTACCTGCTGCATGATGCGGCGCTTGTTGGTGCCTGCGGCAAGCGCCTCGAGGTTGACGATGCGCTTGATGTTAGCCTGCATGTCGCGGACCATCTTGAACTGGACATCGGCCTGTAGGAGCGCGCGCGAGATCTCGTTGAGGCACTCGTTGAGCACCTTCTCATCGATCACCGTGGCGTTGCTCATCTGCGCCAGGGCGCGGGAGATGCTCCCGCCCAGCTGTGCGAGCACCATCTTGCCGGGGCCGAGGTGCTTCCCTTCCGCTTCCCCTGCCGGTGGAGTTGGCTTCCGCGAGTAGGGAAAGAGAGGATTAGGGTTCCGATGGCGAAACGCTCGAGCCCTGAGCGAGCCGCGTGAGAAGGGGGGATGGGTGGAGGAGGTTACGGTGACGTAGAGCCGAGAAGGAACGTGGAACGCGGAGGCGTGGCGTACTGGCGTGAATGATGAATGAAGGTGAACGGTGAGAAATGGCAATTGTGTTTACGACATAGTATAGGCATCCTTTTAGAACGTGGATATTTTTTCCTGTTCCTATGTTTTTCATGAGAAAATGAAACTGATTTCTGTGAAATTTTTATATAATTTCTATAAAATTCTTAGTTCAAAAGATGTCACAGTGGTTTGATCATCAATCAGTTGCTCACTTTAGATTAAAAACAATAATTTCTGTATCTAACGGTGTTATGACATTTTGCAAATAAGTCCTCCTATACTCTTTATATTGGTGCTGTTCATTTAAAAAAAAAGACTATAACACCGTTAGATAGTTGAATGCATTTTACATATAGAAGCACCCGCGTCCTGTATATGTATATGCTCCCTTCGTGGAATCGCGGCGGACGCATTGACGCATTGTAGGCTTTGTAGCTAGCAGCGGACAGCGGTACGGCAGCGGAGTGAGGATGTGTGAGCATGTCACTAACTTGCCATGCTGATATGACGTTAATAAATAATAGAACTATAGTAATATTACCTCCAGTCTAGCATGTTTAGGTCTACATACTAATGTCGCATCGAATGTTTAAAATGATATTATTAATATTAAATATAATCTAATTATAAAACTAATTATATAGATGAAGACTAAATGATAGGACAAATTTATTAAACATAATTAATTAATAATCAATAAATATTTACTGTAGTATCACATAAGAAAATCATTGACTAATTAGGTTTAATATGTTTGTCTTGTTTTTAGTCTTCATCTATATAATTAGTTTTGTATAGACTATATTCAATATTTCCAACTAGTATTCAAAATATTTGATATGACATGGAGTTGGGAAATCTAAATACCCCATAAGGCCAAATAAAAGCATGAATGCATCACACAACATCAAAAAGCATATCTCGGGAGCACACTATTGCTAGGATGTCTAGTTTTACACAAATGAGTGCTCAGATCTCTTTAGAATGAACTAATTTAGAATGAACTAAATGTGTGCAAGTGTATGGGAGTGTTCCTTTGCTCTAGGGATGCTTAGGTACTCGACATGGCTGAAGGGGATATTTTTAGCCCCAAATAGCCAATAGAGTCGTTGGAAGAATTGTTGAAATTCTGCTCTACGAGGGAGCACCAGACCTCCAACAGTGTCGCTATCTCTAGGATGCTGATTTGGACCTTCCATCTGGGCTGGCACCGGACCGCTTCGGTGCGCCACCGGACGTTCGGACCCTATGCCACGTCAGCTAGCTGCTGCGGTCTACTGTTGGAGCCGAAGCAGCCGTTAGACAGAGGTATAGTGCACCACCGAACCAAGGTACAGTGATTTTTAGTCTTCAAGACTTAGAGCGCCGAGTTCGCTGTAGACGGTTCGGTGCTGAAAGGGAAATCGGGTTAACTATTCCTTTTTTGTTTAATTTTTGTGGTTGATGATCAACACAAACACATGGACTAACTAGTTTGTCTGGAACTCATGTATTACAGGTGCATAAGGTTCAGCAAAAACCAAGAAAAGAATTAAGTTAGTGATACAATTTTATTGGAGCAAAAGGACTTGAGTGTGCTGAAGAATGGCGCACCAGACAGTGTCCGGTGCACCAGGGCCGTACAGATGTGAACCAACCTGTCACACCCGGTTTTGAAGGTAAACCGAATGCGAACCATGTACGTGCCAGGATCAGTAATTCACGTACACAGCGATTACATAAATGACTCATCATAGCACAATGCTTCGAATTACAATAGAGAGTAACTAATAATATTACAGACTAGAGCCATTTACATAATATAAATCAAAGTACACAGAATCGAAACGTAGCCAACATAAACAACCCACCACAGGCAGCTGACTGGGGGAGGTCGCTAGCCTAATCCTCGAACTCGTCGATGTCCTGGAACTCCTGGAGATCCGCCTCGACGTCTTCTTCTTTACCTGAGCATAGATTGCACCAAAGGCAACCTGGTGTTTTGTGAAAGCAAGGGTGAGTACATATCAACGTACTCAGCAAATGTCCCGTTTGGCTGAAGTGGACTAGCTTTATGTGGGGTTAAGTCGAGCAGTTGCTTTTAGTTGGTCAGATTATTATTACTAGTAGAAAGTCAGGTTTTAGCATTAACCCAAGTTATTAACCCAAAGTACCCTTTCCAAACGAAAAGAATACCACTTACCATTACCATAAGCATAATCATAACCATACTCATCATCATCATCTGTAAACAAACCATCTCTGATCAAGTGTCTCTAATCAATGGAACTCCCTTGGCCGCTCATAACCGCGAGCACGGCTGATATATCAGTTTCATAACACTCTGCAGAGGTTGTGCACTTTACCCACAAGCCATGATTCCCTCTCTAGCCCGGGCTTGCAAGACCCTTATTCACTCCCAAGGTGAATGGCCTGGGATTCACTACGAAGCCTTTACAAAGATTCCCTGAGGCTGTAGCCGCCCGTTAGGTTTCCTAAATGTACCGCACTCCTGCCCAAGGGGCAATCCACCCTCGGCAGAGCGAGCCGCATACACCGAGCCCCATTGACGGCACGACGGCGAAGCGAACTACACCTCAGTTTCTCTAATTATTCAGCTAAGGGCGTCCCATTCCACCCTCATGGTTACACTGTTTTCCCGGGCGGTCATCCAACGAACAGGTCCTTATGGAGAGGCACTCAAGAAACTGCTCGAGCCCCCTAAAGTATCACCGGGCCAACATCATAATCAAAATGACCACATCGTATCATAAGTGTTCACATCATATTCATTGATTAAAGTAAAGCAATAGCATGAATCTAACCATAGTAGCCCAAAAGGTAATCAAGGACTAGGTAATAGAAAGCTAGTCAATCCTTAGGTTGTTCATAGTATGCGGGATAGTGAATTATAAAGTAAATGGGACATAATGGGTCAGAGGACACTTGCCTTCACTAAACAGATGCTCAGGGTCTTCAACCTTGTAGAACTCGAAGAGTTTAATCACTTGGTTGCCATGCTCGATCGTCGATTCCTCGAAGCTCAGAAACAAATCGTGATCCAATCGCAATGCAAAGCGAAGACGAACAGGCACAAGCAAACAAACATATACATATGCATAAGAACATTACACCATGCAAGATAAAATATTATAAAAGCGAGCAAAATAAAAATAGAGAGCGCCTCTACGGACGGTCGAGGGGTTAGCGTGTTTACACCGAGAAAGTATTAATTGGAATATTTAATTCGTCATTTCTCAAATATAAATAATATCTACTACTCAGTTTTGGCTAACTTACTGTTTTAATAGTGAATAATTGAACCAATAATTAATCAACTGACCTGTAACGCCCCGAATTTTGCAGTTGAATTTTTTTCTTTTCTTTACTCGCCAAAATTCGGGCGTTACCTTTTCTTTTTCTTTTCCCCTCGCTAAACCTTGACCTTTTCCAAAGTTTTAGCGGGATTCGGTTCGGATTTCCCGTGTAAAGAAAAACTCTAAAATACTTTATGATTTGATGCACCATGCCGAACCTTGCATTTTTGATTGCTTTGAAAGTGCAATTGCATTCATGTGGAAAGATCGGATTTCGAAAACAGGAAATAATCTTTCTCTCTCTTTCTCTCTCCTCTTTCTCTCTCTCTCCCGCGCCCTGGGCCGACCCCCGGCCGGCCCAAGTCCCTGGCGCCCCCTCTTGGGCCCAAAGCAGGCCCAGCCGCCCCCCCCACCCCCTCTTTTTTTCCCAAAACCCCCTTCCTCTCCCTCATTCTCTCCCTCTCTCCCTCCCCACCCAAGCCGCCGCCCCCTACCCACCTCCCTGCCCTAGCCGCCGCCGCTGCCCCGACCCCGGCCGCGCGCCCTCGCCGTCGGCCACCTCCCCGCCGGTGAGCCCCCCCCCCTCCTCCCTCTCTCCCTCCTCTCTCCCTCTCCCCTCTCCCCTCCTCTCTCCTCGGCTGCCCGCGCCCGGCTGCGCCGTGGCCGCTGGCCGCCCTGGCCGCGCCCGGCTGCGCCGTGGCCGCTGGCCGCCCCCAGCCGCGCCCCGCCCGGCCGCCAGCCCGCGCCCGGCCGCCCGCCCTGGCCCCTGGCCGCGCCCCTGTCCCGGGCCGGTTCAGCCGGCCTCGGCCCCGGCTCAGCCGCCCCCGGCCCCAGCTCGGCCGCCCCCCGCGCTCGGCCGCCCCAGCTCGGCCGCCTGCCCCCGGGCCGGTTCAACCGCCCTAGGGCCGGTTCAACCGCCCCCCCTCTGTTTTTTTTAAATTTTTTTTATTTTATTTTATTTACTTTCTGTGATCATAATTACTGTATTTTAAGTAGATTGATCATTGTTCATGCTATGGAAAATAGGAAGTTTAATTTAAAATTCTGTTATGCTATTGATTCGCGTAGTTAACTGTTTAACCCGTGCGATGTTGATCAACTAAAAATGATTAGGTTTCCATTTGTACATATGTATATAACAGAATTCTTTTGCTCAGAACCAATTGTAGTTGATTATTAGTGCATAAGATTTAACCCCTGCGAGACCTTTCCCATTTCTTTCTAACCATAACAAATGCGATGTCAAATGTCATACCTGATGCATATTCGTTTTACCTGTTCCCTTGTATGGTGTACTGTTCTTTTGTATTAAATATGTGGATGTATGTATGTTTGCGCTCGCATAGAGAACGATCCGGTCGAAGAGCCCGAGGAATTTGCAAGAGAAGCCCCTGAGCAGCAGTCGGTTGGTGGAGGCAAGTGTCCTTTGACCTATCTTTGTCCTATTCATTCTTTAATTCACCTCCCGCATTACACATTTATACCTAAGGATTGACTAGCTTTTGTTATCCATGTCCTTGTTTACCTATTTGGGTCGGATTATTACTGCTTAGTCTGATGCTATTGCTCAACTCTAATCAATGAACATGATGTGATTATCTATGATACGCTGTTTTCCCCTTCTTATTTATGATCATACTTGTGGCATTTAAGGGGACTCGAGCGGTTTCTCGAGTGCCTCTCCGTAAGGACCTGTTCAATGGATGACCGCCCGGGAAAAACAGTGCAACCATGAGGGTGGAATGGGACGCCCTTAGCTGAATAATTAGAGGAACTGGGGTGTAGTCCGCTTAGCCGTTGTGCCGTCAATGGGGCTCGGTGTATGCGGCTCGCTCTGCCAAGGTTGATTTGTCCCTTGGGGAGGAGTGCGGTACATTTAGGAAACCTAACGGGCGGCTACAGCCCCGGGGAATCTTTGTAAAGGCTACGTAGTGAGACCCTGCCTATTCACCTTGGTAGTGTTTAAGGGTTTGATCAGCCCGAGGCAAGTGGGAATCACGGCTTGTGGGTAAAGTGCGCAACCTCTGCAGAGTGTTATGAAACTGATATATCAGCCGTGCTCACGGTTATGAGCGGCCAAGGGAGCTCCAGAGATTAGTGATATTTGATCAGAGATATTTTGGTACAGGTGGCAATGAGATTGATGGTTCTGATTATGATTATGGTAATGGTAAGTGGTATTCTTTCCGTTTGGAAAGGATACATTGGGCTAATAACTTGGGTTAATGTTAAAACCTGGCTCTCTACTAGTAAGTAATAACCTGACTAACTAAAAGCAACTGCTTGACTTATCCCCACATAAAGCTAGTCCACTACCGTCAAACGGGATGCTTGCTGAGTATGTTGATGTGTACTCACCCTTGCTCTACACACCAAACCCCCCCCCCCCAGGTTGTCAGCATTGCAACCACTGCTCAGGAGAAGATGAAGCTGTGGAAGGAGACTTCCAGGAGTTCCAAGATTACGACGAGTTCTAGGTGTGGGTTAGCGGCAACCCCCAGTCGGCTGCCTGTGAAGGCCGTGTTATCTACGTTTCTTTTCCGCACTTTGATTTATTGTAAGAACTATATGGACGTCTCAGACGTATGATGTAATCGACTATTATTTCCCCTTTTTAATACTATTTGAGCACTGTGTGATGATGTCCATATTATGTAACTGCTGTGTACGTGAATAACTGATCCTGGCACGTACATGGTTCGCATTCGGTTTGCCTTTTAAAAACCGGGTGTGACATAAGTGGTATCAAAGCCGTGCTGACTGTAGGACCGCTAACCTAGAGTAGAATGGTCGTTCTAAGGATTATAGACCTCTGTCCTTGCCTTGACTTTGGTACCCCTTCAAAAGTTGGTCCTACTGACCAAAACTATATTCTACTATATATTATACCTTGCTGAAAATTTTGTTTTATTCTGATCCTTCATTTATTTATGATTCATTATTATTCTGATCCTTCATTTATTTATGGTTCATTATTTGCTGGTCATATTAATTCTGTTCTCACCCTTTTGCTTGCGATGTCTTTTGTAGATGGCTCGACTTAGACACACTGCACGAAAGTCCGTCATCCCCTTCTTACCCTCCCGCCTTGCTGAGCGTCCGCTTCGCCGTCCCGTGGCCGGACAGTCCAGCCACTTGGAGAGACTGCACCACCGCCTGCATGAGGAGCAGGAACGTCGACGACAGGAGCAGCAGGGCTCTTCCTTCTCGCTCCAGCAGGAGATAGAGTCTGTGAGGAGCTGCTCTCCTGTGCTTCCCCTGGAGGCGCCCCCTGCACCACCACTGGGCGTCCCAGCTTCTGGAGTAGCTGCTGGAGGAGACCCAGACGACGGAGGTGGCGACGACAGCTCGAGCCACGACACCGACCTCGACCTCTCTAGCCATGAGCCGGAAGGATGGGTTGCTCGACCCATCACTCGCGACGCTGCTCGTGGGTGTCACTTCCACGACGCGCTCGACACCCTGCTACGTCGGGCACTTGACCGGCGTACTTGGTCCATCGAGTATCGCTGTGTGGTCTACCAGCATAGTCGCGGGGTCTACCCGGACCGCTGGGAGGCGACCTGTTTGGTGCGCCGTCCGGAGAACAGTCTCCAGGGCGCGGAGGCTTGCTCAGAGCACTATTCTATCTCTGAGCGGGACTCAGCTGAGGCAGCCATGCAGGATGCTGCACGGCGTGCGCTTTCGCACTACTGCTCGGTTCTCGGTGGGGTAGCTGATGGTCTCGACCTGAAGTATTACCCTCGCCGTCCATCTGGCAGCACAGGAGGCGCGATTGTTTCACCTGCTGGTGAAGACAATCCTAGGTTGAGCAGCACAGTCAACCTAGCCGCCGTGCTAAACACGGAGCTGGACCATGCATTAGACGAGCTGAGTAGGGCTCATGCTGAGATCGCCCTGCTGCGGGCTGAGCGCGCGGAACGTCGTCACTTGGATGATGGTTCCCCCGCTCCCGTTGGGACTCAGCACCCGTATCGCTCACCTCGGCGTGGACTCCAGTCTTATGGCAATCCCGACTGCAAGACCAAGATAAATCTAGAACCATAGCTCGTTAGAGTTGGATCTTGTAATTAATACGAAATATATATGCATAGAAGCTTCAGTCTTAGCGTTAGTCTCGGTCTTAGTTAGTCTTAGTTAGACAAGGTAGTTTGCTATATCCTGTGCATCTATGTTTGTCATGATGAACTATGTTTGGTTTGGATCTTTGTAATGACTGTCACCAGAGTGTGGGTATCCCCTGCATTTTGGTTTACATATTATGTTAATGGAGTTAGTTATATAGTTGGGAAACCCTTTATTCTACTTTCCTCTTTATCTGAGAAGCTGTGTGGTCTGTGTTGGAGATCAGTGAAGATGCTCATCTGTTCAGTGCTGTTGGAGAATTCTATACTCTTTTCTTATGCTGCAAGATTTGCCAGATCAGTTCTGATGTGTGGTTGCGTTCTGCAGATGTCAGAGAACAGGCGCAGAGGAGGAAGGCGTGCTCAGCAGGAGCAAGCCGCCCCGCAGGATGAGGTGCCTCAGCAGCAGCATCTGCCGCCCCCGACCCCGATGTCGATCGAGCAGATGTTTCTGATGCAGACTTAGGCAGTTCAGGCCATCGGTCAGACTCTGGCCGCCATTCAGCAGCAGCAGCAGCAGCAGCAGCAAGCACCACCCCAGCCTCAGATGCCTCAGATGCCTAGAGACAAGCGTGCTGAATTCATGAGAAGTCATCCCCCAACGTTCGCTCACTCTTCTGACCCCATGGATGCTGAAGATTGGCTGCGCACTGTGGAGCGGGAGTTGCATACCGCTCAGTGTGATGACAGGGAGAAAGTCTTGTATGGTCCCCGTCTGTTGAGAGGAGCAGCCCAATCATGGTGGGAGTCTTACCTCGCCACCCATGCCAACCCCGATGCCATCACCTGGGAAGAGTTCAGAGGTAGCTTTCGTCAGTACCATGTGCCTGCAGGTCTGATGACAGTGAAGAAGGAGGAGTTCCTGGCCCTTAAGCAAGGGTCATCGTCTGTCAGTGAGTATCGAGACAGGTTTCTGCAGTTGTCTCGCTATGCTCCTGAAGATGTCAACACTGATGCCAAGCGACAATACCGTTTCTTAAGAGGCTTGGTTGACCCTCTGCAGTATCAGTTGATGAATCATACCTTCCCGACATTCCAGCACCTGATTGACAGAGCAATCATGACAGAAAGGAAGCGTAAGGAGATGGAGGATCGTAAGCGTAAGATCAGTGGACCCCAGCTTGGAAGCAGCAGCCGTCCTCGTTTTTCAGGCAATCAACCTCAGCAGTTCAGGCAGAACCAGCGTCCACCTCAGCAGCATCAGCAGCGTCAGCAGTATCAGCAGTTCCAAAGGCAGTATCCTCAGCATCAGTACCAGAACCGTCAGAGCAATCAATCAGGAGGTCAGTTTCAGAGGCAGAATCAGCAGACACCTCGTCTTCCTGCCCCAGCAAATCAGCAGAACAATCAGGCAGCACCAGCTCAGGTTGGAAACAGAGCATGTTTCCACTGTGGAGAGCAAGGCCACTGGGTGATGCAATGTCCGAAGAAAGCAGCCCAGCAGCAGTCAGGCCCCAATGCCCCAGCAAAGCAGAATGTGTCCCAGCCTGGATCAGGCAACCGCCCTCAGCAGCGCTATAATCATGGGAGACTGAACCACTTGGAGGCTGAAGCAGTTCAGGAGACCCCCGGCATGACAGTAGGTATGTTCCCAGTCGATTCCCATATTGCAGAAGTGTTATTTGATACTGGAGCAACGCATTCTTTTATTACTGCATCATGGGTAGAAGCACATAATCTTCCAATTACTACCATGTCAACCCCCATTCAAATTGACTCAGCTGGTGGTAGAATTCGAGCTGATAGCATATGCTTGGGTGTAAGTGTGGAAATAAGGGGGATAGCGTTTCCCGCTAACCTTATAGTAATGGGTACTCAGGGAATAGATGTCATCCTAGGGATGAATTGGCTAGATAAGTATCAGGCAGTTATCAGTTGTGATAAAAGGACAATCAAGTTGGTGTCCCCACTAGGAGAGGAAGTGGTGACCGAGTTAGTCCCGCCTGAGCCAAAGAGAGGAAGTTGTTATCAGATGGCTGTCGATGGCAGTGAAGCAGGCCCAATTGAGAGTATCAAGGTTGTGTCTGAATTCCCAGATGTGTTTCCAAAGGACTTACCGGGTATGCCACCCGAGCGGAAAGTTGAGTTTGCCATAGAGCTTCTTCCTGGAACCGCCCCTATCTTTAAGAGAGCTTACAGAATATCCGGACCAGAGTTGGTTGAGCTTAAGAAGCAGATTGATGAGCTGTCAGAGAAAGGTTACATCCGGCCAAGCACCTCGCCTTGGGCCGCCCCTGTCCTGTTTGTGGAGAAGAAAGATGGCACCAAGAGGATGTGTATCGATTATCGAGCCTTGAATGAAGTCACGATCAAGAACAAGTATCCTTTGCCCAGAATAGAAGATCTGTTCGACCAGTTGAGAGGAGCCAGCGTGTTCTCCAAGATAGATCTGAGGTCAGGTTATCATCAGCTCAGGATCCGACCTTCGGACATTCCGAAGACGGCATTCATTACCAAGTATGGTTTGTATGAGTTCACAGTGATGTCTTTTGGTTTGACCAATGCGCCAGCATTCTTTATGAATCTGATGAACAGTGTATTCATGGATTATCTCGATAAGTTTGTGGTGGTATTCATTGATGACATTCTGATTTATTCTCAAAGTGAAGAAGAGCATGCAGATCATTTGAGGATGGTATTGCAGAGATTGCGAGAGCACCAGTTGTATGCAAAGCTGAGCAAGTGTGAGTTCTGGATCAGTGAAGTCCTGTTCTTGGGTCACATAATCAACAAGGAAGGATTGGCTGTGGATCCGAAGAAAGTGGCAGACATTCTGAACTGGAAAGCGCCAACAGATGCTCGAGGAATCAAGAGCTTCATTGGAATGGCCGGATATTATCGGCGATTCATTGAAGGGTTTTCGAAGATTGCGAAACCAATGACAGCGTTGCTAGGCAACAAGGTTGAGTTCAAGTGGACCCAGAAATGTCAAGAGGCCTTTGAAGCGCTGAAAGAGAAGTTGACAACAGCGCCTGTCCTAGTCTTGCCTGATGTGCACAAGCCCTTCTATGTGTACTGTGATGCTTGTTACACAGGTTTGGGATGCGTGTTGATGCAAGAGGGAAGAGTTGTGGCTTACTCGTCCCGACAGCTGAAGGTTCATGAGAAGAATTACCCAATCCATGATCTAGAGTTGGCAGCAGTGGTTCACGCGCTGAAGACATGGAGGCACTATCTGTATGGACAGAAGTGCGATGTTTACACAGATCACAAGAGTCTGAAGTACATATTCACTCAGACAGAGCTGAACATGAGGCAACGAAGATGGTTAGAATTGATCAAAGACTATGAGTTGGAGATTCATTACCATCCAGGCAAAGCAAACGTAGTGGCAGATGCTTTGAGCAGGAAGAGTCAAGTCAATCTGATGGTCGCTCGTCCGATGCCTTATGAGTTGGCCAAAGAGTTTGACAGGTTGAGTCTCGGATTTCTGAACAATTCGCGAGGAGTCACAGTTGAGTTGGAACCTACCTTGGAGCGCGAAATCAAAGAAGCGCAGAAGAATGATGAGAAGATCAGTGAGATTCGGCGACTGATTCTAGATGGCAGAGGCAAAGATTTTCGAGAAGATGCTGAAGGCGTGGTATGGTTCAAAGACCGCTTGTGTGTTCCCAATGTCCAGTCTATTCGGGAGTTGATTCTCAAGGAAGCTCATGAGACAGCTTATTCGATTCACCCTGGCAGTGAGAAAATGTATCAGGATCTGAAGAAGAAATTCTGGTGGTACGGAATGAAGAGGGAAATCGCAGAGCATGTGGCTATGTGCGATAGTTGTCGAAGAATTAAGGCCGAGCACCAGAGACCTGCTGGATTGTTGCAACCGTTGCAGATTCCTCAGTGGAAATGGGATGAAATCGGTATGGATTTCATAGTCGGATTGCCTCGCACTCGAGCCGGCTACGATTCCATTTGGGTAGTAGTGGACCGTTTAACCAAGTCAGCCCACTTCATACCTGTCAAGACCAACTACAGCAGTGCCGTATTGGCAGAGCTGTATATGTCTCGGATCGTTTGTCTTCATGGTGTGCCAAAGAAGATAGTGTCAGACAGAGGAACGCAGTTCACCTCTCATTTCTGGCAGCAGTTGCATGAAGCCTTGGGCACGCATCTGAATTTCAGTTCAGCTTATCATCCGCAGACAGATGGTCAGACTGAAAGAACCAATCAAATTCTTGAAGATATGTTGAGAGCCTGTGCGTTGCAAGATCAGTCCGGATGGGATAAGCGATTGCCCTATGCAGAGTTTTCCTATAACAACAGTTACCAGGCCAGTTTGAAGATGTCACCATTTCAAGCGCTCTATGGAAGGAGTTGTAGAACTCCGTTGCAATGGGATCAGCCTGGAGAGAAGCAAGTGTTTGGGCCAGACATTTTGCTTGAAGCCGAAGAGAACATCAAGATGGTCCGAGAGAATCTGAAGATAGCGCAATCGAGGCAGCGAAGCTATGCAGACACAAGAAGAGGAGAGCTGAGTTTTGAAGTCGGAGACTTTGTCTATCTGAAAGTGTCACCGATCAGAGGAGTCAGAAGGTTCGGAATCAAAGGCAAGCTAGCACCCCGCTACATTGGTCCGTACCAGATCCTCTCGAAGCGTGGAGAAGTGGCCTATCAGCTCAGCCTGCCAGAGAATTTGTCTGCTGTGCATGATGTCTTTCATGTGTCTCAGTTGAAGAAGTGCTTGCGTGTGCCAGAAGAGCAGTTGCCAGTGGAAGGTCTGGAAGTCCAGGAGGACTTGACCTATGTCGAGAAGCCAGCTCAGATTCTTGAAGTTGCAGATAGAGTCACCCGAAGGAAGACCATCAGAATGTGCAAAGTCAGATGGAGTCACCACTCTGAGGAAGAAGCAACCTGGGAGCGTGAAGATGATTTGATGGCCAAGTACCCAGAGCTCTTTGCTAGCCAGCCCTGAATCTCGAGGGCGAGATTCTTTTAAGGGGGATAGGTTTGTAACGCCCCGAATTTTGCAGTTGAATTTTTTTTCTTTTCTTTACTCGCCAAAATTCGGGCGTTACCTTTTCTTTTTCTTTTCCCCTCGCTAAACCTTGACCTTTTCCAAAGTTTTAGCGGGATTCGGTTCGGATTTCCCGTGTAAAGAAAAACTCTAAAATACTTTATGATTTGATGCACCATGCCGAACCTTGCATTTTTGATTGCTTTGAAAGTGCAATTGCATTCATGTGGAAAGATCGGATTTCGAAAA
Organism: Zea luxurians; assembly: GCA_029449295.1. Lineage (NCBI taxonomy): Eukaryota > Viridiplantae > Streptophyta > Magnoliopsida > Poales > Poaceae > Zea > Zea luxurians. The sequence continues at coordinate 7,869,306 of JAOPSE010000016.1, forward strand.
CAGGAAATAATCTTTCTCTCTCTTTCTCTCTCTTTCTCTCTCCTCTTTCTCTCTCTCTCCCGCGCCCTGGGCCGACCCCCGGCCGGCCCAAGTCCCTGGCGCCCCCTCTTGGGCCCAAAGCAGGCCCAGCCGCCCCCCCCACCCCCTCTTTTTTTTCCCAAAACCCCCTTCCTCTCCCTCATTCTCTCCCTCTCTCCCTCCCCACCCAAGCCGCCGCCCCCTACCCACCTCCCTGCCCTAGCCGCCGCCGCTACCCCGACCCCGGCCGCGCGCCCTCGCCGTCGGCCACCTCCCCGCCGGTGAGCCCCCCCCTCCTCCCTCTCTCCCTCCTCTCTCCCTCTCCCCTCTCCCCTCCTCTCTCCTCGGCTGCCCGCGCCCGGCTGCGCCGTGGCCGCTGGCCGCCCTGGCCGCGCCCGGCTGCGCCGTGGCCGCTGGCCGCCCCCAGCCGCGCCCCGCCCGGCCGCCAGCCGCCCCCAGCCCGCGCCCGGCCGCCCGCCCTGGCCCCTGGCCGCGCCCCTGTCCCGGGCCGGTTCAGCCGGCCTCGGCCCCGGCTCAGTCGCCCCCGGCCCCAGCTCGGCCGCCCCCCGCGCTCGGCCGCCCCAACTCGGCCGCCTGCCCCCGGGCCGGTTCAACCGCCCTAGGGCCGGTTCAACCGCCCCCCCCTCTGTTTTTTTTAATTTTTTTTATTTTATTTTATTTACTTTCTGTGATCATAATTACTGTATTTTAAGTAGATTGATCATTGTTCATGCTATGGAAAATAGGAAGTTTAATTTAAAATTCTGTTATGCTATTGATTCGCGTAGTTAACTGTTTAACCCGTGCGATGTTGATCAACTAAAAATGATTAGGTTTCCATTTGTACATATGTATATAACAGAATTCTTTTGCTCAGAACCAATTGTAGTTGATTATTAGTGCATAAGATTTAACCCCTGCGAGACCTTTCCCATTTCTTTCTAACCATAACAAATGCGATGTCAAATGTCATACCTGATGCATATTTGTTTTACCTGTTCCCTTGTATGGTGTACTGTTCTTTTGTATTAAATATGTGGATGTATGTATGTTTGCGCTCGCATAGAGAACGATCCGGTCGAAGAGCCCGAGGAATTCGCAGGAGAAGCCCCTGAGCAGCAGTCGGTTGGTGGAGGCAAGTGTCCTTTGACCTATCTTTGTCCTATTCATTCTTTAATTCACCTCCCGCATTACACATTTATACCTAAGGATTGACTAGCTTTTGTTATCCATGTCCTTGTTTACCTATTTGGGTCGGATTATTACTGCTTAGTTTGATGCTATTGCTCAACTCTAATCAATGAACATGATGTGATTATCTATGATACGCTGTTTTCCCCTTCTTATTTATGATCATACTTGTGGCATTTAAGGGGACTCGAGCGGTTTCTCGAGTGCCTCTCCGTAAGGACCTGTTCAATGGATGACCGCCCGGGAAAAACAGTGCAACCATGAGGGTGGAATGGGACGCCCTTAGCTGAATAATTAGAGGAACTGGGGTGTAGTCCGCTTAGCCGTTGTGCCGTCAATGGGGCTCGGTGTATGCGGCTCGCTCTGCCAAGGTTGATTTGTCCCTTGGGGAGGAGTGCGGTACATTTAGGAAACCTAACGGGTGGCTACAGCCCCGGGGAATCTTTGTAAAGGCTACGTAGTGAGACCCTGCCTATTCACCTTGGTAGTGTTTAAGGGTTTGATCAGCCCGAGGCAAGTGGGAATCACGGCTTGTGGGTAAAGTGCGCAACCTCTGCAGAGTGTTATGAAACTGATATATCAGCCGTGCTCACGGTTATGAGCGGCCAAGGGAGCTCCAGAGATTAGTGATATTTGATCAGAGATATTTTGGTACAGGTGGCAATGAGATTGATGGTTCTGATTATGATTATGGTAATGGTAAGTGGTATTCTTTCCGTTTGGAAAGGATACATTGGGCTAATAACTTGGGTTAATGTTAAAACCTGGCTCTCTACTAGTAAGTAATAACCTGACTAACTAAAAGCAACTGCTTGACTTATCCCCACATAAAGCTAGTCCACTACCGCCAAACGGGATGCTTGCTGAGTATGTTGATGTGTACTCACCCTTGCTCTACACACCAAACCCCCCCCCCCAGGTTGTCAGCATTGCAACCACTGCTCAGGAGAAGATGAAGCTGTGGAAGGAGACTTCCAGGAGTTCCAAGATTACGACGAGTTCTAGGTGTGGGTTAGCGGCAACCCCCAGTCGGCTGCCTGTGAAGGCCGTGTTATCTACGTTTCTTTTCCGCACTTTGATTTATTGTAAGAACTATATGGACGTCTCAGACGTATGATGTAATCGACTATTATTTCCCCTTTTTAATACTATTTGAGCACTGTGTGATGATGTCCATATTATGTAACTGCTGTGTACGTGAATAACTGATCCTGGCACGTACATGGTTCGCATTCGGTTTGCCTTTTAAAAACCGGGTGTGACATAAGTGGTATCAAAGCCGTGCTGACTGTAGGACCGCTAACCTAGAGTAGAATGGTCGTTCTAAGGATTATAAGACCTCTGTCCCTGCCTTGACTTTGGTATCCCTTCAAAAGTTGGTCCTACTGACCAAACCTATGTTCTACTATATATTACACCTTGCTGAAAATTTTGTTTTATTCTGATCCTTCATTTATTTATGATTCATTATTATTCTGATCCTTCATTTATTTATGGTTCATTATTTGCTGGTCATATTAATTCTGTTCTCACCCTTTGCTTGCGATGTCTTTTGTAGATGGCTCGACTTAGACACACTGCACGAAAGTCCGTCATCCCCTTCTTACCCTCCCGCCTTGCTGAGCGTCCGCTTCGCCGTCCCGTGGCCGGACAGTCCAGCCACTTGGAGAGACTGCACCACCGCCTGCATGAGGAGCAGGAACGTCGACGACAGGAGCAGCAGGGCTCTTCCTTCTCGCTCCAGCAGGAGATAGAGTCTGTGAGGAGCTGCTCCCCTGTGCTTCCCCTGGAGGCGCCCCCTGCACCACCACTGGGCGTCCCAGCTTCTGGAGTAGCTGCTGGAGGAGACCCAGACGACGGAGGTGGCGACGACAGCTCGAGCCACGACACCGACCTCGACCTCTCTAGCCATGAGCCGGAAGGATGGGTTGCTCGACCCATCACTCGCGACGCTGCTCGTGGGTGTCACTTCCACGACGCGCTCGACACCCTGCTACGTCGGGCACTTGACCGGCGTACTTGGTCCATCGAGTATCGCTGTGTGGTCTACCAGCATAGTCGCGGGGTCTACCCGGACCGCTGGGAGGCGACCTGTTTGGTGCGCCGTCCGGAGAACAGTCTCCAGGGCGCGGAGGCTTGCTCAGAGCACTATTCTATCTCTGAGCGGGACTCAGCTGAGGCAGCCATGCAGGATGCTGCACGGCGTGCGCTTTCGCACTACTGCTCGGTTCTCGGTGGGGTAGCTGATGGTCTCGACCTGAAGTATTACCCTCGCCGTCCATCTGGCAGCACAGGAGGCGCGATTGTTTCACCTGCTGGTGAAGACAATCCTAGGTTGAGCAGCACAGTCAACCTAGCCGCCGTGCTAAACACGGAGCTGGACCATGCATTAGACGAGCTGAGTAGGGCTCGTGCTGAGATCGCCCTGCTGCGGGCTGAGCGCGCGGAACGTCGTCACTTGGATGATGGTTCCCCCGCTCCCGTTGGGACTCAGCACCCGTATCGCTCACCTCGGCGTGGACTCCAGTCTTATGGCAATCCCGACTGCAAGACCAAGATAAATCTAGAACCATAGCTCGTTAGAGTTGGATCTTGTAATTAATACAAAATATATATGCATAGAAGCTTCAGTCTTAGCGTTAGTCTCGGTCTTAGTTAGTCTTAGTTAGACAGGGTAGTTTGCTATATCCTGTGCATCTATGTTTGTCATGATGAACTATGTTTGGTTTGGATCTTTGTAATGACTGTCACCAGAGTGTGGGTATCCCCTGCATTTTGGTTTACATATTATGTTAATGGAGTTAGTTATATAGTTGGGAAACCCTTTATTCTACTTTCCTCTTTATCTGAGAAGCTGTGTGGTCTGTGTTGGAGATCAGTGAAGATGCTCATCTGTTCAGTGCTGTTGGAGAATTCTATACTCTTTTCTTATGCTGCAAGATTTGCCAGATCAGTTCTGATGTGTGGTTGCGTTCTGCAGATGTCAGAGAACAGGCGCAGAGGAGGAAGGCGTGCTCAGCAGGAGCAAGCCGCCCCGCAGGATGAGGTGCCTCAGCAGCAGCATCTGCCGCCCCCGCCCCCGATGTCGATCGAGCAGATGTTTCTGATGCAGACTCAGGCAGTTCAGGCCATCGGTCAGACTCTGGCCGCCATTCAGCAGCAGCAGCAGCAGCAGCAGCAAGCACCACCCCAGCCTCAGATGCCTCAGATGCCTAGAGACAAGCGTGCTGAATTCATGAGAAGTCATCCCCCAACGTTCGCTCACTCTTCTGACCCCATGGATGCTGAAGATTGGCTGCGCACTGTGGAGCGGGAGTTGCATACCGCTCAGTGTGATGACAGGGAGAAAGTCTTGTATGGTCCCCGTCTGTTGAGAGGAGCAGCCCAATCATGGTGGGAGTCTTACCTCGCCACCCATGCCAACCCCGATGCCATCACCTGGGAAGAGTTCAGAGGTAGCTTTCGTCAGTACCATGTGCCTGCAGGTCTGATGACAGTGAAGAAGGAGGAGTTCCTGGCCCTTAAGCAAGGGTCATCGTCTGTCAGTGAGTATCGAGACAGGTTTCTGCAATTGTCTCGCTATGCTCCTGAAGATGTCAACACTGATGCCAAGCGACAATACCGTTTCTTGAGAGGCTTGGTTGACCCTCTGCAGTATCAGTTGATGAATCATACCTTCCCGACATTCCAGCACCTGATTGACAGAGCAATCATGACAGAAAGGAAGCGTAAGGAGATGGAGGATCGTAAGCGTAAGATCAGTGGACCCCAGCTTGGAAGCAGCAGCCGTCCTCGTTTTTCAGGCAATCAACCTCAGCAGTTCAGGCAGAACCAGCGTCCACCTCAGCAGCATCAGCAGCGTCAGCAGTATCAGCAGTTCCAAAGGCAGTATCCTCAGCATCAGTACCAGAACCGTCAGAGCAATCAATCAGGAGGTCAGTTTCAGAGGCAGAATCAGCAGACACCTCGTCTTCCTGCCCCAGCAAATCAGCAGAACAATCAGGCAGCACCAGCTCAGGTTGGAAACAGAGCATGTTTCCACTGTGGAGAGCAAGGCCACTGGGTGATGCAATGTCCGAAGAAGGCAGCCCAGCAGCAGTCAGGCCCCAATGCCCCAGCAAAGCAGAATGCGTCTCAGTCTGGAGCAGGCAATCGCCCTCAGCAGCGCTATAATCATGGAAGACTGAATCACTTGGAGGCTGAAGCAGTTCAGGAGACCCCCGGCATGACAGTAGGTATGTTCCCAGTCGATTCCCATATTGCAGAAGTGTTATTTGATACTGGAGCAACGCATTCTTTTATTACTGCATCATGGGTAGAAGCACATAATCTTCCAATTACTACCATGTCAACCCCCATTCAAATTGACTCAGCTGGTGGTAGAATTCGAGCTGATAGCATATGCTTGGGTGTAAGTGTGGAAATAAGGGGGATAGCGTTTCCCGCTAACCTTATAGTAATGGGTACTCAGGGAATAGATGTCATCCTAGGGATGAATTGGCTAGATAAGTATCAGGCAGTTATCAGTTGTGATAAAAGGACAATCAAGTTGGTGTCCCCACTAGGAGAGGAAGTGGTGACCGAGTTAGTCCCGCCTGAGCCAAAGAGAGGAAGTTGTTATCAGATGGCTGTCGATGGCAGTGAAGCAGGCCCAATTGAGAGTATCAAGGTTGTGTCTGAATTCCCAGATGTGTTTCCAAAGGACTTACCGGGTATGCCACCCGAGCGGAAAGTTGACTTTGCCATAGAGCTTCTTCCTGGAACCGCCCCCATCTTTAAGAGAGCTTACAGAATATCTGGACCAGAGTTGGTTGAGCTTAAGAAGCAGATTGATGAGCTATCAGAGAAAGGTTATGTCCGGCCAAGCACCTCGCCTTGGGCCGCCCCTGTCTTGTTTGTGGAGAAGAAAGATGGCACAAAGAGGATGTGTATCGATTATCGAGCCTTGAATGAAGTCACGATCAAGAACAAGTATCCTTTGCCCAGAATAGAAGATCTGTTCGACCAGTTGAGAGGAGCCAGCGTGTTCTCCAAGATAGATCTGAGGTCAGGTTATCATCAGCTCAGGATCCGACCTTCGGACATTCCGAAGACGGCATTCATTACCAAGTATGGTTTGTATGAGTTCACAGTGATGTCTTTTGGTTTGACCAATGCGCCAGCATTCTTTATGAACTTGATGAACAGTGTATTTATGGATTATCTCGATAAGTTTGTGGTGGTATTCATTGATGACATTCTGATTTATTCTCAAAGTGAAGAAGAGCATGCAGATCATTTGAGGATGGTATTGCAGAGATTGCGAGAGCACCAGTTGTATGCAAAGTTGAGCAAGTGTGAGTTCTGGATCAGTGAAGTCCTGTTCTTGGGTCACATAATCAACAAAGAAGGATTGGCTGTGGATCCGAAGAAAGTGGCAGATATTCTGAACTGGAAAGCGCCAACGGATGCTCGAGGAATCAAGAGCTTCATTGGAATGGCCGGATATTATCGGCGATTCATTGAAGGGTTTTCGAAGATTGCGAAACCAATGACAGCGTTGCTAGGCAACAAGGTTGAGTTCAAGTGGACCCAGAAATGTCAAGAGGCCTTTGAAGCGCTGAAAGAGAAGTTGACAACAGCGCCTGTCCTAGTCTTGCCTGATGTGCACAAGCCCTTCTCTGTGTACTGTGATGCTTGTTACACAGGTTTGGGATGCGTGTTGATGCAAGAGGGAAGAGTTGTGGCTTACTCGTCCCGACAGCTGAAGGTTCATGAGAAGAATTACCCAATCCATGATCTAGAGTTGGCAGCAGTGGTTCACGCGCTGAAGACATGGAGGCACTATCTGTATGGACAGAAGTGCGATGTTTACACAGATCACAAGAGTCTGAAATACATATTCACTCAGTCAGAATTGAATATGAGGCAAAGAAGATGGTTAGAGTTGATCAAAGACTATGAGTTGGAGATTCATTACCATCCAGGCAAAGCAAACGTAGTGGCAGATGCTTTGAGCAGGAAGAGTCAAGTCAATCTGATGGTCGCTCGTCCGATGCCTTATGAGTTGGCCAAAGAGTTTGACAGGTTGAGTCTCGGATTTCTGAACAATTCGCGAGGAGTCACAGTTGAGTTGGAACCTACCTTGGAGCGCGAAATCAAAGAAGCGCAGAAGAATGATGAGAAGATCAGTGAGATTCGGCGACTGATTCTAGATGGCAGAGGCAAAGATTTTCGAGAAGATGCAGAAGGCGTGGTATGGTTCAAAGACCACTTGTGTGTTCCCAATGTCCAGTCCATTCGGGAGTTGATTCTCAAGGAAGCTCATGAGACAGCCTATTCGATTCACCCTGGCAGTGAGAAGATGTATCAGGATCTGAAGAAGAAATTCTGGTGGTACGGAATGAAGAGGGAAATCGCAGAGCATGTGGCTATGTGCGATAGTTGTCGAAGAATTAAGGCAGAGCACCAGAGACCTGCTGGATTGTTGCAACCGTTGCAGATTCCTCAGTGGAAATGGGATGAAATCGGTATGGATTTCATAGTCGGATTGCCTCGCACCCGAGCCGGCTATGATTCTATTTGGGTAGTAGTGGACCGTTTGACCAAGTCAGCCCACTTCATACCAGTCAAGACCACCTACAGCAGTGCAGTATTGGCAGAACTGTATATGTCTCGGATCGTTTGTCTTCATGGTGTGCCAAAGAAGATAGTGTCAGACAGAGGAACGCAGTTCACCTCTCATTTCTGGCAGCAGTTGCATGAAGCTTTGGGCACGCATCTGAATTTCAGTTCAGCTTATCACCCGCAGACAGATGGTCAGACTGAAAGAACCAATCAAATTCTTGAAGACATGTTGAGAGCCTGTGCGTTGCAAGATCAGTCCGGATGGGATAAGCGATTGCCTTATGCAGAGTTTTCTTATAACAACAGTTACCAGGCCAGTTTGAAGATGTCACCGTTTCAAGCGCTCTATGGAAGGAGTTGTAGAACTCCGTTGCAATGGGATCAGCCTGGAGAGAAGCAAGTGTTTGGGCCAGACATTCTGCTTGAAGCCGAAGAGAACATCAAGATGGTCCGAGAGAATCTGAAGATAGCGCAATCGAGGCAGCGAAGCTATGCAGACACAAGAAGAAGAGAGCTGAGTTTTGAAGTCGGAGACTTTGTCTATCTGAAAGTGTCACCGATCAGAGGAGTTAGAAGGTTCGGAATCAAAGGCAAGCTAGCACCCCGCTACATTGGTCCGTATCAGATTCTTGCAAAGCGTGGAGAAGTGGCTTATCAGCTCAGTTTGCCAGAGAATTTGTCAGCTGTGCATGATGTCTTTCATGTGTCTCAGTTGAAGAAGTGCTTGCGTGTGCCAGAAGAGCAGTTGCCAGTGGAAGGTCTGGAAGTCCAGGAGGACTTGACCTATGTCGAGAAGCCAGCTCAGATTCTTGAAGTTGCAGATAGAGTCACCCGAAGGAAGACCATCAGAATGTGCAAAGTCAGATGGAGTCACCACTCTGAGGAAGAAGCAACCTGGGAGCGTGAAGATGATTTGATGGCCAAGTACCCAGAGCTCTTTGCTAGCCAGCCCTGAATCTCGAGGGCGAGATTCTTTTAAGGGGGATAGGTTTGTAACGCCCCGAATTTTGCAGTTGAATTTTTCTTTTCTTTACTCGCCAAAATTCGGGCGTTACCTTTTCTTTTTCTTTTTCCTCTCGCTAAACCTTGACCTTTTCCAAAGTCTTAGCGGGATTCGGTTCGGATTTCCCGTGTAAAGAAAAACTCTAAAATACTTTATGGTTGATGCACCATGCCGAACCTTGCATTGTTTTGATTTGCTTTGAAAGTGCAATTGCATTCATCTAGAAAGATCGGATTTCGAAAACGGGAAATAATCTTTCTCTCTCTCTCCTCTTTCTCTCTCTCCCGCGCCCTGGGCCGACCCCCGGCCGGCCCAAGTCCCTGGCGCCCCCTCTTGGGCCCAAAGCAGGCCCAGCCGCCCCCCCACCCCCTCTTTTTTTTCCCAAAACCCCCTTCCTCTCCCTCATTCTCTCCCTCTCTCCCTCCCCACCCAAGCCGCCGCCCCCTACCCACCTCCCTGCCCTAGCCGCCGCCGCTGCCCCGACCCCGGCCGCGCGCCCTCGCCGTCGGCCACCTCCCCGCCGGTGAGCCCCCTCCCCCTCCTCCCTCCCCTCTCTTCTCCCCTCCCCCGCGCGCCCCCTGGCCGCGCCGGCCACCACCCCCCAGCCCAGCCGCCGCTGGCCGGCCCTCGGCCGCGCCCAGCCGGCCCCGGCCGCCGCTGGCCCGCCCCGGCCGCTCCCCTGGCCGCCCCGGCCCGGCCGCTGGCCGCCCCCAGCCGCGCCCCGCCCGGCCGCCAGCCGCCCCCAGCCCGCGCCCGGCCGCCCGCCCTGGCCCCTGGCCGCGCCCCTGTCCCGGGCCGGTTCAGCCGGCCTCGGCCCCGGCTCAGCCGCCCCCGGCCCCAGCTCGGCCGCCTGCCCCCGGGCCGGTTCAACCGCCCTAGGGCCGGTTCAACCGCCCCCCCCTGTTTTTTTTAATTTTTTTTATTTTATTTTATTTAGTTTCTGTGATCATAATTACTGTATTTTAAGTAGATTGATCATTGTTCATGCTATGGAAAATAGGAAGTTTAATTTAAAATTCTGTTATGCTATTGATTCGCGTAGTTAACTGTTTAACCCGTGCGATGTTGATCAACTAAAAATGATTAGGTTTCCATTTGTACATATGTATATAACAGAATTCTTTTGCTCAGAACCAATTGTAGTTGATTATTAGTGCATAAGATTTAACCCCTGCGAGACCTTTCCCATTTCTTTCTAACCATAACAAATGCGATGTCAAATGTCATACCTGATGCATATTTGTTTTACCTGTTCCCTTGTATGGTGTACTGTTCTTTTGTATTAAATATGTGGATGTATGTATGTTTGCGCTCGCATAGAGAACGATCCGGTCGAAGAGCCCGAGGAATTCGCAGGAGAAGCCCCTGAGCAGCAGTCGGTTGGTGGAGGCAAGTGTCCTTTGACCTATCTTTGTCCTATTCATTCTTTAATTCACCTCCCGCATTACACATTTATACCTAAGGATTGACTAGCTTTTGTTATCCATGTCCTTGTTTACCTATTTGGGTCGGATTATTACTGCTTAGTTTGATGCTATTGCTCAACTCTAATCAATGAACATGATGTGATTATCTATGATACGCTGTTTTCCCCTTCTTATTTATGATCATACTTGTGGCATTTAAGGGGACTCGAGCGGTTTCTCGAGTGCCTCTCCGTAAGGACCTGTTCAATGGATGACCGCCCGGGAAAAACAGTGCAACCATGAGGGTGGAATGGGACGCCCTTAGCTGAATAATTAGAGGAACTGGGGTGTAGTCCGCTTAGCCGTTGTGCCGTCAATGGGGCTCGGTGTATGCGGCTCGCTCTGCCAAGGTTGATTTGTCCCTTGGGGAGGAGTGCGGTACATTTAGGAAACCTAACGGGTGGCTACAGCCCCGGGGAATCTTTGTAAAGGCTACGTAGTGAGACCCTGCCTATTCACCTTGGTAGTGTTTAAGGGTTTGATCAGCCCGAGGCAAGTGGGAATCACGGCTTGTGGGTAAAGTGCGCAACCTCTGCAGAGTGTTATGAAACTGATATATCAGCCGTGCTCACGGTTATGAGCGGCCAAGGGAGCTCCAGAGATTAGTGATATTTGATCAGAGATATTTTGGTACAGGTGGCAATGAGATTGATGGTTCTGATTATGATTATGGTAATGGTAAGTGGTATTCTTTCCGTTTGGAAAGGATACATTGGGCTAATAACTTGGGTTAATGTTAAAACCTGGCTCTCTACTAGTAAGTAATAACCTGACTAACTAAAAGCAACTGCTTGACTTATCCCCACATAAAGCTAGTCCACTACCGCCAAACGGGATGCTTGCTGAGTATGTTGATGTGTACTCACCCTTGCTCTACACACCAAACCCCCCCCCAGGTTGTCAGCATTGCAACCACTGCTCAGGAGAAGATGAAGCTGTGGAAGGAGACTTCCAGGAGTTCCAAGATTACGACGAGTTCTAGGTGTGGGTTAGCGGCAACCCCCAGTCGGCTGCCTGTGAAGGCCGTGTTATCTACGTTTCTTTTCCGCACTTTGATTTATTGTAAGAACTATATGGACGTCTCAGACGTATGATGTAATCGACTATTATTTCCCCTTTTTAATACTATTTGAGCACTGTGTGATGATGTCCATATTATGTAACTGCTGTGTACGTGAATAACTGATCCTGGCACGTACATGGTTCGCATTCGGTTTGCCTTTTAAAAACCGGGTGTGACATAAGTGGTATCAAAGCCGTGCTGACTGTAGGACCGCTAACCTAGAGTAGAATGGTTGTTCTAAGGATTATAAGACCTCTGTCCCTGCCTTGACTTTGGTATCCCTTCAAAAGTTGGTCCTACTGACCAAACCTATGTTCTACTATATATTACACCTTGCTGAAAATTTTGTTTTATTCTGATCCTTCATTTATTTATGATTCATTATTATTCTGATCCTTCATTTATTTATGGTTCATTATTTGCTGGTCATATTAATTCTGTTCTCACCCTTTGCTTGCGATGTCTTTTGTAGATGGCTCGACTTAGACACACTGCACAAAAGTCCGTCATCCCCTTCTTACCCTCCCGCCTTGCTGAGCGTCCGCTTCGCCGTCCCGTGGCCGGACAGTCCAGCCACTTGGAGAGACTGCACCACCGCCTGCATGAGGAGCAGGAACGTCGACGACAGGAGCAGCAGGGCTCTTCCTTCTCGCTCCAGCAGGAGATAGAGTCTGTGAGGAGCTGCTCCCCTGTGCTTCCCCTGGAGGCGCCCCCTGCACCACCACTGGGCGTCCCAGCTTCTGGAGTAGCTGCTGGAGGAGACCCAGACGACGGAGGTGGCGACGACAGCTCGAGCCACGACACCGACCTCGACCTCTCTAGCCATGAGCCGGAAGGATGGGTTGCTCGACCCATCACACCGAGAAAGTATTAATTGGAATATTTAATTCGTCATTTCTCAAATATAAATAATATCTACTACTCAGTTTTGGCTAACTTACTGTTTTAATAGTGAATAATTGAACCAATAATTAATCAACTGACCTGAGTGATTACGTGCGAATGATTTAATCTCGCACGTGGATAACGCGCGAACGGCGCGCGGCTAGGCGCGCGACACACACGAATGATGCGTGACGACACGCGATCCTATGCGAAACAACGCGTGGAAGGCGCGCGAAACAACGCGCCCAATAGCGCGCGACACACGAAAATCACTAACAGACATCGTGTCCAGACTAAACACTTATAAATTACAACATTTGAATAGCCATTAATCACATTAGCTTGTATTTATAAAAGCGCAAATAGAACTAGAAATTAGTTTTATTCAAATTGTTATTCTCATAAATATCGGATAACAAATAACTAGCCAGTTGATTACAACTTACGTCATTACATAATATTGTTACTAATATGGAGTTGATGATGCTACGGGGTTGACACGACCCACACGGGTGACGCGAACAGCACGGCGATGACGCGCAAACAACCTATGTGCCACACGCGACAACGCGTGAGCTACGGCACATGGCGCGAACACACCAGCTAGGCGACAACGGACTACGAGCATGGGTAGACGATGACAGGTAGACGACGTTTACCTTGGCGATGACTGGAGCGACGTAGACGCTGTTGTGGCAAACGGCGGCGACGGCAAGTACGGGGATGGGACAGGGCGCTCGACGTCGCAGGCAAGCTAGTTGTGCAAGCAGTGCAGGCGGGCTCGCCGCGTGCCATGGACTCGCCGGGAGCGCTGGCCGCGAGCTAGGACCACGCTGGGGCGCTGGCCGCGCGTCAGGGGCCGACTGCGCGCCACGTCGAAGGCCGCGCCGCGCCGCGCATGCCACGGGCATCCGCGCCGGGCACCACGCCATGGCCACGCCAGGGGACCGGGTCAGGGATGCGCACCATGGCCGCGAGCGAGCACGACGAGCCTCGCTGGGGGCACTGTGCGTAGGACGGGCCGCGCCGCGCCACGGGGAAGCGAGGGGAGGGCTGCGCGGGACGCACGCCGGCCGAGCTCTGGCCACGCGCCATGGGCGCCAGACTGAGCCCCAGGCCACGCCGAGCCACCGCGCCGGGGCCACGTCGGGCAGCCGAGCTGGGGCCACGGAGGGTCGTGCCAAGCCGCCATGTTAGGGCCGAGCGCCCGCACGCCGAGCCGGGGCTGCGCTTGCGCCGAGGCCATGCCCGCGCCCGCGCCAAGGCCGCGTGCCCGTGCTGGGGCCGCCAGGGCTAGCCGCCACGCTGAGCGGGACGAGGGAGAGGGAGGCACTGGCGATTTGGAGGGGGAGAGCGAGCGCAGCGGAGAGGAGATGGGGCACGGCTTGAGGGCGTCGTGGGCACGGGATGATCGGGAGGCGGTTGGCAGCGCTGGGCGGAGAAGAGGAACAGGGACTAGGGTGCGGCCTGGTGGGTGGGACCCACCCACAGGCGGTGGTGGCGCTCCAGCTCGCGCGCGCTAGGGCACGGCGAGTGCCACGCGGGCGGGCTGCGCGAGGCAGGCCGTGGGGAGCTGGGCCGCGCGCGCTCGGTGGGCCGGGGAAGTCGCTGGGCTAGCGCGGGGGGGGGGGGGGGGGGGAGGGAGATACAGGTTGGGCTTCCTGGGCCGCGGACGCGAAGGGGGAGGGGGGCCAGGTGGGCCAGCCGGGAAGGGAAGGAAGGAATGGGCCTTTTCCTGTTTTTCTTTCCTATTTCTTTATCTTTTTGTCGGGGACCATAATTAGGGGTACCCTCAAGACGCCTAATTCTCAGCTGGTAACCCCCATCAGCATAAAGCTGCAGAGGCCTGATGGGTTTGATTAAGTCAGGGATCAGTCCATACGAGCGACTTGATCGCGCCACGCCCGAGCCTAGCCTCGGGCGAGGGCAGCCGACCCCGAGGTGTTTCCGTCTCGCCCGAGGCCCCCTTTTTACGGCAGACGCACCTCCGGCTCGCTCGAGGCCTTGCCTTCGTTGAGAAGCAACCCTGACTAAATCACCGCGCCAACCGACCAAGTCACCGGGGCATTTAATGCAAAAGGTAAGACTGACAGGCGACCAGGCTCTGCCAGAGGTGCCATAGGAGGCTCCGCCCGACCCAGGGCTCGGACTCAGGCTAAGGCCCCGGAAGACGGCGAACTCCGCTCCGCCCGACCCAGGGCTCGGACTCGGGCTAAGGCCCCGGAAGATGGCGAACTCCGCTCCGCCCGACCCAGGGCTCGGACTCGGGCTAAGGCCCCGGAAGACGGCGAACTCCGCTCCGCCCGACCCAGGGCTCGGACTCGGGCTAAGGCCTCGGAAGACGGCGAACTCCGCTCCGCCCGACCCAGGGCTCGGACTCGGGCTAAGGCCCCAGAAGACGGCGAACTCCGCTCCGCCCGACCCAGGGCTCGGACTCGGGCTAAGGCCCCGGAAGACGACGAACTCCGCCTCGCCCGACCCAGGGCTCGGACTCCGCCTCGGCCTCTGCCGAACGACCTCCGCCTCGCCCGACCCAGGAGCTCGGCCTCGGCCTCTGTCATGCAGGACGGACTCGACCTCGACTTCGGAGGAGCCTCCACGACGCCCGACCTAGGACACGAGACCGCCACGTCAACAGGAAGCGTCATCATCACCCTGCCCTGAGCCGACTTGGGTCACAGAGAACAAGACCGGCGTCCCATCTGGCCAGCTCCGCCAGATAGGCAATGATGGCGCCCCGCTAGACCATGACGACGGCAACTCTCAGCTCCCTTACGAAAGCAGGGAGACGTCAGCAAGAGCACAGCTGTCCCTCCATCAGGCTCCGTTACTCCTCCAACAGCCACGACACCACACCGGCTGGGTGCCAAGATCTCTCCGGCTGCCACCTTGGCATGTACTTAGGGCACTAGCTCTCCCCTGCTAGACACGTAGCACCTTGCTACACTCCCATTTTGTACACCTGGATCCTCTCCTTACAACTATAAAAGGAAGGACCAGGGCCTTCTTAGAGAAGGTTGGCCTCGCGGGAACGAGGGCAGGGGCAGGCGCTCTCTTGGGGCCGCTCGCTCCCCTCACCCGCGCGGACGCTTGTAACCCCCTACTGCAAGCGCACCCGACCTGGGCGCGGGGCGAACACGAAAGGCCGCGGGAATCTCCGTCTCCCTCGTCACGACCCGGCTCCGGCCACCGACCTCGCTCTCTTCCCCCCTTCGCGCTCGCCCACGCGCTCGACCCATCTGGGCTGGGGCACGCGGCACTCTCACTCGTCGGCTCGGGGACCCCCCGGTCTCGAAACGCCGACAGTTGGCGCGCCAGGTAGGGGCACGCTGCGTGTTGACGAGCAGTTTCCCGTCAAGCTCCAGATGGGCAGTCTCCAACGACCTCTCCAACCCGGGACGGTGCTCCGTTTCGGGAGCCTCGAGTTCATGTCTCTCGACAGCGGCTACGACATGGTACTCCTTCCACCACCGTGCGACGGCGACAACGGTGGCGGACAGTCCGCCCGCCGGCGGCGGAATCGACGACGTCTTTCCCGCGTGGGGGAAGGACAACTTTCGAGCTCGCCCCATCCTCTCCCTCGCCATCGGAGGAGGAGGAGGCGGGGCAACCAGGGCCGAGCGGGAGGCTGCGCTCCGACGGCTGTCGAGCAAATCGACATCCCCGGCGCCCCAGCGGAGGACGCGCTAGGCGTCACCCTCGCGTTCGAGGCAAAGGCGAGCGCCATCCCCCCGCAACACGTCGACCCCGAGCGGGTGGACGACGCCAGCACGCTCACGAAGGGCCTGCAGGACGTCGCCCTCGTACCCAAGACGATGACGCGATCAGCCCCCAACGTGACTTCATCGCTCCTCGTCGACAAAAAGGTACCGACTGCTCCCCATCTTTCGTCATTTCGACTCGACCTCAACCCGCTTGGCGACCTCGCTTTGGCGGACACTCACGTTGAGGCGGGTGCAACCCCTCTGGGGTTTCGTGTGCGGTCGCCCTGGGACCGATTGACGGGCGTCTCGACCTACGGGCCCTCTGGGTCCGAGGAAAATGACGACCCCAGCATCTGCTGGGATTTCTCCGGATCTGGAAACCCCAGTGCCATGCGGGACTTCATGACCGCATGCAACTACTGCCTCTCCGACTGTTCCGACGGCAGCCGCAGCCTTGACGACAAGGACTGTGGCCCGAGCCGCGAATGTTTCCATGTTGAGCTAGGGGATCCCTCCGGAGGCAGCCATCTCGGCATGCCGGAGGATGGCGATCTCCCTGGGCCGGTGCCTCGCGCCGACATCCCGCGGGAGCTAGCTGTGGTCCCCGTTCCGGCGGGGGGTCACGACCCACAGCTCGAGCAAGTCCGCGGGGCGCAGGCCGAGCTCGACGAGGGAGCAGGAGCGCTCGAGGCAATCCGCCGGGACGCCGGGCAGGTATGGGCAAGCCAGCCCCCGGCCGGAGAAATACGTCACCTGCCCCAGGGTCTCCAGCACCGCATCGCCAACGAGGCCAGGGACAGGCCGCCACCCGCATCCGGCGGAACCGGCCAGGACCTGGCAGCCGCAGCGATGCTTCTCCGCGCGATGCCGGAGTCATCTACCACTGAGGGACGGCGAATCCAGGGAGAGCTCAGGCATCTCCTGGAAGGCGCCGCGGCCCGGCGGGCCAAAAGCTCTGCCTCCCGAAGGCAGGGGTACCCCTCGGAACCTCGTGCCGCGACTTCCCGACTCATGCGGGAAGCCTCGGTCTTCACCGGGCGCACGCGCAACACCGCGCCTGCGGCCCCGGGTCACCTCGGCGACGAGCGCCCTCACCGCGACCGTCGGGCACGCCTCGACGAAAGGGTGCGCCGAGGCTATCACCCCAGGCGTGGGGGACGCTACGACAGTGGGGAGGATCGGAGTCCCTCGCCCGAACCACCCGGTCCGCAGGTCTTCAGCCGAGCCATTCGGCGGGCGCCGTTTCCGCCTCGATTCCGACCCCCGACTACTATCACAAAGTACTCGGGGGAAACGAGACCGGAATTGTGGCTCGCGGACTACCGCCTGGCCTGTCAACTGGGAGGAACGGACGACGACAACCTCATCATCCGCAACCTCCCCCTGTTCCTCTCCGACACTGCTCGTGCCTGGTTGGAGCACCTGCCTCCGGGGCAGATTTCCAACTGGGAGGATCTGGTCCAAGCTTTCGCCGGCAACTTCCAGGGCACGTACGTGCGCCCCGGGAATTCCTGGGACCTCCGAAGCTGTCGGCAACTGCCGGGAGAGTCTCTTCGGGGCTACATCCGGCGATTCTCGAAGCAGCGCACCGAGCTGCCGAACATTACCGACTCCGATGTCATCGGCGCGTTCCTTGCCGGCACCACCTGCCGTGACCTGGTGAGCAAGTTGGGCCGCAAGACCCCCACCAGGGCGAGCGAGCTGATGGACATCGCCACCAAGTTCGCCTCCGGCCAGGAGGCGGTCGAGGCCATCTTCCGAAAGGACAAGCGCCCCAGGGCCGCCCGTCGGAAGATGCTCCCGAGGCGTCTGCTCCGAGCGGCGCCAAGAAGAAAGGCAGGAGGAAGTCGCAAGCGAAACGCGACGCTCCCGATGCAGACCTTGTCGCCGCCGCCGAGCACAAGAACCCTCGGAAGCCCCTCGGAGGTGCTAACCTTTTCGACAAAGCACTCAAGGAGACGTGCCCCTATCATCAGGGGCCCATCAAGCACACCCTCGAAGAGTGCGTCATGCTTCGGCGCCACTTCCACCGGGCCGGGCCACCCGCAGAGGGCGGCAGGGCTCACGACGACGACAAAAGGGAAGATCGCCAAGCAGGAGAGTTCCCCGAGGTCCGCGACTGCTTCATGATCTACGGAGGGCATGCGGCGAATGCCTCGGCTCGGCATCGTAAGCAAGAGCGTCGGGAGGTCTGCTCGGTAAAGGTGGCGGCACCAGTCTACCTAGACTGGTCCGACAAGCCCATCACCTTCGACCGGGACGACCACCCCAACCATGTGCCGAGCCCGGGGAAGTACCCGCTCGTCGTCGGCCCCGTCATCGGCGACGTCAGGCTCACCAAGGTCCTGATGGATGGGGGCAGCTGCCTCAATATCATCTACGCCGAGACCCTCAGGCTCCTGCGCGTCGATCTGACATCCGTCCGAGCAGGCGCTGCGCCCTTCCACGGGATCATCCCTGGGAAGCGTGTCCAGCCCCTCGGGCAGATCGACCTTCCTGTCTGCTTCGGAACACCCTCCAACTTCCGAAGGGAGACTTTGACGTTCGAGGTGGTCGGGTTCCGAGGAACTTACCACGCGGTGCTGGGAAGGCCATGCTACGCCAAGTTCATGGCCATCCCCAACTACACCTACCTGAAGCTCAAGATGCCAGGCCCCAACGGGGTCATCACCGTTGGCCCCACGTACAAACATGCGTTCGAATGCGATGTGGAGTGCGTGGAGTACGCCGAGGCCCTCGCCGAGTCCGAGGCCCTCATCGCCGACCTGGAAAGCCTCTCCCGAGAGGTGCCGGGCGTGAAGCGACACGCCGGCAATTTCGAGCCAGCGGAGACGGTCAAGGCCGTCCCTCTCGACCCCAGTGGTGACACCTCCAAGCAGATCCGGATCGGTTCCGGACTCGACCCCAAATAGGAAGCAGTGCTCGTCGACTTTCTCCGCGCAAACGTCGACGTCTTTGCGTGGAGTCCTTCGGACATGCCCGGCATACCGAGGGATGTCGCCGAGCACTCGCTGGATATTCGGGCCGGGGCCCGGCCGGTCAGACAGCCTCTGCGCCGATTCGACGAGGAAAGGCGCAGGGTGATAGGCGAGGAGATCCGCAAGCTGATGGCAGCAGGGTTCATCAAAGAGGTATTCCATCCCGAATGGCTTGCCAACCCTGTACTTGTGAGGAAGAAAGGGGGGAAATGGCGGATGTGTGTAGACTACACTGGTCTTAACAAAGCATGTCCGAAGGTCCCCTACCCTCTACCTCGCATCGATCAAATCGTGGACTCCACTGCAGGGTGCGAAGCACTGTCTTTCCTTGATGCCTACTCAGGGTATCATCAAATCAAGATGAAAGAGTCCGACCAGCTCGCGACTTCTTTCATCACGCCCTTCGGCATGTACTGTTATGTCACCATGCCGTCCGGTTTGAGGAACGCGGGTGCAACGTACCAGCGGTGCATGAACCATGTGTTCGGCGAACACATCGGTCGCACGGTCGAGGCTTACGTCGATGACATCGTAGTCAAGACGAGGAAAGCCTCTGATCTTCTCTCCGACCTCGAACTGACATTCCGGTGTCTCAAGGCGAAGGGCGTCAAGCTCAATCCCGAGAAGTGCGTCTTCGGGGTGCCCCGAGGCATGCTCTTGGGATTCATCGTCTCCGAGCGGGGCATCGAAGCCAACCCGGAGAAGATCGCAGCCATCACAAACATGGGGCCTATCAAGGACTTAAAAGGCGTACAGAGGGTCATGGGATGTCTCGCGGCCTTGAGCCGTTTCATCTCGCGCCTCGGCGAAAGAGGCTTGCCCCTGTACCGCCTCTTAAGGAAGGCCGAGTGCTTCACGTGGACTCCCGAGGCCGAGGAAGCTCTCGGGAACCTGAAGGCGCTCCTCACCCAGGCGCCCATCTTGGTACCCCCGGCTGATGGAGAAGCCCTCTTGGTCTACGTCGCCGCCACCACTCAGGTGGTTAGCGCCGCGATCGTGGTCGAAAGGCAAGAAGAGGGGCATGCATTGCCCATTCAGAGGCCAGTTTACTTCGTCAGCGAAGTGCTGTCCGAAACCAAGATCCGCTACCCACAAGTCCAGAAGCTGCTGTATGCAGTGATCCTGATGAGGCGAAAGCTGCGACATTACTTCGAGTCTCATCCGGTGACTGTGGTGTCATCCTTCCCCCTGGGGGAGATCATCCAGTGCCGAGAAGCCTCGGGACGGATCGCAAAGTGGGCGGTGGAAATCATGGGCGAGACAATCTCGTTCGCCCCTCGGAAGGCCATCAAGTCCCAGGTACTGGCGGACTTCGTAGCCGAATGGGTCGACACCCAGTTGCCGACGGCTCCGATCCAACCGGAGCTCTGGACCATGTTTTTCGACGGGTCGCTGATGAAGACGGGAGCCGGCGCGGGCCTGCTCTTCGTCTCGCCCCTCGGGAAACACCTGCGCTACGTGCTCCGCCTCCATTTCCCGGCGTCCAACAATGTGGCCGAGTACGAGGCTCTGATCAGCGGATTGCGAATCGCCATCGAGCTAGGGGTCCGACGCCTCGATGCACGCGGCGACTCGCAGCTCGTCATCGACCAAGTCATGAAGAACTCCCACTGCCGCGACCCGAAGATGGAAGCCTACTGTGAGGAGGTTCGACGCCTGGAAGACAAGTTCTACGGGCTCGAGCTTAACCACATCGCCCGGCGCTACAACGAGACTGCGAACGAGCTGGCGAAGATAGCCTCGGGGCGAACAACGGTTCCCCCGGACGTCTTCTCCCGGGATCTGCACCAACCCTCCGTCAAGATAGGCGACGCGCCCGAGCCCGAGGTGCCCTCGGCCCCGTCCGAGGTGACCTCGGCCCAGCCCGAGCCACCCTCGGTTCAACCCGAGGAATCCTCGGCCCCCGAGGGCGAAGCACTGCGCATCGAGGAGGAGCAGAGCGGGGTCATGCCAGATCAAGATTGGCAAACCCCGTACCTGCAATATCTCCGCCAAGGAGAACTGCCCCTCGACCGAGCCGAGGCTCGGCGGGTAGCGCGACGCGCCAAGTCGTTCGTATTGCTGGGCGATGAGAAGGAGCTCTACCACCGTAGCCCCTCGGGCATCCTCCAGCGATGCATCTCCATCGCCGAAGGTCAGGAACTCCTGCGGGAAATACACTCGGGGGCTTGCGGCCATCATGCAGCACCTCGAACCCTTGTCGAGAACGCTTTCCGCCAAGGCTTCTACTGGCCGACGGCGGTGGCTGACGCCACTAGAATTGTCCGCGCCTGCGAAGGGTGCCAATTCTATGCGAAGCAGACCCACCTGCCCGCTCAGGCTCTGCAGACGATACCCATCACCTGGCCCTTCGCCGTGTGGGGTCTGGACCTTGTCGGCCCTCTGCAGAAGGCGCCCGGGATTCGAGGCGACCCAGCCCGCGACCCAGCAGCGCCAGCCTGGCGCAGCGGTCAAACGCGGTCAAAAGTGGGCCGGCAGTAATGACGGTGGCAGGCGCGCGAGAGCAGCGGCCACGCCATCAGCCAAGCTCATGTCCCATCCGGAGGCAGCGAGAGAACCCCCTCTCACGGTGTGAAGACGACGCGCCCGTGACCCGTACCTCGAACGGCTCGCGCACGCAACGGTAGCATCGCCGACCGCTCGCCCCGGCGCATTAACTTCGCGGCTGGACAGGCGACGTTTCTGGCAGGGGCAGCTGGCGACGCTTCGCCTTCGCCAAAATGACCACACCCAAAAAAGGTACGCCGCGTCGTTCAATTTCGTATCCTTTTTTCCCTTTTCCTTCTTTCTCTATCTCTTGCAACAGGGACCGGGAAAGGGGGTACCCCCAAAGGGATCCTTCCCCGTGAAGGAACTAGGCTCCGAGCCTCCCTACTGATCAGGGGTTCGAAGGCTGGCCCCCCGAGGGGTTCAACAGCCGCCTCAGATCGCGTGGGCTCGACACCCACTACTGGTCAGGGGTTCGAAGGTCGGCCTCCCGAAAGGTTCCACGACCGCCTCAGGCTACTCGGGCTCCGCGCCCATTACTGATCAGGGGTTCGAAGGCTGGCCTTTCGAAGGGTTCACAGTCGCCTCAGACGCCAAGCGAGGGATGACCAGGGGTACGTTCGATACATAACCAAGGCTCGGGCTGCGCTCCCGAGGTACCCTAGGACATTTCTGAGACCAGCGGGAACGACTCTGTAACGGAATCCCATCGGAGGGAGGCAACGAGCCCTCGGACCCCGTCGCCAGGGGACCGGGTCCGGCAGATCACCCGCAGGTACTTTTGGGCGTGCCTCCGGGCCCCTAGCCGACCCCCAACGAACGGGGCACGGACGTCCACTCGGATTACCCGATTGCAGCTCATCGGAGACACCATGTTCGGTGCCCATCGAGGGTAACATGGCGCTCTCCCCCCCTCCTCCTTGCGGAAAGGCGACGTAGGGGCGTATGTAAAAAAGTCGAGTCTGTCCCTGATCGTCCTCTCGCTCCGTGCGGAGGCTCGGGGGCTGCTCTCGCAAACCCGGCTCCGGCCGAACCGTTGACAGCGTCAACATACCAGCCCGAGAACTTGGGCCCCGACAGTGCACCTGGGCTACGGCCTGTTCGCATGAGGGAACTACCAGACCGGCCGAAGCATTGCGCAAGGCATTAAGACCTCGAAGGAGTGAAACCACTCCTCCGAGGCCTCGGGGGCTACACCCGGCGGGTGCGCTCGCGCGCACCCACCGGAACAAAGAGCAACCGAGAAAGGCTGGTCCCCTTGCAAAAAAGTGCGACGAAAAGCCTCCAAGCGAGTGTTATCACTCCCTTCGAGGCTCGGGGGCTACTGTCGGGGACCATAATTAGGGGTACCCTCAAGACGCCTAATTCTCAGCTGGTAACCCCCATCAGCATAAAGCTGCAGAGGCCTGATGGGTTTGATTAAGTCAGGGATCAGTCCATACGAGCGACTTGATCGCGCCACGCCCGAGCCTAGCCTCGGGCGAGGGCAGCCGACCCCGAGGTGTTTCCGTCTCGCCCGAGGCCCCCTTTTTACGGCAGACGCACCTCCGGCTCGCCCGAGGCCTTGCCTTCGTTGAGAAGCAACCCTGACTAAATCACCGCGCCAACCGACCAAGTCACCGGGGCATTTAACGCAAAAGGTAAGACTGACAGGCGACCAGGCTCTGCCAGAGGTGCCATAGGAGGCTCCGCCCGACCCAGGGCTCGGACTCAGGCTAAGGCCCCGGAAGACGGCGAACTCCGCTCCGCCCGACCCAGGGCTCGGACTCGGGCTAAGGCCCCGGAAGACGGCGAACTCCGCTCCGCCCGACCCAGGGCTCGGACTCGGGCTAAGGCCCCGGAAGACGGCGAACTCCGCTCCGCCCGACCCAGGGCTCGGACTCGGGCTAAGGCCCCGGAAGACGGCGAACTCCGCTCCGCCCGACCCAGGGCTCGGACTCGGGCTAAGGCCCCGGAAGACGGCGAACTCCGCTCCGCCCGACCCAGGGCTCGGACTCGGGCTAAGGCCCCGGAAGACGACGAACTCCGCCTCGCCCGACCCAGGGCTCGGACTCCGCCTCGGCCTCTGCCGAACGACCTCCGCCTCGCCTGACCCAGGAGCTCGGGCTCGGCCTCTGTCATGCAGGACGGACTCGACCTCGACTTCGGAGGAGCCTCCACGACGCCCGACCTAGGACACGAGACCGCCACGTCAATAGGAAGCGTCATCATCACCCTGCCCTGAGCCGACTTGGGTCGCAGAGAACAAGACCGGCGTCCCATCTGGCCAGCTCCGCCAGATAGGCAATGATGGCGCCCCGCTAGACCATGACGACGGCGACTCTCAGCTCCCTTACGAAAGCAGGGAGACGTCAGCAAGAGCACAGCTGTTCCAACAGCTGTCCCTCCATCAGGCTCCGTTACTCCTCCAACAGCCACGACACCACACCGGCTGGGTGCCAAGATCTCTCCGGCTGCCACCTTGGCATGTACTTAGGGCACTAGCTCTCCCCTGCTAGACACGTAGCACCTTGCTACACTCCCATTTTGTACACCTGGATCCTCTCCTTACAACTATAAAAGGAAGGACCAGGGCCTTCTTAGAGAAGGTTGGCCTCGCGGGAACGAGGGCAGGGGCAGGCGCTCTCTTGGGGCCGCTCGCTCCCCTCACCCGCGCGGACGCTTGTAACCCCCTACTGCAAGCGCACCCGACCTGGGCGCGGGACGAACACGAAGGCCGCGGGAATCTCCGTCTCCCTCGTCACGACCCGGCTCCGGCCACCGACCTCTCGCTCTCTTTCCCCCTTCGCGCTCGCCCACGCGCTCGACCCATCTGGGCTGGGGCACGCGGCACTCTCACTCGTCGGCTCGGGGACCCCCCGGTCTCGAAACGCCGACACTTTTGTTCTTTCCTATTCTCTCCAAGATTTCAAATCGAATTTCTTATTAAACGAATGCTCCACAAAATCACTCACCAAACAAAATAAAATTATAATCTAGCATGATGCGACAATCAAAGCACTTCGGTTTCAATTTACTAGGCTTACACATAGATATACAACAAAATAATTCCTCACTATTTAGGAAAAGGAAAAGAAAAGTAAGGAAAAGAGAGAGAGTAACACCTGAATTTGGTAGATATTAGAAAAGAAATTTTATACCCCAAATTCAGGGTGTTACAAACCACTATACATGTACATGTGGGCTGGCCTGGCCCGACACAGCACAGGCCCACAAAAGCACGACCCACAAAAGCACATATCTAATTATGGACCGTGTCGTGCCAGCGCGTGTGCCCAGTCATCGGCCCACGACACGCCCCACAATTAGTTATATGTGCCAGGCTGGATAGTCCAAAGTGCCTTAATGTGCCAGACTGGCCCATATACATATAACAGTAATACATAAACAAAAAATATAGAATATATATGACCAAAATAAAACTAAGATGTTTTGTGGATGCACATTAAAAACCTTTGGTCAGAAAGAAAAATATTACAACTAGCTCAGAAATAATATTCAATATGTATTCAGTGTTTAGTTGAGTACTATACAACCATACAGAATCCATATACAATGACCATCATCACTATTCACTATCCACATCTAGGTATTGATTCTCGAAGACCTATTCAAGCTCTAGATTCTCCAAGTTCTGTTGGTCATGTGGGCTTTGACGGGCCTTAGTAAAATACTAAGTCTATATTTAGTAGACCTTGATGGGCCTTAGTTAAATAGGCCGTGATAGGCCGGCCCATGTGCTTGACTTGAGGCCTAGGCACGGCCCACATATTGGGTCGTGCCGGCCCAGGCCCATAATTAGGTTGGGTCGTGCTAGATCTAGGCCGTGCCAGAAATTGTGTGCTTTGGGCTGGCCTATTAGGCACAACACAAATGTACACCTATACCAGCCACTCTCGGGAAAATGGAGGCGCGCTCCGCTATAATTCATCGGACTGTCCGGTGAGCCAGCGGAGCAACGGCTCCCTGCGCCAACGGTCGACTCTGCAAAGTGCTACAGTGCGCTGCATTGTCGCGTCAGAAGTCAGAGGGCACAGGACTGTCCGATGCAGCAAGACGACAGGCGGCTCCAACGGTCAACTACTTAGAACCCTAACGAAAACGTTGACGTGGCGTGCACCGGACAGTACACAGTGCCTGTCCGGTGGCGCACCGGACTGTCCGGTGCGCCCATCGCCAGCAGCCTTGGCCAACGACTACAAAGTGGTTGGGGCTATAAATACCCTCCAGCCACCACATCCTTTGGCATCCGAGTTTTCAGAAGATCACATTCAATACAAGAGCTAGAGCATTCACTCTAAGACACATTTCCAAAGATCAAACCCTCTCCAAGTCTCGAATTCATCTCAACCACTTAGTGACTTGAGAGAGTGTGTGTTTGTGTTCATTTGCGCTCTTGTTGCTTGGATTGCCTTTCTTCCTTTCTCACTTCTTTTCTAAGTGCTTGTAAGCAAAGCAAGAGATACCTAAGAGTGTGGTGGTCCTTGCGGGGTCTTAGTGACCCGTGTGATTAAGGGAAAGGCTCACTCAGTCTAAGTGACCGTTTGAGAGAGGGAAATGGTTGAAATAGACCCGGTCTTTGTGACCTCCTGAACGAGGATTAGGTTCTTTAGAACCGAACCTCGGTAAAACAAATCAGCGTGTTCACTCGCCTTGATTCTTGTTTGATTTGTTTTCCCCTCTCTTTGGACTTGAATTTAATTCTAACGCTAACCCCCGATCTTAGTGTGTGTTTAAAGTTTATAAATTTCAGGTTTCGCCTATTCACCCCCCCTCTAGGCGACCTTTAGGTGCGCCACTAGATCCAAGGTCCAGTGCACCAGACTGCCAAGTCTTCTTCAAGTATCTCTGGACAGACGGTCCGGTGAGCCATAGTATAGCTGAAAAGTGCAACTTTGCTCTTTTCTTCTCCAATTCAAATTGGTTGTCCGTGAGGACTTTCCAATAACTTAAACAAACATATTTAGAATCTGTTCAACTTGTCTAAGTCATAGATTCATACATGTAGGTCATTCTTCAACTCATAAACATGTTCTAGCTCAAACACAAACACCAAAAAGCTCATTCTCCAAAATATGCATCGTTAAACATTCTAAACTGCTACAAATATTCCTAAGGGCAATTTGAACTTATTCAAACCTTAGAACCACTCATGGTTCAAATCCTTCATGATTTGCCATGTTTTGATTCTTTTTGAGCTAGATATCAAGTTGAATGCCACAATTTGACTCTTGTGAACTTGCGAGTGCACACTTAGCAAACTAGTTAGATCACAAGGTTGACTTGTCGCTTATGGTTCGGGTTGATGATGAGTGATTGTCAATGGGTAGCATCTCGGGTCGAGTCGTGGACTTACCAGGGCGTGAAATTATATATGTGCAACCATGTCGGTTGACTTGTTGTGTGCAGGTGTGGAGCACAGGTACAGTGGGCGATGGTGAAGGTGAAGGTCATGCGAGTTCGTGTCGATGGACCGAGAGCAGTGAAGGACGAGTGCTTGGACTTGACCTAGGGACCGGAGTCGCGGGGTGACTAGCAATGGTGGCTGACACCTATGACACACACTCGCGCGAGGACATGGCAGAGTAGGCCGTGTTTCCGGCGCGGTCGAGGACTAGAGGGACACGTGTCTAGGACATGGCGGACACACACACGGTGCGATAATCACAGTGGTTTGGTGGTTGATCCTTGGAAAACCACCATGCGTTGCTGATGGCTGGTTTTTGCTAAGTTTGGGCTTCAAAACTCGGCAGCGGCGACTCCAAAGGGAATTGGTGGCAGCACGTGGCATCACAACGGAGGGTGCTTCAAATTGAAGCAACTTCGTGTGGAGCACGTGACCGTTAGATCGAAAACCTAGTAGTTGGTTTATTTCGCCCCTATCGGAGTGGATAGACTTTATGTAAATAGGAGTAGTTTAGGAATGGAAATAACCCTTTATAAATAGAGGCATAGGGCTGTTGCTACAACCATCTCTTTGGCTGCCATTTGTTCTAGAGCTTTTGTTTAGAACTCCTAGTTTTCCTCTCTAGGTAGTCATCGGTTTAGCCAGGAGATCCACGACGCTTTGAACTTCACACCTGTGCTTTGTAATATGTAGTGTTTAATCCGAGGAAGGGTGACCGGTACCACCCACAAGTTTTGGTTGGCTTCAAACTTAGTTTGTGTCTTGCTGATTTTTTGTAGTATTTCGTTCTTGAGTTCTCCCCTTCCCTTCTCTTGTGGATTTGTGGAGAGCCATCGAGTTCTTGATTCATCGGTTCTGTTGGGATTTGTTGGTGGGTGAGATTTACTCCTAGGATCACTTCTTACGATCAGATGGTGTTGTTTGTGGTCGTGATCCTCTCCTATCTCATTTTGAGTTCGTCCTAGAAAACCCCAACAAAACCACATTCTTCTCGAGTTTTTGAATTTATGCTTTGTTTTCTGTGTTGCTCGGGTTGATACTTCAACAGTGTCGGGTACCATAATTAGGGGTACCCCCAACGCTCCTAATCATGGCTGGTAAACACCCTCAGACCAACTGACGGGTGCGGTTCAAGCCAAGACCTCGTCTAACCCGAGGGACGCGATCTCACCCGAGCCCAGCCTCGGGTTGGAACAGTAGTCCCAGACGAGTTCACGCCTTACCCGAGGGCCTCCTCAGGCAGCGGGCGCCCCCTCGGCACTCCCGAGGCCCGGCTCGGGCAGGCTTCGTTGTGAAGCAACCTTGGCCAGACCACCTCACCAATCGACCGCTTCGCAGGCGCATTAAATGCAGGGGATGCCTGACGCCGTATCCTGGCACACGCGCCTCAGTCGGCCAGGCCGAAGTGACCGCAGTCACTTCGCCCCTCTTCTTTACTGTCTGATATGACAGGAAAATAGCGCCGCTCGCTCCGCTCCGACTGCCGTGTCAGCCACCCCGGCAACGACTGACAACAAGTCACGATCAACCATCGAGTTCAGCCTCGGGCGCAACAGGAAGCTCCGCCTCGCCCGACCTCATGCTCCGGCCTCGGGAGGAGGTTTCCGCCTCGCCCGACCTCAGGCTCCGGCCTCGGGAGGAGGTCTCCACCTCGCCCGACCCTCGGACTCGGCCTCGACCCCGGTCTCAGGAGGAATCGCGTCCTCGCCCGACCCCGGCCTCGGCCTCAAGAGAAGTCTCTGCCTCGACCGACCCTGGGCTCGGACTGACCGCGCTAATAGGGGATGCATCATTTCCCTATTCCTAGCCTACTCAGGCTACAAGGAACAAGACCGGCGTCCCTAAAAGGGAAATGTGCCCTTGGGCCATTTCTAAGTATTTTGGTGGTTTAGTGTCCAACACAAGTGCCTAAGTGTAAAAAGGTGGACAAAGTACAAATCAAGGATAAAGGTATGTTTCTCAGACTTAGTACATTGTTTTATGGACTAATGTATTGTGTCTAAGTGCGGGAAACAGAAAAAATCGAGTTGGAGAAGAGATGGCTCGAGCAGCCAAAGTCTGCTCAGTCTGGGTGCACCGGGCTGTCCGGTGGTGCACCGGACAATGTCCGGTGCGCCATGCTGGCTCGAGGGAAAAGGCTGCTCTCGGGACTTCGACGGCGGTGTATGGCTAAAATTCACCGGACTGTCCGGTGGGCCGCTCACAGGTGTAACACCCTAAAGTTCAATTTTGTGAAGACAAGGAAAATCTTTCAAAGGTTTTAAATCAAAACTCATTTCCTTAAAAATAATCATGATTTGGAAGTTTTACTCCCAAAATGAATATGTTAAAAAAAATATATATTTATAATTAAAGATCCATAGATAAACTAAATTGCCTTTGGGTTAAGATATATAAAAGAATTAGGATTAAACTATTTCTTAATACATATAGTCTACAAATATAAATTTGATTTCCCTAGAAGTAATAAGGTATGGATTATTCTCTACTATATGATTAAAAGCTTGTCTAAAAGAACTAAAATAAATAAAGAAATATATAAAATATGTTTTTGCACAGATATGGTTTGCAAATGAACTAGTCACAAGCTTGAATTTAAATTTGAATTCAAAATTTAAAATAGGAAAGAAAGGGGAAATAAGAGAAAGAGAAGGGATATAAAACAAAAATATAAATAATATATATATAAATAAGTATATTCAGAATTAATATCCCTAACTTCACAAAAATAAGTTGAAATGATGAGCCATAGAGATTTGAATTTAAGTTTGAATTCAAATTTAACTTGGAAATGAAGGAAAGAAATAGAAAATAAAATGGAAAAAGAGAAAAAAAAACCTTACCTGGGCCGGCTTCGTAACATCTGGCCCAATTACATTTTCACCGCGCGCGGCCCAACTCCACGCTCGCGGGCGCTTGGTGCCGCTGACGGCGCGGGCCCACTGGTCGGGGTGATCCTGCGCGCGTTGCTCACGATTTGTGTCGCCGCCAGGTGGGGTCCACGAGTCAGTCAATGCGGGCGCGTCGCGTTCTCTGGCGGGTGGGCCAATCGCGTCAGCTTCACCTCCTCAACCGAATCGCGGCGAACGGATCGCGCTCACCCCGCGTCTTCCTCGCCGGTAATCTCGGCGTCCGTGCAACGACCGTGGGTGCGCCCCGGGTATAAAGCTCACCGGGCTCGCCTCTCCTCCCGTATCCGCCTACGACTACGACCACTGCCGTAACACCGAGAGAAAGGGTGAGATCCGCCGCCGGCTAGATCAGCACTACGGGGGTTTTCGGCCGTGGCAAGGTGTCCGGGGGGTTCGTGGACAACGCCCGAAGCTATCGGTGGCGCAATCGGGTGGAGATAGTCAGCGGAGCACTCTGGATTGCTCGCCGTCGTTCTTCCACCACCACGGATCCGCCTAGCACCGTGTCCGGCCTCGTCGGGTCTCCAATTCCAGGTACGGATACCTCAGCCACGTCCGTCTCGTTTAGCGCAAGGTGTAGGGCTAGTTAATCGGTCTTTGGCGCACTGGGGCATCGGTTCACGGTTCGCCGGAGTGACCGCCGCCGCGGAGCTCATCGCCGCCGTCTCGGTTGGCCGAGGGGAGAAGAGAGGGTCGCGTCCGTTGATCATCGCGTGAACGGCCTGGATTAGATCCTGGCTTACCCCTTCGCGCGTTGGATCTGGTCCGTTGATGCGTGGATCGATGGATGGGAATTGAATACGGCTTGATTAAATCGTGACCAAAGATCTGGGATTCAACGGCTCACACGGCGTACCGGTTCACTTATGGCGCCAATCTAATCTGGCGCGTAGGTTCTGGATCGTGCGGCCAGGATTAGATGATACCCCTTCGCCCTGGTCATATTGCTAAAGAGTCCCTCTGCTTCCAGGAAACCAACCCGCCGTCCCTTGTCTGACTGTGCGCTGTGTCTTGGAAATCTTCCCCCGAGACCCCTGGACTTTCCAGGAATTGGGGCCCAGTCCAGAACTCGTTTAAATTGAATAAATAAAATAGAAAATAGATTTTTAATATGAAAATAATTGCTAGAACTTAGATAATTCATAGAAAATTCATTTTAGCTCCAAATTGAGTCATTCCAATTCCTAAAATTTTGTAATAATATTCTCTATCATTTAGTGTCTCTGTTTTGACATGAATTCTGTCAGAAAATTTACTTATCATTTAATCATATTTTAATCACATAAAACATTAGAAAATTCATAACTTAAAATCTATAATTCCAAAATTAATGATTCCTGTTCCTATGATCTTATTTTAATATGTATATTATTAATGTGTATTTTGTTCTTATGTTTGGTGTAATGTTAATTTTGCCTATACCATGTATGTTTGTATTGCTACGACTAGCAGTGAGGCCACGAGAACCTGAAGATCATCCTGGTACCTGGAATCTCAAGGCCCAGGCAAGTTGTGCCCTTGATCACTTCTTTTTACCCAGCCATGTTCTAATTAATCATAATGATCTGCATAGGTTAATTTTGATGGGACCCAATAGGTTACCCTAGTTTGTCTATCTTTATACCTTGTTTACCACTGAACCTTTTGGGTAGTACTTGCTAGTGCTTTATGTGGTTTTGGGTATGAAGATTACATTATTCATGATCATACTTTTGTTATCAGTTGTTATTTATTGTTCATGATAAGATCATTATGTTAATTGGAACATGGAGCGACCACCCGGGAAAACAGTGCTACCACAAGGGAGGAATGGGACCCCTTGGCTGATTAATTAGGAAAGCTAGTGGAAGACTACCTTACCCGAAAGGGGCAAGGGCAGTAGGGGAGTGGTCAGTGTAGGGAGGCCCTCGGGAGGATTTTGCTGCGATGGCGGTCCTGCAAGGGATTCCTGCATTGGAACTTCCTATAAACTGTAGCGGGTTTTCGGAAGCTAGTGGAACTTTGTAAAGGCCTCGTAGTGGATCCCTAGCCATTCACCTCGGAAGTGTCTAAGGGCCTTGCAAACCCTGGCGACATGGGATACACGACTTGTGGGTAAAGATGCGCAACCTCTGCAGAGTGTAAAACTGGTATACTAGCCGTGCTCACGGTCATGAGCGGCTCGGACCCTCACATGATTAACTTATGGAACTAAATTCAATTTGTCATATGCATTGCATTGCAGGTGATGTGGTTACTTCTGTTCTACTAATTAATTGGGTTGGTATTTACTTATACTTAGTAATTGCTAATAAAATTTTGACCAACATTAAAAGCAATGCTCAACTCTAACAATCCTTTTTGGTAAGCCTTACACTTCACGTGAGCTCCCACCTTTGGCGAGTTCATGCACATTATTCCCCACAACTTGTTGAGCGATGAACGTATGTGAGCTCACTCTTGCTGTCTCACATACACCACAGGTCAAGAACAGGTACCGAAGGATGAGGCGCATGGAGGATGCTGCGATGAGTTCGTGAGAGGTCTAGGTCGTCGTCTCCCAGTCAACTTTGGGTTGCTGGACCGTTGTCTCCTTATAATGTAATTATTTATTTTGTATAGAACTCCTGTTATATATAAAGTTGTGACATTCGGTCCTGTGCCATGATTCATCATATGTGTGAGACTTGGTCCCAGCACACCTGGTGATTATGTTTATGCCCGGGTTTTGGACCCCTAAAATCCGGGTGTTACAGAAGTGGTATCAGAGGAATGTTGACTGTAGGACGAAACCTAGATAGGACAGGACAACCATTATTTACTTACCTCTGCTACTCTGATTCTTTTCTAAACTTATCTTAATCTTTTCTCATCTATTTCCGCTTTACTCTGATTATTCTTTCTTTCTAAAGACAAATGTGGATTTCACACTTTGAAATCCTGTGACTGAAGTGACCTTTAGGAATAGGAGACCTAATCCTAGGAACAAAAACAAAAGTATTTTTATAAGTGTCTATGTATTTGAATGTTTGTTCTTATGATACTTGCGTGATTTGGATCTTTGATTGAGTGTGATGAGTTGTGGAGTAATGTCCACAATTACATCTGCATATACACATAGGTATAAAAAAATATATTTATAAAATAACTAGACAGCCTAGATTATCCCCATTGGAACTTATCTAGCTTAAGAAATTTATCTTATCCTAAAAGATCTCATTCTAACCAATTCATCTTATCTTAAAAGGATTCTCCCTTATCTTAATAGATCCATCTCATCTTAAAAGATACTCATCTTATCTTAAAAAGACTTTATCTCATCCTAATAGATCTAACTGACCTCAAAAGATTTTATCTTATTTTTATGGATCCATCTTATCCTAATAGGCATACTTATCCACCCTAGTTTATCAACCATGATCTAATGCAAATTAATTAGACCTTATCTAGTTAAACTAGTCATACCAATCTAATTTAGATCTCATCTAACCTAATATGATCTAATCTAAAGTGGCTTATCAAACATGTTAGATAGTACTAGTGAAATGGATTAGACCTCACTCCTATAAAAATGATTTAAGCTAAATTGATGCCCTAGATTAACTTGACCATATACATATGCAACTACCTTACCCATCCGATAGTTGCATAATCCCTCTGTGATTAACCTAATAGAGCTTCTGACCTACCTACACCATATACCCCATCCTATCTCAAAAGATTCTAACATATCCTAACAAGATATATCTTACCCTGATAAATCTATCTAACTTAAACTAGTCTAATCTAGATCATACCTAACTTAATATGGTCTAATCTAGTGTGAGTTACTTAATGCTGGTAGAAAGGATAAGGCCATACTCCTAAATCACTTAAGCCTAACTTGAAGACTTATATCAACATGGCCATACACAACAACTCGATCTATATAACAAGTTACATAACTTACCCAATCAATAAGTCTTAATGGATTGCATAATCTATCAACCACCACCTGACATCAAACCTTGTTGGGCCTACCCATCCCAAGCACCGACAACTATCTTAACCATATGTCCTTAAATCGGATGGCAACTCCAAGAAGAAAGACCAAAGAAGACCAACCACGTCAAAGAAGGATAAGTATCAACTCAAGCCTTCGAAGATCAAGCTAGATCATCAGATGAATCAAGATACACAAATCTTGGATGGAGTCTTTTCTTATCCTACTCTTTCTTACCCAAACCTATATATGCCCTAAAGACATCTTCTATCCTACATAATAATGTGGACATACATATAATATCCATGCTCTCCTATCACTTACTAATAATAAAAAGAGAGACCCTTGATTTAGAAATTAAAAGCTAAATTGCAAACCAATCCTTTTGTATTCCCTTTTCTTACAAATCTCGAGGACGAGATTATTTTTAAGGGGGGTAGGATTTGTAACACCCTAAAGTTCAATTTTGTGAAGACAAGGAAAATCTTTCAAAGGTTTTAAATCAAAACTCATTTCCTTAAAAATAATCATGATTTGGAAGTTTTACTCCCAAAATGAATATGTTAAAAAAAAATATATATTTATAATTAAAGATCCATAGATAAACTAAATTGCCTTTGGGTTAAGATATATAAAAGAATTAGGATTAAACTATTTCTTAATACATATAGTCTACAAATATAAATTTGATTTCCCTAGAAGTAATAAGGTATGGATTATTCTCTACTATATGATTAAAAGCTTGTCTAAAAGAACTAAAATAAATAAAGAAATATATAAAATATGTTTTTGCACAGATATGGTTTGCAAATGAACTAGTCACAAGCTTGAATTTAAATTTGAATTCAAAATTTAAAATAGGAAAGAAAGGGGAAATAAGAGAAAGAGAAGGGATATAAAACAAAAATATAAATAATATATATATAAATAAGTATATTCAGAATTAATATCCCTAACTTCACAAAAATAAGTTGAAATGATGAGCCATAGAGATTTGAATTTAAGTTTGAATTCAAATTTAACTTGGAAATGAAGGAAAGAAATAGAAAATAAAATGGAAAAAGAGAAAAAAAAACCTTACCTGGGCCGGCTTCGTAACATCTGGCCCAATTACATTTTCACCGCGCGCGGCCCAACTCCACGCTCGCGGGCGCTTGGTGCCGCTGACGGCGCGGGCCCACTGGTCGGGGTGATCCTGCGCGCGTTGCTCACGATTTGTGTCGCCGCCAGGTGGGGTCCACGAGTCAGTCAATGCGGGCGCGTCGCGTTCTCTGGCGGGTGGGCCAATCGCGTCAGCTTCACCTCCTCAACCGAATCGCGGCGAACGGATCGCGCTCACCCCGCGTCTTCCTCGCCGGTAATCTCGGCGTCCGTGCAACGACCGTGGGTGCGCCCCGGGTATAAAGCTCACCGGGCTCGCCTCTCCTCCCGTATCCGCCTACGACTACGACCACTGCCGTAACACCGAGAGAAAGGGTGAGATCCGCCGCCGGCTAGATCAGCACTACGGGGGTTTTCGGCCGTGGCAAGGTGTCCGGGGGGTTCGTGGACAACGCCCGAAGCTATCGGTGGCGCAATCGGGTGGAGATAGTCAGCGGAGCACTCTGGATTGCTCGCCGTCGTTCTTCCACCACCACGGATCCGCCTAGCACCGTGTCCGGCCTCGTCGGGTCTCCAATTCCAGGTACGGATACCTCAGCCACGTCCGTCTCGTTTAGCGCAAGGTGTAGGGCTAGTTAATCGGTCTTTGGCGCACTGGGGCATCGGTTCACGGTTCGCCGGAGTGACCGCCGCCGCGGAGCTCATCGCCGCCGTCTCGGTTGGCCGAGGGGAGAAGAGAGGGTCGCGTCCGTTGATCATCGCGTGAACGGCCTGGATTAGATCCTGGCTTACCCCTTCGCGCGTTGGATCTGGTCCGTTGATGCGTGGATCGATGGATGGGAATTGAATACGGCTTGATTAAATCGTGACCAAAGATCTGGGATTCAACGGCTCACACGGCGTACCGGTTCACTTATGGCGCCAATCTAATCTGGCGCGTAGGTTCTGGATCGTGCGGCCAGGATTAGATGATACCCCTTCGCCCTGGTCATATTGCTAAAGAGTCCCTCTGCTTCCAGGAAACCAACCCGCCGTCCCTTGTCTGACTGTGCGCTGTGTCTTGGAAATCTTCCCCCGAGACCCCTGGACTTTCCAGGAATTGGGGCCCAGTCCAGAACTCGTTTAAATTGAATAAATAAAATAGAAAATAGATTTTTAATATGAAAATAATTGCTAGAACTTAGATAATTCATAGAAAATTCATTTTAGCTCCAAATTGAGTCATTCCAATTCCTAAAATTTTGTAATAATATTCTCTATCATTTAGTGTCTCTGTTTTGACATGAATTCTGTCAGAAAATTTACTTATCATTTAATCATATTTTAATCACATAAAACATTAGAAAATTCATAACTTAAAATCTATAATTCCAAAATTAATGATTCCTGTTCCTATGATCTTATTTTAATATGTATATTATTAATGTGTATTTTGTTCTTATGTTTGGTGTAATGTTAATTTTGCCTATACCATGTATGTTTGTATTGCTACGACTAGCAGTGAGGCCACGAGAACCTGAAGATCATCCTGGTACCTGGAATCTCAAGGCCCAGGCAAGTTGTGCCCTTGATCACTTCTTTTTACCCAGCCATGTTCTAATTAATCATAATGATCTGCATAGGTTAATTTTGATGGGACCCAATAGGTTACCCTAGTTTGTCTATCTTTATACCTTGTTTACCACTGAACCTTTTGGGTAGTACTTGCTAGTGCTTTATGTGGTTTTGGGTATGAAGATTACATTATTCATGATCATACTTTTGTTATCAGTTGTTATTTATTGTTCATGATAAGATCATTATGTTAATTGGAACATGGAGCGACCACCCGGGAAAACAGTGCTACCACAAGGGAGGAATGGGACCCCTTGGCTGATTAATTAGGAAAGCTAGTGGAAGACTACCTTACCCGAAAGGGGCAAGGGCAGTAGGGGAGTGGTCAGTGTAGGGAGGCCCTCGGGAGGATTTTGCTGCGATGGCGGTCCTGCAAGGGATTCCTGCATTGGAACTTCCTATAAACTGTAGCGGGTTTTCGGAAGCTAGTGGAACTTTGTAAAGGCCTCGTAGTGGATCCCTAGCCATTCACCTCGGAAGTGTCTAAGGGCCTTGCAAACCCTGGCGACATGGGATACACGACTTGTGGGTAAAGATGCGCAACCTCTGCAGAGTGTAAAACTGGTATACTAGCCGTGCTCACGGTCATGAGCGGCTCGGACCCTCACATGATTAACTTATGGAACTAAATTCAATTTGTCATATGCATTGCATTGCAGGTGATGTGGTTACTTCTGTTCTACTAATTAATTGGGTTGGTATTTACTTATACTTAGTAATTGCTAATAAAATTTTGACCAACATTAAAAGCAATGCTCAGCTCTAACAATCCTTTTTGGTAAGCCTTACACTTCACGTGAGCTCCCACCTTTGGCGAGTTCATGCACATTATTCCCCACAACTTGTTGAGCGATGAACGTATGTGAGCTCACTCTTGCTGTCTCACATACACCACAGGTCAAGAACATGTACCGAAGGATGAGGCGCATGGAGGATGCTGCGATGAGTTCGTGAGAGGTCTAGGTCGTCGTCTCCCAGTCAACTTTGGGTTGCTGGACCGTTGTCTCCTTATAATGTAATTATTTATTTTGTATAGAACTCCTGTTATATATAAAGTTGTGACATTCGGTCCTGTGCCATGATTCATCATATGTGTGAGACTTGGTCCCAGCACACCTGGTGATTATGTTTATGCCCGGGTTTTGGACCCCTAAAATCCGGGTGTTACAACAGGCGAACTCGTCGTTCTCGGGAAACCATCAACGGCGTACGGCTAAAATTCACCGGACTGTCCGGTGTGCACCGGACTGTCCGGTGAGCCAACGGTCGGCCAGGCCAACGGTCGGCCGCGCAATCTGTGCGGGACACGTGGCCGAGCCAACGGCTAGAAGATGGCACCGGACTGTCCGGTGTGCACCAGACATGTCAAGTGCGCCAACGGCTCCCAGGCTGCCAACGGTCGACTGCGCTGTTTATGGAAAGAAATCGGGCACCGAACATGTCCGGTGTGCACTGGACTGTCCGGTGCGCCAGTCGACAGAAGGCAAGATCAGCCTTCCAAGATTGCTCTTAACGGCTCCTAGCTGCCTTGGGGCTATAAAAGGGACCCCTAGGCGCATGGAGGAGCACACCAAGCATCTCCTAAGCATTCCTAAGCACCAAGACATCGATTCCGCGCCTTTGATTCTTTGCAATAGCGATTAGAGCTCTAGTTGAGTGGTGAACTCATTGAGTTGTGTTGTGAGCTCTCGTTGCGACTTGTGTGCATGGTGTTGCTGTGATTTCTTGTCTTGAGTGCGTTGCTAATCCCTCCCTTGCTCCGTGCTTCTTTGTGAACTTCAATTGTAAGGGCGAGAGACTCCAAGTTGTGGAGATTCCTCGCAAACGGGATTGAGTAAAGCAAGCAAAACATTGTGGTATTCAAGTGGGTCTTTGGACCGCTTGAGAGGGGTTGATTGCAACCCTCGTCCGTTGGGACGCCACAACGTGGAGTAGGCAAGCGTTGGTCTTGGCCGAACCACGGGATAACCATCGTGCCATCTCTGTGATTGATCTTTGTTGGTTATTGTGTTTTGTTGAGGATTCCTCTCTAGCCACTTGGCAATTATTGTGCTAACGATTAACCAAGTTTTGTGGCTTAAGTTTTGAAGTGTTACAGGATCACCTATTCACCCCCCTCTAGGTGCTCTCAATTGGTATCAGAGCCGTTCTCTTCATAAAGGGACTAACCGCCCGAAGAGATGGATCCTAAGGGGAAGGGTATCGTGATCAACGACAAAGAGAAGGAATCCTTCGTCAACGAGCCGAAGGACGACAAGCCTACCGACTCCGGCTCGGGCCATAGACGGAAAGAAGGGAAGAAGAAGAAGACGAGGCGCATCAAGGAGATCGTCTACTACGACGACAGCGATGAGTCTACTTCTTCCCAAAAGGACGACGACCACAATGACTACGAGAGAAGGAAACCGGTTAATTCGAACTTTTCTTTTGACTACTCTCGTATTCCGCAAAGTTCAAATTCACATTTGCTCTCCATTCCACTCGGCAAGCCTCCACACTTTGATGGAGAGGACTACGGATTTTGGAGCCATAAAATGCGTAGTCACCTATTCTCTCTCCATCCTAGTATATGGGAGATTGTAGAGAGTGGAATGCACTTTGATAGTATGGATAGTCCTGTGTTCATTAATGAGCAAATACATAAGAATGCACAAGCTACTACTGTTCTTCTAGCTTCTTTGTGCAGGGATGAATACCACAAAGTGAGCGGCTTGGATAACGCCAAGCAAATATGGGACACCCTCAAGATTTCTCACGAGGGGAACGACGTCACCTTGCTCACCAAAATGGAGGTGGTGGAGGGCGAGCTTGGACGGTTCGCGATGATAAGGGGCGAGGAGCCAACTCAAACATACAACCGGCTCAAGACCCTTATCAACAAAATAAGGAGCTACGGAAGCACGCGATGGACGGACCACGACGTCGTCCGACTGATGCTAAGGTCCTTTACCGTTCTTGATCCTCATTTGGTGAATAATATTCGTGAGAATCCCAGGTACACCAAAATGTCGCCCGAAGAAGTCCTTGGAAAATTCGTTAGCGGGCGAATGATGATCAAGGAGGCAAGGTACGTGGACGACGCCTTGAATGGTCCTATCAACGAGCCGCAACCCCTTGCTCTCAAGGCAACAAGAAGCAAGGAGGCGCTACCTAGCAAGGTGGCACAAATTGAGGCGGCCAGACTTAATGATGAAGTGATGGCCCTCATCATCAAAAGATTCAAGACGGCGCTTAAGGGTCGCAAGGGACAGCCAAGCAAGACCAAAGCCAAGGGGAAGCGCTCATGCTTCAAATGCGGTAAGCTTGGTCATTTTATTGCTAACTGTCCCGACAATGATAGTGATCAGGATCAAGGGAACAAGAGGGAGAAAAAGAAGAACTATAAGAAGGCAAAGGGCGAGGCACATCTTGGCAAGGAGTGGGATTCGGATTGCTCCTCGTCCGACTCCGACAATGAAGGACTCGCCGCCACCGCCTTCAACAAGTCATCCCTCTTCCCCAACGAGCGTCACACATGCCTTATGGCAAGGGAGAAGAAGGTATGTACTCGAGACTCTACTTATGCTTCTTCAAGTGAGGACGAATCTAGTGATGAGGATGAAATAGATTATTCATGTCTATTTAAGGGCCTAGATAGAACCAAGGTAGATAAAATTAATGAATTAATTGATGCCTTGAATGATAAGAATAGGCTTCTAGAAAAACAAGAAGATTTGTTGTATGAAGAACATGACAAATTTGTAGAAGCACAAAAATCTCATGCTTTAGAAGTTAAAAGAAATGAAATGCTTTCTTGTGAATTATCTTCTTGCCATGAGACAATTTCTAGCTTAAGGAGCATTAATGATGATTTGAATGCTAAGTTAGAAATAGCTAGGAAATCAACAACTTGTGTAGAAAATGTTGGTATTTGCAATAGATGTAAAGATTTTGATATTGATGCTTGTAGTGAACACATAGCTTCTATTGCAAAGTTAAATGATGAAATGGCTAGTCTTAATTCCCAACTTAAGGCTAGCAAAAGCGATTTTGATAAACTAAAATTTGCTAGGGATGCCTACACGATTGGTAGACACCCCTCAATTAAGGATGGGCTTGGCTTCAAGAGGGAAGCCAAGAACTTAACAAGCCATAAGGCTCCCATCTCCGCCAAGGAGAAAGGGAAGGCCCCTATGGCAAGTAGTACTAAAAAGAACCATGCTTTTATGTACAATAATAGAAGATAGTCTCATAGGAGTTGTAATGCTTTTGATTCACATGCCTATGATACTTATGCTATGTATGCTTCCAGTTCTTCCTATATGCATTGTAGAGATATGCCTAGGAAAAATATTCATCATGTGCCTAGAAAAAATTTTGTTCATGCTCCTAGGAAAGTTATGAATGGTCCCTCTACAATTTATCATGCTTTGAATGCTTCCTTTGCTATTTGTAGAAAGGATAGGAAGATAGTTGCTAGGAAATTAGGGGCGAAATGCAAGGGTGATAAAACTTGCATTTGGGTCCCTAAGGAAATTGTGACTAACCTTGTAGGACCCAACAAGAGTTGGGTACCTAAGACCCAAGCCTAAATTTGCCTTGCAGGTTTATGCATCCGGGGGTTCAAGCTGGATTATCGACAGCGGATGCACAAACCATATGACGGGGGAGAAGAAGATGTTCACCTCCTACGTCAAGAATAAGGATTCCCAAGATTCAATCATATTTGGTGATGGGAACCAAGGCAAGGTGAAAGGTTTAGGCAAGATTGCAATATCAAATGAGCATTCTATCTCTAATGTGTTTTTAGTGGAGAGTCTTGGATATAATTTACTATCTGTTAGTCAATTATGTAATATGGGATATAACTGTTTATTTACAAATGTAGATGTGTCTGTCTTTAGAAGATGTGATGGTTCACTAGCTTTTAAGGGTGTACTAGACGGCAAACTTTACTTAGTTGATTTTGCAAAAGAAGAGGCCGGTCTAGATGCATGCTTAATGGCTAAGACTTGCATGGGCTGGTTGTGGCATCGCCGCTTAGCACATGTGGGGATGAAGAACCTCCACAAGCTTCTAAAGGGAGAACACGTGATAGGTCTAACCAATGTTCATTTCGAAAAAGATAGACCTTGTGCAGCTTGTCAAGCAGGTAAACAAGTGGGAGGAGCACATCACAGCAAGAATGTGATGACCACGTCAAGACCTCTAAAGCTGCTGCATATGGATCTCTTCGGACCCGTCACCTATCTGAGCATAGGAGGAAGTAAGTATGGTCTAGTTATTGTTGATGACTTTTCCCGCTTCACTTGGGTATTCTTTTTGCAGGATAAGTCTGAAACCCAAGGGACCCTCAAGCGCTTCCTAAGGAGAGCTCAAAATGAGTTTGAGCTCAAGGTGAAGAAGATAAGGAGCGACAACGGGTCCGAATTCAAGAATCTTCAAGTGGAGGAGTTCCTTGAGGAGGAGGGGATCAAGCACGAGTTCTCCGCTCCCTACACACCTCAGCAAAATGGTGTGGTAGAGAGGAAGAACAGGACGCTCATAGATATGGCGAGGACTATGCTTGGAGAGTTCAAGACCCCCGAGTGCTTTTGGTCGGAAGCCGTGAACACGGCTTGCCACGCCATCAATAGGGTCTACCTTCACCGCCTCCTCAAGAAGACTTCATATGAGCTGCTAACTAGTAACAAACCCAATGTATCGTACTTTCGTGTATTTGGGAGTAAATGCTACATTCTAGTGAAGAAGGGTAGGAATTCCAAATTTGCTCCCAAAGCCGTAGAAGGGTTTTTATTAGGTTATGATTCAAATACAAAGGCGTATAGGGTCTTCAACAAATCATCGGGTTTGGTTGAAGTCTCTAGCGATGTTGTATTTGATGAGACTAATGGCTCTCCAAGAGAGCAAGTTGTTGATCCTGATGATGTAGATGAAGAAGACGTTCCAACGGCCGCGATACGCACCATGGCGATTGGAGATGTACGGCCTCAGGAACATTTGGAGCAAGATCAACCGTCTTCCTCAACTATGGTGCATCCCCCAACCCAAGATGACGAACAGGTACCTCAAGTGGAGGCGCATGATCAAGGGGGAGCATAGGATGTTCAAGTTGAAGAGGAAGAAGTACCTTAGGCACCTCCAACCCAAGTTCAAGCGACGATTCAAAGGGATCATCCCGTCGACCAGATATTGGGTGATATTAGCAAGGGAGTAACTACTCGTTCAAGATTAGTAAATTTTTGTGAGCATTACTCTTTTGTCTCTTCTATTGAGCCTTTCAGGGTAGAAGAGGCCTTGCTAGATCCGGACTGGGTGTTGGCCATGCAGGAGGAACTCAACAATTTCAAGCGCAATGAAGTTTGGACACTGGTGCCTCGCCCCAAGCAAAATGTTGTGGGAACCAAGTGGGTGTTCCGCAACAAACAGGACGAGCACGGGGTGGTGACAAGGAACAAGGCTCGGCTTGTGGCAAAAGGTTATGGCCAAGTCGCAGGTTTGGACTTTGAGGAGACATTCGCTCCTGTGGCTAGGCTAGAATCAATTCGTATCTTGCTAGCATATGCCGCTCACCATTCTTTCAGGTTGTACCAAATGGATGTGAAGAGCGCCTTCCTCAACGGGCCGATCAAGGAGGAGGTGTACGTAGAGCAACCCCCTGGCTTCGAGGATGAACGGTACCCCGACCATGTGTGTAAGCTCTCTAAGGCGCTCTATGTACTTAAGCAAGCCCCAAGAGCATGGTATGAATGCCTTAGAGACTTTTTAATTGCTAATGCTTTCAAGGTTGGGAAAGCCGATCCAACTCTTTTTACTAAGACTTGCGATGGTGATCTTTTTGTATGCCAAATTTATGTCGATGACATAATATTTGGTTCTACTAATCAAAAGTCGTGTGAAGAGTTTAGCAGGGTGATGATGCAGAAATTCGAGATGTCAATGATGGGCGAGTTGAACTACTTCCTTGGGTTCCAAGTGAAGCAACTCAAGGACGGCACCTTTATCTCCCAAACGAAGTACACGCAAGATTTGCTAAAGAGGTTTGGGATGAAGGATGCCAAGCCCGCAAAGACACCGATGGGAACCGACGGACACACCGACCTCAACAAAGGTGGTAAGTCCGTTGATCAAAAAGCATACCGGTCCATGATAGGTTCTTTGCTTTATTTATGTGCTAGTAGACCGGATATTATGCTTAGCGTATGCATGTGTGCTAGATTTCAATCCGATCCTAAGGAGTGTCACTTAGTGGCTGTGAAGCGAATTCTTCGATATTTAGTTGCTACGCCTTGCTTCGGGATCTGGTATCCAAAGGGGTCTAACTTTGACTTGATTGGGTACTCAGATTCCGACTATGCTGGATGTAAGGTCGATAGGAAGAGTACATCAGGGACGTGCCAATTCTTAGGAAGGTCCCTGGTGTCATGGAACTCTAAGAAACAAACCTCCGTTGCCCTATCCACCGCTGAGGCCGAGTACGTTGCCGCAGGACAGTGCTGCGCGCAACTGCTTTGGATGAGGCAAACCCTCCGGGACTTTGGCTACAATCTGAGCAAAGTCCCACTCCTATGTGACAATGAGAGTGCTATCCGAATAGCGGAAAATCCTGTTGAGCACAGCCGCACAAAGCACATTGACATCCGGCATCACTTTTTGAGAGACCACCAGCAAAAGGGAGATATCGAAGTGTTTCATGTTAGCACCGAGAACCAGCTAGCCGATATCTTTACCAAGCCTCTAGATGAGAAGACCTTTTGCAGGCTACGTAGTGAGCTCAATATCTT
This sequence comes from Zea luxurians, assembly GCA_029449295.1. Classification (NCBI taxonomy): domain Eukaryota; kingdom Viridiplantae; phylum Streptophyta; class Magnoliopsida; order Poales; family Poaceae; genus Zea; species Zea luxurians. The sequence continues at coordinate 7,913,465 of JAOPSE010000016.1, forward strand.
AGATTCGCGGAACTTGGATTGAAATGTAGCATACATGTGTTTATGCCTTTGATCATGTTCATTCTGCATTTTGTTGCTCAAGTTGTACAAACACTCCCTGGATCTCACAAGTCCTGTTTGCAAGTAATGCACATATTTAGGGGGAGCTGTGCTACAACTTGACCCTTTGAGACTAACCATGTACTTGAGTTTGGTTGTTTTAGTCTTCAAGGAAAATTGAAAGGGAAAAGGTGGACTTGGACCATGCAAGACTTCCACTGCACTCCGATGAAAAGAGTAACTTTTCCAAGTTCATCTTTATACTCTTATTGCCTTTGTGTTCTTATTTGAAGATTTTGGTGAGGCAATGGGGTTAAAGGGGCCAAGATTGATCCCGTTTTGGTGCTTGATGCCAAAGGGGGAGAAAATAAAGGCCAAAGCAATAGATGGATCAGCTACCACTTGAGAAATTTTGAAAATAATAGATTAGAGTTTTTGGTTTGTCAAAACTCTTTTATTGTCTCTTATGTCAAAAGTTGGCCTCTTATGGGGAGAAGTGTTGATTGTGGGAAAAAGGGGGAGTTTTTGAAATCCTTGATCAAATTTCATTGGAAAACCTCTCTTTATGTCTCTACAAGTGGTTTTGACTTAGAGATAGGAATTTGAGTTTGATTTGCAAAAACAAACCAAGTGGTGGCAAAGAGTGATCCATATATGTCAAATTTGAATCAAAACAATTTGAGTTCTTATTTGAATTGATTTTGTACTTGTTCTACTAGCTTTATGTTGTGTTGGCATAAATCACCAAAAAGGGGGAGATTGAAAGGGAAATGTGCCCTTGGGCCATTTTTAAGTATTTTGGTGGTTTAGTGTCCAACACAAGTGCCTAAGTGTAAAAAGGTGGACAAAGTACAAATCAAGGATAAAGGTATGTTTCTCAGACTTAGTACATTGTTTTATGGACTAATGTATTGTGTCTAAGTGCTGGAAACAGAAAAAATCGAGTTGGAGAAGAGATGGCTCGAGCAGCCAAAGTCTGCTCAGTCTGGGTGCACCGGACTGTCCGGTGGTGCACCGGACAGTGTCCGGTGCGCCAGGCTGGCTCGAGGGAAAAGGCTGCTCTCGGGACTTCGATGGCGGTGTACGGCTAAAATTCACCGGACTGTCCGGTGTGCACCGGACTGTCCGGTGGGCCGCTCACAGGCGAACTCGTCGTTCTCGGGAAACCATCAACGGCGTACGGCTAAAATTCACCGGACTGTCCGGTGTGCACCGGACTGTCCGGTGAGCCAACGGTCGGCCGCGCAATCTGCGCGGGACACGTGGCCGAGCCAACGGCTAGAAGATGGCACTGGACTGTCCGGTGTGCACCGGACATGTCAAGTGCGCCAACGGCTCCCAGGCTGCCAACGGTCGACTGCGCTGTTTATGGAAAGAAATCGGGCACCGGACATGTCCGGTGTGCACCGGACTGTCCGGTGCGCCCGTCGACAGAAGGCAAGATCAGCCTTCCAAGATTGCTCTCAACGGCTCCTAGCTGCCTTAGGGCTATAAAAGGGACCCCTAGGCGCATGGAGGAGCACACCAAGCATCTCCTAAGCATTCCTAAGCACCAAGACATCGATTCCGCGCCTTTGATTCTTTGCAATAGCGATTAGAGCTCTAGTTGAGTGGTGAACTCATTGAGTTGTGTTGTGAGCTCTCGTTGCGACTTGTGTGCGTGGTGTTGCTGTGATTTCTTGTCTTGAGTGCGTTGCTAATCCCTCCCTTGCTCCGTGCTTCTTTGTGAACTTCAATTGTAAGGGCGAGAGACTCCAAGTTGTGGAGATTCCTCGCAAACGGGATTGAGTAAAGCAAGCAAAACACCGTGGTATTCAAGTGGGTCTTTGGACCGCTTGAGAGGGGTTGATTGCAACCCTCGTCCATTGGGACGCCACAACATGGAGTAGGCAAGCGCTGGTCTTGGCCGAACCACGGGATAACCATCGTGCCATCTCTGTGATTGATCTTTGTTGGTTATTGTGTTTTGTTGAGGATTCCTCTCTAGCCACTTGGCAATTATTGTGCTAACGATTAACCAAGTTTTGTGGCTTAAGTTTTGAAGTGTTACAGGATCACCTATTCACCCCCCCCTCTAGGTGCTCTCAGTCCCATCTGGCTTACCCCGGCGACGGGTAATGATGGTGCCCCGCGTGCACCATGACGCCGGTGGCTCTCATCCCCTTATGACAGCAAGGAGACGTCAGCAGGATCCTCGCCGCGCTGCCAGCTGTGCTCCTACTAGACTCAGGCGCTCCTCCGACAGCCATGCCATCACATGTACAGGGCCCAAGCTCTCCCCAACGGCCACGTTGGCATGTACACAGGGCTTAGGCACTCCACTGCCGGACACGTTAGCGCATAGCTACGCCCCCCGTTGTACGTCTGGACTCTCTCCTTGCCTCTATAAAAGGGAGGTCCAGGGCCACCCTGAGGGGGGGTTCGCGCGAGGGAAGCGGCGGACGAGCTCCGTGTCCCTCTCTCTCTCACGCGACGCGCTTGTAACCCCTACTGCGAGCGGCACCCCTGGTGCAAGATAATACAAGGCTTGTCCCACCTCTTGTGTTCCATCCCGCGCCAACCCATCTGTGCAGGGACACACAGCGATTTCACTGGTCGGTCCAAGGGACCCCCCCGGGTCCGAGACGCCGACAGTTGGCGCGCCAGGTAGGGGCCTGCTGCGTGTTAACGAACACCTTCCCGTTGAGATCTAGATGGGGAGTCTTCAGCAACCTCTCCAGCCCAGGACGGTGCTCCGCTTCGGGAGTCTCGAGTTCATGTCCCTCGACGGCAGCTACGACATGGTACTCCTCCCCCCACGGCATGACGACAACGACGGTCTTCGACTCGCCCGACGGCGGCGAGCTCTACGACAACATCTCCCCACGGCAAAAGAGGAGCACTCCAGTCGTCCTCGCCACCCTCCTCTTTGGAGGAGGCGGAGACAAGGCAACTGTGGCCACGCAGGAAGCGTCACCTTATCGGCTGTCGCACCAGAGCGAGTCGACGACGCCGACACTCTCCCGGGGGACATGTCGGACATTGTCCTCGCACCTGAGACGACGGCGGGTGTCACTTCCCTGCGACGTGTCAGCCCCAGGCGGACTGATGACGCCAGCACCCTCGCAAAGGACCTGCTGGGTGTTACCCTCGTACCTGAGATGACGGTGTGCTCCGCCCCCGAGGCGACTTCACCACCGTCCATCGACCAAGAGGTACCGTCCGTTTTCCATCCCGTACCTTTTCGGTTTAGCTTCGATCCACCTAGCGACCCCGCTATGGTGAGCGCCTTCATAAAGGCGTATCCAAACCTTCCGGGGTACCACATGTGGTCTACCTGGGACCGACTGACAGCCGTCTCAACCTTCGGACCGGCGGTTTTTGAGGAAGAGGACGACCCCGACTCCGTTTGGGATTTCTCTGCCCTCAATGACCCTGGTGCCATGCGGGGCTTCATGTCCTCATGTGACCATTGCCTCTCCGGTTGTTCTGACGATGGCCATGACCTTGACGACGAGGGTTACGGCCCAAGTCGCGAATGTTTCCACGTCGATCTGGGAGATCACAACGAAGGCAACCACCTCGGTATGCCAGAGGTTGACGATCCCCCTAGGCCCGCATCTCGCGTTGACATCCCGCGGGAGCTAGCTGTGGTCCCAGTCCCTGCGGGGGGTCAGGACATACAGCTCGAGCAAATCCGTGAGATGCAGGCCCGGGTTGACGGGGAAGCAGGCCAGCTTGTACAGCTCCAACAGAACATCGAACAGGAGTGGGCAGGCCGATCACTCGCCAGAGAAGCCTGTCACCGGCCCCAAGACATCCGGCGCCGCATCGTCGACAACACCAGGGCAGCGCTACCCCCGGCCGTCAGCGGGTCCGGCCAGGACCTAGCTGCAGCGGCGATGCTGCTTCGAGCCATGCTGGAGCCATCCACCACCGAGGGACGGCGTATCCAGGGCGAACTCAAGAATCTCCTAGAAGGCGCCGCGGTTCAACGAGCCGAGAGCTCCGCCTCTCGCAGGCGAGCTGACCCCTCGGAGCATCACGCAGTGTCCTCCCGGCGCATTCGGGAAGCCTCGGTCCATCCCGAGCGTACACGGGATGAGGCGCCCGCCGCCCAGGAACGCCTCAGCAACGGGCACCACCATCTCGACCATCGAGCCCACCTCGATGAGAAGGTGCACCGAGGCTACCATCCCAGGCGTGGGGGACGCTGCAACAGTGAGGAGGATCGCAGTCCTTCGCCCGAACCACCCGGTCCGCGAGTCTTCAGCCGGGCCATACAACGAGCGTCGTTCCCTACCCGTTTCCGAGCCCCGACTACTATCACCAAGTACTTGGGGGAGACGAGGCCGGAGCTATGGCTCGCAGACTACCGACTGGCATGCCAGTTGGGAGGGGCGAATGATGACAACCTCATCATCCGTAATCTACCCCTTTTCCTCTCCGACGCCGCTCGAGCCTGGCTAGAGCATCTGCCTCCTGCGCAGATCTCCAACTAGGACGATCTGGTCAAAGCTTTCGCGGGAAACTTCCAAGGCACGTACGTGCGCCCTGGGAACTCGTGGGACCTCCGAAGCTGCCGCCAGCAGCCAAGGGAGTCCCTCCGAGAGTACATCCGGTGGTTTTCAATGTAGCGCACCGAGATGCCCAACATTATCGACTCGGATGTCATCGGGGCTTTCCTTGCCGGCACCACTTGCCGAGACCTGGTGAGCAAACTGGGGTGCAAGACTCCCACCCATGCGAGCGAACTGATGGACGTCGCCACCAAGTTCGCCTCGGGTCAAGAGGCGGTCGAAGCCATCTTCTGAAAGGACAAGCAGCCTCGGGGGGAGCCGAAGACAGACGCCCCTGAGGCGTCCGCCCAGTGGGGCACAAAGAAGAAGGCTAAAAACAAGTCGCGAGCGAAGCACGACGCCGCAGACGCGAATCTCGTCGCTGCGGCCGAGCACAGGAACCCTCGGAAACCTCCTCGAGGGGCCGACGCGTTCGACAAGATGCTCAAAGAGCCGTGCCCCTATCACCAGGGGCCCGTCAAGCACACCCTCGAAGAATGTGTCATGCTCCGGCGCTACTTCCATAAGACCGGGCCCCCGACGGAGGACGGCAAGGGCCATGACAACGACAAGAAGGAGGGCGACAAGGAAGAGGGATTCCCGGAAGTCCATAACTGCTTCATGATCTACGGCGGGCAGGCGGCGAACGCCTCGGCTCGGCACCGCAAGCAGGAGCGCCAGGAAGTCTGCTTGGTGAAGGTGGAGGCGCTAGTCTACCTAGACTGGTCTGACAAGCCTATCACCTTCGACCAAGGCGACCACCCCAACTTCGTGCCAAGCCCAGGAAGGTACCCGCTCGTCGTCGATCCGATCATCGGCAATGTTGGGCTCTCCAAGGTCCTCATGGACAGAGGCAGCAGCCTTAACATCATCTACGCCAAGACTCTGGAACTCTTAGGGGTTGATCGGTCCGAGGTCCGGGCCGGTGCGGCACCCTTCCACGGGATCGCGCCCGGGAAGCGAATCCTACCCCTCGGACGGATCGACTTACCCGTCTGCTTCGAAACTCCCTCTAACTTCCGAAAGGAAGCTCTCACCTTTGAGGTCGTCGTGTTCCGAGGAACCTACCATGCGGTGTTGGGAAGACCATGCTACGCTAAGTTCATGGTCGTCCCCAACTACACCTACCTCAAGCTCAAGATGCCGGGCCCGAATGGGATCATCACCGTCGGATCCACGTACCGCCACGCGTATGAATGCGACGTGGAGTGTGTGGAGTACGCCGAGGCTCTCGCCGAGTCCGAGGCCCTCATCGCCGACCTGGAACGCCTCTCCAAGGAGGCGCCCAACGTGAAGCGGCACGCCGACAACTTCGAACCAGTTGAGGCGGTCAAGCCCGTCTCTCTCGACCCTAGCAACAACGCCAGCAAGAAAGTTCAGATCGGCTCCGAGCTCAACCCCAAATAGGAAGCAGTGCTCGTCGACTTTCTCCGCGCAAACGCCGAAGTCTTTGCGTGGAGTCCCTCGGACATGCCCGGCATACCGAGGGATGTCGCCGAGCACTCACTGGACATCAGAGCTGGAGCCCGACCCGTGAAGCAAACCCTACGCCGTTTTGACAAAGAAAAGCGCAGGGCCATAGGCGAGGAGATCCACAAGCTACTCGCGGCAGAGTTTATCAAAGAGGTATTCCATCCCGAATGGTTAGCTAACCCTGTTCTTGTAAGGAAGAAGGATGGGAAATGGAGGATGTGTGTAGACTACACTGGTCTAAACAAAGCATGTCCGAAAGTTCCCTACCCTCTACCTCGCATCGATCAAATCGTTGACTCCACTACTGGGTGCAAAACCCTGTCATTTCTCGATGCCTACTCAGGCTATCACCAAATCAAGATGAAAGAGTCCGACCAGCTCGCGACTTCTTTCATCACACTTTTTGGCATGTACTGTTACACTACAATGCCATTTGGGTTGAGTAATGTTGGCGCCACTTACCAGAGGTGCATGAACCACATGTTCGGAGAACACATCGGTAGAACGGTCGAGGCTTACGTCGACGACATCGTTGTCAAGACGAAGAGAGCCTCCGACCTCCTCTCTGACCTTGAAACGACATTCAAGTGTCTAAGAGCGAAAGGCGTAAAACTCAATCCCGAGAAGTGTGTCTTCAGAGTCCCCCAAGGCATGCTCCTTGGATTCATCGTCTCCGAGCGGGGCATCGAGGCCAACCTGGAGAAAATCGCGGCCATCACCAACATGGGACCGATCAAAGATTTGAAAGGAGTACAGAGGGTCATGGGATGCCTTGCGGCTCTGAGCCGCTTCATCTCACGCCTTGGCGAGAAAGGCTTGCCTCTGTATCGCCTCTTAAGGAAGGCCGGGTGCTTCACTTGGACCCCTGAGGCCGAGGAAGCCCTCGGAAACCTTAAGGCGCTCCTTAAGAACACACCCATCCTGGTGCCCCCTGCTGCAGGAGAAGCCCTCTTGATTTACGTAGCCGCGACTACTCAGGTGGTCAGCGCCGCGATCATAGTCGAGAGACGAGAAGAAGGGCATGCATTGCCTGTCCAGAGGCCAGTCTACTTCATCAGCGAAGTGCTCTCCGAGACCAAAGTCCGCTACCCACAGATCCAGAAGCTGCTCTACGCAGTGATCCTGACACGGCGAAAGTTGCGACACTACTTCGAGTCTCATCCAGTGACTGTGGTGTCATCCTTCCCCCTGGGGGAGATCATCTAGTGCCGCGAGGCCTCGGGTAGGATAGCAAAGTGGGCGGTGGAGCTTATGGGCGAAATGCTATCATTCGCTCCTCGGAAGGCCATAAAATCCCAGGTCTTGGCAGACTTCCTGGCTGAGTGGACTGACACCCAGTTACCAACAACTCCAATCCAGCCCGAGCTCTGGACCATGTACTTCGATGGGTCACTCATGAAAACAGGAGCTGGTGCTGGCCTACTCTTCGTTTCACCCCTCGGAAAGCATCTCCGCTACGTCATTCGCCTCCATTTTCCGGCATCAAACAACATGGCCAAGTACGAGGCACTGGTTAACGGGCTACGCATCGCCATCGAGCTAGGGGTCCGACGCCTCAACGCTCGAGGCGACTTGCAGCTTGTCATTGACCAAGTCATGAAGAACTCCCACTGCCGTGACTGGAGGATGGAAGCCTACTGCGACGAAGTCTGGCGCCTGGAAAACAAGTTCTACAGGCTGGAGCTCAACCACATTGCCCGACGGTACAACGAGACTGCGGATGAGCTAGCGAAAATAGCCTCGGGGCGAACGACGGTTCCCCCGGACGTCTTCTCCAGAGAGCTACATCAACCATCCGTCAAGATCGACAACACGCCCGAGCCTGGGGAAGCCTCGGCCCAGCCCGAGGTACCCTCGGCCGAGCCTGAGGTACCCTCGGCCGAACCCGAGGCACCCTCGGCCATCGAGGAAGAGGCCTTGCCCGTCGAGGAGGAACAAAATGGGGTCACGCCAGATCCGAACTAGCAGACCCCGTACCTGGAATATCTCCTCCGAGGAGAGCTTCCCATCGACAAGACCAAAGCTCGGCGGCTGGCTCGGCGTGCCAAGTCATTCGTCTTGCTGGGTGATGAAAAAGAGCTCTATCACCGCAGCCCCTCGGGCGTCCTCCAACGATGCATATCTATCGCCCAAGGACAAGAGCTGTTGCAAGAAATACACTCGGGGGCTCGCGGCCACCATGCAGCACCTCGAGCCCTCGTGGGGAATGCCTTCCGACAAGGTTTCTACTGGCCAACCGCGGTGGCCGACGCCACTAGGATTGTGCGCTCCTGCCGGGGGTGTCAATTCTACGCAAAGCAGACGCATCTGCCCGCTCAGGCCTTACAGACGATACCCATCACCTGGCCATTTGCTGTGTGGGGTCTAGACCTCGTCGGTCCCTTGCAGAAGGCACCCAGGGGCTTCACGCACCTGCTGGTCGCTGTTGACAAATTCTCCAAGTGGATCGAGGTTCGACCCCTAAACAGCATCAGGTTCGAGCAGGCGGTGGCGTTCTTCACCAACATCATCCATCGCTTCGGGGTCCCAAACTCAATCATCACCGACAATGGCACATAGTTCACCGGAAAAAAGTTCCTGGACTTCTGCGACGACCACCACATTCGTGTGGACTGGGTCGCCGTAGCTCATCCCATGACGAATGGGCAGGTGGAGCGTGCCAACGGTATGATTTTGCAGGGTCTCAAACCAAGGATCTACAACGACCTCAACAAGTTCGGCAAGCGGTGGATGAAAGAGCTACCCTCGGTAGTCTAGAGTCTAAGGACGACGCCGAGCCGCGCCACGGGTTTTACGCCGTTCTTTCTAGTCTACGGGGCCGAGGCCGTCCTCCCCACGGACTTAGAATACGGGTCCCCGAGGACCAAGGTGTACGGCGACCGAAGCAACCAGACCAGCCGAGAAGACTTGCTGGACCAACTCGAGGAGGCTCAGGACGTCGCCTTACTACATTCAGCACGGTACCAGCAGTCGCTGCGGTGCTACCACGCCCGAAGCGTTCGGTCCCGAGGCTTCCAAGTGGGAGACTTGGTGCTTCGCCTGCGATAGGACGCCCGAGGGCGCCACAAGCTCACTCCTCCCTGGGAAGGGCCCTTCATCATTGCCAAGATCTTGAAGCCCAGAACATACAAGCTGGCCAACGACCAAGGCGAGGTCTACAGCAACGCTTGGAACATCCAACAGCTACGTCGCTTCTACCCTTAAGATGTTTTAAGTCGTTCATGTACCTCGTTTACATACACAAAGTCTAACCGTCAAGGAAGGGTTGGCCTTGCCTCGGCAAAGCCCGACCCTCCCTCGGGGGCTAGAAGGGGGGAACCCCCTCTGTGTCAAAATTTTCCTCGGAAAAATTTTCTACCAAAACAACCTTCGTGCTTTCGACTTCCGTATCGATAGCGGGATCCTAAGAACAACGAGAGTACACGTAAGCAGCAAGGCCGACCGAGCCAAGGAACTCCTACGCCTCCAGGATACGGATACCTCACTCATCACCTTTCGCGAGAAGTAACTCACGCTCGGATAAGCGATCCTGCTACCGAACAAGTCCTAACACTCGGGTACAAAACGACTTTCACGCCTTCTCGACTGTTCCAATAATGGAATCCTTCGACCAAATGAGAGCGCACGTAAGCGGCAAGGCCGACCGAGCCGAGGGACTCCTACGCCTCCTGGATACAGATACCTCACTCATCACCTTCCGCGAAAAGTAACTCTCGTTCGGATATACGATTCTGTTATTGACAGACAAGTCATGATGCTCGAAACAAGAGGAGAGAAGACACAGCTTTTTAATCATGACGATAAAGTGTTTAGGCCTCGGCGGCCGCGAAAAAGCATGCGCATGCTATAGACAAACTGTTCCTGCAGGTTCGGGCATCGGCTGGGGGAGCAGCAGCACCCTCGGCGTTGTTTCCACCCTCGGCGGAACCAGGCCCGGCCTCAGACGGTGACCCGGGCAAAAGGACCTCCACCTAAGGGAGGACGCCAGCACCGCGCCAGCAGATGTCTTGGCCAAGCTCCAGCGGCTGCTACCACACCTTCCTCGGCCTGGGAAGCCACCATCTCCCGGGCCGATGAAGTCTCTTTCCGAGCCGACTCCGCGTCTGTCCACGCTAACACCGCTGCCTCCGGCTCCGGCTCATCGCAGAGCAGCCGAGGGTTCCAAAAATTGAGCAAGGGAAGCCTAGAGCGGCAAGGCCGACAGTGCCGAGGGACTCCTACGCCTCCGGGATACGGACACCTCACTCGTCACCTTTCGCGAAAGGCAACCGACGCTCGGTTAAGTAGTTCGGCTAGCTAACAGACAAGTCCCAGCGCTCGGAATGAGGAAGACACACAACTTCATTCTCGAATACCCAAATGTTTAGGCCTCGACAGCCACAAAGAACAAACACATATTCCCAGGGGTATGAACAACCTCCATACCAGAGGGCCTGCGGAACAACAAACTCCGAGTGGCTCGCCGGTAGCCACTACACCAACAGCGACAACGACCCCTGCTCCGGGCGGCTAAACAGCAGCAGTGATGACCTCAGGGCCGACACTGCTGCGACGAGGCCCTCGCCCACGTCTCTGCTCGAGGGGCGAGGACAAGCCATCAAAGCCAAAGAGCCGGGGGTCTGGCCGCAGCTGGCACCGATGGTCTCGTCGGCGGAGAAACCTTCTTTGGCTCCCACCACCTCAGCACCGACGACAACAGCTGCCTACGCGCCGGCGCCACACCGACGAATGGCGGACGCCCCAGCCTGCACCGGTAGATCCCCACTCAGGTCCTCGCGGACGGGCAAGCCCCGACCTCCACGCGGAGGCATCGTGCCAGAGTGAGGACAAGACAATCCAAGAACACGAACGCCGCCCATGCGGCGTACGACGTCTTGGACGGTCCACCGGTGCGCACGGCGCAATAGACGCCCGAGCCCGGATCAAGCGGCAGGAGGCAGCGTCGGAGGCCGCGACAGAGCCAGCTGAGCCATCGAGCCAGGCACGCTGGAGCTGACGACGCCTGCGGCCGACCGGTCCTGCGTTGCCGAAGTTCGCCCCTCCGCAAGGTCGGTGAGCGCCTTCTCCCCTGAATGCTGAAGGAGGAGACGACCTACCGGCCCATGCGGGGGGTAGAACCCCAGCTCAGCTCTCCCTCCGCCTCAGCAAGGATGACGAAGATCCTTGAAGCTGAGGGCGGGGCGGAGGCCACACCCCAGCTTGCTTCACCCCCACCAAACTGCCCATTGGTGGGGGAATGCAGTCGGGCTGCACGACAAAAATCCTTGAAGCCGAGCAATGGCTAAAAGGTGCCGATCTCCACGAGGCCACGCTCCTCCAACGACAGCAAGAGCAAGGCGACGCTGGAGCACCCCATCCGGGGGCTCAAAAGGCTGAAGGGCGCAATGCATGAGGGGAGAACGAAGGCATGGCCACTACCTAGGGGATCGATCCCCCTTTTATAGGCAGACCTCCTCACTTGCATCCCTTAGCGTCACGGGCAAAATCCCCACTGACATCCTCCAGGGTTCTCCCCCTACGACACTGGGGCTGGGACCCACACATCATACGAGCTGATTCGAAGCACGAAGAAGGCGAATTGCCGCACGCGAGGCATGTAACCGTCCCGCGGTTACAAGCGCTCTCCCATCTTCGCAGAAACCGGTGGTCGAAAGGGTGGACTGCCACGCGACGGGCATCCAACTGCACTGTAACTGTGCGCCCCTTCGGCTCCGTCCACATCTGGCGGACCAGCGCAAAGGAAGCGGGCCCGCATGTCATGTAACCGGCGCGCCGGTTACGACGTGCGAGAAGTTACACCGCCACCCGCGCCAATGCTGCGCCTCCTCGACTGCGGAACCGGTACCGTGACTCGAGGTAGCCCTGCGCAGGACCCAACAGTGCCAATTAAAGGTGACGGCCATGGGCCGGTCAGCCGCGGGGTAGGCACGACGGTTGGCATGGTCAAAAGCGGGCCGGCAGTAACTGCAGCGGCAGACGAGCGGAGGCAGCGGTCAAGTCGCCTGCAGGCTCACGTCCCCTCCTGAAGCGACGGGAGAGCCCTCTCCCACGGCGTGAAGACGACGCGCCCATGCCCCGTTCCTCGAACGGCTCGCACGCGCAACGGGCGCCACGCGAATCGCCCGTCCCATCGCATTAACTCCCCGACGGAGCAGGCAACACCTCTGGCAGGCGAGGCGGGCGTCGCTTCGCCTTTGCCATAACGACCGCGTCAAAAAAGGTGCGCCACCTTATTTAAATTCATATCCTTCCCCTCCTCCTCTCTCTTTCTCTTGCTACAGGGACCAGGAAAGGGGATGTTGTGGAAAGGATCCTTCCCGGCGAAGGAAGCGGGCCCCGAGCCCTCCTACTGATCAGGGGTTCGAAGGCTGGCCCCTCGGAAGGGTTTCGAAAGCCGCCCAAGAGCACTCGGACTTCAAGCCCATTACTGATCAGGGGTTCGAAGGCTGGCCCCTCGGAAGGGTTAGATAGCCACCCCAGAGCACTCGGGCTCCGTGCCCACTACTGATCAGGGGTTCGTAGGGTGGCCCCTCAGAAGGGTTCGACAGATGCCCCAGAGCACGCAGAGTGAGGGATGACTCTAGGTACGTTCGATACATAGCCGAGGCTCGGGCTACGCTCCCGAGGTACCCTAGGACATTTCCGAGACCGGCGGGAACGATTTGTAACATAATCCCATCGGAGGGAGGCATCGAGCCCTCGGACCCTATCGAAGGGGTCTGGGTCCGGCGAATCACCCGCAGGTACTTTTGGAGTGCGCCTCTGGGCCACCAGCCGACCCCTAACGAACGGGGCACGGGCGTCCACTCGGATCACTCGTTAGCAGCTCACTGGAAACACCATGTTCGGCGCCCTCTGAGGGCAACATGGCGCTTCCCCCCCTCCTCCTTGCGGAAAGGCAACACAGGGGCGTATAATAAAAGTCCCAAAAGTCCTTGATCGTCCTCTCGCTCCGTGCGGAGGCTCGGGGGCTGCTCTCGCACCCGGCTACGGCCAAAACTGTTAACAGCGTCAACAAACCAGCTTGATAACTTGGAACCCGACCACGCACCCGGGCTACTGCCGGGCCGCATGAGGGAACGATCAGACTGGTCGAAGCACCACGAAAAGCATTCAGTCCTCAGAGGAATCAAACCACTCCTCCGAGGCCTCGGGGGCTACAACCGGCGGGTGCGCTCGCGCGCACCCCCCAGAACAAGGCAAAAACCGAGAAAGGCCGGTCCCCTCACCGAAAACGCGGCAAAAGCCTCCAAGCGAGTACCATCACTCCCTTCGAGGCTCGGGGGCTACTGTCGGGTACCATAATTAGGGGTACCCCCAACGCTCCTAATCATGGCTGGTAAACACCCTCAGACCAACTAACGGGTGCGGTTCAAGCCAAGACCTCGTCTAACCCGAGGGACGCGATCTCACCCGAGCCCAGCCTCGGGTTGGAACAGTAGTCCCAGACGAGTTCACGCCTCGCCTGAGGGCCTCCACAGGCAGCGGGCGCCCCCTCGGCACTCCCGAGGCCTGGCTCGGGCAGGCTTCGTTGTGAAGCAACCTTGGCCAGACCGCCTCACCAACCGACTGCTTTGCAGGCGCATTAAATGCAGGGGATGCCTGACACCGTATCCTGACACACGCGCCTCAGTCGGCCAGGCCGAAGTGACCGCAGTCACTTCGCCCTTCTTCTTTACTGTCCGATATGACAGGAAAACAACGCCGCTCGCTCCGCTCCGACTGCCGTGTCAGCCACCCCGGCAACGACTGACAACAAGTCACGATCAACCACCGAGTTCAGCCTCGGGCGCAACAGGAAGCTCCGCCTCGCCCGACCTCATGCTTCGGCATCGGTAGGAGGTTTCCGCCTCGCTCGACCTCAGGCTCCGGCCTCGGGAGGAGGTCTCCGCCTCGCCCGACCCCCGGACTCGGCCTCGACCCCGGTCTCGGGAGGATTCGTGTCCTCGCTCGACCCCGGCCTCGGCCTCAAGAGAAGTCTCCGCCTCGACCGACCCTGGGCTTGGACTGACCGCGCTAATAGGGGATGCATGATTTCCCTATTCCTAGCCTGCTCAGGCTACAAGGAACAAGACCGGCGTCCCATCTGGCTTACCCCGGCGATGGGTAATGATGGTGCCCCGCGTGCACCATGACGCCGGTGGCTCTCAGCCCCCTACGACAGCAAGGAGACGTTAGCAGGATCCTCGCCGCGCTGCCAGCTGTGCTCCTACAAGACTCAGGCGCTCCTCTGACGGCCACGCCATCACATGTATAGGGCCCAAGCTCTCCCCCAACAGCCACGTTGGCATGTACACAGGGCTTAGGCACTCCACTGCCGGACACGTTAGCGCATAGCTACGCCCCTCGTTGTACGTCTGGACTCTCTCCTTGCCTCTATAAAAGGGAGGTCCAGGGCCACCCTGAGGGGGGTTCGCGCGAGGGAAGCGGCGGACGAGCTCTGTGTCCCTCTCTCTCTCACGCGACGCTCTTGTAACCCCTACTGCGAGCGGCACCCCTGGTGCAGGATAATACAAGGCTTGTTCCACCTCTTGTGTTCCATCCCGCGCCAACCCATCTGGGCAGGGACACGCAGCGATTTCACTGGTCGGTCCAAGGGACCCCCCCAGTCCGAGACGCCGACAAAGAGTAAACATCTTTCTCCCCGTGCAAACTTTCTACAAAGTTTGAGATTTTTCTAGACAGTTTTTAGTGCCCGGCACTGTCGCCCCTACACGCGGCACAACCGGACCTTAGGTCGGCACTACCACTCCCTCTTCCCTGTGTATTCGACTTTGGATTTTTACAAGGAGTTGGGTTGGACTTCTTCCAGGTTTTTGGTGTGTTCAAACGACACTGGATTGAAATACATAGTGATCTGGTTCTTTGTGAGTCCCTTGAGGTTTCGGGGTAATTTTGGGAATAAAGTCACAGGTATTGTTCTCACAAGTTGAGAATTTTGTAGTGGCTCTCATTCACTCCCCTCTGGTCGCCTCACCGATCCTTCGCAAGGTTGTGTTGTCATTAATCACCAAAACCAAACTGGAAATGGCATATAGCACATTTTCCTTTCAATCCCCCCATTTTTGATTGTTGATGCAACCGCAACCAAAGCATAGATAACCAATTCAACTTGCAAACTAGTTCACTATTCAATATAGGTTCATAAGATGCAAACTTGTAACACCCAAAATCCTATTTTTGGCTTTACAATTTTTCCTTTAAAAATTGTATTAGATTAAAGTGTGTTGAAATAAGGAGGTTCTTACTTTTTGAAATTCTTCTTCTAGAATAATTAATTGGTACTATTGAAATTCTCAGTTTTAAATTTAGATTCAAAACTTTAGTCTAAAATGTAAAATTCCAAAAAGAAATAAAAGAAAGACTTCCCAATTCATTTATAGAATGGATTATTTCCTTCGTGAGCTATATAATTAAAAACACTCCTTAAAAATATTCAAATCTAAGATAACTCGTGGCAAAGATATACATTACCATTTCAGTAACAAATATTGAATTTTGAATGAACTTTTTATTCAAAATAATGATTTATTTAAAATGAATAATGTACATATTTGGATTGTTTACTTGAAATGGTTAAAGAAACAATTAATAAATAAAATACATAAGTATGCATCTCATGCTGGTTTTCCTGTATTGTTGCATTTATATTTGAATTAACTCAAATTTGATAATTGATAATAGTATATAAAATACTACAAATAAATACTTGGAATATATAAGTAATATCAAATAAAATAATATGTACTTAATATTATTTGAAATCTTGTTTGATGTTACTTATGAATAGACATGAGCAAAGGAGTGTTCAAGAGTTGCATTCGGACTTTATTTTAACTAGATCAGGCGGCGCCCCTTCGGGCGCCCTATCCGGCACTGGGAAAATATGAATACACAGTTATACACGCTATAATCAAATTAAATGGAGGATGACTAAATCTCAAACAAAATTGTTTAGTTCAGAGAGAGAAAACAGATACTCAACAGAACATAGAACATAGGTAGCTCGAAAATAATTCACATTAAAGTTGTAGCACCGCACTTAAACGTGCACCATAGCATGACGTTGAGGCTTGTTTCAGCTGGAAACTGGTCCAGAATAAGACTACATGGTCCAAGTTTACAGACAACCAAACCAGTGCTATTTACAAGGTACCTAGAGCCAACTCTTGGCCGGCAGAATCCAGACAGCTAGGCACAAACATTACGCAACTACAAGTGCAGAGCCATTCTATCTACTAAAGCCAGCTGAACAATCCATCCACAAAAGCGATAAACAGAGGTGACCAAGATGTACATCCACAAAAGGCAAGACATCATTTGTGACGTGTTCAGACTGCAGGTTTGTCAAGGCTGCAAACAAATATAAGAATGTGAGTATAAAGTTCCATAAATATTATGCGCTGGGTCTTTGAAGTTAATGTTATACCAAAGAAAGATATTAAGCACATGTATACAACCTCGAGGCTACACAAACAGGGTCTTGATCGCAAACCAATAGCCTTAGGCAGTTTACTTAGGCAAGAAAGATATGATTATGCAACTGCCAATAGAAGAAGCTGTTCACTGCCTAAGTACTTTTGGCTCTGCCCAAAGCTATATTCAGCAAAGGCAACAAGTTCCAGATAAAAATAATTTTTTTGCTAAATGAGTAAGAAGTTGGGGTAATATTTTGTGGCTTAGGTTCTTACATTGGTCAAGCAAGGAGCAGATAACCTGAATGGCATGCAAGATATTTCAATATTTGAATTATTATTTATTGCAATTCTGTAATCTTATTCTTTTTATAGTTGATTTGTCAAGTCCTTATGTTTTCTGTCTTTGTTGTCATAGTTGCAGAAAATCATTTAATCTATTTATTTTGTATTAGCTGATTTGCCAAGTCTTTTTTGCCAAATCTTTAATATAGTGTGATATTTTATATTTCAATTATATATTTTTGTATAGCTGACTCTTATTACTTCGTACATGAAGAGCTGTGAATGTCTTAGCTAAAATGAGGAGTACCCTTGGTCTGAATGACTGTAAATTATTATGCATAAATTCGTCTACAGAAGCAGGTGGTAGTGATGCTGACAATTCATGGCTACCTTATGTGAGGATACTGAATACCTCATACTGAATTTCAGTAATGTTTTAAAATTTTAGCAAATATGCAATCTATTATAATCTTTTCGTTACTAAATGCAGAAAGCTCTTGGTTTGAACAATCATGATGGATCCTGTATTCTTAGTGTGGATGATCTGAATGAGGTATTAGAACATTTGATCTACAATTCTATATTTTCATGTTTTTCTCTATAGTGGTTTTCTGGGCACACAAAGTTTTGTGACACTTTGTTAACTTTTCATGGTACCTAAGGATTCATCTGTCAGGTGATAGTTATAGAGTAACCATCCTGCATTCAGTTGATCAGACTGTGTTGTAAACAACAAGAAGGCACAGAGAGGCAGAGGATGTACCTAGAATCAGCAATGCCGGAAGCCAAGTCATGGCCATCACCAGTTTTATCAGCTGAGCCTCCCAATATCTTCCTCACAACCTGCCTGGTAGTTGAGGACCCACCTTTTGATAGTGGCATTGGCGATCTTGCACGCTACATCGAAGTGCATAGTCTGTAAGGCAACTTGAGTTGGTGGCAACAACAAATTTATTGAGTGTTCGAAAGCATGGGTTACCTTATCCTTGCTGTAGTTTTTGGTGCTCTGTGGTGTCTGAGAAGAGGTACCTCCAGTTGGGATAGAGTCTGCTGATGTAGACTTGGATGCAGACCGCGCAGACGAAATCGATGAAGGTTGGGATCCACTAGGTGAAATTGGAACCTGACCTCCATCACCAATCTCGGCGACAACCGTGTTAACCTGGAAACACACATTGCCTAAAGCAATGGTGCTGTCTGTGAAGCTTACGTTGAATGTGTACACCTTTTCCATCAGCTTAGTTATTTCATCAGGAATAAATCCGGCTGGATTATCCGCGATCAAGATGTCAAGTGGTTTCTTAATAATGCACTGTGCCATACGTCCAAATAGTATGAAATCAGTCTCGCCTGTCTCATCGCCTGCTGTGATGAGCAACCTGTACCTGCGCATAAAGTAGCAGTCACAGATGTATGATTAAGGAGTCAGCAGGCACAGATGTACCAGACCAAGAAACATTACATACCTTGGATTAGGCGGACCAACATGGCCACAACCAGAGTCCGAGCATTTATAGGCATCACCATGAGGCTTTGTTTTCTTGAGGCACTTTCTACAGGACTCGTACCACCATAGTTGATCAATCTTAAGAACGGTAACTGTTACCAACCACTCAACTTTCTAAAAAACAGTTAAATGAGGCAGTACAGGGGTTAGCATTGTTCTCTTAGGCACATAAGAAGAGTGTATAAAAAGATGTAGTCGATTAGCATGAAAGGAACCACCTCATGCTTGAATGGATGCAGGTGTTTGATTTCAGATACTTTCTTATGCTCAGCGGTAGAAATCCTCGGCACACGCTGCGTCGAACCAGCAGCAGACATAATTGGGCTCCTTTTATGCTGCAAGCTAAAAAAGGAGACAAGCGAACTGGACATATAAAGGGTAGACTTATATTTTTTGGCGCTCAAGGGAAGCGGGTGATGTGTTTATGGTACCTGGCTGCAAGGCTTGTTGCCTCTGGAACCTGCGGATTCACGTACCATTTGCAAGACGATCCACCTGTCAGTGAAGTGGTACCTGAAAGGTTTGGAACCTTGGGTAAACATAGAGTCTTAATAGAAGTGTAAATAGCAAGGTTAGACAAACATACCAGCATAGGATCTAGCAAGAGTACCAACAAAGATAATAATCTGGAGTGAGTCCTGGCCGGCAATACTAATCTGATCAGTCGGGAAGGAGGTTGCCTGCTCACCCCACAGCACAACCTCAAGGGGAGTACAGCTACAAACACGATTAAAACGAGTCGCAAGTATAACCTCATGGGTAAAATAACTTGCTGCAGAGGTAAGTAACTAACCTCTCATTTTGTATAGTGACGGATCTCTTTGCTGTTTGAGTCTGGCGCATCTTTGTACGAATGGTTGCGACATCCGAGATCATGGTGACCGCGCCAATGACATCTATTTTACATAACAATATAGAGTGACAAGAGAGCATTTGGTAGAACTGTGTAAAACGCAGGATGGATTCATGCTATGTACCTATGAAATACTCCCTAATGTCCACAAGGGTTGTAAGCTGGTCAAAGGGAGTGAGGGAGTAAACAATCTCTGGAAAAGCCGGTGGCACTTCAATAAGCTCCTCGATTGTCGTCCATTTTGTGAAACCGATCATGATATCATTGTCAACAGGCTTGTACATCCTATTTGCTTTCTTGATCTGAACGTAGGAGACGTTGTAGACATTGCCCTCCTTCATCACGGGCTTGAAAACGGCAGCGAGTGGAGGGTATATTTGAGCATGAGCACTGCCACCCTACACAAAATAAAAGAAATGCCTTTGTCACTATACAATTTTGGCATAATTTTTAGTGATATCATGTGTTTCAATGTTATAAGTGAGGTAACCATTATGTCTGAGAGGGACTGAAGCCAGACTGATTGTCGTAATACGAAGCTAAATGGAGGGAGTAGCATTTATTTAGAATGTGGTTACATATTTATTAGACCATGTTAACATTTTCAAGAAGATGTTGCTGCCATATTCCGAGTAGCATACAAGGACAGGTCTGGTATAATTTTGTGGGATGTAGTTAATGCACCAGAACCAATAAGTCTGTGGGAATGTTGCCTTAATTCAAATCTAGATCAATATCCATGTAGTAAGAAGATTGCGTACCTCCTCATCGATGAGGACCATATCAGCGTGGAGGAGCTTGGACTCATCCTGAGGATCATAAAATTCCCACATACGGGAGACACGGACACACAACCGGTCACTGCAATTCCCAATCATAAGGCTACCAATCAGGACCTCTGCCATCTGCAAAGTAAAGGCAAAAGAGGGACAAGAACATTTGTCCAATGAGTATGTGTTGAGAGTAAGAGATGAAGTAAGCATGCTGAATGTCAGAACAATCACCTTAGTACAAAAGAGGTACCATCGATGAGCGGTGCACGCATAGAAAATTTCAAAACCAAAAAAATGGAAGGGGACAACAGTATGATACATAAATGTATCTACAATATGCACATTTGTACACAAATGAGATCCGTAATAGGTGAGATGCGCTACGACGATGCTGCTAGCGCAGCATCTAAGACCTCGTGGTAAACAACATTTCGAGTACAGGAGCCACAGGAACCATCATCATTTTCGATCACAATTCTAAGCCCCTCCCTGGATGTCGCACACGAAACAGCAACATAGAGCTGGCCATGTGTAAATACTGGTTTCTTTAGGTAAAGGCCAACAGTGGAAAGCGTCTGTCCTTGGCTTTTATTTATTGTCATGGCATAGCAGATGCGTAGTGGGAATTGGGTCCTCTGCAAAGTGAAAGGCCATTTTACATTTGTTGTATTCAGCACAATACGTGGAATGAATACCTCATCGCCAATCCTGGATCCTGTGAGTATTATGCATCGCAGAACATGCTGACCTAGCTGGGAAATAAGCAGCCTTGTCCCATTACAGAGGCCCATAGTTTGGTTCAGATTGCGAAGCAGCATCACCATCGCACCCTCTTTAAGCACAAGTTTGTGGCAAGGAAAATTGGGTGCATTTATGGAATTGAGGAATTCGGTTGGGTAAAGCACATCAAAATCTGGAATGTGTTTTGCTGATTTTGAAATTGTGTCACAGCTAATGCACTCGACGGCACTGCCAGGTACCATCGAAACAATACGCTCATTGATGTCATCAACAGTTGAATTATTAGGACAAATGATAGCTCGCACAGCTAGGTAATCATAGTTTCTGTGATTTGCAATAAAATTTGGGTACACTTCAGTTATAAGTGCGAGGATCTTGTCACCGTCAACATGAATCAATAGATCGGGCGGGATCGTGATCCACGAAGGCTCAGCCTCGCCGCCCATCTTCTCAACAGGAACAGTACCATCTCCGATGGACAGGACCCATTTGCTAAATTCAGCAAGAGCAGCACGCTTTTCCGACGGTAGGCATGGGTTGGCAAGACGCATGTTCGTGTGTAGGCTCAAGAAGCTGACATGGCGCCAAAAGCCTAGAGTTGGTAATGCAAGCATTAACAATCGCAGATCGTGATCCCTTACGAACAACTGGTAGAATCTGACGAAAATCGCCGCCCAAGACAACGACTTTGCCACCAAACAGGATAATCGCGTTTGCAGGTTCGTCCTCTGAGAGGATATCGCGCATGGTTCTGTCTAAGGCCTCAAAGCAATGTCGATGCGTCATCGGCGCTTCGTCCCATACAATCAATGCGGACACCTGTATGAGTTCAGCAAGCATGGTCCCTCGCCTAATAGTACACATGGCTGTTTCGTTCATGTCGAAAGGTATCTTGAAACGTGAATGTGCGATTCGTCCTTTAGGCATTAGCAAAGAAGCAACACCTGAGGAAGCAACGACAAGTACTATCTTTCCTTTCGATCTGATGTTCGCAATCAGAGTATTCCATAGGAAGGTTTTCCCTGTGCCGCCATGGCCAGAGACAAAGAAAAATCCAGGTAAGGAAGATAGAACTCTACCAATAATGGTATCATAGACATGTCTCTGATCGGTATTTAGCTGGGACAGAAGAGATTGGGCTTGCATGGACAATACCAACGGTTCAACGTCAAGTTCATCGTTAAGCAGTCTATTTTCGTACATGGGATCATTTCATGCAGACAGTTTGGGCAAGTTGAAGTCATCAATATTCCCTCCGCTGTCAGAAAACAGTTGTGTTAGCTTCTTTATCAGCAGCGGCATAAGTTGTTCTGGTGGCACAACGTAGCGCGGATTGGCCAGTGCGCGGGTGAGTGAGCGGTTAATGTCATCCGTGAAATATAGCCAATACTTATCAAATAAAGCATGAACATTGCCAACCGAGCAATGGAGGGCAACTGTTACAAAGAGTTGGCGTAGCTGGTGTGATGAGGCAGAGACGATGGCCTCGTCAAAGAGAAGGCTCCATCCGTTATCGCTCTCAAGAAGGCCCCTCGCCTCACATGCCTCGCGAAAGGTACCATAGACCGTGCCACTAAATGTCCTTAGATCAACATAACTCGTTGCACCTTTAACTATCATCAATAGCATGCGCAAGTAGTACAGTTCACCGGCCGTTGGATGAACGTAGTACATCCGTCCAATTTTGTGACAAGGGGTTCTTTTCCGCCACAGTCGATCCGAAGAGTGCCAAGACCACTCAGTAGGGAAATCACAGTATGTTAGGTGTCGGTATCCAGGATTTCTTGCATTGGTGTTAAACCACTCAGTTAGCATGGAACTTTTTGCTGCGGGGGACTCTAGGAGAGATGCTAAGGTAGTACCCGGTTCATACCGAACATAGTTATTGTTGGGCAAATGGACAACAAGACGTTCAACCGCAGGTATTCTAAAATGAATGTCGAACTCAAAAATACGCCAGATGGCTTCACATATGGATAGGTATCTTGCATCGATATACTCTTGAATTTCATTGCGAGGAGCTACCTGAGGTTCAGGTGACGCGTTGGCTGTCTTTGCCGTCACCTCAAAATATACCTTCGCTCGGTCACTTCCTTTAGTAACGTACTTAAACAAGTATTTAATCATGTTTGATTTGTTACACCACTCAACGTTGATATGTGCACAGTATTTTTTGAGCAACGCCATGTTATAAGGAACAACGCTCCTGTTATCTAGCTTAATCCCATTCTTAACAATGTATCTATCATCATCGCGTCTCTTATATATCATGAACCCAAAATCATCAACGATAGTCTCATCCTGGAAGGACTTAGGGTAGTTTTTTGAGCATTTGTCATTCTTCATACAGGGGCATCTTTTGTTGTGTTGACCGCATGGGCCGTGCATCATGAATTCGTCAACCAATGCATATCCCAATGGGTTAGTTCTGAAATCAGGTACCTCAGCACAGATAAATCCATCAATAGTGGAGGCATCAAAGTCAGAGGAGTGGTTTGCCAGCCAAACAAGGCAATGGATGTGGGGTAGGCCACGTTTCTGGAACTCCACAGTATATAGCGCTGCAGAAATGTTTGGTAAACACGAGGTTTTCAAATGGAAAGTGATAGGTTGAGGGAAGAACACATAAAGGGCCACAAACGCCAGCATACCTGCAAGTACAGGGCCAAACGTCTTTCCCTCCCTGATATCAGTTATGAACTCATCGACTTTCATGTGGAAGACACGAACAATCACGTCGGAGCGATCGCATGGCTGCTGTCTGGTTTCAAAACGAATGGCATCCACTATTTCTTTCCACTTAGTGTTGCACGTGAAGGTCATGAACAAGTCAGGAGGGCCAAAGACTCTACATATTGCCATAGCATCTTGGTAGTTCATCACATGATACCTTCTACCACTAGTAAACGACGAAGGAACAATCATCCTACTTCCAACGGAATCAGCACTAACCAAACCCTTATCAATGGCATCAGACACACCCTGCACTGTTTCGTATCGCAAATCTTTCTGGTGGTCAGCTATAAATTGCAATCTAGAGGCTTCGACTGTGGAATACGCATCGACACCAATCTGATCGCTGAGCCTACCATAGCAAGTGTATGGGTTTGCATCACGCAACCTATAGTGTGTGTGGTATCTAACAAACTCAAGCATCGTCATGTATCTACATTTCGTTCGTTCGTTGTCGTCATCACCCGCATACCTAATGCCAAGATGGAATCCATGTTCACCATAGGGAAAAAGGAGTGGGTACTGTAGAGCCATATAAAACGGATGCAAATGTGAAACACGTTTGAGACCATGGTTCTTAGCATGAACAAGGACATCCTACGTGTACTGAGCAGATGAGTAATCACCAACAATTATGGCAGCTATCTCACCGCTCGAAGGCAAATTATACTGGACATCGTGTCTAGTATTGCAGCCCAATAAATGTAACGTTATCTCGCTATTGTGTGTTTGTTCTATGCGTTCACGAGCACAACGAAAGGCCTTCACAAGCTCGTTATGCGCGTCAAGCATCTCCATCAAGGACTGTGTAACAGCGGAGTCTGGGCAAGCAGCACTGGCATCATCGCTCTCAAAAACGTGGAGCCTACTTTGTAGCTCAGCATCAGGATCATGTATGTAAAGCTGAGCAAACTTGGGTTGTGAACCCGGACGAGGCAGCAACGTTCCAATTCGGTGATGAACCACACCGTTAATTCGGAAAACATATGGTGCAGTACCGTTGTTTATAGCCTTGTCGACGGCAGCACCCAAGGAGGTGAAAGCGAAAAGTGAGTTGTAATATCGTTGGCACAAAAACCGTTTTGAGCGAGCGTCGCCATCAAACCTCAGAAGAGTTCGCAGAGGTTCAGGTGGTTTTTTGTAAGGTTCCAACCTGATCCGCCCACCCTTACAACAAAGGTTGTAGACAATCCTCCGCTGAGTTACAGCAGAAGCACTCTTGACACGCTCCTGGAACCAAAAGAAGGCGCCGCAAAAAGGGCATTCGTGCGTCGGGCCACCATAATAAGAAAGAAATGGATTGTTGTCTGAAGGAACACAAAACAACAATGGATCAGCAGAACACAACAGAGGTAAGACACGCGCATGTGGAGACTGTAGCGCCTAGTGGGCACCTTTCAAGCGAGCAATGTAGGAGTCCTTTAGAGGAACAACAGAAGCAGGTAGAGTTGAGCATGGAGCCTGTGTTGTACAAGCTCGTGCCCGCCTCCTTACTTCAATTCGATGGTGTCTATTGGAGGTGGAAGCCTCTCTAGGGAAATGCAACAACGATCTAGGATCTATGTTTTACCAAGTCACAACAAGGAGGAGAGCATAAGAATGAGCGCGTGATGCATCATAATCCCAATATATGTACATGATACGTACGAGGTCTTAGTGGAAACGTCGACCAAATAGGGATGCATTGTTGGTTAAGCAAGGATGTCTGAGTGGTCATGTCTGATGGAGACAATACAAGTATGTCTGTGGCAACCATTTGTTAAGAAACAAGGTCATCATCTTGCAAACAGATTGAGCAACGAGCAGGGGACTCAGAAACAGTGTAAGTCATTAAATAGAAAGGAAAACGTGGCCAAAGGAACAAACCAGAGGTGGTAGGTCTCCTCTTCCTCTCATTTCCAGGAGAGCGACCAGTACTCTGACATGGCCCATGGTCCATTGGTCAACAGTTTATAGAATCGCAAATGGAGTGTCTAGGTATGGGACAAGAGCATAGGTATCACATTGGAATCAATTCTGAATACCACCAGAGGTAACAGCAAGTAGGGAGGTAAAGCCAAGACGGGCAAAAAGGAGAAGCATACATGATAAATCAGAGTATGGATGTATGAAGCACGTGCAAACGTAACAAGTAAACAATAACAACTAACCAAAGCACAGTAAATAACATGGAGCACGCAGAACCTGCGAATACATAACACAAAAATGCACAGACATATAGGTCTTACACGACAATATACCATCGTTTATGGATTTTTAGCTCTTCATGTAATATTAGATCACAGGATAATACAACCCAACTATTCCGTGAGGATGCATAATAGTGCCTATCTTTAGAAGATCTCTTAAGCAAGAAGGAAAAGTAAAACTTACTAATTATGTCATGGCAGCACAACCACCTATCCTGAGGACGCATAATACCATAAGTAGATGATACAAAGTGTTTATTAACATATCAATGGGCAAACATAATGACAATAGACCTGATGACCAGGTTACATAAAGGCTTGGATAGAGGAGCTTAGCACACGCATGCCAGAAAGGCTGAGAGATCGATTAGAAAATGGGCAAATACATAGCAAGGCATGAGATGTTGTTGCACGTGGTTTGCCATGGACATTTTCTCATGATTTTTAGCTGTTTTTTTACTAAAGGAACCTCATAGCTTATATGAGCAAATATAGGGTAACGAAGTTGCAGGAGTTTTCTGGTATCAAGTGTGAACACATTTCGTAAACACAAATCATGCTAAAATCAACAAATGTAAACATATTTTAGTTGTGATTCTTCGTTAGCTTTATCCCATAGGTCTAAGCCTAAAACACAAATCATGACCTATATATAAAAGTTCGATCCAACGCATAGAGAGGTCAAATCCCGCATGAACACAACACACCACCGACCAATCGCCAATCCAAAACTCGAAATCCCCAAAATCGCAAACACATGTTAAGATTAATGCATCACACAGAACAAGCATGAGATCAAACCTTGCCCCTTTGATAGAAACTGTGCACGGTGCGTCTAGTACTTGTTCTCCTTCAGCCTCGTCGCGGAGCGTCTCCCCTGGAAGGAACACCAAAACAAGCAGAAATCGGATTAGATCAGATCAAAATATTATGTCTCGTTTGGAAGGAACACCAAGAAAACAGAATTTAGATCAATGTAGCATGGTGTGGGGGTCCAGGTAGCTGTTTATATTAAAAAACTGAAAAAATCATATTTCTGCTTATAAGCTGAAAGTCACATTTCCCCTTTGATAGGTAGCTGTTTATACTAAAAACTGAAAAAACTGAAAATATGAAATCTAGAAACTGGGCATCAGATTTCAGCTTATAAGCTGAAAATCCAAAAACATGATGTAATCCAAACCGACGATTTCAATTTTCAGATTTGAACAAGATTCCTAGCTTGTATGAATCAGATTTAGTTTTCAGCACGACATGAACCAAAACAACGATGTCCGAGCTGTTTCTAGGGATATTTGTTCAGCTATTTCTGCCTGGTGTGTTATTCAAGTAGTAAACGAAGTATGATTGATCAACTATAATCTTGTAACAAAGACGTGCTACTACTTTAACACCCCATAATTTATAACCGCTACCTATTTCCACTAATATCTTGGCTGACAAGCAGAAACCGAATTAGATCAGATCAAAATATTATGTCTCGTTTGGAAGGAACACCAAAAAAACAGAATTTAGATCAGTGTAGCATGGTGTCGGGGTCCAGGTAGCTGTTTATATTAAAAAACTGAAAAATCACATTGATGCTTCTAAGCTGAAAAATCACATTTCCCCTTTGATAGGTAGCTGTCTATACTAAAAAACTGGAAAACTGAAAATATGAAATCTGGAAACTGGGCATCAGATTTTAGCTTGTAAGCTGAAAATCTAAAAACATGATGTGTTCCAAACTGACGATTTCAATTTTCAGATTTGAACAGAATTCCTAGCTTGTATGAATCACATTCAGTTTTCAGCATGTCTTGGATGAAATGATTCCTGTAACAAAGACGTGCTACTACTTTAACACCCCATAATTTATAACCGCTACCTATTTCCACTAATATCTTGGCCGACAAGCAGAAACCGAATTAGATCATATCAAAATATTATGTCTCGTTTGGAAGTAACACAAAAAAACAGAATTCAGATCGGTGTAGCATGGTGTCGGGGTCCAGATAGTTGTTTATATTAAAAAACTGAAAAATCACATTTATGCTTCTAAGCTGAAAAATCACATTTCCCCTTTGATAGGTAGCTGTCTATATTAAAAAACTGAAAAACTGAAAATATGAAATATGGAAACTGGGCATCAGATTTTAGCTTGTAAGCTGAAAATCTAAAAACATGATGTGTTCCAAATTGGCGATTTCAATTTTCAGATTTGAACAGGATTCCTAGCTTGTATGAATCACATTCAGTTTTCAGCATGTCTTGGATGAAATGAAATGTATGCGCTAACTCAAAATATGAAAAGTATGGACTTAATGTGATCCAAACGGAAAACTGGAAACTAAAATGTATGGACTGGACACCGAAAACTATATTTGACCAAAGCAGAGTACAAACATGAACTGAAACAATGATGTCCGAGTTGTTTCTAGGGATACTGTTCAACTATTTTTGCTTGGTGTGTTATTCAAGTAGTAAACGAAGTATGAATGATCAGCTATAATCTTGTAACAAAGACGTGCTACTACTTTAACACCCCATAATTTATAACTGCTATAAAAATTATTTGTTCTAAACAGCCACCTATTTCCACTAACATCTTGGCTGGATCGATGTTTTAGGCTGCAAATATTTGGATTCTGC
This sequence comes from Zea luxurians, assembly GCA_029449295.1. Taxonomy (NCBI): domain Eukaryota; kingdom Viridiplantae; phylum Streptophyta; class Magnoliopsida; order Poales; family Poaceae; genus Zea; species Zea luxurians. The sequence goes on from JAOPSE010000016.1 coordinate 7,941,642, forward strand.
CATTCTAAAATCTGAAATGCACTAAACCTTATTGGGACCAGCACTATTTTAGGTACCAGCCAAAAAAACACAGGCACAAGTACATATACGCAGAGGAAAAACAAACTATACGAGCTGACTGTGGTAAGTCCTTTAGTAGGAAAACACCAAATCAGGGAACAACAACATTGTTAACCCATGAAAAGTGCATCCAAAGAAATAGATCAAAAGTGTTCCATACCAAATGTTGTGATGCTATCTCTACTGAAGGTCTCAGGTCGACGTCCCCTTCAAAGTATACGAACTCACATCCAGAGCGTCAGTTGCACTATGGGATCTAACCCATTGTGGGTCCTCTCGCTGGGAGGTCCTATCCCTGAGAAAAAGAACAAGAAACAAAGAAAACAGAGGTTAGTGTATAATAGAAAACATTACCTAGGTTTAAACAAAGAAGGAACGTAACACAGATTCATCAGGTCCTTTCTTGTAAAGCAAATGATTGGCTAAAACAATAGCTAACACGCGCACCAACAGATGCCTTGGCAAGTTCTAGGGTTCAGCAGCAAAGCGAGCGACTCTCACGGTAGCTGACGACTCAGAAAAATAACAAACCAAAGAGTCCTCGAGGACAACGGTAGATGTAGGGACCTAAAATGCGAAGAGGGGAGTGAGAGCATAGAGTGAGCCATGTAATAATAAATAAAGTGAAGGAGGTACTATCCCTGTTGCCGCAGACCAGAGAACAGCTCCGGCGCCCATACCTCGACAGTGCGTAAGCGTGGAGACGATGTGGATCCATGTAGCGACGATTTCGACGAGGAGGGGAACGCACCACACAACGTCTTCTCCTGCAGCTGTTGTGTGTCAGTCTACGCGGCCAGCATGGGCGAACTGGCGGTACGACGGGGTATGGCGAGGGGCGCCGTTCGCACCCGTCTCGCATCTCACGAGATGAGGCCAAAGCACACAGATAGCATGGTGGCAAAGGGATTTGGGGGAAGTCGAACTGCAAATAGGGAACAGGACAGCGGTAAATGGATCTGTGGATGGCGAGCACTGAACACCGAAAGGACGACGGGTGTAACGGAGGAACGGCGAGGACGGTCCTGGCCGCGGCTGTGAGGCACCCACGACGACGAAGACGTAGGCGGAGGAGTTGCAACCGCATTGGAGGAGGCGCCACGCCGCAGTATTCTTCCACACGAGACCAGAGCAGAGTAGTATAGCATAGCAAAGCAGACCACCCGATGTGGGCCCAGCTGCCCAGGGATCCGAGGCGGATGGAATCATTCCAGGTTCCAGGCTTCCAGTAGCCCCGAACCACACCTCCCGCGTCCGGCCCATCGCGACGCACCAAGGGCGAGTCCACGGCGTGCGGTGGGGTCGTGCGTGGGTACGGGGGCAGCGCGCGCCGAAGTCGGGGACCCCACCGTATTCGGTCACCTATCACGACCAGTACACCTGGCACGCGTAACAGGCCACGCAACGCAGTGGAATCCGATGCGGGTCGGCGTATCCTTTCCTTCCGGTCCAGTATTCTTACTGCACGCACGCATGTTACCATCTCCGGAAGGAAAGTATTCCTACTGCACGCATGTCCGGTCTAGAATAGAGACAAAGTAGCAGTACGTACCTAGCCAGTGCAGAGAGGAAGGCAAAGCGAGGAACATGAGCGGGTATCATCCGAACGCAAAGCAGGATGCCATACCTATAGAGCACAGAGAAGACATCAATTGACGGCAAACTAAAAGAAACATCAACTGGGAGGAGGCAGAACCACAACCAACAACTTGGACGATGTTTTGCGACAGGTAATGGATGTAGAAAGGAGGCAATGCCGCAAACACCACGGAAAGGCAAGCCGTGAGCAGCTGGAATGAGGACGGAGTAAAGAAGCCGTTCTGGCGTGACGATCTCACCTTGCAGACGACGGGACATCGCGTGCTGGCGTGTGGGTACAATGAAAAGTATGGAAGTGGAGGCATGGGCGCTATAGTGGAGCAGGACGACGACCACGGATACAGAGGTATGGGCGGTACAACGGCGCGGGACGAACGGAACCGGGTGGGTGAGGACTGAAGACCAAGGGCGGGAGGCGTCCGTGCCCGTGAAATGCGGAGGGAGATCGAATTTCGAGCGTCTTTTAAGACTTTAGATAATATAAAAATCAAGGTAGCTATACATGAATGTAAAAGGAGATTAATCCAAAGTTCACTCGATGAATACTCAACATGTGATTTGCAGACTTACCACGACCCGGGGTGAGGAGGTTAAGTTGTATTTATCCGATTGAGCCGTAGAAATCCTGCCCTATCAAGTAGCGCATGCAAAGAGGAGATTACTATTATAAACGCGCTCACCCGAAGTCCTCATCTGATAAGTATACCATGAAATCATTATCTTATTCTATATGTCCATGCAGCCACTTACTGCATGGGACGGTTACATTGTTTTTCGCCAATTTAGTTGCATCAGGAGGCAGACCAATATAAGGATACGAGTCATCCACGCAGCGCTGGGATTAGGCCACCAGATCAGATCGCGTCATGCACATGAGCACTAGAAGATTCTTTTCATTTTCTAAAGTCCCATATTCCTTCTCTAAGCCATCTTCAGAGCTCCCATATTCTTCTTCTGATTCTTCCTCTAGGATTTCATATTCGCCCTCTCCCTCTCGAGTCCTATATTTGTTCTCTAGGCTCCCATATTCTTCCTCTGAGTCTTTCTCTAGAGTCCTATATTCGTCCTCTAGGATCCCATATTCATCTTCTAGGGTTTCATATTCGTCCTCTAGAGTCCTATATTCGTCTTCTAGGATTTTATATTCGCCCTCTCCTTCTCGGGTCCTATATTTGTTCTCTGGGCTCTCATATTCGTCTTCTGAGTCTTCCTCTCGAGTCCTATACTCTTCCTCTCGGGTCCGATATTCTTCCTCTCGGGTCCGATATTCTTCCTCTCGAGTCCTATACTCTTCCTCTTGGGTCCGATATTCTTCCTCTAGGGTCCTATATCTAAATTTAACAATTCCTGAACCCCTTTTATCTTTTCTGTATCGTGGATCGTCAAAATAAGAAAAAATAGTATTTCTACGTAAAACACCCATAAAGGGTATTTCCATTGAAATACCCAAACAGGATATTCGCTCTTTTTCTTGTTCTTGATGATATTGTAATGGAACGATGAGCCTATTTCTTCGCTTTTTCGCCAACAAATCTGAATTATCTTGAAGAATGGAAGGATAGAAACAATTCCAATGACCGTTGAACATGATCCGATCTGGCGTTAAATAATCAAGAATTTCTCTATCTTTTTTACCAAAAGTATCCAACAGTCTATGGCTTACTTGATCATTAGCCATTGAGAAGTCAAAGATATATCTTCCATCAACAGAAAAAGAATAAGTATTCGTTGTAGAATCCTAAAATAAAAAGAAAACTCTAACAGAAAATGAAACGGTCGACCCAGACATAGACGGTCGACCCAGGTGGATATACCCTATAAAATATAGGACGTAGCAAGTGTAGTTCGTTTTGTAGGAAATGGAAGCCCAATAGCTAAAAAACGATGGTTTTTGTTTACTAGAACCATCAGTATATTATATTGTTTCAGCTCGGTGGAAACCCAACTCTTTTCCTCAGGATCTCTTGAATGAAATTAGGGAACGAAGTAAGTAGATTAGATAGATATTTAGGAGAATTTCTATCTCCTATTCTATAGGGATCATCTAGAAAGCGGAGAGCTTTGGTTCCATTCAGACAGAAAAGCTGACATAGATGTTAAGTGGAGAGAATATCCATAAAGGAGCCGAATGAAATCAAAATTTCATGTTCGGTTTTGAATTAGAGACGTCAAAAATCATCAACCAACATCGACTATAACCCCTAGCCTTCCAAGCTAACGATGCGGGTTCGATTCCCGCTACCCGCTCCATTCTGTATAAAAAGACTATTCCATTTGTTTGTCTAGACATGGTAGAGACTTGTATTCAACCTTTTTCTTTCGTCCACCAGTTTTCGGCCCTACAGAGCGGAGTAGAGCAGTTTGGTAGCTCACGAGGCTCATAACCTTGAGGTCACGGGTTCGCTGTGACCAGCTCGGCGAGAGATTCGTCACCGTGCTTTCGGTTCGTCGATCGGATCTACGGTTCATCTTCAAAAATTGAGATGTCCAACAGCAGCATAGGATTGAAGAGCTTGATTGGAAGTTAAGTTAGTGGTAGACGGGTAGGTTAGGGGTCTTTCTCGTATGATAGGCTTGACGCTTACCACGTGCACCTAATAGATAACCACCACCGCATACCTTTTTACATGCAAGACAGCATACAACATAAATTTAACAATAGATACAATCATGATAAGTTGACAACATCTAGTTCATGCATTTGTAAACAAACATTTTCTATGTTTAACGAACCTAATTAACCAATCAGATTGTGTCATGTCTCTTATTTATGTGCATCACTACTAATTTATTAAAAATGTGATATCTTATAGGTCAAATAATTTATTTTAATCTATTCGATTTGTGTTAGATTCATATTAATTTTGCGTACGTAGTAATAACATTATTTTAATACCACATGTTTTAAATAATTAATAACTAATTAAATATTTGTTTATTTAATGTTAATTAGGTAGGCAATCTAGTTAATCTAATTTATAGTTGTAACCTACACTTTTTATAAATAATTGTTAAAGTGATTAATATCAACTCACATATTTCGATTTAATACCTTCTTAGTTTAAATGCAATATTTATTAGATTTATTGCACCTAAAAATATTGTTTTAATCCTAACTTCTTCAATATAACTAGTTAAATGCCCGTGTGTTGCCACGGTTTCCATTTATACTCATCTTGTTGTCTAGGTGGTGCAAATATAGATTTGGAACCAATAATAATGTTTGAATCCTTCGTTTGTGCATAATTTGTTTTTTACCATTTAAATGTGGGGAGCTGGTTGATGCACGACGCCCGTGAAAACGGTGGAAACTGGATGTCTCTTGTACATGAATCACCAACAAGCTACGAAATGCAGGACACACAACAAAATTTTGATCATGCAAAGTCATCATAAAGATAATGCAGACAAGCATCAATATTTCTAAAACAAATCAATTTTGCCATTAGATAGAAGGATTGAGATGCAAGAACCATCAAATTCTAGAGTTTTTTGTTCACTTGCAAATGCAATCCATGGTGTCTCACATATACAATGACTTTAGAATGCTCATAGCTAACCAGGCCACGTACGTTGTTTGTATCTTCCCTACTCGTGCCACCTGATGTTTTTGGGCAGCCAAATTAGTCGTGGGTTGCTGCTATTGCTGAATATGGCTAACAACATCCTGAACAATGTTGATTGAGGTTTGGCACCACTGGATCTAGAAGTTGGGCCACAGGCTTCTTTGCAGTTCACACCATCGTCATCCCACCATGAATTTGTTAATAGTTGACAGATGGTGTTGTTGTGTTAGACCTTAGTGTGCCAATAAAAAAATTAAAATAAACAGTAGTGTGCCAGGGATCTAGGAATACCAGAAGAGCCTTCTTACAAATTTGGTAGGCATGACAGAACCTCCTCACACACCGTTGATGTTTGCTTGCAGCGGCATAGAAGCGATCAGTGTTACCCACAGCAATCTACGACCACATAAACAATAAGGACTAAATACCATGAACGCCTTGCTTGAAACCCCCTTGATGGCATTAGACCATTGCTGGCTGTTGCAGTCACCAAAACTGCCAGTAGCCTACATTGCTGAAAAACATAAAATTTCAATAGATACAAATAAATCATATCAATAAGTGTATTAGTACTATGGTAAGAAAAAAGTCAACTTCTCCTTTAGTAGTTGTAATCAATAATATACCTCATGCACATTCAAATTTTCTCCTCTTAGTTAATTCCAGCCTGCAAGGTTGGAGTATATAGCCAATCATTCACTATGATGTCAAACACAATGTTTAGCTTATGAAACATTAGCAATCACACATCTGAAGAATATGGTGATGTAAACAAAAAGAAAGAGATATTCCATTTTATGCTATTCTCAACATTAGGACACGTATCACGGGCAGAAACAAAAACTCACAATTTAACTCATGAAATAGACTAGATAAGTTCAGCAAATAGTTTTTTTAAGGACAAGTATTCGTTTTAGTTCAAAATTCAACGAACGCAAGACACCACTTCTCTCAGGTGTGTAGCTCTGCTAAACATTACAGTCAGTAACCAAGTATCTCCTTAGCTATTTATTTAATAATAAATCTGGCTTAAAGAATATCAGGTGATGAGTAGATATTACAACAAATCGATCAATGCCTCATGTACCTTATATATGCATTCTTTTTTTATAATATATCTTTCTTAAACCTCCTATGAAGAGATTGGCTGACATACTAACTTTATACAAAGGCTGCAACAGCCTTAGAGAAGGCCATCAGCCAGGATCATCGTCAAGTTATTAGGTGAGCAAGTGAGCCTCAGCAAAGAGGGTTTCTTAGGCGAGCTTGGCTTGCTGCTAGGACCAGTAGACCTAGGTCGCCAGGACCTAGTCGAGCAGCTCCTAAAGCACCGGCTCGCCAAATCGTTGTTGCAGCGAGATGCTCACTCTGTGTACCGGATCGGGTTAGTTAATGTGCAAGAATGTGTCTCCTTTGTTTTTGGTGAACCATTCTAGTACTAAAACCCACAAGTGGCAAACTATTGGTTAAATTGGCCAAGTAATCTGACCCCACTAAAGATTTTGCATAAATCATAAGTATACAATCCCGTGCAAAAACTCCTTCCACAACAATTAAAAAGGTTCGGCAAAAGAAGGAAATCAAGAGGATCAATCAATAAGACAACAAGGAAACTAATTATCAGCTTTGACGAGTACATGCAAAGACATATATTTTTGCTTTAGTGAGAATACAGAAGCCAAGGAATTCTGTTAGGTCGAATGGGGGGATAAGAAACTATACCTTCTTGTTCCATGCTTTTCAATTGTGAGCACATGTGCTTCGACTTCAGCAACATAGAATGGGCGTCAGATCCTATGTTGCCCCTGCTCTGGTGACCATTTAGACTTATTTGCTAGAACTACAGGTTCTGCTTTGGGGTCTGCAGCTGGAACCAGAAAAAAGGCTCATGAGTTTGTGGATACTTTATTAGGCGATGATACACCAAAGCAGTGTACAAAATCATGATCACTGCCCTGATAGTTCATTGCTAATGTGATATGTCAACTTCACCATGCTTAGAAGACGAGTCAGCAGCAATCCTATATCCATTGATTCTACTTCATCGATTTTTTTCTTTATTAGTAAATAAGTCAGGACTGTCTTCCTGTAAGGAAAAGGTTTGTTTGGTCAATGAAATAACCAACATGCAAATTAACTGGAACCTTGAAATTGTTAAAGTTTTCCAACTATTATTATAGGCTATAACAAAATAAAATAATAGAATAGGAAGCAAGACATCTATTAGTCAAACAACATGTCATATCTAGAAAACCAAGAGTACATTACTTTGCTTTTATAATGCATTTGAGCATTTCTACATAAAAACAAAAGTGATGGTCATTCTGTCTAACAAACTTATCACTACACCTCAGATTATAAATTTCTAAATTTACTGGTAAGCAGCTATGATTATTAGTATTTAGTAGTGTGATGGCTGGTTTTTTTCAAAGCATAAAAAACTGCAGTGCTAGAATTCTAGGGCAAAGGGAAGCACTAATTGTTTCCTTTGCACCTAACATGGTGAAAGATGCCTATACCTGACATGGTGAAAGATTCCTATTGGTACCATTCAGTAGCTCCATAATGCATTAATTAATTTGATGTGATAAGAAGAAAGTAGAAGTCACTCTGCATGACATGAGATTTGAACACTGAGTATAAGGAGCTAGAAACGCGGAACCATTTTTAAGCTAAGTTGCATGGCATGAACAAATGTTAAAGCCATTGATTTAAATACTCAGACTGATAGTAAAATATTTACTACCACCACCAAGGCCATACACTAACCCGATACACGTCCATTGGTGGATATGTAGGCCAATAGTTGTAAAGCAAATATATTTATCAGAACTACATAAACATAACCAACAACATAAAAAAGCTAGCTTGTCATGCTAGGACTCGAGCACATGAATGAGATCAAGTCTCCAAAGCTATGAACATGTTGTAACAAGAGCTAGTATCAAAGCAATGTGGCAAAAAATATTTACCCTATTGTAAACACATGGCCACTTATTTCAATGCTGGAGGGAAGCCTTGTCCTAGCTCGAGATGATTGCCTGAATGAATCATTTATTTCTTTGGACAACTCAATGTCCTAAAAAACGAGACAGATGCAGCGTTCACCTTCTTTGTCGTTGTGTTCGCCGCCACGATATCGACGTCAAGCTCCAGTCCCACTATTGTCCCCAAATCAATACCATACATACCTGGTATATTACTATTTATCAGTCAACATTTAGAAAATTAGGGAGCTCATCATTCAAAATTGTAAACAATTGGTAAAATGTATTACTATTTAGTAGTAGTCTGGACCGCTACACCCAAAGGTTGTGCTCTGCAGGAATGGAAAGTAGTAGGCAGAATAGCTGCACCTGGTGGTTGTGCTCCCGCGTCGCCACTGCATCACCCACCTTTCTTTGTCGCTGCGACCTGGAGATGCAAGTCAAACTTTGGCAACCTTTGTCTTGGCACAAAGCAGGTCTAGCAAAACAATATAGAAGTCAGTATCAGTTAGCAAGAACATGCATTAATATATTGCAATATATCATATACATCTTAGCATTGGGGACCTGATTCTAAATAAGAAAACACGGAGCATACCAGGAAATCTCAAGAATCGTGGTTTTAAATCCAAAATCATGGATATAAGTTATGTGCGAAAGCCATGTCCCTGTGTGTATGCAGAGAAGCATTTTTGTTAAATACTTAGGTTAACCCTTGCACGACAAGCACTGAGTAAACTAAATAGAAGAATCAACATATAATGTTGGATGTAGGTAGTAAGTGATTAAATATGGTTGGGACTACTGTTTATCACCCTTGTGAAATTGTGACCTATATACAAGTAGTTCTACATTCTTCTTTCCTTCTAGGGCTTCATAAAAAGCATACCTTCTGTTGAATTGTTATGATGTTGCCACAACTGCAAAAGAGTGGCCCTATTTCCTTTTTAGTGACTTGCCCAATCACTTGTCGATTTCAAGAAATAAATGTTGTTCTGGGTGAGCAGCTTTCAGCTGAGGATGAAGAAGCTGTCATGGCCGAGTTTGAAAATTTGGAAGCTCAGGGTTGGCCAACAAAGCATCTAGAGTTCTTATCTGTTGAGAAGTACTTTTCACTCTTGGTCATCAATCCTCCTCTCGTGTATAAATATTGTCCCTGATCAGGCCGAACCAGAAAGAAGGTCCACAAATTATGTCTAACAACCTGATTCCCTATGAATGCTAACATCACAGTAGGCATTACAGGGCTTAACATCTGATTAGTCTCTCTCCCATGATCCTCAGCTATTCTGATTCATTTTATTTATTCACATAAGCACTTGAAATGCTCCAGAAATGTTTTTATCTAGCCTCTTTTTAGTGGCATGAACATGACAATGTCAATGATTTTGAGCAATCACACTTAAAAGCTCCAGAATTTGAAGTGAGACGTAGGCAGTTCTGTTTATGTTTGCTAGTTTAAAGTCTACCTTAGTTCTCACATCGCCTTCCTTTGCAGCTTGCCGTTGAGTCTTTGCCATACGCTCCTGTTACCGAAGTAAGGCTTGAAGAGAAAACGAAAGCTCTGGCTGACATAGAAGCTGCTCCTGAGGACATCAATGACGTTATCGAGCTTCTTGATGTGCCTACGAAAGTGCCAGAGAGGCCTGAAGCTCCAGAAAAAAACAAAGGTTACGATCTCGTGTTATTATCCCATTCTATATTTTTATCAGGTACCTTTTTTTGGTTTATATGGTGCATTGATGATATATTTTCTGCGGACAGTTTTGGAGGAGCCGCTACCTGCATAAGTGGATGGAGCTGAGATGAATACGATTCACAATACATAACAATGTTTTAAAAACAAAATACAAGGAAAAAAACCTAGGAGGAACAAGGTACCATGCTCAAAATATTTCATTTTCAAGTAAGAAACACTTATTATTTATGATGCTAGTTGGCCAATGTCATAAAAACATACCTCATTAGCCAGTCCAAATAATACATGGTATGCTGCTCTATCTTTAAGCAACTTGACCCTCTCCTCTTTCGTCTTCTTCGCAATATCAATTACCTTCCGATTAAATAAAAATCCTTAACATATTTCTTTTCCTATGCTTGTATTTATTTTATTACACTTGGTAATCCTGCAATCAATGTTCTATTTATGACATGTATTCTAGATCTTCTATTATACTGTGAATTTTCATATTACATAATATGTATTGTGAATCGGGCGCGGCGCGGGGAGGAGGGCAATGCCATGGAATACACAATCTGTTTATGACATGTATTCTGTACTGGTCAGCCATAAATCAAGACCATGATAATCTACTACCAAACAATAGCCTTTGAAACAAAACATAAACGTTAAGAGTTTTTGGTGATGATACTTCACAGTAGACAATTGTGCTAGTGCATCATGCAACAGAGCTTAAAAACAAAAAACTACTTTGATATTTCAATGTAAAAAAGGTATACCTCTTTCGCTTGCTTTGAATTGAGATTTGCTTCATTATGATAATCCATCAGGTCACTTCGTAATTCTCCAGGCTGTAGTGAGAAATAATGGAGGCCTCGTCAAGGAGGCCAAGGCCATCATCCGTTTGTTCCCGATATGGGTGGCATGCCTGCTCTACGCGGTAGCGTACTCGCAGTCCTCGACGTTCTTCATGAAACAGGCGGCGACCCTAGACCGGCGGATCGGACGACACTTCTAGGTGCCACCTGCTGCGCTGCATAGCTTCATCAGCATCACAATCGTGGTCATCATCCCTATCTACGACCGCGTCCTCGTGCCGGTGTCGCGCCGGTACTCCGGCAAACCATCAGGGATCACCATGCTGCAGCGCATCGGCACGGGGATGTTCCTCTCGCTCTTGTCCATGGTGATCGTGGCGCTTGTTGAGAATCGGAGTTGCGATCTGGAGGCCGCCACATGGAGGCTCTACCCTTCCTACGGGAGAGTCATTCGATGCTACCTCGTAGACCTACGATCTATCTAGGCACGGAAATGGCGTTAGTGCAGGTGTGTGTGTGTGTGTGCGGTGCGGTGCAAGGGGGAGGGGGAGGGGAGGTGGACGGCTTTGGAGGGGAGGTGCATCGCGCATTGTCTCTACCGGTGGGGTGGGGCGGCGAGATGGGATTTCCGGTAGGGGTGGGCAGCGGGCGGTACAGACGACCTTCCATTGCGCGGATCCACGACGCGGTACAAGAATTCCATGGATGGCGGGCAGAGGAGTAGATGACGCACCTTCCATGGATGGCGGACCTCCCAGTAATGGGGAGAGGAGATCCGCGGCAGATGGACCCGCAGCACTCCACGCCGCCGCGCCCAAGCCGGACTATGCACCATGGCGACTATCTCCCTGCTCGGCGATTTCATAGCAACCGCGGGCACTGCTCGTCCCTTCCACCTTGGTGTCGCTACCCTCCTCGGGCTTGGCATGGGCGGGGTTCGCGGGTGCGAGGGCGACACGGAGGTGGATTGGAACCGCGAAGGCCATCGTCACGCGGGCCTCGTCGACGTCCTCGTCGTCGGGCTTAGCACGAGTGGGAAGCGGGGGGCGGCGAAGGCGGATCGGAGCCGTGGTGGGTCAGGGACTGCGGGGGAGGTTAGCACGAGTGGGAAGCGGGGGGCGGCGAAGGCGGATCGGAGCCGCGAAGGGTCGGGGACTGCGGGGGAGGTTAGGGATTGGGTACAACCGTGAGAGTGGGTCGCGGGATCGGACGGCTGGTGGGATCGGACGACTGAAAATCATAATGATAAAACAGATGGTTGAGATTACATAACGGCAGAACGGCAGACTACCCTTGTAGCCTTAATGAGTAGTAAAGATAAAGATAATCTGCAACGGCTATCTGATAGAACAATTTGACTCTGCAAGACAAGGTTGATCTGTTTAGACAGGTGCCATGCACATACACAGTACATGAATAAGAGATGCCTGTCTCGGACAAAAAAGAGCTCCGCGGGTAAGGAGTGAATGCAACTTTGGCATCTCATGAGATGGCAAGAAATAAATACCTCATGAAAACCCATGCTTAAAAAAAAACAAATCACAACCCTGGGAACAGCTTTCCCGAGGCATTATTATGATTAATAAGAAGCCTCAGCCACAAGGGCAGAGAAAAACCCTGAACCCCTGCTTAAACCATCAGCAAGTAGATATATTTGAGTTACTTATTCTGTTATTCATTTATCAACTGTATATATCAGTATGCCAACAAGACTGGAGGTATTTCTTCTTGGCAGGGGCATAGGAGCACTTGGCTCATAACCTGGCTGGTTTCAGGCAGGAGGCTGAGGCATTTGTTTACTTTAAAGTAGTAGTATTATTGTAAATAAATACAATTCATATTATTAGCATGGATTCCAATATGTAACCTGGACCAATAGCTTTCGTGGTAGACTGTCAGCTAAACTGACATGATCTAAATACTTCAGTGCATTGTGCATACTAATGGCAACCGGTTTAAAATGTTTGATTACAGGTACTCTGTTTTACCATCTATTTGTAAATAGGAAAAACCATCTATTTGGAAATAAGAAAAACGATCTATTTGGAAACAGGAAAAATAGTTTGTAAAGTTCTCGTTTCTCAGACATGATTATAGCCACCTTGAATCCTTATAAAAAGGTCTGATAGAGAAAAATCATAGACACCGATTCGATGTGAACTACCAAACTTAAGCAGTTAAGATGTTCGCTCTTGAAAACCAAACAGATCTAACACGGTAACACCCCCGTAACACTGATCAGGAGCAAGAGGTTCAGTTAACACCCAAATGGTTCGGCACGTTGATTGACATATGTCGTTGACTAATGTCGATCTAGGTGCACTAAAGAAGAACCAAATCGTACCATGCTACACGGGTGGATAGATTGAATCAGTGGGGGTACCGTGGCAGCACATAAATCCACGATTAACTCAATTGGGGAGGAAGAAAGATTTGGGTTTGATTGTGAACAAACCAACTATTGAAGATGGAATTCCGTTCAAGCAAAGCTAGGATTACTTACCAGCAGAAGAAGAGACCAATCCACGCCAGCCCGGTAGAGAGGTGGAAGACGAGTCATGGAGAAGGATTCCTCCGGCGTGTTCGGAAGAGAGGAGTCGACGAGCGGGGTTGGGGCGGAGGCGCCGCAGGATTTGGGAATTCGGGGGCGCAGGCGTGGAGCGCTGATGTCAATGGACAAGAAATGGTGTGAGCACTCCCTACTTCCCCCAATCACAACGCTGGGTCGGACGGTTGGTGGCAGCAAAATCAAGGCCGGGGCGGCGTTGGCGGTGGGCGAAATCGGGGACAGGACTGTAGGAGATCCACCTGTGCCTACGACGATGGAGCCCAGCATGGACCCTCGTTGCCGCTGCTTCTTCATCTTCCCGGAGCAGTCCACCACGGGCGCCTTGGTCAGCAGCTCCATTGCGACATGACGAGGGCGAGGTTCACAGCCCCCTGCCTCTGGCCTTCCTTGGCTCTTGGTGCTAGAGGCGCAGAGCGCGGAGGTGAGGTGAGGCCGTCGGGGGAAGAGCAAGTAGGGCAAGCCAGAGGTGACGGCTGGTGGGAGACGAGGGATCGTGGGCGGGTGGGCGTCGGGGAAGAGAGCGCGCTAATCGGATGGAGGAGGGCTTGACGCGACATTGGACGGTTGAGATTGATGGAAGGCAGAACACAAAAAGGCAGGCTACTATTGCTAACTTAATAAGTAGTAGAGATTCCGATTTTAATGGTTCTTGAACCTACAATCTCGTAGCGACACGTAGAATATTCTTACGTGGTTTGTTCTTATGCTTAGGTGTAATGTTATCATATCCATTATTTACTTGATTGTATGTATTGCTACTAGTAGAGGTGAGGTGGCGAGGAACCCGGCGCCTAACTTTTGGTTCAACATCTCGACAACATGTTATCGCAAGTATAAGACAAGTTGTACCCTTGATCACTCTTCTTTACCCAATAATGTTCTTATTAATCGCTGTGACATGCTCAGGTTAATTTGATGGGATCTAATAGGTTACCCTAGTTTTGTTTACCCCACACCTTGCAAACAAATGAAATATTGGGTAGACTTGCTATTGCTCTACCTGGTTTTAGGATTAATATTATACTGAACTATGATCATGTTCCACTATTATTGTGGTTTAATTGTTGTTCATTATAAGACTATTGTGCTAATTGGAACATAGAACTTAACTTGAGATAACATTGCTACCACAAGAGTGGAATGGAACGCTCTTGGCTGACTAATTAGAAAAGTTAGTGGAGGACTACCTTACCTGAAAGGGGCAAGGACGATAGAGTAGTTGCTGGTATAGGGAGGTTCTCGGATCGATCATGTTGTGATGGCTTTTCGCACGAGGGATTTCTATATCTCTCTTCTCACAAAATCGTAGTGGGTTTTCTGAAGCTAGTGCAACTTTGTAAAGGTCTCGTATTGGATTCCTAGCCATTCACCTCAGAAGTGTCTAAGGGTCTTGCAAACCCTAGCTAGATGATATACATGACTTGTGGGTAAAGGGTGCAACATTTGCAGAGTGGAAAACTGATATATCAGCCGTGCTCACGGTCAAGAGCGACTCAGGACTCTTGCATGATTAACTTATATAATTATTGTGGGTTTTATTATTAATTGTGATCTCTAATTTAATTGGAATGATATCTACTTATACTTAGTAAGTGCTAATAAAATTTTGACCAACTTGTTAAAAGAAATGCTCAGCCTTAACCATTCTCTTTGGTAAGTCTTACACTTCACATGAGCCCCCACTGTAAGTGAGCTCATGCACATTATTATCCTCAACTTGTTGAGCGATGAATGTATGTGAGCTCACTCTTATTGTACTCACCCCCTAGGTGAAGAGCAGGTACCGCAGGATAAGGAGCGTGAAGGATGCCGTGATGAGTTCGTGAGTGGTCTAGGCCATCGTCTCCCAGTCAACTATGGTTGTGGAGGATCGTTGTCTTCATATTATATAAGTATTTGGCTATTTTGTACATAACTCCTATTATACTGTTAAGATGTGACATTCGTTTATGTACCATGAGTCATCATATGTGTGAGACTTGATCCTAGCACACATTTGAATCGCGCCCGAGTTTGCTCTTAAATCTGGGTGTGACAAAATTGAAGGTTGAAACTGAGTTGAATGAAGAAATCTTAATTTTTCAAATATTTGGCATATTTGGACCATTTAGCCACCACTTGTTTTTTGATTTTTCAAAACAAGACATTTTCAAAATTTAAACATTTTATCCCTTGTAAGTCAAATAAATTTTAAGTTTGGCAAACTAAAATAGTTTTGACATAAATAAACTTTCTTATGGTAAAAACTCCATCTTTTAGCAATTTTCACAATAAGAGCTCCTCTTTGCCGTTAAGAGTGTTCCGAATCAAAAGACAAGTTCAAAAAACAATTTTTTTTGAAAACTCAAGTGGTGGGTTGGCCATTTGCTTTGGCCTCTAATTTCTTCCCCGTCGACATCAACCGCCAAAAACGAAAAATTTAAGTTGGCCTTATTCATTATTCCTCACAAGATAGATAAACAAGAACTAGGAACAATGAAACAAGGTGAATCAAGACATAGAGTTTTTGATATCGAATTGAAGTGGAAGCGCCTTCCTTTGCTCGAATTCACCATTTCTCTCTCAATACTTGAGACTACACACATTATCAACTTGAAAGGATTGATAGTCTCAAATGGTCAATTTGTAGGCTATTCTCCCCCTAAATGTGTGCATCAATACACTTGGACTTGTGAGGTCTATGGATTATTTTCTACAAATTGAGCCTTGGCACAAGCATAAATATTAATAATGAAGAAGTAGTACTAAATAAACATTATGATCAAAGGTATATAAAATATGTGCAGTACTTCAATCCATGTTTTGGAAATCTAGGACATTTAGCTCACTCCTCAACTCACAAAATCGTTTTTCATGCAAAGGTTTCATGAAAATATCAACTAATTGGTTATGGGTGTTCACATGGTCTATTAGATATATCCCCTTTTGTGAGTGGTCTTTCAAGAAGTGATATCAGATGTCTATGTGCTTTGTGGGTCATGATCAACATGATTCTCAGCCAATCGAATCACACTCTCATTGTCTCATATGAGGGGGACCTTACTTAGATTGTAGGCAAAGTCTCTAAGGGTTCGCCTGATCCGGAGTAATTGCACACAACAATGTCCCGCAACAATGTACTTGGCCTCAGTAGTGGATAGGACAACAAAATTTTATTTCTTGAAGTCCAAGACACCAAGAATCTTTCCAAAAATTGTTGAAAGTCTCCTAGAGGGGGGTGAATAGGTGAAACTTGAAAATTATAAACTTTGAACACGAACTTCACACGGGGTTAGGATTAGAAACAAATAATGAAGAGATCATAGTGCGGAAGAGAGGTCTTCTTGCTATGAGTTGATCAATCAACGCAGATGACTTTAAGAGCTAACTCAAAAAGATTGTAAGCAAGAGAACTTAGAGAGAGGGGAGAAGAAGAATCAAATCGTAAGGTAATGATCAATACAAATGAACACAATAATTTGTTTCCCGAGGTTCGGTTCCAAAGAACCTGCTCCCTGTTGAGGAGGCCATGGAGGCTGGGTCTTTTTCAACCTTCCCTCTCTCAAACGATCACTTAGACCGGTTGAGTGTTTCTTCTTAATCTCAAGGATCACTAAGACCCCGCAAGGACCACCACACACTTAGGTTTCTCTTGCTAGCTTTACAAGTCACTAGAGAGTTTAGAAGGAGATGAAGAAAGCACGATTAAGAAAACCAAGCAACAAGAGTAACAAATGAAACACCGGATCACACTCTCTCTAGTCACTAATCACTAATGATCACTAGTCGCAATTATGGCACTTGGAGAGGTTTGGAAGCTTTTTTGTGTCTTGGAATGAATTGCTTGCTCTTGTATTGAATGTGAGTGAGTAGAGTGCTTGGTTTTTTTGAATGGAGGTGGTTGGGGTTGTATTTATAGCCACCAACCACTTCGTAGTCGTTGCCCCCTTTCTGCCAACCGTGGATGGTCCGCGCCCTTGGTCCGGACGGTCCGCCCCTGCACATCAACGACTGAAATCGCAATGGTTAGCAGTAACGACTATATCAACGGCTATAGTGCATTAAATGCGTCATCAGATGTCAGACACAACAGTTACAAATGGTTCGGCCATGCACCCTGGACAGTCCACAAGGACTCTAAAAATGCATTTTACCTAACCCGTCAACTTCGGGTTTTTCTGGTTTTCAACGGGCGAACGGTCCGCGCCTGGGGCCAGACGGTCTGAGCTTGGTCCTGGACGGTGCTCTCTTTTTCTTCAGACAGCCCACAGTGCAAATGTGTGATTTGCATAGTTCCTGTCTGAGGCTCACCCTATTGTCGTGGACGATCCGCCGAAAGGGCCTAGACGGTCCGCGCACAGGTGGATTTCCAAAAAGCTTCTCCTATCCGGAATAATTGACTTAGAATTGATGTAGATGAACTTATGCACCTGAGAAATAACCAAACTAGGCAAACTAGTTAGTCTATAAGATTTGTAATGGTCGTCAAGCACCAAAACTGATTTATAGAGAATGGTTGAGGTTATTTCCCTTTTAACTGTCAAGTCCTAGATATACTCTTCCTATCTACCTTACATCCGGCATAATCGACATCAGAATATCGAGGAGAACAAAGTTTGAACACTTAGGATAATGAAGCCCAAAATTATAAGTGTGTACTAAATAACTCAAGATTCTCTTAATGGCCCTTAGGTGACATTCCTTAGGATATGCTTGGAATCTTGCATACATGCAAACTGAAAGCATAATGTTTGGTCTAGATGCATATAAATAAAGAAGAGAATCTATCATAGGCCGGTATACCTTTTGATTTATAGATTTACCTCCAATGTCAAGATTGATATGCTTGTTGGTTCCCATAGGTGTCTTGATTGGTTTATCATCCTTCATTTCAAACTTTTTCAATATATCTTGCATGTACTTGGTTTGGGAGATGAAGGTGTGATCCTTGAGTTGTTTAACTTGTAATTCAAGGAAGAACTTAAACCCCCCATCATGAACATAGACCTCCTCCTTTATAGGTCCATTGAGGAATGGGCTCTTGACGTCCATTTGAAATAGCTTAAAACTATGGTGAGTAGCAAAGGACAATAAATTATGAATGGATTCAAGCCTAGATATGGGTGCAAAGGTTTCATCAAACTCCAAACCTTCAACTTGTGCATAACCTTTTGCAACAAGTCTTGCCTTATTTCTTGTCACACGCTGAAAGGATCATGATGCCCAAGAGGGGGTGAATTGGGTTTTCTAAAATTCTTAAAAAGATTAAACCCTAAGCAAGAGCCTAACTTCACCCAATCTACTAGCAAGAAGTAAAAGCTATGAAATAGAGAACAACCCTAAGTCATTATTGCAAATACTAGATAAGAAAATACACAAAGTAAAATGCTCGAAGTAAATGTGGAAAGTAAAGTAGGGACAAGATTACAAGAAGACTCCTCCAATTTTTCCTGAGGTATCAAAGAGTTGGCACTCTCCACTAGTACTCGTTGGAGCACCCGCGCATGTGTATCGCTCCCCTTGGTCCTCGTAAGAACCAAGTGGTCACTATGAGATGATCCTTTGCCTCTCTGGTGCGGTGGATCCCTCATGACCATGTACAACCATCGAGTCGGGTCACCAACAAATCCTTCGGGGTGATCACCGAACTCCAATCGCCATTGAGACGTCTAGGTGATGTCGATCACCAAGAGTAATAAGCCATAGACCTTCACTTGACCAAGAGAAGCCTAATGCATGTGATGTGTGCTCTAGGTGGCTCTTATGCACACTAATGATCATGCACACTAATGAGGTTCTAACATGGATTATGATTTTGCTAATCACTTCACTAGGCTTTGTGGACTTGCAATGCTCTAACGATGAATACAAGGTGGTTGGGGCAGCAAGACCCTTATTATGGCTAGTGGAGGGGTATAAATACGCCCACCAACCAAAACTAGCCGTTACAACAGCTGCTGCGCATGGGCACACCGGACAGTCCGGTGCGCCACCGGTGTGCTTCCTAGCCATTGCTCTGTTGTCGCACCAGCCAATGAATAGTACATATCCAGTGTGTATCGGACAGTCCAGTGTCGGGCTAAAAATCAACACTAAGAGTTGTTTGCTCTCGGGTTTCCTAGGTCCTAGGGCTTGCTCTCGGGCGCTCTCGGGCCCGCTACCAGGGGAGCCACTAGACAGTCCGGTGCCCCTACGTCAGCAACCCCATTTTTCTTTTTTTAGGTTTTTCTAAACCGTTTTCGATTCTAACTTGTGAGTGAGTTCTAAAGTGACACCTAGCACTAGTTGTGAGTGTGAACATGCACTGACACTACACTAGATTTTTCTTGGTCAAACTACTCATCCACAACCCGTATTTATAGTATGGCTAAAACAAAAATAGAAGTCCTAACTCTATACCAAGTATCCACAACTCCTTCGACACTTAGGATATGAAGTCTTTCATCTTTTGATTCGTCTTTTTCAGTCGTTGCTTCAAGTTCTCATCTAAGGGATTGTTTTTACCGTTGTAGCATAACTCCCTACCATTTGCTCTGCAAAACACATGTTAGTAACATGTAATCTTACATTGTCATTAATCTCTAAAACTAACCAGGAGCCTAGATGATTTCACATAGCCTAGGTGTTAGTCTTTTGTTAAACAACGATTATGGACTGCATCAAGAAGTTCTAGAATGAATACAAATCTCTATATCGTATTCATCTCTGTTTTTCAAGATTATTCAAAAGATTTCACCAAGTTCGGAATCTAACAGTCACACAAAATACCAAGTTATGTGTCATTTCAATCGTTCGGGAAGCAAATGTGAAAATTTGAGAAGTGAGTAATTTTATAAAATTGGACCGTGCTTGTTTCTCGAGAATTTATGTGCAAGGTTGATCGTTGAGATTTGTTTCCCAGCAAATTATGGTGTGTGATTTGTGTCTACTTAATCCTATGATCTTAGTTACATGTGGTTTATCCGGGGTCCTTGGGACACTCTGATGGATCCTGTTAAGTTATCTGGTGCACATGCATAGCCGTTTGAGGTATTTGAGACGAGGACAGAAGCATGTGGGCCCAATAACTTGGGAGGTTCTGCCACAAGTGGTCCATGTTCGTCTTGTTTGTTATGGAACACCCACTTGGTTCCCACAATGTTCTATTTTGGATGTGGTACTAAGTTCCATACTTCATTCCTCTTGATAGGGATGGCAATCAGGTGGGTAGGTCACGGGTATACGACTCGTGAATCCATATCCTTGAGACAAAACTAAACTCAAACCCGTATCCATATACGCTCGTGGGTATGGATCTATACTTATACCCATACCCGACGAATACTCATTACCCGCCCACCATAATTTTAGCATTCAGTACCAAACAATAATTTTGTCACAATTCAACAATTTCAGTATCCTAGCAACATCAAACAACAATTTCCTTATTCCAACAACATCAATTCATTATATGATAATGTAAACAATATAAAACAATATTCATGGAAGAACAATATAATTTACATGTGGATAATGGGTATGGATACCCACATGTTAGATACCCATCGAGTAACGGGTATGGATACTGCATACCATACCAGCGAAAAATTATCCATGAATACCTTATTATATCCATACCCATACCCATGGATAACAAATTCCTCCATACCCGTGTCCAATGGATAATTACCCACGATTGTTTACCCATACCCATTGCCATCTCTACCTCTTGGAGTTGTTAAGCTCTTCTTGCATGGCCATCACCCAATCTAGATCCTTTAAAGCATCTTCAATCCTAAAAGGCTAAATAGATGACACAAAAGGGTAATGTTCACAAAAATAGCAATTCTAGAACGACTAGTTACCCCCTTGTTTATGTCTCCTAGGATCATGTCCACCGGATGATCCCTTTGAATGGTGTGATGGACTCTTGGGTGTGGCACTTATCTTGTGGGTAGTGGAACTTCATCTTCATCATCCTTATCTTCCCTTTGAATGGTGTGATGGACTCTTGGGTGTGGCACTTATCTTATGGGTAGTGAAACTTCATCTTCATCATCCTTGTCTTGTTGTTCATCAGCTCCCCATT
Organism: Zea luxurians; assembly: GCA_029449295.1. NCBI lineage: Eukaryota > Viridiplantae > Streptophyta > Magnoliopsida > Poales > Poaceae > Zea > Zea luxurians. The sequence continues at coordinate 7,962,969 of JAOPSE010000016.1, forward strand.
GATCATTGCCACCATATTGAGCTTCTTGCTCCTTATCTTGAGTTGGTGTAAGGATATTATGTTGCGTAGGCTACATGTAAAAACGGACCTCCAAAAATGATCAGAATTACAAGTGGTAGTGTCGCTTGACACCCAACATTGTCCCACAGGGAAAATAGGTCTGATTAACTTGAATCTTACTGAGTGACAACTATAGCAGGTAAGCACTAGCTTCTTCAAAAATGAGGCTTAGTCTAGCACTTAAATAGAATTAGTAACAACAATCTAGGATAACAAATTATGCATATGAATACCAAACCCTAGATGTTATGAACTAAACTGAGCAAAGTATACTGAACAATAGGGATGCAACAGAATATTTGTGTTTAAGTGAAACTCAAACCTGCTGTTAGAAACCTGCCTGGCACTGCCGCTTGAATGCACGACACTACTGCTCTCGGGCACTGTCGCGCTCTGCTTGATACATTCGCTCGATGTAGAATGCTCCAAAACTGCTACGCCTGCAAGCACTTGGTGATGTCCTGTGGCAAGTCCACTAAGTACATGCACACATAAATATTCACATCCAAGTATATCTAGTGGAAAGTAAGTAATGCATTTCAAGTTATAAAAGAGACAAGATGTAGAGATTTATCTCGTGGTTCAGCTTGCCATAAAGGCTTGCCTACCTCCACATTGTTGAGGAAACTAAATCAACTTTGGAGTCTCTTTCAACTTACTCTTCTTCTCTAACTCACCACCAAGATGATGGGTTGAGATTTCCACTAAGATATTGGGTAATTACAAACCTTCCTATGGCTCACCACAAGCACGAGAGCTTATTGGGCGACGCCTAGCTGTCTAGGAGGCTTTCCCCCAAGAGTAATGAATGCACAATGAATGTTGATGAAGCCTGAAAAGCTCAAGGTTGTCCTGCTCTAGATCTACTCTCTAGCTCTTAATTAGCTCTCTAACTATTAATCAACACTAATTGTGCACTCTCACAAAGAGAGGAGTTAGAGAGGGCTCAAATATGGCTTGAGATGTATTGGGAGCAATTTGGGCAGTAGCAAGAACCCCTAGGGGTGTGGGATGGGTATATAAACACTCCCAACTCGAAACTAGTCATTGGGAGTCAAAACTAGCCAATTGGGGCTCTATGGGCCCGACATTGGCACTCGTTGCGCGGCACTGTCGCAGCTCAACCTGCTTCACAAAAAACACTATAACTTTTGACTCCAAACTCCGAGTTCAGTGACCTTGGACTTTTAGGAAAGCTTGTTTCAAGGGCTATCCAACCTAGGAAAGAACATTCCCAAAGATCAGAAAGTTAAAGTGATGTGATTTGTGTTTCTCCCATGCTAGCACTCGAGGTTTGGTTAGTTTGAGCACTTGACTTGTATTGCATCCCCTTGATAGTACGACATACATATACTCAAGATCAAGAGAATGCAATTTTTTAACCACTTGAGTCTTCAATGTCTTCAAATGCCATTTCTTCTGAATATCACTTCTTATGGGGTTGCAATCATCTTTGTCTCATCTCTTCAAGCAAACACACCTGAGCATGTGACTTGAACCATTTCACCACATATGAGTTCCATTCATGGCTTCAAGTCACTTCAACTAATGATTTGTGTCACATCCGGATTTAAGGGACAAAGCTGGGTGCGTCTCATATGTGCGCCAAGGAAGAACAACACATATAATAACAGAGTCCATAGAGACAAATGTCATAGATATCATAAATGTACTTATTACATAGCGAAAGTCTTCAAAATAAATGATAAAATAAAGCGAACTAAATATTATTCCTGAAAGGGAAATGTGCCTTTGGGCCATTTCTATATTGTTTTGGTGATTAAGTGTCCAACACACATTAAGTAAGTTGATTATGTGCCAAACAAGCAAGAAGTGCAAATCATGTAACAAGATACGTTTCTAGACTTAGTACATTGTTTTGAGTACTAACAATATTGTCTAAGTGCTAGAAATAGGAAAAGAAAGGATTGCAAAAGACTTGGCTGTGTACAGCCAAAGTCCAGCTCGGCTTGGCACATCGGACAGTGTCCGGTGGTGCACCGAACAATGTCCAGTGCGCCAGGCCAGCCTCCGGTGAACAGCCCACTCTTGGGAAAATTCGGCAGCTACGGCTATAATTCACCGGACTGTCCGATGGTGCACCGAACCGTCCGGTGAGCCAATGGTCGCCAGCTCAACGGTCGGCCACGCAATCCGCGGGCGACGCGTGGCCCGGGCCAACGGTCGGCAGGGGGCACCGGACTATCCGGTGTGCACCGGACAGTGTCCTGTGCGCCAACTGCCACGAATCTGCAACGGTTGTCTGCGCCAGAATAGGAAGGAGATCGGCACCGGACCATCTACAGTGACTATCCAGTGGCGCACCGTACTGTCCGATGCGCCACCCGACAGAAGGCAAGGATAGCCTTCCTTGTTGGCCTCCAACGGCTCCTAGCTGCCTTGGGGCTATAAAAGGGACCCCTAGTGTAATACCCAACTTGTAATTTGTGGAGGATAACGTAAAAGGAGAAAGGACATTCCTTTGTACATATATGTGTTGTCCATATTTATCATTTCATGGGAACATCACATGAAAACAAATAAATATAAAAGATATGCTACTAAATCATGCATCATGCTGGGTTTTACTTGATTGTGCATTTGTGGATATGCTACTATTCTATATTCCACAAGATGTTAATGGACACATAAAGTTTAAACTTCTACCTTTGAAAACAAAACTCTAAAGAGAAGAGGAGGAATATAAAATATAAAAATATAAAAACATAAATATATCCTTAAAGTGGTAGGTTTATTTTGTGCACATGACCTGTGAAATCTGCAAATCAATTTGAAATTCAAATAGTATGTTTGAAGTTGAAAAAAAAGGGGAATTCAAAAATAAAAAAGGAAAAATAGAAAAGGAATTCTAAACTAGATGGGCTGGCCGCCTCACTTCTGGCCCACGTTCCCTTTCCAACTCCGCGGCCCAGTTTGGCATCCTGGCGCCGACATCCAGGTCCCACGGGACAGTGGCTGACTTCGATCTCCGTTCGCTTGGGCCCACTCGTCGGCTCCCTCCTGATCGCGCGCCAGCCGTCTATCTCCATCGCGCGGCCCAGCTCAATTCTCTTCGCTGGTGTCACTTACGCATGGGGCCCATCCTTCTTCCTCGTGCGGCACCAAATCTGCTGGGCGCTGTTCTTCCGCCGCGATTCTCGCAGCTCGCCGCAACGACCCCCGCCATGATCGGTTGCGCAGCTCGTCTCCCACCTCGGCGTAAGCATCGGACTGTAATCGCAACAGAATCCCGAGCTCCATCAACCCCGAAATTGCAGCAAACAACAGCCACTGCAAACCACTCCCTGGATCTCCGCCGTGAGCTGGGGACGATTGGTTCGTATGGTTTGCCGTCTTGAAATTCGGGCGCATAAATAACGATCGACCTTGCTTATTCTTAACCCCTTCTCCCTTCAATCGACGCCACATCCTTTCTTCATCCACTAAAACCGAAGCTCAGGAAGCAGCGCCACCGCACACCGCGCGACTCCGCCGCGGGTCGGTCGTGGACCAGTGATTTCATTGCGCGTTCACCAACGGAGACACCCTGGGGACGTTCGTCGGTGGTCAGGGGTGGGAACCGTGCCCTCACCGTCCCGGATTACGACTGGGGCCGGGTGGAATCGCTCGATGGTGTCCCTCTTTCATCGCAAATCCGCCCTTCGTCATGGTCAGACACCACCTCATCTTGGACTGCCAATTGTTGGTAACCACTAGGTTAGTCTTCCGTTTCTATGCATTTTTCCCTAGCGAATCGAAGTATAACGTGGGGAATCGCAGGTGCGGATTGCTCCGGCAATGGGACCGCCGTAGTGCGAGGGCGGCGCCGCCGTGCGCGGCAGCTGGTGATGGGGGAAAACCGGGAAAGTGACTGGCGTCGTAGGATGGTTGATGAATGGCTAGGATTAGATTGAGGAGAGATTCACCGTGGGCCGTTGATCGGTAATCCTGTGGTTAGGGTGGCGTACCGCTTCAGTGGGTTATTCATTTAATCGGGTGCGTTGGGTATTGATCCGACGGCTCCTGTGGCTCGCCAGTTAGTTGATGCTACACCTAATCTGGCGCGTCCAGAAGCGATCCAACGGCCGAGATCCCGCGATACCCCTTCGACCACCACTTTGCAAATGAGCCCCTATGTTTTATACGAATAAAACCCGCAGTCCATCGGCAGGAAGTTTTGAGTCTTGGGAATCTTTTTAGTTTTGCCCCTGCGTTTTCTAATAATTGAGGGCCAGTCCAGAACTCGTTTAAATTGAATAAATAAAATAGAAAATGGATTTTTAATATGAAAATAATTGCTAGAACTTAGATAATTCATAGAAAATTCATTTTAGCTCCAAATTGAACCATTCCAGTTTCTAAAATTTTGTAATAATATTCTTCATCATTTTGTGCCTCTGTTTTGGCATGAAAGGCTCATTTAAATTTATCTAATACTTAATCTTGTATTAAACACATAAAACATTAGAAAATCCATAACTTAAAATCTATAACTCCAAAATTAATGATTCCTGTTCCTAGAATCTTATTTTAATGTGTAGATTATTATTATGTATTTTGTTTACTTGTTTGGTGTGATGTTAAATTTTGCCTACCATGTTTGTTTGAATTGCTACGACTAGCAGTGAGGTCACGTGTCATCTGAAGAATCCTCCTGGTACCTGGATTCTCAAGGCCCAGGCAAGTTGTGCCCTTGATCACTTCTTTTTACCCACTCATGTTCTAATTAATCATAATGATCTGCATAGGTTAATTTTGATGGGACCCAATAGGTTACCTTAGTTTGTCTATCTTTATACCTTGTTTACCACTGAACTTTCTGGGTAGTACTTGCTAGTGCTATATGTGGTTTTGGGTATGGAGATACACTATTCACAATTACACTTTTGTTATCAGTTGTTATTTATTGTTCATGTTAAGATCATTATGTTAATTGGAACATGGAGCGACCACCCGGGAAAACAGTGCTACCACAAGGGAGGAATGGGACCCCTTGGCTGATTAATTAGGAAAGCTAGTGGAAGACTACCTTACCCGAAAGGGGCAAGGGCAGTAGGGGAGTGGTCAGTGTAGGGAGGCCCTCGGGAGGATTTTGCTGCGATGGCGGTCCTGCAAGGGATTCCTGCATTGGAACTTCCTATTAACTGTAGCGGGTTTTCGGAAGCTAGTGGAACTTTGTAAAGGCCTCGTAGTGGATCCCTAGCCATTCACCTCGGAAGTGTCTAAGGGCCTTGCAAACCCTGGCGACATGGGATACACGACTTGTGGGTAAAGATGCGCAACCTCTGCAGAGTGTAAAACTGGTATACTAGCCGTGCTCACGGTCATGAGCAGCTCGGACCCTCACATGATTAAATTATGGAACTTAAACTCAATTTGTCATATGCATTGCATTGCAGGTGAAGTTGTTACTTTTGTTCTACTATTTAACTGGGTTGGTATTTACTTATACTTAGTAACTGCTAATAAAATTTTGACCAACTTTAAAAGCAATGCTCAGCTCTAACCATCTTCTTTGGTAAGCCTTACACTTCACGTGAGCTCCCACCTTTGGCGAGTTCATGCACATTATTCCCCACAACTTGTTGAGCGATGAACGTATGTGAGCTCACTCTTGCTGTCTCACATACACCACAGGTTAAGAGCAGGTACCGCAGGATGATGCTCATGGAGGATGCTGCGATGAGTTCGTGAGAGGTCTAGGTCGTCGTCTCCCAGTCAACTTTGGGTTGCTGGACCGTTGTCTCCTTATAATGTAATTGTTTATTTGGTATAGAATTCCTATTATATATAAAGTTGCGACATTCGATCCTGTGCCACTATACATCATATGTGTGAGACTTGGTCCCAGCACACCTGGTGATTATGTTTACGCCCGGGTTTTGGACCCCTAAAATCCGGGTGTTACAGAAGTGGTATCAGAGGAATGTTGACTGTAGGACGAAACCTAGATAGAACTGGACAACCATTACCTACTTACCTTTGCTACTCTGATTCTTTTCTAAACTCATCTTAATCTTTTCTCATCTATTTCCGCTTACTCTGATTATTCTTATCTTTTCTTTCTAAAGACAAATGTGGATTTCACACTTTGAAATCCTGTGCCTAAAGTGACCTTTAGGAATAGGAGACCTAATCCTAGGAACAAAAGAACAAAACTATTTTTATAAGTGTCTATGGATTTGAATGTTTGTTCTTATGATATCTGTCTGATTTGGATCTTTGTTTGAGTGTGATGAGTTGTGGAGTAATGTCCACAATTGCATCTGCATATACACATAGGTAAAAAAAATATATTTATAAAATAACTAGACAACCTAGATTATCCCCATTGGAACATATCTAGCTTAAGAGATTTATCTTATCCTAAAAGCTCTCATTCTAACCAATTCATCTTATCTTAAAAAGATTCTCTCTTACCTTAATAGATCCATCTCATCTTAAAAGATACTCATCTTATCTTGAAAAGATTTTATCTTATCGATCTAATTTACCTCAAAAGATTATACCTTATCCTTATGAATTCATCCTACCCTAATTAGCATATTTATCCTAGTCTAAAATATCAACCATGATCTAATTCAAAGTAATTAGATATTGTCTAGACTAACCTGGTGATACCAATCTAGATCCTATTTAATCTAATATGATCTAATCTAGAGTGAGTTACTTAATGCGAGTATAGAAGATAAGGCATACTCCACTTAGGCCTAATTTGGAAACTTATATCAACTTGGCCATACACAACAACTCGACCTATATAACAAGTTACATAACCTACCCAATCAATAGAGTCTTAATGGATTGCATAATCTATCAACCACCACCTGACATCAAACCAAATTTTGACCTACATCATGTAGTCTATCTCAACCATACCTATCTTAACCATATTCTCTAGCCCGATAATATACACTAACTCCTAATCAATAAGACAAGACTGAAGAATATGATCAACTTCGTCAAGTAAGGATGAGCACCAATTCAAGTCTTCAAGGATCAAGTGAGGTCACCAAGATGAGTCAAGATCCACAATCTTGGATGGAGTCTTTTCTTATCCTACTCTTTCTTACCCAAACCTATAAATGCTTTAAAGATATCATTTATCCTGCATAATAAGGTGGATATACCCATATATACGCAGGCCTTCCTAATCACCCACTATTGTCTAAAAAAAAATATGAAACTCTGGATCTTGAACCTATTATAGACTAAAAGCCGAATCACAAACCCATCCTTATGTATCCCTTTTCTTACAAATCTCGAGGACGAGATTATTTTTAAGGGGGGTAGGATTTGTAATACCCAACTTGTAATTTGTGGAGGATAACCTAAAAGGAGAAAGGACATTCCTTTGTACATATATGTGTTGTCCATATTTATCATTTCATGGGAACATCACATGAAAACAAATAAATATAAAAGATATGCTACTAAATCATGCATCATGCTGGGTTTTACTTGATTGTGCATTTGTGGATATGCTACTATTCTATATTCCACAAGATGTTAATGGACACATAAAGTTTAAACTTCTACCTTTGAAAACAAAACTCTAAAGAGAAGAGGAGGAATATAAAATATAAAAATATAAAAACATAAATATATCCTTAAAGTGGTAGGTTTATTTTGTGCACATGACCTGTGAAATCTGCAAATCAATTTGAAATTCAAATAGTATGTTTGAAGTTGAAAAAAAAGGGGAATTCAAAAATAAAAAAGGAAAAATAGAAAAGGAATTCTAAACTAGATGGGCTGGCCGCCTCACTTCTGGCCCACGTTCCCTTTCCAACTCCGCGGCCCAGTTTGGCATCCTGGCGCCGACATCCAGGTCCCACGGGACAGTGGCTGACTTCGATCTCCGTTCGCTTGGGCCCACTCGTCGGCTCCCTCCTGATCGCGCGCCAGCCGTCTATCTCCATCGCGCGGCCCAGCTCAATTCTCTTCGCTGGTGTCACTTACGCATGGGGCCCATCCTTCTTCCTCGTGCGGCACCAAATCTGCTGGGCGCTGTTCTTCCGCCGCGATTCTCGCAGCTCGCCGCAACGACCCCCGCCATGATCGGTTGCGCAGCTCGTCTCCCACCTCGGCGTAAGCATCGGACTGTAATCGCAACAGAATCCCGAGCTCCATCAACCCCAAAATTGCAGCAAACAACAGCCACTGCAAACCATTCCCTGGATCTCCGCCGTGAGCTGGGGACGATTGGTTCGTATGGTTTGCCGTCTTGAAATTCGGGCGCATAAATAACGATCGACCTTGCTTATTCTTAACCCCTTCTCCCTTCAATCGACGCCACATCCTTTCTTCATCCACTAAAACCGAAGCTCAGGAAGCAGCGCCGCCGCACACCGCGCGACTCCGCCGCGGGTCGGTCGTGGACCAGTGATTTCATTGCGCGTTCACCAACGGAGACACCTGGGGGACGTTCGTCGGTGGTCAGGGGTGGGAACCGTGCCCTCACCGTCCCGGATTACGACTGGGGCCGGGTGGAATCGCTCGATGGTGTCCCTCTTTCATCGCAAATCCGCCCTTCGTCGTGGTCAGACACCACCTCATCTCGGACTGCCAATTGTTGGTAACCACTAGGTTAGTCTTCCGTTTCTATGCATTTTTCCCTAGCGAATCGAAGTATAACGTGGGGAATCGCAGGTGCGGATTGCTCCGGCAATGGGACCGCCGTAGTGCGAGGGCGGCGCCGCCGTGCGCGGCAGCTGGTGATGGGGGAAAACCGGGAAAGTGACTGGCGTCGTAGGATGGTTGATGAATGGCTAGGATTAGATTGAGGAGAGATTCACCGTGGGCCGTTGATCGGTAATCCTGTGGTTAGGGTGGCGTACCGCTTCAGTGGGTTATTCATTTAATCGGGTGCGTTGGGTATTGATCCGACGGCTCCTGTGGCTCGCCAGTTAGTTGATGCTACACCTAATCTGGCGCGTCCAGAAGCGATCCAACGGCCGAGATCCCGCGATACCCCTTCGACCACCACTTTGCAAATGAGCCCCTATGTTTTATACGAATAAAACCCGCAGTCCATCGGCAGGAAGTTTTGAGTCTTGGGAATCTTTTTAGTTTTGCCCCTGCGTTTTCTAATAATTGAGGGCCAGTCCAGAACTCGTTTAAATTGAATAAATAAAATAGAAAATGGATTTTTAATATGAAAATAATTGCTAGAACTTAGATAATTCATAGAAAATTCATTTTAGCTCCAAATTGAACCATTCCAGTTTCTAAAATTTTGTAATAATATTCTTCATCATTTTGTGCCTCTGTTTTGGCATGAAAGGCTCATTTAAATTTATCTAATACTTAATCTTGTATTAAACACATAAAACATTAGAAAATCCATAACTTAAAATCTATAACTCCAAAATTAATGATTCATGTTCCTAGAATCTTATTTTAATGTGTAGATTATTATTATGTATTTTGTTTACTTGTTTGGTGTGATGTTAAATTTTGCCTACCATGTTTGTTTGAATTGCTACGACTAGCAGTGAGGTCACGTGTCATCTGAAGAATCCTCCTGGTACCTGGATTCTCAAGGCCCAGGCATGTTGTGCCCTTGATCACTTCTTTTTACCCACTCATGTTCTAATTAATCATAATGATCTGCATAGGTTAATTTTGATGGGACCCAATAGGTTACCTTAGTTTGTCTATCTTTATACCTTGTTTACCACTGAACTTTCTGGGTAGTACTTGCTAGTGCTATATGTGGTTTTGGGTATGGAGATACACTATTCACGATTACACTTTTGTTATCAGTTGTTATTTATTGTTCATGTTAAGATCATTATGTTAATTGGAACATGGAGTGACCACCCGGGAAAACAGTGCTACCACAAGGGAGGAATGGGACCCCTTGGCTGATTAATTAGGAAAGCTAGTGGAAGACTACCTTACCCGAAAGGGGCAAGGGCAGTAGGGGAGTGGTCAGTGTAGGGAGGCCCTCGGGAGGATTTTGCTGCGATGGCGGTCCTGCAAGGGATTCCTGCATTGGAACTTCCTATTAACTGTAGCGGGTTTTCGGAAGCTAGTGGAACTTTGTAAAGGCCTCGTAGTGGATCCCTAGCCATTCACCTCGGAAGTGTCTAAGGGCCTTGCAAACCCTGGCGACATGGGATACACGACTTGTGGGTAAAGATGCGCAACCTCTGCAGAGTGTAAAACTGGTATACTAGCCGTGCTCACGGTCATGAGCAGCTCGGACCCTCACATGATTAAATTATGGAACTTAAACTCAATTTGTCATATGCATTGCATTGCAGGTGAAGTTGTTACTTTTGTTCTACTATTTAACTGGGTTGGTATTTACTTATACTTAGTAACTGCCAATAAAATTTTGACCAACTTTAAAAGCAATGCTCAGCTCTAACCATCTTCTTTGGTAAGCCTTACACTTCACGTGAGCTCCCACCTTTGGCGAGTTCATGCACATTATTCCCCACAACTTGTTGAGCGATGAACGTATGTGAGCTCACTCTTGCTGTCTCACATACACCACAGGTTAAGAGCAGGTACCGCAGGATGATGCTCATGGAGGATGCTGCGATGAGTTCGTGAGAGGTCTAGGTCGTCGTCTCCCAGTCAACTTTGGGTTGCTGGACCGTTGTCTCCTTATAATGTAATTGTTTATTTGGTATAGAATTCCTATTATATATAAAGTTGTGACATTCGATCCTGTGCCACTATACATCATATGTGTGAGACTTGGTCCCAGCACACCTGGTGATTATGTTTACGCCCGGGTTTTGGACCCCTAAAATCCGGGTGTTACACCTAGGCGCATGAAGGAGTCACTCAAGCATTCAAGAAACATTCTAAGACTTCTAGACTCCAACTTCGCGCATTTGATTCTTTGAGATAGTGACTTGAGCTCCATTTGAGTTGTGAACTCCGTGGGTTGCGTTTTGAGCTCAAGTTGTGACTTGTGTGCTTGATTGTGCTGTGATTTGAGTCTTGTGTGCGTTGCTCTCCCCTCCCTTACTTCTGTGCTTCTTTTGTGATCATCATTGTAAGGGTGAGAGGCTCCAAGTTGTGGAGATTCCTCGCAAACGGGAGAAAGACAAAGAAAGGAAAAACCGTGGTATTCAAGTTGATCATTGGATCACTTGAAAGGGGTTGAGTGCAACCCTCATCCATTGGGACGCCACAACATGGAAGTAGGCAAGTATTACTTGTCCGAACCACGGGATAAAAATCGCGTGTCTCTTGTGTGCTTTACCTTTGATTATCTGTGGTCTCAAGAACTCGCTTCAAGCTACTTAGCCGTTCTAACTTACATAACAAAGTTTTGTGGCTATTAGTGTTGAATTTTACAGGATCACATATTCACCCCCTCTAGGTGCTCTTAATTGGTATCAGAGCCGTTCTCTTCACGTATGGGATTAATCGCCCGAAGAGATGGATCCTAAGGGAAAGGGGATGGTGGTTAACGACAAAGAGAAGGAGTCCATCTTCAACAAGCCAAGAGACGACAAGCCCACTAACTCTGGCTCGAGTCACAAGAAGAAGGACGAGAAGAAGAAGAGGCACATCAAGAAGATCATTTACTATGACAGCGATGCCTCCTCTTCTTCACCAAGAGACGACGACGACAACTTGTCTAAGAAGAAACCGGTTAATCAAAACTTTTCATTTGATTATTCTCGTATTCCTTTCAATTCCAATGCCCATTTGCTTTCAATTCCTCTTGGTAAACCTCCACACTTTGATGGAGAGGACTACTCTTTTTGGAGTCATAAAATGCGTAGTCACTTATTTTCTCTCCATCCTAGTATTTGGGAGATAGTTGAAAATGGAATGCACTTTGATAGTACGGATAACCCTGTGTTTATTAATGAGCAAATTCATAAGAATGCACAAGCTACCATAGTTTTGCTAGCATCCTTGTGCAGGGACGAATACAACAAGGTGAGCGGCTTGGACAACGCCAAGAAAATTTGGGATACCCTCAAGCTATCGCATGAGGGAAACGACGCCACCATGATCACCAAAATGGAGTTGGTGGAAGGCGAGCTGGGAAGGTTTGCGATGATCAGGGGAGAGGAGCCAACACAAACATACAACAGGCTCAAGACCCTGGCCAACAAGATTAGGAGCTATGGAAGTACAAGATGGACGGACCACGACGTCGTCCGACTTATGCTTAGGTCATTCACGGTAATTGACCCCATCTTGTAAATCTCATTCGTGAAAATCCCAGGTACACCAAAATGACGCCCGAGGAGATACTCGAAAAATTCGTGAGCGGGCGCATGATGGTGAAAGAAGCGGGAAGAAGGAGAAGAAAAAGAGCTACAGGAAGGCAAAGGGCGAGGCACACCTCGGAAAGGAATGAGACTCGGACTGTAACGCCCCTGGTGTTACGGTCACTAAAACTTGAGCATAACATCATAAGCATCAGCATTTCATGCGTTTGACACACCTAGAGTGCATTCACTAGGCAAAAATTTCAAACAAGTTGTATTGATATGGTGTTTTGCAAATAAGACCCTAGTGTAGGGTACTTAACCCTAAATGGGGATTAGAAGGGTAAAACAAAACCCAAATAGAGAAAACCCTAAAGCTTAAGTAAAATAACCATAAAATATTACTAAGGATGGATCTAAGTTTCATTCACACCCCTGGAATACTAAAAACCCTAAAAAGGACCCTAGAAAACCCTAACCCTAAACCCTAGGGGGTTAAGTGCAAAATCAGTGCACTTTTGGACTAAAGTGCAAAAACTAGTAAAGTAAGGGGTCCTAAGTCAAGTGGTTCACAATCATGAAGATTTATAAGCTAAACCCTGAATTTTTGGACTTAATTGTAAAAAGACCCCATGTGTGTTCTAAGGCTAAGTCTAAAAAATCAGTGATATGTGCTCAACTTTGGAGCTTTGTAACTTTCAAATTATAAGGTCTTTGCCCTAGGTCACCACATCAGTTTTGTAGACCTATTATAGAAGAACAAATTTGATGCAGACATCCCCTTTGGTTGTTATGCAAAAATTGGAGTAAAGCAAGCCCAAAATTGCTCGGTCAGAACTGGGGTAGATAACTGAAACTGAACCCTAGAGCAGAAATGGTCACAGTGAGATGAGGCTAAAGTTGATGCGCCATATCTTTGAATTCATTCGGTTTTAACCCAAGAATCTTGTAGTAAGTTTGTAGACTGATGTATGGTCAACCAATTTTATTAAGGGAGATTGTTCTATTCTTAATAAGAATCCCGAGATAAAGATGGGAGAAGGTGGTCGGTTCAGACAAAAACTGAAGAACATCGCTGTTGGGGGCCTTCGGCTTCCGAAGGTCCTCAAAAACATGATTTGACAATGTTTTCCGAGTGAAACATGTGAACAGGTATCTTCGGAGTCAGGTTGCGGGTATACAAGAGCATGGTTAAGACGAAGCTTGGCTGGGATGGAAAGCGACCACGACGAAGGATAAGACGATCACGAAGCTATGTGCAGAAAAGCTTCGGCATGACGGCAGAAAAGAGGAACCGACTTAAAGATGAAAAGCCAAATTAAACCTCGAAGAGTTGCTATGGAGTTATTGATATATGTAAAGGGCATCAATGTAATTTTACACGGGCTGAGTCCCGTGCCTATAAATAGATGAACAGTACTCCCGCACTGTTCAGGCTGACTTGACATACGCTTTATGCATCACGTCTGTACCTTTACTTTTCATCAATCTAAAGGTACATTTATAATTTGTCTTTATGAATTTGGTAATAAAAATAAGTTGATGATAATATTTATATCATTATTCGTGTTTCATATATGTGTTCTTTTTTACCATTTATCGATCTTACGAAGGTCTTTTCCTTCGTAACCTTCGTCCAAAATTCATTATATCCGAAGGGGCATAATGTTTATAAGGACGAAGGAATTTAACATTTAACACTTTTTATGTTGCCTTGTTCTTAACTCTTAGCATTTGAGAACAAGTCCCCAACAATCGCCATGGTACAGTACCTGAGAAGATAAGCTTCAGCCCTCACCGCCGACGACCAATCCGCGCCGTGATCTGCGCCGGGGTCGGGATGGGCGAGTGGCGTGCATCTCCGCACGAAGATCTTCTTGATCTGGGTAAGATCGCCGCGGTGGAGTGCAATGATTCTGGCTGCCACGCGGCCACTAATCGCTCCGGCCATATCCGGTCATCGACGCCGCTCCTCTCCGTTCATCCACGCCTCACCGATTTGACCGTGTTACTGTCGCGGCGGGGACGTGGCAAGCACGTAGGAAAGGGTAGCACTCGACGCCATCGTTGATCGCCAGCTAAGGCCGGTGATGGTTATCACCATGGTCGCGGCAGTGACTCACTACGCCTATAAATTCACCGCATCCTCACCCTTTTCGTTCAAATCAACCGAGCACAGTTCTTCGTCCCTAAATTGCGAAGCCGAAGCACCTGCTCCCACCCTCGATTAGCCACCATAGCCGGAGAATCACCAATTTCCCCCAAATTGGTCAACCGCGCCACCGGGAATAGACCGATCGTGGCCAGCCCGTTCTGGTAAGTTCCTATCCAATTCAAGTGTTGTTTCCGTGGCTCTGCATGCTGGTAAAGCTCACCGTGGCACCCGTTTGCTCAATTCGACCATGATTTAGCGGGAACGCGTACTCGTGAACCCGGTTTCTGCCATGATCGTGGGCAGATAGTTCCTAGTGGGGTTCATGTCAAATTAAAGGATGTTCCTAGATTATCCTTGATCGGTTATGCCTCCCCGATAGTTAACCATAACAGTCATCACCGGCCATGGCCGGTACAGACCACGTCGAAGACGAACGGCGAGCGCGCCGTGGCCAGGGATGTTTCTAGAGAAGAAATAGAAGTACGGGGGTATTTCAGCAAAGTGTCAGTGACTGTTTTAAATAGTGTTTTGGACTCCTTCGGGTTAATCAAAACTGCAGGGACTTATTCGCAAAGTCGTCGTCGCGCGCGTGGGCGCGCGTCCCTGTTCCGGTGCAGGCTGGGCCGTCTGGGCTACTTTCGGCCCAGTACTGTTTAAGCTTTTTCCTTTTTTTTCTGTAAAACTTGAGAAATCTGTAGAAAATTGTAGAAAAATGGTAAAAATATCAAACCAATTTTCCTACGTTTCTTATTTTCCATAGTATTTAATAAAAATAGTTTTATGATTTTTAGATCAAATAGGGAATTTTGGAGCATTTATAATAGCCTAAAGCATTGTGTCTGGATTTTTATAAAATAGATGATAATTCCAAAAATCCCCAAACTTTTTATATGAACTCTAAACATTATTTAGAAGCCTTGGGTAGAGTTTGATTTGATTTGGACCTTGTTTGATAACTAGAACCCAAAACCCTACCCCCTGCCCTTTGAATTCCTTTACTGACTCCGGAAACCCTAGTTTCTCGGAGAACCGTGAAGGAAAATTGTATTCAAGACCTTAGATAATAAACTCTTATTATCTTTGCATTCTCATGAGCATTACATGAGCATTCATTATTATGTATGGTTATCTTTAGAAAACGAATAAGAAGTTGAAGTAGAAGGAGAGAAGACTTCACCACCACCACCACCTCAGGAACATCAAGCAGACAACTATTTTTATTTTGACATCTGTGTAACTGAGCCTAAATCACCTGTAAACCAAGGCAAGCCCCGGTGCATTTGCCACCTCCTTGACTCTTTAAAAATCTTTCTCACTTGCTTGATGCATTAGGTGATAGGAGTTGATTGCTAAAACAATTCCTGCATTACCTTCCTTGAATTTGATTACCTTCCTTTGAATCCCTATTTTATAAAAGGTTTTTACTATGCTTAGTCTTGCTCTAGCAAAAAAAGGGGTTTTGTTTTTACAAAAGATGATGTCGCAAAGTGGGAGGGATGTTTTTGAAAATAAAACTTGATGGTGGATCCATCATGGCCATGATGGGTTCAACATCGGAAAAGATGTTCCTCTACCAGGTACCAGACTTTGGGTCGTAATGGTTAAGCTGAGACCGGGCGGGTGACTTGCACGAGAAGAGAAAGTCTCGGTGTAGTGTCTCCGTCTGAGTCGATTAAGGACCGTCTCCATGTAGGCCTGCTGACCGAGGACCCTTTAGCTGGTCACATGCCTCATCATGGGTAAGCTTTGCCTCGGGCAGACTAAGGCCAGAATAAGATACCACGCAATGGGAGTGGAGAGATGGCGAGAGTAGCGTGTACCCTCCGTGGCAAGAGGCTAGACGGTGGTGTATCTGTGCTCTCGGTTGGCGTGAACCTGATCTGGTCTTAAGAACCTCGGTGGCGGGTTGACATATGCAAGGGTTAAGTGCTACATATGTCGTGTGATCAGAGATCCTCAGCTGAGTATAATCGATTCGGATCGCCGTACCTTCGTGGTTATGAAGACTTGGTCACTGACTTATACGTAGAACACCAGTAAAGATTAAGGGTGTTAAGAAATTGGCTAGTGCAGGTCAAGTGATTGAACTAGGATAGAACGAACTCTAGTTACAGGTAATTTTACTTAACTTGACAAATAAAACTGGATTTCTAAGGATCCACTTTTAGTAAGCATTTCTGCAAACAGAGTCATTGATTATTGAAAGAACTTACCTTGACTCCCTGATAACCAGCATACCCTTGAGAGTCTTTTCTTTAGTCGGGTAAGTCTTGCTGAGTAATTCCATACTCAGGGTTTTATTCCCTATTGTTTTTAGGTGAAGAAGCGACAAACTTTTGTTGTTTCTGTTCTAAGGTGGTCTCAAAAGAAGAAAACCAAGAGTAAAGCTGCGGGAGGAAGGGTTCCTCCATAAAAACTTTTTGTATGATACTTATCGGGAGGGGTTTTTGCCTCCCTTGGCTTGTAATAATATTACTCTGCACTCGTATATTATATCCTGGTCTGTAATATATAACTTTGTCTTACTTTTAAATAAAGGTAAGTTTATGTAACCGCTTCTGCATTTTCGTATCTCCGATGATTTGTAATGTCTGCGTGACGGGTAAAACGCTCTTGGGAAAGGTAAAGCAGATACCGAACTTGTCAAGTGATTCAGGAACACCTGCAGGGTTGTCTGAAGTCCGTTGGACAAAGACGACTGTAGGTGGGCCTAATGACTTGGGAGGTTCCGTCACACGGACTGCTTTTCTTCCGACTCCGATGACGAAGGACTCGCTGCCTCGGCCTTCAACAAGTCTTCTCTCTTCCCCAACGAACGCCACACTTGCCTCATGGCCAAGAAAAAGAAGGTAAGTGTTCGAGAAAACCCTAAGTATACTACTTCAAGCGATGATGATTCTAGTGATGATGAAGTAGATTATACCGATTTATTTAAGGGTTTAGATAGAGCAAAAGTAGATAAAATTAATGAGTTAATTGATGCTCTAAATGAAAAAGATAGATTGCTAGAGAAGCAAGAGGACATTTTATATGAAGAACATGACAAATTTGTTAGTGTACAAAAGTCTCTTGCTTTAGAAACTAAAAGAAATGAAATGTTATCCTCTGAATTGTCTGTGTGCCATGAATCAATCTCTAGTTTAAAGATATTGAATAATGAATTAAATGCTAAGCTAGAGGTAGCAAATAAATCTATTTCTTGTGTAAAACATGTTGTAATTTGCAATAGATGCAAGGATTTTGATATTGATGCTTGTGATAAACATCTTGCGTCTATTACCAAATTAAATGATGAGGTGGCAAGTCTTAATGCTCAACTTAAGACTTGCAAGGTTGATTTTGATAAGTTAAAATTTGCTAGGGATGACTACACCGTTGGTAGACACCCCTCAATTAAGGATGGACTTGGCTTTCGAAAGGAAGCCAAGAACTTAACAAGCCAAAGGGCTCCCATTCCCAACAAGGAGAAAGGAAAGGCCCCTATGGCTAATAGCACTCAAAGTAATCATGCTTTCAATTATAATGATAGAAAATTTTCTAGAAATGCTCATTATAATAGGAGCTATATTCATGATGCCTTTAATTCACATGCTATGATTGCCTCTAGCTCTACTTTTGTGCATGGTAGGCCTAGGAAAAGTAATGTTGTGCATCATGTGCCTAGGAGAGTATGTAATGAACCTTCTACCATTTACCATGCTTGCAATACTTCATTTGCGCTCTTATGTAAAAATGAAAAAGTAGTGGCTAGAAAGTTGGGATCCAAATGCAAGGGAGACAAGACTTGTATTTGGGTCCCAAAGGCTATTGTGACTAACCTTGTAGGACCCAACAAGAGTTGGGTACCTAAAACCCAAGTGTAAATTGCCTTGCAGGTTTATGCATCTAGGGGCTCAAGCTGGATTATCGACAGCGGATGCACAAACCACATGACGGGGGAGAAGAAGATGTTCACCCCTACGTCAAGAACAAGGATTCCCAGGATACGATCATCTTTGGAGATGGGAACCAAGGCAAGGTCAAAGGCTTGGGCAAGATAGCCATCACCAACGAGCACTCCATTTCAAATGTATTTCTAGTAGAGTCGCTTGGTTATAATCTCTTGTCTGTAAGTCAATTGTGCCACATGGGCTACAATTGTTTGTTTATAAATGTTGATGTTTTTGTCTTTAGAAGGAGTGATGGTTCACTAGCGTTTAAGGGTGTATTAGATGGCAAACTCTACTTAGTTGATTTTTCGAAAGAGGAGGCCGATCTAGATGCATGCTTAATAGCTAAGACTAGCATGGGCTGGCTGTGGCATCTCTTGAATTCACTTGGGTGTTTGTTTTGCAGGATAAATCAGAAACCCAAGGGACCCTAAAGCGCTTTCTAAGGAGGGCTCAAAACGAATTTGAGCTCAAAGTAAAAAAGATAAGAAGCGACAACGGGTCCGAGTTCAAGAATCTGCAAGTGGAGGAGTACCTTGAGGAAGAAGGCGTCAAGCACGAGTTCTCCGCTCCCTACACACCGCAGCAAAACAGTGTGGTAGAGAGGAAGAACAGGACGCTTATCGACATGGCGAGGACGATGCTTGGAGAATTCAAGACGCCCGAGCGGTTTTGGTCGGAAGCTGTGAACACAGCTTGCCACGCCATAAACCGGCTCTACCTACATCGCCTCCTTAAGAAGACCTCGTATGAACTTCTTACTGGTAACAAACCCAACGTCTCATACTTTCGTGTATTTGGGAGTAAATGTTACATTCTAGTGAAGAAAGGTAGAAATTCTAAATTTGCTCCCAAGGCAGTAGAAGGGTTTTTACTAGGGTATGACTCAAATACAAGGGCGTATAGATTCTTCAAAAAATCATCTGGTTTGGTTGAAGTCTCTAGCGACGTTGTATTTGATGAAACTAATGGCTCTCCAAGAGAGCAAGTTGATCTTGATGATGTAGATGAAGATGATGTTCCAACGGCCGCAATACGCACCATGGCGATTGGAGATGTGCGACCACAGGAACAACAAGAGCAAGATCAACCTTCTTCCTCAACAATGGTGCATCCCCCAGCTCAATATGATGAATAGGTCCCTCAAGAAGAGGTGAGTGATCAAGGGGGAGCACAAGAAGAACAAGTTATGGAGGAAGAAGCACCACTGGCCCCTCCAACTCAAGTTCGAGCGACGATTCAAAGGAATCACCCCGTTGACCAGATTCTGGGTGACATAAGCAAGGGAGTAACTACTCGCTCAACATTAGCTAACTTTTGTGAGCATTACTCGTTTGTCTCTTCTATTGAGCCTTTCAGGGTAGAAGAGGCCTTGCTAGATCCGGACTGGGTGTTGGCCATGCAGGAAGAGCTCAACAACTTCAAGAGGAATGAAGTTTGGAGCCTGGTGCCACGTCCAAAACAAAATGTTGTGGGAACCAAGTGGGTGTTCCGCAACAAACAAGACGAGCACAGGGTGGTGACAAGGAACAAAGCTCGACTTGTGGCAAAAGGTTATGCCCAAGTCGCAGGTTTGGATTTCAAGGAGACTTTTGCTCCTGTGGCTAGGCTAGAGTCTATCCGAATATTGTTAGCCTATGCCGCTCACCACTCTTTCAGGTTGTTTCAAATGGATGTGTAGAGCGCTTTCCTCAACGGGCCAATCAAGGAGGAGGTATACGTGGAACAACCACCTGGCTTTGAGGATGACAGGTATCCCGACCACGTTTTTAAGCTCTCTAAGGCGCTCTATGGACTTAAGCAAGCCCCAAGAGCATGGTATGAATGCCTCAGAGATTTCTTAATTGCTAATGCTTTCAAGGTTGGGAAAGCCGATCATACTCTTTTCACTAAGACTTGTGATGGTGATCTTTTTGTGTGCCAAATTTATGTTGATGACATAATATTTGGTTCTACTAACCAAAAGTCTTGTGAGGAGTTTAGCAGGGTGATGACTCAAAAGTTTGAGATGTTGATGATGGGCAAGTTGAACTACTTCCTTGGGTTCCAAGTGAAGCAACTCAAGGACGACAGCTTCATCTCCCAAACAAAGTACACTCAAGATCTTCTCAAGCGGTTTGGGATGAAGGACGCCAAGCTCGTGAGACACCAATGGGAACCGACGGACATGTCGACCTCAACAAAGGAGGTAAGTCCGTTGATCAAAAGGCATACCGGTCTATGATAGGGTCATTACTTTATTTATGTGCTAGTCGACCGGATATTATGCTTAGCGTATGCAAGTGTGCTAGATTTCAATCCGACCCAAGGGAATGTCACCTTGTGGCCGTTAAGCGGATTCTTAGATATTTAGTTGCTACGCCTTGCTTCGAGATCTAGTATCTAAAGGGGTCTACCTTTGACTTAATTGGATATTCAGACTCTGATTATGCTGGATGCAAGGTCGATAGGAAGAGTACATCAGGGACGTGCCAATTCCTAGGAAGGTCCCTGGTGTCTTGGAGTTCAAAGAAACAAACCTCTGTTGCCCTATCCACCGCTGAGGCCGAGTTTGTTGCCGCAGGACAGTGTTGCGCGCAACTACTTTGGATGAGGCAAACCCTCTGGGACTTTGGCTACAATCTGAGCAAAGTCCCACTCCTATGTGACAATGAGAGTGCAATCTGCATGGTGGATAATCCTGTTGAACACAGCCGCACTAAGCACATAGACATCCGACATCACTTTCTGAGAGACCACCAGTAAAAGGGAGATATCGAGGTGTTCCATATTAGCACCGAGAACCAGCTAGTCGATATCTTCACCAAGCCATTAGATGAGAAAACCTTTTGCAGGCTGCGTAGTGAGCTAAATGTCTTAGATTCGTGTAACTTGGATTGATCTATAGCATACATGTGTTTTATGCCTTTGATCATGTTACTTGTACATTTATGCAATTTGTTGCTTACTTGATGGTGCTCAAGTTGTGCAAGGGATCCCCGGACCTCACAAGTCCATGTGTGAATGATGCACATATTTAGGGGGGAGAAGTGCTACAACTTGACCCTTTGAGACTAATCTTTGTGTTTGAGTTACTTGATGTAGTCTCAAAGGTGCATTGAAAGGGAAAGGTGAACTTGGACCATGCAAAGACTTCCACTGCACTCCGGTATTAGTGTACTCACCTCCAAGTTCATTCTTATGCTCTTATTGCCTTTTGCTCTTAATTGACATTTTTTTGGTGAGGCAATGGGGTTAAAGGGCCAAAATGATCCCATTTTGGTGCTTAATGCCAAAGGGGGAGAAATTAAGGCCAAAGCAAATGGATCAGCTACCACTTGAGAATTTTGAAAATAGTAGAGTTAGAATTTTTGATTTGTCCAAAATTCTCTTATTGCAAAATTTGGTCTCTTGTGGGGGAGAATTTATAATTATGGGAAAAGGGGGAGTTTTTGGCACTCGATCAATTTTTCCATTGGAATATCTCTCTTTGTGCCTAAACAAGTGTGTTTAACTTAGAGATAGAGATAGGAAAATGAATTTGATTTGCAAAAACAAACCAAGTGGTGGCAAAGAATGATCCAAATATGCCAAATTAGAGTCAAAACAATTTGGTCCTTATTTGCATCAATGTTGCACTTATTTGTGTTGCTTTTTGATGTGTTGGCATAAATCACCAAAAAGGGGGAGATTGAAAGGGAAATGTGCCTTTGGGCCATTTCTATAGTGTTTTGGTGATTAAGTGTCCAACACACATTAAGTAAGTTGATTATGTGCCAAACAAGCAAGAAGTGCAAATCATGTAACAAGGTACGTTTCTAGACTTAGTACATTGTTTTGAGTACTAACAATATTGTCAAGTGCTAGAAACAGGAAAAGAAAGGATTGCAAAAGACTTAGCTGTGTACAGCCAAAGTCCAGCTCGGCTTGGCACACCGGACTGTCCGGTGGTGCACCGGACAGTGTCCGGTGCGCCAGGCCAGCCTCCGGTGAACAGGCCACTCTTGGGAAAATTCGGCGGCGTACGACTATAATTCACCGGACTGTCCGGTGGTGCACCGGACCGTCCGGTGAGCCAACGGTCGCCAGCGCAATCCGCGGGCGACGCGTGGCCCGCGCCAACGGTCCACAGGGGGCACCAGACAGTGTCCGGTGCGCCAACTGCCACGAATCTGCAACGGTCGTCTGCACCAGAATAGGAAGGAGATCGGCACCGGACCGTCTACAGTGATTGTCCGGTGGCACACTGGACTGTTCGGTGCGCCACCCGACAGAAGGCAAGGATAGCCTTCCTTGTTGGCCTCCAATGGCTCCTAGCTGCCTTGGGGCCATAAAAGGGACCCCTAGGCGCATGGAGGAGTCACCCAAGCATTCAAGAAACATTCTAAGACTTCTAGACTCCAACTTCACGCATTTGATTCTTTGAGATAGTGACTTGAGCTCCATTTGAGTTATGAACTCCGTGGGTTGTGTTTTAAGCTCAAGTTGTAACTTGTGTGCGTGATTGTGCTGTGATTTGAGTCTTGTGTGCGTTGCTCTCCCCTCCCTTACTTCTGTGCTTCTTTTGTGATCATCATTGTAAGGGCGAGAGGCTCCAAGTTGTGGAGATTCCTCGCAAACGGGAGAAAGACAAAGAAAGGAAAAACCGTGGTATTCAAGTTGATCATTGGATCACTTGAAAGGGGTTGAGTGCAACCCTCGTCCATTGGGACGCCACGACGTGGAAGTAGGCAAGTATTACTTGGCCGAACCACGGGATAAAAATCGCGTGTCTCTTGTGTGCTTTACCTTTGATTATCTGTGGTCTCAAGAACTCGCTTCAAGCTACTTAGCCGTTCTAACTTACATAACAAAGTTTTGTGGCTATTAGTGTTGAATTTTATAGGATCACCTATTCACCCCCCTCTAGGTGCTCTCAATTCTCTGGCGCCACAAAGCTGACTAGGAGACGCCACCTAGATCAAGTCGAACTCCTCATTATGCGACTCCTCTTCGACGACATGTTCTTGTCCTATGGGGGGTGTGAGGCAGCAAGGGTGAGCTCACATATGTTCATCGCTCAACAAGTTGTGGAGAATTATGTGCATGAACTCACCAAAGGTGGGAGTTCATGTGAAGTGTAAGGCTGTTTAATAAAATAATGGTTGAAGCTGAGGATTGCTTTTATAAGTTGGTCAAAATTTCATTAGCAATTACTAAGTGTACGTAAATACAAACCATAAAAATAATAAATAAAGGTAATAATAAAATAATCCCAATGCGATACAAATGACAAATTGAATTTAATTCCATAAATTAATCATGTGAGTGTCCGAGCTGCTCATGACCGTGAGCACGGCTAGTATACCAGTTTTACACTCTGCAGAGGTTGCACATCTTTACCCACAAGTCGTGTTACCCATTTGCCACGGGGTTAATCGGACCCCATACACCTCTACCAAGGAAGCGAGGCAGGGTACCACTACGAGGCCTTTACAAAGTTCCACTAGCTTCAAAAAACCCGCTACAGTTTATAGGAAGCTCCAGTGCAGGGATCTCTCGTCTGGCCGCCATCGCAACAAAATCAACCCAAGGACCTCCCCACACTGACTACTCCTCTACTGCCTTTGCCCCTATCGGGTAAGGTAGTCCTCCACTAGCTTTCCTAGTTAGTCAGCCAAGGGCGTCCCATTAAACTCTTGTGGTAGCACTGTTTTCCCGGGTGGTTCTCCATGTTCCCATTAACATAATGATCTTATCATGAACAGTTAATAGTAAACTAATAATAAAAAGTGTAATCATGAGTGATGTATATCTCTATACCCAAAACCACATAAAGCAATAGCATATACTACCCAAAAATTCAGTGGTAAGACAAGGTATAAAGATAGCCAAAACTAGGGTAACCAATTGGGTCCCATCAAAATTAACCTATGCAGATCATTATGATTAATAAGAACATGACTGAGTAAAAAGAAGTGATCAAGGACACAACTTGCCTTCAACAAGCTCCTGCTCAGCAGTCTCCACCTGCTGAACCCCTGGATCCTCTATGGCTTGCTCGTCTACTCGCATCAATATAAACATACATAGTATAAAGGAGAAATTAACATCATACCAAACATATAAACAAAATACACATTAATAATCTACATATTAAAATATGATCATAGGAACATGAACCATTAATTTTGGAGTTGTGGATCTTAAGTTATGAATTTCCAAAGGTTTCATATGCTTGATACAAGATTAATTAAGATATAAATTTTAATGTGGCTTTCATGTCAAAACAGAGACACTAGGCGATAAATGATAATACTACAAAATTATAGAAACTGGAATGGATTAATTTGGACTTCATATGAATTTTCTAGGGGTTAAACAATTTCTAGCCATTATTTTTATATTAAAAATAGATTCTCAATTCAATTTCTCTGATTTACAAACTCTCTGGACTGTGCCTCAATTACCAGAAAAGGCAGGATCCTCGGCGCTAAAAATACCGAGACACAGAACACTGGGATATGGACCACGGGTTTATTTTCTAACTCATAAGGGGCTCTTAAAGAAAAATGTGCTGCGAAGGGGTATCAGATGTTTTAAGCCATCCGATCAAGTGAGTGTGGTCCAGATTAGAACGCCGAGACGCCCAACCGGTACATGATCACAACGGTTGGTTTACGATCCTATGCTCTGGGTTTAATGTAGTGGTGATCACCTGAAGCGCCCCAATCCTTTGGGACTCAAATGTGATACAATTACTAGTCCCTGGAGGCTAGTAAACACATTTATACATCAGATGATTCCAGATCTGCTTAAACGAGACAAACCTATAAAGGTGGCGATCAACTTTAAGTGTTGGTCCACAACTCGGGACATATCATCAGAGTGGGGCTGAAGCAGCCTGATATACGCAGCGAAGCAAATCAGCGGTCCAACAGCCACAGGCAAGGTTGGGAACAGGCGTAACTCTTACCCGATCAGCGATCTCCTTCTCTGAAAAACAACAAATAAGCAAGGGTGAGTACTTACGTACTCAGCAGCCCACCTTCACCCACAGAATGAGGAAATCAGATATAATACATGGAATATGTGGAGCTCAGGATATTTTGCAGAAAGAGCAATATTTGATGCAGAGTTATTTTGTAAAACATTTTGTATTTTTTAAAGCGTATCCTCTCCCAAAGAGCAGGAAGTTTTTCAATATAGAACTAAATCCCCTGGACTAAACCATCTAGGTATCTCAGCAGTTTCCCACTGGTTTTCATTTTCAAAAACAACTATTGAACTTCCCATCTACCATAGCTCACGGCTCAACCGCCGGACCTTTCAAAGCCACTTTTCAAAAGCATTTTTGGAAAACAAAACACTAATTGTCAAATCCATGCCATGACTCATCCATATCCGTGGACACAGACTATTTGAATAGGTTTTCAAACTCTGCGCAGAGGTGTACACTTTTCCCACTAGTCCAGTTTCTGCAATCTCACCGTCGTGAGATCCGAATGCCGAATCTCTCTCTTTCCTTGCATGTCCTTACCTTAGTGATTATACCGAAAGGAGTTAGGCCACCACCATGCCCAAACCGGACAAAACATTCCCCTTCCTTATCCTCCCGGTGCTCCCCAGCCATCATAACCCTGGGGTTTGGACCATACAAGTTCAGATTGAGCGACCGCCCATACAGTCTCGAGTGGTTGTACTTGATAAGAGTATAGATATGGAGTGATGACAAACCAGTCCTTAGGCGAGAGGGACAATCCTTCATGCTCACACCTAACCCGCTAAGCCAACACCTTAGGCCCTCCCCTAAACCAGGGAGTCCCTGATCATCCTGCTCAAAGGTGATAAGGGTGACAACCCTTCATCATACCCATTTTGAAAAACATTTTCTTTTGAAAACTCACACCTTTTCTCAAATCATTTGTAACAAAATTATCAAGGAGTATAAAGATTGATTGTGGCAAAGGCTGGGTGGCCATAATAACTTGTCTCAAAATCATATCATGCATAAAATAACAGGCTAAGGATTGTGGTTGAAAAAACATAGGTAATTTATGCATTAAAGGGATCCAGTGAGCTTGCCGTTGCTTAACCGGCGAAAGGGTGAGAGCTCGCGGAACTGGCTTCTGGCTCTATCGTCTGGCGTAGACTTGCAGATCTGGCCTTACAAGATGGCACGAACGCTCCGATAACTATGCAACATAAACAAGCAAACATACAAACAACAAGTATATCAACAAATATTTAGTAGTGGTCAGAATGGCGATATATGGATGGGTAGAGTCTTGAGCAGAATCTATGTCATGTGGTGTTGTGATATTACTGGTGGTGGAGTGGAAGTGCTTACCAGGAGGGTGGATTGGAGGCGAAGCGACACTATGCGTGTAGCTGGTAGAGCGGAGTTACTGAGTGGGTGGGGTGTTTGCCTTGGCTGAGGGTGTTGAGTGTGTGGAGAGGGAGAGGGTAGCTAGGTGTATTTATAGCTGGGTGTATGTGGTGTAGTACAATGGAGTTCATTGTTGGTGAGAATAGTGGTGAATGAATCATCTGACTTAGTTTGAACAGGAAAATTATAGGCAGAATATAGGACAAGAGTATTTTGGGAGTTTTCTGGAATATGAACCATGCTTAAGGGATGACATGGTTGGATAGGGAATAATTTGATAAGAATTTAGAAACAAGAATTATTGGAATATGAGTTTGGAAGCTTGGTTCGAAAGAATCTCAAAGTTAAGCGTGCTCAACTTGGAGAGATCTGGGTTGGGTGACCAGATGGAAAGTTCTTACTGGAAGGAAAATCACAGTCACCGGAGTTCGTATGACTGGAATATTGGTCTGGTAGGTCTTAGGTGAGCTGGACAGCATGATGGATGAGTAGTTGAAATATGGGGCGATCAGATGATCGATGAATAGTAATGGTGAATAGTAACGACGGTGAATAGTAATGATGGATACTAATAGTGAATAGTAATGGTGAATAGTAATGGCGAATAGCTCGTATGAACAAACGATGAACGATGGATAGTGACGATGAACGATGAATATGGACTATGAACGAACGATGAATAGGGACTATGAACAAACGATGAACGATGAATAGGGACTATGAACGATGAATAGGGACTATGAACAAACGATGAACGATGAATAGTGACTATGGACGATGAATAGGGGCTATGAACGAACGATGAATGATGAATAGGGACTATGAACGATGAATAGGGACTATGAACGAACGATGAGCGATGAATAGGGACTATGAACGATGAATAGGGACTATGAATGAACGATGAATAGGGACTATGAACAAACGATGAATGATGAATAGGGACTATGAACGAACGATGAACGATGAATAGGAACTATGAACGAACGAACGGTCGAATGATCGGACGAACAAACGATCGGAATTTCGGTATCATAACGGCTGAACAAAGATTATTTGGACGAACGATCGGACGAACGGAAGAACGAACCATGAACGATCGGACGAACGATCGAATGATTGGACGAACGAACAAACAAACTAAGAACAGGTGGACGAACGATCGAACGATCCTTGTGCTAGTGTGTGCTTGTGTGGGAGTTGGAGTGGGCGTGTGGGGGAGAGGGAGGAGAGTTGCCATGAAATGGCTTGGGGTGGCTTGAAAGGAGGCCCTTGCCCCTCTATTTATAGGCTAGGTGGGGGTGATTAGGGGGAGGAGGCGAGGATTAGTGGGAGGATGCGAGGATTAGTGGGAGATAAGCATGTATTTGTCATTTATAAGTGAAATTAGCTTGCAGAGCTCACTGTATGACACTGGAGGCATACGTATACGTATGAGCATGAGGAAAATTATGAAGAAAATATTTGTAGAGACTTTAAAAATGATTCTGAAGGTATTTCTCAGGAGGAAAATATTTGGAGAGTTATCGGTGGAATATTTGGGCAGTATTTCTGAAAAGAATTTGAGGGGTTCACTGGGGAAATATTTGTAGGATATTTTGAGAAGGAATTTGGAGAGAATATAGACCACTATATTTTATTTGCTGATATCAACTCGCAAACAAACATTTTGAAATGAAATTTAAAATTCATTTTGAATTTAGAGTGAGTTTGAGAAAAAAATCAAGATTCGAATTTTCGAGGTGCTACATCACCATCCATCTGTTTGGTGATAATCCAACGGTCGCAGCTCATCATAGATCCGGACCCTCCCATTGGAATCCAACGATTCCTGTTTATGACACGGACAGAGGTGTTTGGCTTCTAATCCTGGGCGTCCAAACTGGATCTGATTGCCACGATGTCATCTCCTACCTTTGGTTGGAGCACGGCGATGCTTAGCAGTCCGCGTGGCGGCGCTCAAAGCGGTGGCCGCGCTCCTCACCGGAGCTTGCCATCCGGTGACCCGAGGCCTAATTTCTAGCGTCCAACTAGCGCAGCACAAACAGGAGAACTTAGCGGACCGATTAACGCATTCCATACCATGGACCGAAGCTCGGTTGTCGATGGCCACGGTGGAGCAACAACTCGGCGGAGATCTCAAATTCGACGAGGAATTCTAGCACCCCAGCTAGCCACACCAACCCAAGCGTCCCATCGACACACTTCGGCTCCCCCGACGACCCTCCTCGGTCCACCCTTGAAGCTGCGCCAACAGTGTGGGTCGGAATCGACGTCGATGGCAACTCTGGCGGCGTGCGGCGTGTTGGCTTCGGTGCTCACGTTAGCACAAGAGATGGAAGGGGGAAGGAAAGGGGAAGGAAGCTGCCTTCTTAACCTGCGGACGAGGCTGCTCCACGAGGAGATCTCGCCCGAGCCGTTGCGCCAGCCGCGATGGTGGGGCACGCAGTCGCGGCGCGCAACAATGGCGGCATGGAGACTACGACTCGAACGCCGCAGAGTATGGCACATGGGGCCCGATTGACAGGGACAATGGTAAAGAGGAGCACGGCGTGGGAAACACGTTGGCGCACGGGCCCCACATATCAGTGAATGGGAATGGTTACGTGGGCGTGGTGAGGTGGCTGACCGGTGGACCCCCCCTTTGTTGGTGCGGATGGCTGTGCCGGGTGGAGTAAATGGGCCGGCCAGGCTAGATTTGGCCCGTGCGGCGA
This sequence comes from Zea luxurians, assembly GCA_029449295.1. Lineage (NCBI taxonomy): Eukaryota > Viridiplantae > Streptophyta > Magnoliopsida > Poales > Poaceae > Zea > Zea luxurians. Next base: position 7,992,368 of record JAOPSE010000016.1, read on the forward strand.
CTTTTCTTTTCTTTTTTTCTTTTATGTTTTCCTTTTCTTTTTATTTTTAGATTTCCAATTTGAACTTCAAATATGAATGTGAATTTTGTAATCAAACTAAAGGTAGACTTTAAGCATACTAGTATGGTTGGGTTTATATTTTTATATTTTTTTGTATTTTATAATATTTCTCTCTCTATTTTCTATTTTTAAATCCAATTTCAATTTAGTGTTTAATCCAAACTTCCAATCATTATTGTTATATTATTATTATCATCATTATTATTATTTAATGCACAAACATACAAACTCCAACATGATGCATGTTTTATTGGGGGATTATCCACTTGAAATATGTTTCCTAGTAATTCTCATGAATGAAAAGTACAATACGCATAAAGATTTATTCTTCTCTTTTATATTCCAAAGTTGGGTATTATAAATCCTACCCCTTACAAAGAATCTCGTCCTCGAGATTTAGGTGGAACTAGGAAAGAGGTGGGGAAAATCTACTCGTAACTCTTCTTCTCTTTCCCAAGTAGCTTCATCTTCTCCATGGTGACTCCATTGCACTTTGCACATTTTGATCACTTTACTCCTTGTGACATGAGTCAGTGTATCAAAAATCTTGATAGGATACTCAGCATAAGTCAAATCATCTTGAACACTAAGATCTTCCATTGGTAGCTGCTCATCAGGCACCTTGAGGCACTTCTTCAGTTGTGACACGTGGAAGACGTCATGTACAACCGCAAGATGATCGGGTAACTCTAGTTGATAGGCAACTTCTCCCACTCGCTTTAAGATCAAGAAGGGTCCAATAAAGCGAGGCGACAATTTCCCTTTGACTTTAAATCTCATCATACCCTGGATCAGTGACACCTTCAAATACACGTGATCACCCTCCTTAAACTCTAGTAGTCTTCTCCGGGTATCCGCATAACTTTTTTGCCTTGACTGTGCAGTTCTCAAATTCTCTCTTATCATTCGTACTTGTTCTTCTGCCTCTTGTATAATTTCAGGCACAAAGAACTACCTTTCACCAGTTTGATCCCAATACAGTGGAGTCCTGCATTTTCTGCCATATAAAGCCTCAAACGGTGACATCTTCAAACTGGCCTGGTAGCTATTATTGTAGGAGAACTCCACATATGGTAAGCTCTTATCCCAACTACCACCATGTTTAAGAGCACAAGCTCTTAACATATCCTCCAGCACTTTGTTGGTTCTCTCGGTCTGCCCATTAGTCTGAGGATGGTAGGCCGAACTGAAATTCAACTGTGTGTCCAAGCACTCGTGCAACTTCTTCCAAAACCGAGAAGTAAACTATAATCCTCGGTCTGAAACAATCTTCTTAGGCACCCCATGTAGACAAACTATCTGAGTCATATATAATTCTGCTAGCTTGGCTCCTGTGTAATTAGTCATCACAGGTATGAAGTGAGCCACTTTCGTCAGTCTGTCCACAATCACCCAAATAGAGTCATACCCTGTAGAAGTGCGGGGTAGTCCAACAATGAAATCCATGCTAATTTCTTCCCATTTCCACTCGGGTATCTTAAGCGGGTGCAATAATCCTGCTGGTCTTTGATGTTTGGCCTTGACTCTTTGACACACATCACACTTAGCCACGTGTGCAGCCACATCTCTTTTCAACCCATACCACCAGTACTTCTGCTTCAAATCCTGATACATCTTAGTGCTACCAGGGTGAATAGAGTAATCAGAATCATGGGCCTCCTTCAATATAGTCTCACGAAGGCTATCAACCTCAGGAACACATATCCGGTCCTTGAACCATACTGTGCCTTGCTCATCCTCCATGAATTCTGGACCTCAACCTTCAGTAATAAGATCCTTGATCTCTTGAATTTTAACATCACCAACCTGACCCTTACAGATTTCTTGGTCCAAGGTAGGTTCCAATTCAATGGTGACTCCTTCAGTGTGTGCAACAATTTCTAGTTTGAGTCTCCTAAAATCTTCAACAACCTCATCGGGTAGCTGGGCAACAATAGCTGAATGGACATGTTCCTTTTGACTCAAGGCATCTTCTACCAGATTCGCCTTGCCCGGTTGATAATGAATCTCTAAGTCATAGTCCTTAATGAGCTCCAACCATCGGTGTTGCCTAAGGTTGAGATCCTTCTGAGTGAATATGTATTTCAAACTCTTGTGATCGGTGTATACTTGGCACTTGGTTCCCATAATATAATGTCTCCATATCTTAAGTGCATGCACTACGACTGCCAGTTCTAAGTCATGAGTGGGATAGTTCAACTCATGTTTTCGCAACTGACAAGACGCATAGGCGATTGTTGGGGATTTGTTCTCAAGTGCTATGAATCTAGAACAAGGCAACACAAAATGTTAAAAGCTAATGCCCTTCGTCCTCCGAAGCATTATTTCCCATGGGATACAATGATCTTCAGACGAAGGCGATGAAGGACGTACCTTCGTTATCACAGTGTATATTAATGTAAGAAGAAGCATATGAAATATGAAAGACAACATGAATAATCATGAATAATCATATGATGTTATTAATATATTTTTATTGTCAAGGATAAACAAAAACGATATTGAATTACATTTGTACCTTCGGCTTGACAGAAAGCAAAAGTCCGAGCGTGATGCACGAGCGAGCACAAATCAGCGTGAATAGTACAGGGGTACTGTTCATCTATTTATAGACACAGGGCACAGCCTGTGTGAAATTACAATTATACCTTGTATAATTGACTACTTTTATGACATAAATTATCATGGGTCAATCTGTCCTTTCATCTTTAAGTCGGTGCTACACCTTCGTCTCAAAGCGTGTTACTACGCCGAAACTCCTTAGATGACAGTTTCAGCGTTGCTTCTGTGTTGATCTTCCAAAGGTGTTTCTTCTTGCAGGACCTTCGGCGATGAAGCTTGCCCCCAACAGTAGCCCCTTCGCGGTGCTAGATTGTTTTTCATAACGAGCTTGATCCGTGAAAACATCTCTGAAGCTTCGGAGTGCCGAAGGTCCGAAAAACACCTTCCCTGAGCTCGTTGTCGAGAAACGATTAAAATATTCCATGCGCGAGAGGTGGTTCACCATGCAGCGGATATGCGCGGTCTAGCGGTTCTTGTCCCAAGCATCGGTTGGTCCACCGTTCAGTGGGTGTGAGTAACTGTTCAGCGGGTGCGGTTAGTTTGGCGATTCACCTTCCCACCTGCAGCACTATATAAATAGACGGGTAGTTGTGAAGTTATCACATCATTCATTGCCATTGTACTGTTGTTGAAAGTCGCCTAGAGGGGGGTGTGAATAGGGCGAAACTGAAATTCTCAAAAATAATCACAACTACAAGCCGGGTTAGCGTTAGAAATATAATCGAGTCCACGAGAGAGGGCGCAAAACAAATCGCAAGCGAATAATGAAGTGAGACACGCGGATTTGTTTTACAGAGGTTCGGTTCTCTCAAACCTACTCCCCATTGAGGAGGCCACAAAGGCCGGGTCTCTTTCAACCCTTACCCTCTCTCAAACGGTCCCTCGGACCGAGTGAGCTTTCTTTTCTCAATCACTTGGAACACAAAGTTCCCGCAAGGACCACCACACGATTGGTGTCTCTTGCCTCAATTACAAGTGAGTGTTTGATCACAAGAAAGAATCAAGAAGGAAGAAAGCAATCCAAGCGCAAGAGCTCGAAAGAACACAAGCAAATCACTCTCTCTAATCACTAGGGCGATGTGTGGAATTTAGAGAGGATTTGATCTCTTTGGTGTGTCTAGAATTGAATGCTAGAGCTCTTGTAAGTAGTTGGGAAGTGGAAAACTTGGATGCCATGAATGGTGGGTGGTTGGGGGTATTTATAGCCCCAACCACCAAACTAGCCGTTTGGTGAGGCTGTCTGTTCGATGGCGCACCGGACAGTCCGGTGCACATCCGGACATGTCCGGTGCGACAGCCACGTCACCAAAGCCGTTGCAATTTGACCGTTGGAGTTCTGACTTCTGGGCCCCCCTGGATGTCCGGTGCACACCGGACATGAACTGTAGATTGTCCGGTGCGCCTGCTCCCGCGTGCCTGACGACTGCGCGCTTCTGGCGCGCATTGAATGCGTCGCAGGTAGCCGTTGGCGCCGAAATAGTCGTTGCCCCGCTGTTACACCGGACAGTCCGGTGTACACCGGACAGTCCAGTGAATTTTAGCGGAGCAGCCGAAGTGAGAAGCCGAGGCTGGCGAGTTCCTGAGGCCGTTCTTCCTTGGAGCACCGGACATGTCCGGTGTACACCGGACAGTCCGGTGAATTATAGCGGAGTGGCCTTCGGAAATTCCCGAGAGTGAAGAGTTCTGTGCGCAGTTCCCTGGTGCACCGGACACTATCCGGTGCGCCACCGCACAGTCCGGTGCGCCAGACCAGGGAGCCTTTCGGGATACCTTTAGCTTTCTAATTTGAACTCAACTTTGGTCTTTTTAATTGGCTTGTTGTGAACCTTTTGCACCTGTATAACTTACACACTAGAGCAAACTAGTTAGTCCAATATTTGTGTTGGGCAATTCAACCACCAAAATTATTTAGGAACTAGGTGTAAGCCTAATTCCCTTTCAATCTCCCCCTTTTTGGTGATTGATGCCAACACAACCAAAGCAAATGTAAAAGTGCATAATTTGAACTAGTTTGCATAATGTAAGTGCAAAGGTTGCTTGGAATTGAGCCAATATAAATACTTACATGATGTGCATGGATTGTTTCTTTATTTTTAACATATTGGACCACATTTGCACCACATGTTTTGTTTTGAAAATTCTTTTGTAAATTCTTTTCAAAATCCTTTTGCAAGATAGTCAAAGGTAAATGAATAAGATTTTTGCAAAGCATTTTCAAGTTTTGAAATTTTCTCCCTTTGATCCAAATGCTTTTCCTTTGACTAAACAAAACTCCCCCTAAATGAGATCCTCCTCTTAGTGTTCAAGAGGGTTTTGATATACCATTTTTGAAATACTACTTCCTCCCCCTTTTGAACATAGTAAGATATTAATTTGAAATTGACCAATTTAAAAATCTCCAAATCTCCAAATTTTTAAAATTAGGTGGTGGTGCGGTCCTGGTCCTTTTGCTTTGGGCTCATATTTTCTCCCCCTTTGGCATGAATCGCCAAAAACAGAGTTATTAGAGCCCAACGAAGTACTTTCTCCTCCTTTGGTCATAAAATAAATGAGTGAAGATTATACCAAAGTTGGAGAGATGCTCGAAGTGACGGCGAAGGATGAGTAGTAGAGTGGAGTGGAAGCCTTTGTCTTCGCCGAAGACTCCAATTCCCTTTCAATATACCTATGACTTGGTTTGAAATACACTTGAAAACACATTAGTCATAGCATATATAAAAGAGATATGATCAAAGGTATACTTGTGTGCTATGTGTGCAAATTAGCAAAAGAAATTCCTAGAATCAAGAATATTTAGCTCATGCCTAAGTTTGGTAAAAGATTGTTCATCAAGTGGCTTGGTAAAGATATCGGCTAATTGATCTTTAGTGTTAATGTAAGAAATCTCGATATCCCCCTTTTGTTGGTGATCCCGAAGAAAATGATACCGAATGGCTATGTGTTTAGTGCGGCTATGTTCAACGGGATTATCCGCCATGCGGATTGCACTCTCATTATCACATAGAAGAGGAACTTTGGTTAGTTTGTAACCGCAGTCCCGCAGGGTTTGCCTCATCCAAAGCAATTGCGCGCAACAATGGCCTGCGGCAATGTACTCGGCTTCGGCGGTAGAAAGAGCGACCGAATTTTGCTTCTTTGAAGCCCAAGACACCAAGGATCTTCCCAAGAACTGGCAAGTCCCCGATGTGCTCTTCCTATTAATCTTACATCCTTCCCAATCGGCATCCGAATAACCAATCAAATCAAATGTGGATCCCCGAGGGTACCAAAGTCCAAACTTAGGAGTATAAGCCAAGTATCTCAAGATTCATTTTACAGCCGTAAGGTGTGATTCCTTAGGGTCGGCTTGGAATCTTGCACACATGCAAACGGAAAGCATAATGTCCGGTCGAGATGCACATAAATAAAGCAATGAACCAATCATCGACCGGTATACCTTTTGATCCACGGACTTACCTCCCGTGTCGAGGTCGAGATGCCCATTTGTTCCCATGGGTGTCTTGATGGGCTTGGCATCCTTCATTCCAAACTTGGTTAGGATGTCTTGAGTATACTTCGTTTGGCTAATGAAGGTGCCCTCTTGGAGTTGCTTGACTTGGAATCCTAGAAAATACTTCAACTCCCCCATCATCGACATCTCGAATTTCTTTGTCATGATCCTACTAAATTCTTCACATGTAGATTCGTTAGTAGACCCAAATATGATATCATCAACATAAATTTGGCATACGAACAAATCATTGTCAAGAGTTTTAGTGAATAAAGTAGGATCGGCTTTGCCGACTTTGAAGCCATTTGCAATAAGGAAATCTCTAAGGCATTCATACCATGCTCTTGGGGCTTGCTTGAGCCCATAAAGCGCCTTAGAGAGCCTATAGACATGGTTAGGGTACTCACTATCTTCAAAGCCGGGAGGTTGCTCAACATAGACCTCCTCCTTGATCGGTCCATTGAGGAAGGCACTCTTCACGTCCATTTGATAAAGCTTGAAGCCATGGTAAGTAGCATAGGCTAATAATATGCGAATTGACTCAAGCCTAGCTACGGGTGCATAGGTTTCACCAAAATCCAAACCTTCGACTTGTGAATACCCCTTGGCCACGAGTCGAGCTTTGTTCCTAGTCACCACACCATGCTCATCTTGCTTGTTGCGGAAGACCCACTTGGTTCCTACAACATTTTGGTTAGGACGTGGAACTAAGTGCCATACCTCGTTCCTTGTGAAATTGTTGAGCTCCTCTTGCATCGCCATCACCCAATCCGAATCTTGTAGTGCTTCCTCTACCCTGTGTGGCTCAATAGTGGAAACAAAAGAGTAATGCTCACAAAAATGTGCAATACGAGATCGAGTGGTTACCCCCTTATGAATGTCGCCGAGGATGGTGTCGATGGGGTGATCTCGTTGTATTGCTTGGTGAACTCTTGGGTGTGGCGGCCTTGGTTCTTGCTCATCCTCCTTTTCTTGATCATTTGCATCTCCCCCTTGATCGTTTCCGTCATTTTGAGGTGGCTCATCTTCTTGATTTTCTTGTTCAACATCTTGAGCCTCATCCTCAATTTGAGTTGGTGGAGATGCTTGCATGGAGGAGGATTGTTGATCTTGTGCATTTGGAGGCTCTTCGGATTCCTTATGACACACATCTCCAATGGACATGTTCCTTAGCGCGATGCACGGAGCCTCTTCATTACCTATCTCATCAAGATCAACTTGCTCTACTTGAGAGCCGTTAGTTTCATCAAACACAACGTCACAAGAAACTTCAACAAGTCCTGAGGACTTGTTAAAGACTCTATATGCCCTTGTGTTTGAGTCATATCCTAGTAAAAAGCCTTCTACAGTTTTAGGAGCAAATTTTGATTTTCTACCTCTTTTGACAAGAATAAAACATTTGCTACCAAAAACTCTAAAATATGAAATATTTGGCTTTTTACTGGTTAGGAGTTCATAGGATGTCTTCTTGAGGATTCGGTGTAGATATAACCGGTTGATGGCGTAGCAGGCGGTGTTGACCGCCTCGGCCCAAAACCGATCCGGTGTCTTGTACTCATCAAGCATGGTTCTTGCCATGTCCAATAGAGTTCGATTCTTCCTCTCCACTACACCATTTTGTTGTGGGGTGTAGGGAGAAGAGAACTCATGCTTGATGCCCTCCTCCTCAAGGAAGCCTTCAATTTGAGAGTTCTTGAACTCCGTCCCGTTGTCGCTTCTAATTTTCTTGATCCTTAAGCCAAACTCATTTTGAGCTCGTCTCAAGAATCCCTTTAAGGTTTCTGGGGTATGAGATTTTTCCTGCAAAAAGAACACCCAAGTGAAGCGAGAATAATCATCCACAATAACTAGACAGTACTTACTCCCGCCGATGCTCATGTAAGCAATCGGGCCGAATAAATCCATGTGTAGGAGTTCCAGTGGCCTGTCACTAGTCATGATGTTCTTGTGTGGATGATGAGTGCCAACTTGCTTCCCGGCTTGGCATGCGCTACAAATCCTGTCTTTCTCAAAATGAACATTGGTTAGTCCTAAAATGTGTTCCCCCTTTAGAAGCTTATGAAGATTCTTCATTCCAACATGGGCTAGTCGGCGGTGCCAAAGCCAACCCAAGTCAGTCTTAGCAACTAAGCAAGTATCGAGTTCAGCTCTATCAAAATCTACCAAGTATAGCTGACCCTCTAACACTCCCTTAAATGCTATTGAATCATCACTTCTTCTAAAGACAGTAACACCTATATCAGTAAATAGACAGTTGTAGCCCATTTGACATAATTGGGATACAGAAAGCAAATTGTAATCTAAAGAATCTACAAGAAAAACATTGGAAATAGTATGGTCAGGTGATATAGCAATTTTACCCAATCCTTTGACCAAACCTTGATTTCCATCCCCGAATGTGATAGCTCGTTGGGGATCTTGGTTTTTCTCATATGAGGAGAACATTTTCTTTTCCCCTGTCATATGGTTTGTGCACCCGCTGTCGAGTATCCAACTTGAGCCCCCGGATGCATAAACCTGCAAAATAATTTTAGTTCTTGACTTTAGGTACCCAAACAGTTTTGGGTCCTTTGGCATTAGAAACAAGAACTTTGGGTACCCAAACACAAGTCTTGGAGCCCTTGTGTTTGCCCCCAACAAACTTGGCAACTACCTTGCCGGATTTGTTAGTAAGCACATATGATGCATCAAAAGTTTTGAATGAAATAGCATGATCATTTGATGCATTAGGAGTTTTCTTCTTAGGCAACTTAGCACGGGTTGGTTGCCTAGAGCTAGATGTCTCACCCTTATACATAAAAGCATGATTAGGGCCAGAGTGAGACTTCCTAGAGTGAATTCTCCTAATTTTGCTCTCGGGATAACCGGCAGGGTACAAAATGTAACCCTCGTTATCCTCAGGCATGGGAGCCTTGCCCTTAACAAAGTTAGACAAATTTTTAGGAGGGGCATTAAGTTTGACATTGTCTCCCCTTTGGAAGCCAATGCCATCCTTGATGCCCGGGCGTCTCCCATTATAGAGCATACTTCTAGCAAATTTAAACTTTTCATTTTCCAAGTTATGCTCGGCAATTTTAGCATCTAGTTTTGCTATATGATCATGAATAGCATTAATATCAATGTCTCTACATCTAGTGCAAATAGAAGTGTGCTCAACAATAGATGTAGAGGGTTTGCAAGATTTCAATTCTACAACCTTAGCATGTAACAAATCATTTTTAGTTCTAAGGTTGGAAACAGTAGCTTTGCAAACATCAAAATCCTTAGCCTTAGCAAGCAATTTTTCATTCTCAATCTTAAGGCTAGCAACAGAAATGTTTAATTCTTCAATCCTAGCAAGCAAATCATCATCATTATTTCTAGGATTGGGAATTGAAACATCACAAACATGAGAATCAACCTTAGCAATTAAATTAGCATTTTCATTTCTAAGGTTGCCAATAGTGTCATGGCAAGTGCTTAGCTCACTAGATAGTTTTTGACATTTTTCTACTTCTAGAGCATAAGCATTTTTAACCTTAACATGTTTCTTGTTTTCTTTAATTAGAAAATCCTCTTGGGAATCCAAAAGGTCATCCTTTTCATGAATAGCACTAATCAATTCATTTAATTTTTCCTTTTGTTCCATGTTAAGATTGGCAAAAAGGGTAAGCAAGTTATCCTCCTCATCACTAGCATTATCATCACTAGAGGATTCAGATTTTGTGGAGGATTTAGATTTAACCTTCTTCCTTTTGCCGTCTTTTGCCATGAGGCACTTGTGGCCGACGTTGGGGAAGAGAAGCCCCTTGGTGACGGCGATGTTGGCGGCGTCCTCGTCGGAGGAGGACTCGGTGGAGCTCTCGTCGGAGTCCCACTTGCAGCACACGTGGGCATCGCCGCCCCTCTTCTTGTGGTACCTCTTCTTTTCTCTTCTCTTGCCCTTCTTGTCGTTGTCCCTGTCACTGTCACTTGATAATGGACATTTAGCGATAAAGTGACCGGGCTTACCACACTTGTAGCAAACCTTCTTGGAACGGGATTTGTAATCTTTCCCCTTCCGTTGCTTGAGGATTTGGCGAAAGCTTTTGATGATTAAAGCCATCTCCTCATTGTCGAGCTTGGAGGCGTCAATTGGTTGTCTACTTGGTGTAGACTCCTCCTTCTTCTCCTCCGTTGCCTTAAATGCCACCGGTTGTGCTTCGGACGTGGAGGGATCATCAAGCTCGTTGATCTTCCTTGAGCCCTTGATCATACATTCAAAGCTCACAAAATTCCCGATAACTTCCTCGGGGGTCATTTGAGTATATCTTGGGTTGCCACGAATTAATTGAACTTGAGTGGGGTTAAGGAAAATGAGAGATCTTAGAATAACCTTAACCACCTCGTGGTCGTCCCACTTCTTGCTCCCAAGGTTGCGCACTTGGTTCACCAAGGTCTTGAGCCGGTTGTACATATCTTGAGGCTCCTCCCCTTGGCGAAGACGGAAGCGACCGAGCTCCCCCTCGATCGTTTCCCGCTTGGTGATCTTGGTGAGTTCATCACCCTCGTGCGCGGTCTTGAGTAGGTCCCAAATCTCCTTCGCGCTCTTCAACCCTTGCACCTTGTTATATTCCTCCTTACTTAGAGAAGCAAGGAGTATGGTTGTAGCTTGAGAGTTGAAGTGCTCGATTTGGGCCACCTCGTCCTCATCATAGTCTTCATCCCCTACAGATGGTACCTGTACACCATACTCAACAACATCCCATATACTTTTGTGGAGTGAGGTTAGATGAAATCGCATTAAATCACTCCACATAGCATAATCTTCACCATCAAACGTTGGTGGTTTGCCTAATGGGATGGAAAGTAAAGGTGTATGTTTAGGAATGCGAGGGTAGCATAGGGGGATCTTACTATACTTCTTACGCTCTTGGCGCTTAGAAGTGACGGACGCCGCATCAGAGCCGGAGGTGGATGTCGATGAAGAATCGGTCTCGTAGTAGACCACCTTCCTCATCCTCTTCTTCTTGTCCCCACTCCGATGCGGCTTGTGGGAAGAGGATTTTTGTTTCTTCTCTTTGTGATGTGAAGAAGATATTTTCTCCTTCCCTTTGGAGGAGTCCTTCTTCTTCTCTTCGTGGTGTGAAGAAGATCTTTTCTCCTTCCCTTTGGAGGAGACCTTCTTCTTCTCCTTCCTCTTGGTGCGGGACTCTTTTGATGAAGTGCTCCCGTGGCTTATAGTGGGCTTGTCGCCGGTCTCCACCTCCCTCTTGGTGTGATCTCCCGACATTACTTCGAGCGGTTAGGCTCTAATGAAGCACCGGGTTCTGATACCAATTGAAAGTCGCCTAGAGGGGGGGGTGAATAGGGCAAAACTGAAATTCTCAAAAATAATCACAACTACAAGCCGGGTTAGCGTTAGAAATATAATCGAGTCCACGAGAGAGGGCGCAAAACAAATCGCAAGCGAATAATGAAGTGAGACACGCGGATTTGTTTTACCGAGGTTCGGTTCTCTCAAACCTACTCCCCGTTGAGGAGGCCACAAAGGCCGGGTCTCTTTCAACCCTTACCCTCTCTCAAACGGTCCCTCGGACCGAGTGAGCTTTCTTTTCTCAATCACTTGGAACACAAAGTTCCCGCAAGGACCACCACACGATTGGTGTCTCTTGCCTCAATTACAAGTGAGTGTTTGATCACAAGAAAGAATCAAGAAGGAAGAAAGCAATCCAAGCGCAAGAGCTCGAAAGAACACAAGCAAATCACTCTCTCTAATCACTAGGGCGATGTGTGGAATTTGGAGAGGATTTGATCTCTTTGGTGTGTCTAGAATTGAATGCTAGAGCTCTTGTAAGTAGTTGGGAAATGGAAAACTTGGATGCCATGAATGGTGGGTGGTTGGGGGTATTTATAGCCCCAACCACCAAACTAGCCGTTTGGTGAGGCTGTCTGTTCGATGGCGCACCGGACAGTCCGGTGCGACAGTCATGTCACCAAAGCCGTTGCAATTTGACCGTTGGAGTTCTAACTTCTGGGCCCGCCTGGATGTCCGGTGCACACCGGACATGAACTGTAGATTGTCCGGTGCGCCTGCTCCCGTGTGCCTGACGACTGCGCGCTTCTGGCGCGCATTGAATGCGTCGCAGGTAGCCGTTGGCGCCGAAATAGTTGTTGCCCCGCTGTTACACCGGACAGTCCGGTGTACACCGGACAGTCCGGTGAATTTTAGCGGAGCAGCCGAAGTGAGAAGCCGAGGCTGGCGAGTTCCTGAGGCCGTTCTTCCTTGGAGCACCGGACATGTCCGGTGTACACCGGACAGTCCGGTGAATTATAGCGGAGTGGCCTTCGGAAATTCCCGAGAGTGAAGAGTTCTATGCGCAGTTCCCTGGTGCACCGGACACTGTCCGGTGTGCCACCGGACAGTCCGGTGCGCCAGACCAGGGAGCCTTTCGGGATGCCTTTAGCTTTCTAATTTGAACCCAACTTTGGTCTTTTTAATTGGCTTGTTGTGAACCTTTTGCACCTGTATAACTTACACACTGGAGCAAACTAGTTAGTCCAATATTTGTGTTGGGCAATTCAACCACCAAAATTATTTAGGAACTAGGTGTAAGCCTAATTCCCTTTCAGTTGTGTTGCTGAAAATTTTAACCATAGTCGAAGCTTTTTCACTGCATTTTCGAGCAAGCCACTGTTCTGGATTAGCTTCATCAAAAGAGGGAGCTTCGGCAAAAAACTTCGAAAAAACAATCAACTTTGTAAGAACTACAAGGAAATCAACAAATGGCCAGAGTGCGTTCAACCGCTAGAATTACGTGCGACGAAGAGGAGGCCGAAGCTGCTAAAACTGCCCCAATCTCCGAAGTAATGAGGCAATCGGGACTGGTTGTAAAAGAGGGTGCCTCTGATGAAGGTGCACATGCTTCCAAAGCTGAATAGGCTGACATTGAAGAGGGTAATGCTGATGAAGAAGAGATAGATTATAACACTGTCATACCATCCAAACCCAGCCACTTGGACTTTGGAAAGTCTACTATCTCTGCGGCTGATATGCCCATGATGTTAAAGCTAGGCTACTTCGGGGAAGCCGAGAAGAAGCTAATTCGTTTTGGCGGGGAAGAAACTACTCCGAAGCCAGAAAATGATGAGGTGGTAGTTTTTAGAAGTTTCTTCAAAGCAGGATTGAGGTTTCCTCTGCATGAAATGATTGGGGATGTTTTGGAAGATTTCAAAATTTATCTTCATCAGCTGACTCTTAACGCCATCGTTAGGCTTAGCGTCTTTATCTGGGCTCTTCGAAGCTACGGAGTGGAGCCGCTTGCCGAAGCTTTCTGCCGGGTGCACGAGCTTCATTATCAGACGAAGGCTAGAGAAGATGGGCTTCATGAGAATTTCGGCTGTTACAACTTTGCTTATCGCAAAGATATGAAGACTCTGGTGGTCAGCTATCGCACAAATGGCCAACCGATTGGAAGAATGAGTGGTTTTATGTTAAGGTTGATGAGAAGAAGGAGAAGATAGTTCAGAGCCCACTAGTCCTAACCTTCGGGTTAACTAGGCCCCTATGCGACATGCTGCAAGGGTCACCATGCCGAAAAGCTATGGGTGAATTCCGAGTTGTGTCTTAGCATATCAGTACTAGAGATTTGGTGCAGGAATACTTAGCCAATAGAGTATTTCCGACATTAAAGGAATGGAATATGCCGAAACTTAAAGGAGAAAAGAAAAATAATGAACTTGTTCGACTGCCCTATCACTTCAAGTTCAAGAAACATTTCAAAGAGCCTTGCCAAGAATGGTTGGAAATGATTGAGGCTATGTGCAATGAAATTTTGGGCAACTATACTAAGAAAGAAGATCAATTGATGACCGCAGCCTTTAGCACCCGACCGAAACGAAGGCTGAACCGAGTAATGGATGGCCTAAAATTTGAATACCCTGACTATGAACGATTAAGCAAGGGTGCCAAAGGGCCAAAGCGAAAAAGAGTTGTAAGTGTTATGAAGAGACAAGCTACTAGAATGATAAAAGAAGATGAAAAATTACCGAAAAGGAGAAAAAGCATCCCTGAGCCGAAGGTGGCTGTTCCGAAGAAGAGAAAAGCTACAGCTCCGAGGCCAGAAACAACTGATTCGGAGGAAGAAGCTCCTTTAACACCTTCTGCCACTGACGTGGAAGAAATTTTAAAGGTAATGACTGAATCCTTGCCTATCAAGCTAAGTCCACTGGGGCTACATCTGACGAAGCTTTTATAGAAGGAGGAGCCTTCGGCATCAAAAAAGTCTGCTGGACCAAAAAAATGAAGAATTGTTACTATAATCGAAGCCATTGAAGAAACTCCACCGCCGGCGCCAACATCAAGAACACCAGCCACCGAAGAAGCTACAGTTACCGAAGCTGCTGCCACCGAAGCTACAACTTCTGAAGCTGTTGTGGCCGAAACCACAAACCTAGAAAGCATGTTCTCTGCTATTGATAAAATGATTTTGAACTTGACCGAGGAAGAAACTGTTGCAGCTACTGCAGAAACCCTGGCCACAATGCCTGGAAAAGAGAAGGAGTCTACCGAAGATATTTCAGGGGAAAGGGACTTCAACTTTCAAAACATGATCAGGCAAGAGTTTTCTAAGGCTAAAAAAGAAGAGCTAAGAGAGTATGCTATATCTTGCGGCTACCAGCCAGGAGCGCTGCTCTTCAGTGGCGTTGACGAAGAAAGCTTAGGTTGCCTCCGAGACCGAACTGGAGCGAAGGTTATCAGCACTCTATCGAAGAGTGTTGGTTTTCGAAGCTTGAAGCCGACCTCAGCAGGTACTGGCGGCAACATATCGCCGGTAGCTTGTTTTATTCTAATTTTAAGGTAAGGCTTTTTCCTCAACTTTTTATTGTTTTGAGATTAAGGTGTTTTTTATGAAGATTATTCTTTCCAGAGCCTACTTCTAAGCAAAACCTTGAGGATGCAACAAGACCTTGAGGAGAAGAAAAATGAATCTATAATTGAGGGCTTAGAGAGCAAAATTAAAGATCATGAATCTGCTCTAGAAAGGAAAGACTTTATGCTTCAAACGATGGAGGGTTCACTGGCAGAAGCCCAAGCCGAGATTGCTAGATTGAATAGTGAACTCTCCACAAAGTCAAAAAGCTTCGAACAAGAGAAGAAAAATTTCGATGCAAACCTTGAAGCTGAAGTTGCAAAGAGTTCGAACTTGCAAAAGTCATTGAAGGAACTTCAAGATAAATGTCTGGACTTCGGCAACCGCAGCGTGCAACGACTGAAGCAAGTCTTCAACTCAGTTGGAGCCAGTTCTGAAAAGTTTAAACCTTCAGCTAAAAACCTGCCAGGCATCTTCGATCATATTGAAGGCGAAGTTGATGCTCTTGATGAAGTCATAGCTGGGCATGGTGATTTCTGCGCTCTGCTAGCTTCTCGTGGCACAGCTGTTGCTTTTATGAAGGCTGGTTGCATGCACGGGAATATTGTAAACAGGCCAAACTTCAGCTTATCACCAGTGGACTTGAATGACATTCCCGGCCTGGCCCAAAGCATTGGAAAAAGATTCGTAACTCAAATTTGGGCGAATGGTGGACGAAGCTTGGCTGGTGACGAAGCTCGAAGTCACCTCAAACCGGTAATAAACTCATACCTTGTGCTTACCTTTTCCTTGAAAATTGAATTTACCTTATAAAGCTTTGTTATGTACAGGATGACGAAGCCGAAGAGCAATGATCCGAAGCTTGGTGGATGATCTGAAGCTTAGCAGATGATGCTGAAGCCGAAGACATTGCTCTGAAAAAACTTTAGAGAAACTTTTGAACTATTCTTGTAAAGAATATTGTAATTTAAGAATCAGATACTACTTTGTAAATTTGTCCATACCTTGTAATATATTTTTACCTTTCCGTCCATGTATGAACTGCTTTGATGTGGACGAAACTTGTATTTTTTTAGCCGAAGGCGAAAAACACCTTCCCTTCTTTTCGTACACAACGAAGCATAAATTTGCTTCTTTTCCTTTCATCGAAGCCTTATCATTAAAGCCGAAGCAACTGTCTGTATTTGTATGATATGATGATGATGATCATATGTATGTCTAAATGAATGTATATGAATGCAATGAATGATGTGATGTATTGTGTAAATGAATGTCCAGACACATGCTTACAAAGCCACATCAAAACTCTTCATTCCCTTAGGAATAGCTGAAATCTCTTTGACGTTTATTTTTCGGTCGCACCGCTTATTTTTCGGTGTAAGTTCTGCATCCCCTTAGGAACGTCTTTTGAACTTCTTCACCTTCTATTTCGGTGGTATTTGGCTCTGCATTCCCTTAGGAACGATTTTTGAGCAGAAAACTTACGCAGCGCTCCCTTAGGAACGACTTTATGTAGCTTCGTCGTGCTCTGCATCCCTTTAGGGATGGCATTCGAGCTTCTCCTATTTTTTCCCTGCACTCGATGGTGCATACTCAGATTTTACATTTTACATATTTTGGGGGATTTTGCTCTCGTAGAGCTAGATAAGAAAGGAAAAATTACAAACTATGGCCCCATTAAAAATCTTTCTTCCCCTTTGGAAAGGAAAAGGGTGCCATAGGAAAAATGAAAAAAGATTACATCAAGTTACACATAATATCGTCGAAGTTCATCCGCATTCCAAGATCTAGGAATGTCGTTGCCGTCCATATCCTTTAATCTGTAAGAACCAAGTCTTGACGAAGATACCACCAGAAAGGGTCCTTCCCACTTCAGCTGTAGCTTGCCTACTGTGTCTCGATTGGCCACTCTCCGAAGTACCAAATGCCCTGGCTTAATGTATTTCAGCCAAACTTTTCTGTCATGCCATTTTATTGTTTCGGCTTGATATTTATTGATATTCTCCACAGCCTGAAGTCTGGTCCCTTCTATAGCATCTTTTGCCACAGAATAATCAGCTTCGTCCTCGGCCAAAGCTACTGTTCTAATTGACCCTGCCTTGGCTTCTTCTGGGGTTATAGCTTCGTCACCGAACAATAACTTGAACGGTGTAAAACCTGTTGACCTTGATATAGTTGTATTATGGCTCCACATAACTTTAATCAACTCATCTGGCCACTTTCCTATGGGTTGATTGAAGATTAACTTCATTATTCCTGTCATTATAATACCATTTGCTCTTTCAACAAGTCCATTTGACTCTGGATGTCTGACTGACGCAAAATGAATCTTCGTGCCAATTTGATCGCGAAATTCCTTGAAAGCTTTGGCATCAAACTGTGTTTCGTTGTCCACAGTTATGGCCTTCGGTACGCCGAAGCGACAAACAATGTTTTGCCAGAAGAATTTCTGGACTGTGACCGAAGTTATTGTGGCTAAAGGCTTCGCTTCAATCCACTTGGAAAAATATTCTACGGCCACCACAACATATCTTAAATTGCTCTGTGCTGGTGGAAGTGGTCCTAACAAGTCCAGGCCCCATCTTTGTAATGGCCATGTTGGTTGTATTAACTGAGTTAATGATGAAGGTTGTTTTTGGTCCCTTGCACATTTTTGACAATTTTCACACTTTTGGACCAGATCTGCTGCATCCGAAGCTGCCTTTGGCCAGTAAAATCCCTGTCTAAAAACCTTTCCCAGCAAAGGCCTAGACCCAATATGAGATCCACACAATCCTGCATGTATCTCCTTCATTAGTTCTATACCTTCAGTTCTGGATAAACACTTGAGAAGGGGGGAGCAAACTCCATGCTTGTATAATTCCCCTTCTATTGTGATATACAGCCTTGTTCTTGCTTCCATTCTTTTATTATAAACTTCGTCGTTCGAGAGGCAGTTACCCTGGAGGAAAGATATGATTTCAGTCCTCCAATCCTCACTATGTACTGGAGAAATGGCGAGCACTGCTCTCTCCATGAGTTCAACCGAAGGAGCCTTTATTGTTTCAAAAAATACTTCCGAAGGTAGAGGGAGCCCCTGAGTCGCTGATTTGGCTAACAGATCTGCATGCTCATTTTCGCCTCTTGGAATGTTCTTGACAGAGAAACCTTCGAAGGAAGCCTCCAACCTTCGGACTGTATCCAGATATTTTCAAGTTTTGGATCTCTTGCCTTGCTACTTTTATCTATATGGCCAGAAATGACTTGAGAATCAGTTTTCAGAATAGCCCTTCTTATTCCCATTGCCCTTAACTTCTGAAGCCCCAACAGGAGTGCTTCATATTCGGCAATATTATTTGTACAACTGAAGTCTAGCTTAGCTGCATAACATGTTTTGACTTTCGAAGGTGCTACTAGAACAGCAGCTGCTCCTGCGCCGAAGGCTCCCCAAGAACCATCGCAGAACACTGCCCAAGCTTCGGCATCTTTATTTATCTCTTCTTCCTGAGCCCCTGGCGTCTAGTCAGCGATGAAGTCTGCTAACGCCTGGGACTGAATTGAAGATCTGTGCACATAATCAATGATGAATTCGTTAAGCTCTGCAGCCCATTTCCCAATCCTTCCAGTAGCTTCTCTGTTCCTAATGATGTCCTTTAGAGGTTGTGACGAAGGAACAATTATGTGGTATGCTTGAAAATAATGTCGAAGCTTTCTGGAGGCCATTAACACAGCATATAATACCTTCTCCAATTCTGTGTAATTTTTCTTTAACGGACTTAAAACTTCAGAGACAAAGTATACTGGAACTTGCTTTTAGCTTGGCCATCTAGCTTCTCCTTCACCAGCGCTGCACTCACTGCAGAATGCGAACCTGCCACATATAAGAGCAATGGAGCCCCCGGTGCGGGTGGAGTTAATTTTATTAAATCAATCAAATATTGTTTCAACTCTTCAAAAGCTTTTTGTTGTGCTGGGCCCCATTAAAAGACATTGGCTGACTTCAATATTTCAAAAAATGGCAGATTTCTTTCCACTGATCTAGATATGAATCTGTTTAATGATGCTAATCTTCCTGCCAGCCGTTGAGCCCCTTTCTTCGTGCTTGGTGGCTCCATCTGAAGGATAGCTTCGATCTTGCTTGGGTTAGCTTCAATTCCTTTCGTTGATACCAGACAGCCAAGGAACTTGCCTTTCTTCACTCCAAAAACACATTTTTCTGGATTTAATTTCAGGCCAGCTTGCCTAAAATTGGCAAATGTTTCTTGCAAATCAGCAATATGATTTTCTTGCTTCGTGCTTTTCACTATGATATCATCAACATAGGTCAGCACATTTCTGCCTATCTGAGAATGAAGGACACTGGCTGTCATTCTGCTGAAGCTTCCTCCAGCATTCTTGAGCCCCTCAGGCATCAGAAGATAGCAATATGTGCCACTGGGGGTTATGAAGCTAGTTTTTGTCTCATCTTCCTTTTTCATCTAGATTTGGTGGTAGCCAGAGTAACAATCCAGTAGACTCATGAGCTCTGAAGAAGCTGTTGCGTCTACTAGAGAATCTATTCTTGTCAATGGGAATTCATCCTTCGGACAAGCCTTGTTAAGATCTGTAAAATCAATACACATTCTCCATTTGCCATTGCCTTCTTCACCATAACAATATTGGCTAACCATTCTGGGTATTTTACCTCTCTGATGACACCAGCATTGAGAAGTCTTTTCACTTCATTCCGAGCACCTTCAGCTTTATCATCAGACATTTTCCGAAGCCTTTGCTTTCTTGGCCTGAAGGATGGATCCACATTGAGTGAATGTTCAATGACATCTCTATTGACACCACAGAGATCATTGGCTGACCAAGCAAAGACATCTTTATTGTTGAATAAAAATCTTATCAAAGTTTTCTCTTGTTCTTCAGATAGCTGAGACCCCAGCAATACCTTTTGCTCTGCTATATCTTCACATAGAAGCATAGGCTTCGGCTGATTCGCCGAAGCGGCCTTCTCTCTTTTGTATTTGTACTGTTCACAGGCTTCGGCTCCATCTATATTATGGATTGCCTTTGAATCTGTCCAATTTCCTTCAACTTTTCTAGCGGCCTCTTGACTTCCATGGATAGCAATGGGCCCTTGCTCCGAAGGTATCTTCATGCATAAGTATGCTGGGTGAAGTATAGCTTCGAAAGCATTGAGTGTCCCTCGGCCAATGATTGCATTGTATGGGTACTCCATATAAACAATATCAAAAACAATTTGTTCAGTCCTTGTGTTGTGAATGAAGCCAAAGGTTACTAGCATTGTGATTTTGCCGAGTGCTACAATTTGCCTTCCTCCGAAGCCACAAAGAGGGTGTGTAGCATCATGAATCTTATCCTCTGGCTCTTGCATTTGTCTGAAGGCCTTAGCAAATATGATATCCGCTGCACTGCATGTGTCAACCAGAACATTATGGACCAGAAACCCCTTAATGACACAAGATATGACCATAGCATCATTGTGAGGGTAATCCTTGAGCTGAAGATCCTCCTGGGAGAAGGTGATTGGGATGTGGGACCATTTGGACTTGATGAAGGGTCCCTACACCCCAACATGTTGCACCCTTCTCTGTGCTTCTTTCTTCTGCTTCTTGTTGGCTGGTTTTGAGCATGAACCGCCTGTTATCGAGAGCACCAGCTTCGTAGCCGAAGGTGCTACAACTTGGTTGCTAAACGAAGCCATCAGCTCAAAAGTGGAAGCGAGTTCACCGGAGGTGGGCGCCAATGTTGGGGACTTGTTCTCAAGTGCTATGAATCAAGAACAAGGCAACACAAAATGTTAAAAGCTAATGCCCTTCGTCCTCCGAAGCATTATTTCCCATGGGATACAATGATCTTCAAACGAAGGCGATGAAGGACATACCTTCGTTATCATAGTGTATATTAATGTAAGAAGAAGCATATGAAATATGAAAGACAACATGAATAATCATGAATAATCATATGATGTTATTAATATATTTTTTATTGTCACGGATAAACAAAAATGATAATGAATTACATTTATACCTTCGGCTTGACAGAAAGCAAAAGTCCGAGCGTGATGCACGAGCGAGCACAAATCAGCGTGAACAGTACGGGGTACTGTTCATCTATTTATAGACACAGGGCACAGCCTGTGTGAAATTACAATTATACCCTGTATAATTGACTACTTTTATGACATAAATTATCATGGGTCAATCTGTCCTTTCATCTTTAAGTCGGTGCTACACCTTCGTCTCAAAGCGTGTTACTATGCCGAAACTCTTTAGATGACAGTTTCGGCGCTGTTCTGTGTTGATCTTCCGAAGGTGTTTCTTCTTGCAGGACCTTCAGCGACAAAGCTTGCCCCTAACAGCGATCACATGTCCTTCTTGCATAAGCACACATCCCAAGCCTTGGCCACATGCATCACAATAAATGTCAAATCCCTTCTGTAGATATAGCATAACCAACACTGGGGGTGAGATCAATCTCTTCTTTAATTGATCAAAGCTATCTTGGCACTTCTCATCCCACTTAAACTCTCTTCCCTTCTCTAGAAGTGAGGTCATAGGCTTCACAATCTTAGAAAATCGTTCAATAAATCTCCGATAATAGCCTGCAAGTCCCAAGAAACTCCAGACTTCAGTAACTGTACTAGGTATTCTCCACTCCACTATCTCTTTGACTTTAGTAGGATCCACTGATATCTCACCATTAGAAATGATATGTCCAAGGAATGGCACTTCGTTAATCCAGAACTTGCATTTGCTATACTTGGCGTAGAGTTGATTATCCCGTAGCTTTTGTAGCACCAATCTCAGATGTTCCTCATGATCACTATCATTTTTGGAATAAATAAGAATATCGTCAATGAAAACCACGACGAATCTATCAAGATACTCCATGAACACCTTATTCATCATATTCATAAAATAGGCTGGTGCATTAGTTAAGCCAAACGATATGACTGTGAATTCATATAAACCATATCGGGTTGAGAAAGCCATCTTGGGAATATCAGATGGCCTAATCTTCATTTGATGGTAACCCGATCGGAGATCAATCTTCCAGAATACCCTTGCACCTTTCATTTGATCATATAAATCCTCAATGTGGGGTAATGGATACTTATTCATCACAATAACATCATTAAGGGATCTATAATTGTAGCATCCCAAAAATTCAAATCTTGAAAATTTCTCAAACTCGCTCTAAATTCAAAATGAATTTCAAATTTCATTTCAAAATGTTTGTTTGTGCGTTGATCTCGACAAATAAAATATAGTGGTCTATATTCTCTCCAAAATCCTCCTCACATATCCTACAAATATTTCCCCAGTGGTCCCCTCTGATTCTTTCCTGAAATACTGCCCAAATATTCCACCGATAATCCTCTAGATATTTTCCTCCTGAGAAATACCTTCAGAATCATTTTTAAAGTCCCTACATATATTTTCTCCATAATTTTCCTCATGCTCATACGTATATGTATGCCTCCGGTGTCATACGGTGAGCTCTACAAGCTAATTACACTTATACAAGACAAATCCATGCTTATCTCCCACTAATGCTCGCATCCTCCCACTAATCCTCTCATCCTCCCCCCTAATCCCCCCACCTTCGCTATAAATAGAGGTGCAAGGGCCTCCTCTCAAGCCACCCAAAGCCATTTCATGGCAACTCTCTCCCTCCCCCCACACGCCCACTCCACTTCCCACACAAGCACACACTAGCATAAGGATCATTTGGTCGTTCTTAGATCGTTCGCCCACCTGTTCTTAGTTTGTTCGTTCGTTCATCCGATCGTTCGATCGTTCGTCCAATCGTTCATGGTTCGTTCGTCCGATCGTTCGATCGTTCGTCCGTTCGTTTGTCCAAATAATCTTTGTTCAGCCGTTATGCTGCCAAAATTCGGATCGTTCGTTCGTTCGATCATTCGATCGTTCATCGTTCGTTCATAGTCCCTATTCATCGTCCATCGTTCGTTCATAGTCCATATTCATTGTTCGTCCAAATAATCTTTGTCCAGCCATTATGCTGCCGAAATTCCGATCGTTCGCTCGTCCGATCATTCGATCGTTCGTCCGTTCGTTCATAGTTCCTATTCATCGTTCGTTCATAGTCACTATTCATCGTTCATACGAGCTATTCACCATCACTATTCATCATTACTATTCATCGTTACTATTCGCATTTACTATTCATCATCATTACAATTCATCGTTACTATTCACCAACGCTTTTCATCGGAATTACTATTCATTGTTACTATTCACCGACGCTATTCATCATCGTTACTAGTCATCATCATTACTATTCATCGATGATATCTATAGTTAGTTTTTTGTTGTTTCTATTCATCGTTACTATTCATCGATCATCCGATCACCCCAAATTTCAACTACTCATCCACCATGTTGTCCAGCCCACCTAAAACCAGCCAGACCCATATTCTAGTCATACGAAGTTCGGTGACTGTGATTTTCCTTCCAGTAAGAACTTCCCATCTGGTCACCCATCCTAGATCTCTCCAAGTTAAGCCCGCTTAACTTTGAGATTCCTTCGAACCAGGCTTCCAAACTCATATTTCAATAATTCTTGTTTCTAAATTCTTATCAAATATTCCCTATCCAACCATGTCATCCCTTAAGCATGGTTCATATTCCAGAAAACTCCCAAAATACTCTTGTCCCATATTCTGCTTATAACTTTCCTGTTCATACTAAGTCAGATGATTCATTCGTCACTATTCTCACCAACAGTAAACTCTCTATCTCCAGCTATAAATAGACCCAGTTACCCTCTCTGTCTCCACACACTCAACACCCTCAGCCAAGGCAAACACCCCACCCACTCAGTTACTCCGCTCTGCCGGCTACGCGCATTGTGTCGCTTCGCCTCCAATCCACCCTCCTGGTAAGCACCTCCTTTCCACCACCAGTAGTATCTCAACACCACAGGACATAGATTCTACTCAAGACTCTACCCATCCATATATCGCTATTCTGACCAGTATACTAAATATTTGTTGATATACTTGCTGGTTTGTATATTTGCTGGTTCATGTTGCATAGTTATCGGAGCGTTCGTGCCATCTCGTGGAGGTTAGATCTGCAAGTCTATGCCAGACGGTGGAGCCAGAAGCCAGTTCCGCAAGCTCTCACCCCTTTCGCCGGATAAGCACGACAAGCTCATTGGATCCCTTTGATGCAGAAATTACCTATGCTTTTTCAACCACAACCCTCAGCCTGTTATTTTATGCATGATATGATTTTGAGACAAGTTATTATGGCCACCCAGCCGCTTGCCACAATCAATCTTTATACTCCTTGACATATTTATTACAGATGATTTGAGAAAAGGTGTGAGTTTTCAAAAGAAAATGTTTTCCAAAATGGGTATGATAAAAGGTTGTCACCCTTATCACCTTTTGAATGGGATGATCAGGGACTCCCTTGTTTAGGGGAGGGCCTCAGGTGTTGGCTCAGCCAGGTTAGGTGTGAGCAGAAGGATTGTCCCCTCATGTAAGGACTGGTTTGTCATCCTTCACTACCTGTACTCATGACAAGTACAACCACTCGAGATTGTATGGGCAGTCACTCAATCTGAACTCGTACGGTCCAAACCCCAGGGTTATGATGGCTGGGGAGCATCGGGAGGATAAGGAGGGGGAATGTTTTGTCCGGTTTGGACATGGCGGTGGCCTGACTCCTTCCGGTATAACCGTTAAGGTAAGGACGTGTGAGGAAAGAAAGAGATTCGGATTTGGGTCTCATTGGCCATGAGACCGCAGAGCCAGACTAGTGGGTAAAGTGTACCCCTCTACGCAGAGTTTGAAAATCTATTCGAATAGTCCGTGTCCACTGGAATGGACGAGTCTGGTGTGGTATGACTATTAGTGTTTTGTTTTCCAAAAATGCTTTTGAAAAGTGGTTTTTAAAAAGGTTCGGCGATTGAGCCGTGAACTATGGTGGACGGGAAGTCTAGTAGTTGTTTTTGAAAATAAAAACCAATGGGAAACTGCTGAGATACCTAGATGGTTTAGTCTAGGGGATTTTGTTCTATATTAAAAAACTTCATGCTCCTTTGGGAGAGGAAGCTCTTTAAAAAATACAAAATGTTTTACAAAATAACCCTGCATCAAATATTGTTGTTTCTGCAAAATATCCTGAGCTCCACATATTCCATGCATTATATCTGATTTCCCCATTCCGTGGGTGAAGGTGGGCTGCTGAGTATGTAAGTACTCACCCTTGCTTATTTGTTGTTTTTCAGAGAAGGAGATCGCTGATCGGGTAAGAGTTACGCCTATTCCCAACCTTGCATGTGGTTGTTGGACCGCTGATTTGCTTCGCTGCGTATATCGGGCTGCTTCAGCCCCACTCTGATGATATGTCCCGAGTTGTGGACCAACTCTTAAAGTTGATCACCACCTTTATAGGTGTTGGGGTGAAGGCGAAGACGCCACCCTTCGCTCGATGCCTTTGCTAGACTCGCTGCAACAACGGAGACAAGACGACTGGCAGACTCTACCCTTCGTCCCACGTACCGGAAGACGAAGGCCTACGGCGAAGTCGTCTTGTCTCGCGGCCTCATCCAACATGGAGGCCCACGTGTGATCCGGCCCATTGCAGCAGGCCTACGCGGCCGCTACGCATTACGGGCCTAGTTTGTAAAGGCTTCCCTGTAATTACAGTTTGTAACCCTGCTTTATGGGAATATTCCGGGGATAACCAGGGCGCCTAAGGGCACATGCGTCCTTAACTCAAGATGCTGGGCACTCAGGCACCTATAAGTACCCTCGTATAGTGCCCTCGAGAGGCAATATCAACAAAGCTATTGCCACCTCGAGTTGAAACCTTGTTTGCACCGCTTTTACTCCCCCGTTGGATTAACTTGCCCAGGAGAGCAAGCTCCAACATTTGGCGCCCACCGTTCGTGCTACGAAAACACCACCCGCGATGGCACCCAAGAGAACCACCTCGAAGGCTGACGAAGCTGCGAAGGCAGCACTGCTGGCCGAGAAAAAGGGCAAGGCCCTTGTCGACACCACCCACCAAGAGCCCTGCAAAGACGACGCAAACAGCAAGAGGCAGCGCAACGAACAACCCACTACCGAAGGTAGCCTCCGCACCTACAGCTCCGGGGGACAACAGCAGCCTCCCCCAGGCTTCGCTCCACCAGAGGGCGCGGACGCCACCGAAGACAGCGAAGTCATCGGCGTTTCGGCCGAAGAGCAGCTACAGCTGCGTGCCTTGCGCATCAAGAACCGCAACCTCCAGAAGCAAAAAGAGATCCTCAAGGCCAAGCGCCAACGTGTGTCTGCACAAGCCAAGGTGCGACAGATGATACACGACGAAGAGCAGAAGGCTCAGGAGCTTGAACAAGAGATCGCGCTCATGCAGAGCGAAGGCCAACTCGGCCCGCAACACGGCCCACCCCTTCAGCAGCGCGCACAAATCGAAGACTTGTTCATCCCTCAGCGCGGACACGCCATCCCTCACGCCACGGCATTCCAAGACGTCAACTACCTTGATGAGCGAAGTCCCCTGGCACCTCATCTGCAAGTGTCACCATGGCCCGCCAACTTCAGGGCAGGGACCTATCCCAAATACAACGGCAGCACCGACCCAGCACAGTACATCATGAGCTATCAGGTCGCCGTTGCATCTTCCGGAGGGGACGACGCTGAGAGCACCTAGAGGGGGGGGGGTGAATAGGTGATCCTGTAAAACTTCAAACTTAAGCCACAAAACTTGGTTAAGTGTTAGCACAAATAATGCCAAGTGGCTAGAGAGGAGTCTCAACAAAACACAGAAACCACAGAAGATCAATCACAGAAATGACACAGTGGTTTATCCCGTGGTTCGACCAAGACCAACGCTTGCCTACTCCACGTTGTGGCGTCCCAATGGACGAGGGTTGCAATCAACCCCTCTCAAGCGGTCCAAAGACCCACTTGAATACCACGGTGTTTTGTTTTCTTTTCTTTATCCCGTTTGCAAGGAATCTCCACAAATTGGAGTCTCTTGCCCTTACAAGTATATGATCACAAAGAAGCACAGAGTAAGGGAGGGAAGCAACACACACAAATCCACAGCGAAATGCGCACACACACAGCCAAGAATCGAGCTCGAATGACTATCTCAAAGTTCTCACTAGAACGGAGCTCGAATCACTTAGAATCACAAACGAATGCGCAAAGAATGAGTGTGGATGATCAAGAATGCTCTAAGGTTGCTTGGATCACTCCTCCATGCGCCTAGGGGTCCCTTTTATAGCCCCAAGGCAGCTAGGAGCCGTTGAGAGCAAATCTGGAAGGCTATCCTTGCCTTCTGTCGTCGGGTGCACCGGACAGTCCGGTGCACACCGGACACTGTCCGGTGCCCGATTTCCTTCCTTAAAAAGCGAAGCCGACCGTTGCAGATCTGAGAGCCGTTGGCGCACCGGACATGTCCGGTGCACACCGGACAGTCCGGTGCCGTCTTCTAGCCGTTGGCTCGGCCACGTGTCCCGCGCAGATTGCGCGGCCGACCGTTGGCTCACCGGACAGTCCGGTGCACACCGGACAGTCCGGTGAATTTTAGCCGTACGCCGTCGGCGAATTCCCGAGAGCAGCCACTTCGCGCCGAGTCAGCCTGGCGCACCGGACATGTCCGGTGCACACCGGACAGTCCGGTGTACCCAGACTGGGCAGACTTTGGCTGCTCGAGCCATTTCTTCTCCAACTCGATTTTTTCTGTTTCCAGCACTTAGACACAATACATTAGTCCATAAAACAATGTACTAAGTCTGAGAAACATACCTTTATCTTTGATTTGTACTTTGTCCACCATTTTACAATTAGGCACCTGTGTTGGGCACTAAATCACTAAAATACTTAGAAATGGCCCAAGGGCACATTTCCCTTTCAATCTCCCCCTTTTTGGTGATTTATGCCAACACAACATAAAGCAAGTAGAACAAGTACAAAAACACTTCAAATAAGAACTCAAATTATTTTGATTCAATTTTGGCATATATGGATCATCCTTTGCCACCACTTGGTTTGTTTTTGCAAATCAAACTCAAATCTCTATCTCTAAGTCAAACACACATGTTGAAGCATAAAGAGAGTCATTCCAAAAGAGATTGATCAAAGATTTCAAAAACTCCCCCTTTTCCCATAATCACTACTTCTCCCCACAAGAAGCCAACTTTTGATAAGAGAGACAACAAAAAGGTTTTGACAAACCAAAAGCTCTATTCTACTATTTTCAAAATTCTCAAGTGGTAGCTGATCCATTTATTGCTTTGGCCTTTATTTTCTCCCCCTTTGGCATCAAGCACCAAAACGGGATCAATCTTGGCCCTTTAACCCCATTGCCTCACCAAAATCTTCAATTTAGAGCAAATGGCAATAAGAGTTCATGAGATGGACTTGGAATAAGTTACCCTCTCATCGGAGTGCAGTGGAAGTCTTTCATGGTCCAAGCCCACCCTTTTCCCTTTCAATTCTCCTTCGAGGCTAAATCAAGCAAACTCAAGCATATGGTTAGTCTCAAAGGGTCAAGTTGTAACACATCTCCCCCTAAACATGTGCATCACTTTGCAACGGACTTGTGAGGTCCAGGGAGTGTTTGTACAACTTGAGCACCACAATAAGCAACAAGATGCAGAATGAACATGATCAAAGGCATAAACACATGTATGCTACATTTCAATCCAAGTTCTGCGAATCTAAGATATTGAGCTCACTACGCAGCCTGCAAAAGGTCTTCTCATCTAAAGGCTTGGTAAAGATATCGGCTAGCTGGTTCTCGGTGCTAACATAAAACACTTCGATATCTCCCTTTTGCTGGTGGTCTCTCAAAAAGTGATGCCGGATGTCAATGTGCTTTGTGCGGCTGTGCTCAACAGGATTTTCCGCTATTCGGATAGCACTCTCATTATCACATAGGAGTGGGACTTTGCTCAGATTGTAGCCAAAGTCCCTGAGGGTTTGCCTCATCCAAAGTAGTTGCGCACAACACTGTCCTGCGGCAACGTACTCGGCCTCAGCGGTGGATAGGGCAACGGAGGTTTGTTTCTTAGAGTTCCATGACACCAGGGACCTTCCTAAGAATTGGCACGTCCCCGATGTACTCTTCCTATCGACCTTACATCCAGCATAGTCGGAATCTGAGTACCCAATCAAGTCAAAGTTAGACCCCTTTGGATACCAGATCCCGAAGCAAGGCGTAGCGACCAAATATCTAAGAATTCGCTTCACTGCCACTAAGTGACACTCCTTAGGATCGGATTGAAATCTAGCACACATGCATACACTAAGCATAATATCCGGTCTACTAGCACATAAATAAAGCAAAGAACCTATCATGGACCGGTATGCTTTTTGATCAACGGACTTACCTCCTTTGTTGAGGTCGGTGTGTCCGTCGGTCCCCATCGGAGTCTTTGCGGGCTTGGCGTCCTTCATCCCAAACCGCTTTAGCAGATCTTGCGTGTACTTCGTTTGGGAGATGAAAGTGCCGTCCTTGAGTTGCTTCACTTGGAACCCAAGGAAGTAGTTCAACTCGCCCATCATCGACATCTCGAATTTATGGTCGGGGTACCGTTCATCCTCGAAGCCAGGGGGTTGCTCCACGTACACCTCCTCCTTTATTGGCCCGTTGAGGAAAGCGCTCTTCACATCCATTTGGTACAACCTGAAAGAATGGTGAGCGGCATACGCTAGCAAGATACGAATGGACTCTAGCCTAGCCACAGGAGCAAACGTCTCCTCAAAGTCCAAACCTGCGACTTGGGCATAACCTTTTGCCACAAGTCGAGCCTTGTTCCTCGTCACCACCCCGTGCTTGTCCTGTTTGTTGCGGAACACCCACTTGGTTCCCACAACATTTTGCTTGGGACGAGGCACCAGTGTCCAAACTTCGTTGCGCTTGAAGTTGTTGAGTTCCTCCTGCATGGCCAATACCCAATCCGGATCTAGCAAGGCCTCCTCTACCCTGAAAGGCTCAATAGAAGAGACAAAAGAGTAATGTTCACAAAAATTAACTAGTCGAGACCGAGTAGTTACTCCCTTGCTAATGTCACCCAGAATTTGGTCGACGGGATGATCCCTTTGAATCATCGCTCGAACTTGGGTTGGAGGTGCCGGTTGCGCTTCTTCCTCCATCACATGATCATCTTGTGCTCCCCCTTGATCACACACCTCCTGTTGATGAACCTGTTCATCGTCTTGAGTTGGGGGATGCACCGTTGTTGAGGAAGAAGGTTGATCTCGTTCATCTCGTTCCTGTGGCCGAACGTCTCCAATCGCCATGGTTCGTATCGTGGCCGTTGGAACATCTTCTTCATCTACATCATCACAATCAACAACTTGCTCTCTTGGAGAGCCATTAGTTTCATCAAATACAACGTCGCTAGAGACTTCAACCAAACCCGATGATTTGTTGAAGACTCTATACGCCTTTGTATTTGAGTCATAACCTAACAAAAACCCTTCTACAGCTTTGGGAGCAAACTTAGAATTTCTACCCTTCTTCACTAGAATGTAGCACTTGCTCCCAAATACACGAAAGTACGATACATTGGGTTTGTTACCGGTTAGTAGCTCATACGAAGTCTTCTTGAGGAGTCGATGAAGGTAGACCCTGTTGATGGCATGGCAAGCCGTGTTCACAGCTTCCGACCAAAAGCACTCGGGGGTCTTGAACTCACCAAGCATCGTCCTTGCCATATCGATTAGCGTCCTGTTCTTCCTCTCTACCACACCATTTTGCTGAGGTGTGTAGGGAGCGGAGAACTCGTGCTTGATCCCTTCCTCCTCAAGAAACTCCTCCACTTGAAGGTTCTTGAACTCGGACCCGTTGTCGCTCCTTATCTTCTTCACCTTGATCTCAAACTCATTTTGAGCTCTCCTGAGGAAGCGCTTGAGGGTCCCTTGGGTTTCAGACTTATCCTGCAAAAAGAACACCCAAGTGAAGCGGGAAAAGTCATCAACAATAACTAGACCATACTTACTTCCTCCTATGCTTAGATAGGCGACGGGTCCGAAGAGGTCCATATGCAGCAGCTCCAGAGGTCTTGACGTGGTCATCACATTCTTGCTGTGATGTGCTCCTCCCACTTGTTTACCTGCTTGACAAGCTGCACAAGGTCTATCTTTTTCGAAATAAACATTGGTTAGACCTATCACGTGTTCTCCCTTTAGAAGCTTGTGGAGGTTCTTCATCCCCACATGTGCTAAGCGGCGATGCCACAGCCAGCCCATGCAAGTCTTAGCCATTAAGCATGCATCTAGACCGGCCTCTTCTTTTGCAAAATCAACTAAGTAAAGCTTGCCGTCTAGTACACCCTTAAAAGCTAGTGAACCATCACATCTTCTAAAGACAGACACATCTACATTTGTAAATAAACAGTTATATCCCATATTGCATAATTGACTAACAGATAGCAAATTGTAACCAAGAGACTCAACTAAAAACACATTTGATATTGAGTGCTCATTAGAAATTGCAATTTTACCTAACCCTTTTACCTTGCCTTGATTCCCATCACCGAATATAATTAAATCTTGGGAACCCTTATTTTTGACGTAGGAGGTGAACATCTTCTTCTCCCCCGTCATATGGTTTGTGCATCCGCTGTCGATAATCCAGCTTGAACCCCCGGATGCATAAACCTGCAAGGCAAATTTAGGCTTGGGTCTTAGGTACCCAACTCATGTTGGGTCCTGCAAGGTTAGCACAAATATCCTTAGGGACCCAAATGCAAGTTTTGTCTCCCTTGCATTTTGCCCCTAACTTCCTAGCAACTATTTTCCTATCCTTTCTACAAATAGCAAAGGAAGCATTTAAAGCACAATAAATTGTAGAAGGTTCATTCACTACTTTCCTAGGAGCATGAATAACATTCTTTCTAGGCACATGATGAATAGCATTTCTCCTAGACATATTTCTACCATGCATATAGGAAGAGCTAGAAGCAAACATGGCATGAGAATCATAAACATGTGAATCAAAAGCATTATAAGCATTTCTAACATGTCTCCTATTATGATACATAAAGGCATGGTTCTTTTGCACACTACTAGCCATAGAGGCCTTCCCTTTCTCCTTGGCGGAGATGGGAGCCTTATGGCTTGTCAAGTTCTTGGCTTCCCTCTTGTAGCCAAGTCCATCCTTAATTGAGGGGTGTCTACCAATTGTGTAGGCATCCCTTGCAAATTTTAGCTTATCAAAATTATTCTTGCTAGTCTTAAGTTGAGCATTAAGACTAGCCACTTCATCATTTAGTTTTGAAATTGAAACTAAGTGTTCACTACAAGCATCAAAGTCAAAATCTTTACACCTATTACAAGTTTCAACAATTTCTACACAAGAATTAGATTTACTAGCTACTTCAAGTTTAGCACTTAAATCATCATTAACACTTCTTAAAGTAGCAATGGTTTCATGACAAGAAGATAATTCACTAGAGAGCATTTCATTCCTTTTAATTTCAAGAGCATGAGATTTTTGTGCACCAACAAATTTATCATGCTCCTCATATAAAAGATCCTCTTGTTTCTCTAAGATTCTATCCTTTTCATTCAAGGCATCAATCAATTCATTAATCTTAGCTATCTTAGTTCTATCCAATCCCTTGAATAAACTAGAATAATCTATTTCATCCTCACTAGACTCATCATCACTAGAAGAATCATAAGTATTAGCATTACTAGTGATTACCTTCTTCTCCCTTGCCATGAGGCAAGTGTGATGCTCGTTTGGGAAGAGAGCCGATTTGTTGAAGGCAGTGGCGGCGAGTCCTTCGTCGTCGGAGTCGGACGAAGAGCAATCCGAATCCCACTCTTTTCCAAGGTGTGCTTCGCCTTTGGCCTTCTTGTAAACCTTCTTGTTCTCCCTCTTCCCATTCTTCCCTTGCTCCTGGTCACTATCATTTTCGGGACAGTTAGCAATAAAATAACCAACCTTACCGCATTTGAAGCATGAGCGCTTCCCCTTGGCTTTGGTCTTGCTTGGTTGTCCCTTGTGACCTTTAAGCACCATCTTGAATCTTTTGATGATGAGAGCCATCTCTTCATCATTAAGTCCGGCCGCCTCAATCTGTGCCACCTTGCTAGGTAGCGCCTCCTTGCTTCGTGTTGCCTTGAGAGCAAGGGGTTGCGGCTCGTTGATCGGACCATTCAAGGCGTCGTCCACATACCTCGCCTCCTTGATCATCATTCGCCCGCTAACGAATTTCCTAAGAACTTCTTCGGGCGACATCTTGGTGTACCTGGGATTTTCACGTAAATTGTTCACCAAATGAGGATCAAGAACGGTAAATGACCTTAGCATTAGGCGGACGACGTCGTGGTCCGTCCATCGCGTGCTCCCGTAGCTCCTTATCTTGTTGATAAGGGTCTTGAGCCGGTTGTATGTTTGCGTCGGCTCCTCGCCCCTTATCATCGCGAACCGTCCAAGCTCTCCCTCCACCAACTCCATCTTGGTGAGCAAGGTGACGTCGTTCCCCTCATGAGAAATCTTGAGGGTGTCCCAGATCTGCTTGGTGTTATCCAAGCCGCTCACTTTATGGTATTCATCCCTGCACAAAGAAGCTAGAAGAACAGTAGTAGCTTGTGCATTCTTATGAATTTGTTCATTAATGAACATGGGACTATCCGAACTATCAAAGTGCATTCCACTCTCTACAATCTCCCATATACTAGGATGGAGAGAGAATAGGTGACTACGCATTTTGTGGCTCCAAAATCCGTAGTCCTCTCCATCAAAGTGTGGGGGCTTGCCGAGTGGAATGGAGAGCAAATGTGAATTTGAACTTTGCGGAATACGAGAGTAGTCAAAAGAAAAGTTTGAATTAACCGGTTTCCTTCTCTCGTAGTCGTTGTGGTCATCGTCCTTTTGGGAAGAAGTAGATTCATCGTTGTCGTCGTAGTAGACGATCTCCTTGATGCGCCTTGTCTTCTTCTTCTTCCCTTCCTTCCGTCTATGACCCGAGCCGGAGTCGGTAGGCTTGTCGTCCTTCGGCTCGTTGACGAAGGATTCCTTCTCTTTGTCGTTGATCACGATACCCTTCCCCTTAGGATCCATCTCTTCGGGCGGTTAGTCCCTTTGTGAAGAGAACGGCTCTGATACCAATTGAGAGCACCTAGAGGGGGGGGTGAATAGGTGATCCTGTAAAACTTCAAACTTAAGCCACAAAACTTGGTTAAGTGTTAGCACAAATAATGCCAAGTGGCTAGAGAGGAGTCTCAACAAAACACAGAAACCACAGAAGATCAATCACAGAAATGACACAGTGGTTTATCCCGTGGTTTGGCCAAGACCAACGCTTGCCTACTCCACGTTGTGGCGTCCCAATGGACGAGGGTTGCAATCAACCCCTCTCAAGCGGTCCAAAGACCCACTTGAATACCACGGTGTTTTGTTTTCTTTTCTTTATCCCGTTTGCAAGGAATCTCCACAAATTGGAGTCTCTTGCCCTTACAAGTATATGATCACAAAGAAGCACAGAGTAAGGGAGGGAAGCAACACACACAAATCCACAGCGAAATGCGCACACACACAGCCAAGAATCGAGCTCGAATGACTATCTCAAAGTTCTCACTAGAACGGAGCTCGAATCACTTAGAATCACAAACGAATGCGCAAAGAATGAGTGTGGATGATCAAGAATGCTCTAAGGTTGCTTGGATCACTCCTCCATGCGCCTAGGGGTCCCTTTTATAGCCCCAAGGCAGCTAGGAGCCGTTGAGAGAAAATCTGGAAGGCTATCCTTGCCTTCTGTCGTCGGGTGCACCGGACAGTCCGGTGCACACCGGACACTGTCCGGTGCCCGATTTCCTTCCTTAAAAAGCGAAGCCGACCGTTGCAGATCTGAGAGCCGTTGGCGCACCGGACATGTCCGGTGCACACCGGACAGTCCGGTGCCGTCTTCTAGCCGTTGGCTCGGCCACGTGTCCCGCGCAGATTGCGCGGCCGACCGTTGGCCCGGCCGACCGTTGGCTCACCGGACAGTCCGGTGCACACCGGACAGTCCGGTGAATTTTAGCCGTACGCCGTCGGCGAATTCCCGAGAGCAGCCACTTCGCGCCGAGTCAGCCTGGCGCACCGGACATGTCCGGTGCACACCGGACAGTCCGGTGTACCCAGACTGGGCAGACTTTGGCTGCTCGAGCCATTTCTTCTCCAACTCGATTTTTTCTGTTTCCAGCACTTAGACACAATACATTAGTCCATAAAACAATGTACTAAGTCTGAGAAACATACCTTTATCTTTGATTTGTACTTTGTCCACCATTTTACAATTAGGCACCTG
The DNA here is from genome assembly GCA_029449295.1 of Zea luxurians. NCBI lineage: Eukaryota > Viridiplantae > Streptophyta > Magnoliopsida > Poales > Poaceae > Zea > Zea luxurians. The sequence goes on from JAOPSE010000016.1 coordinate 8,027,594, forward strand.
TGTTGGGCACTAAATCACCAAAATACTTAGAAATGGCCCAAGGGCACATTTCCCTTTCAGACGCCACGATGGCCAAGTCATTCATCATTGCCCTCGAAGGCCCAGCCCTCACCTGGTACACCAGGTTGCCCCCATTGTCCATCGACTCCTGGAGAAGTCTCCGGGACAAATTCTTGCTCAACTTCCAAGGGTACCGCCCAGAAACCGATGCCTTGGCTGAACTCTCACTCTGCAAGCAGCTGGAAAGAGAGACTCTGCGGGAGTACTACCGCAAGTTTCTGACCCTCAAGTCACAACTGCCTTCGGTCGACGACCAAATCGCCATCCACTACGCCATCAGTGGCCTTCGGGCCGGCGTCCTTTACAGCCACTGCATCAGGGATCCGCCCAGGAATCTCCAGGAGCTGTATCAGTTGTTCGAAAAATACGCCAGATCCGAAGAGCTCCACCAGTGCAAAGTCGAGTCTCAGAGGAAACCCAAAGACCCTCCGCAGTCCAGCCGCACATGGACGAGGCCCTTGCAGGCAGAATCCGGTCGGGACGGCCGCAATCAGCAGCAGGTACACAGCATCTCCAACCAGCACCCCGCTGGTGAGGCCCCTCGCTGCCAGGAGTATCCCCCTAGGGCCGTGGAAACGACACTCGTGGTCGGGGCCGGGGACGTGCGCACCAGCCGCGCAGATTCTACTGTTTGTTCCACGGCAAAGACTGCGCGCACCCTACAAGAGACTGCCCAGAGACGAAGGCCACCAGAGACAGGATGGCACGGGCGCAACCAGCCGACAACCCTAGAGTTGTCACGCACACATATCAGCATCCCCCTCAGCCATACAACCACGGCCCCGCTCCGCTTCCACCGCACCACGCATACCAACACCACCAGGAGGTACAAATCGTACCTCCCCCACCCCCACCTCCACACCAGCAACAACAAAACATCCACCATCACAACCACCCCAAGCCCCAAAGCAAGAGGACTTCGCCGATCAGCCGTATCACGGAGTCATTCATATGATCACTGGGGGGTCCGGCGCCGACTTCGACACAAAGCGACAGAAGCGGGACCATTACCGCAGCATCAACCACGTCGCCGTCACCGGTCCAGTCGTGCAGACAAAATGGTCCCATGTGCCATTGACCTTCGACACCCGAGACGTCGATCTGCGTAGCGCACCCCACATCGACGCCATGGTTATCAACTGCAGCGTGGCAGGCTGGGACCTGCACAAAGTCTTAGTCGACAATGGCAGCCAGGCGGATATCATTTTCCTCCATGCTTTCGATCGCATGGGCATAAGCCATAGCCTGCTCAAGCCTTCGGACAACCCCCTGTATGGCTTCGGCGGCAAGGGCACCTTTCCCGTCGGCAAAATAGAGTTACCTCTCTCCTTCGGTGTAGCACCCAATGCCCGAAGTGAGCAAGTCACGTTCGACATCGTCGACATGGTGTACCCGTACAACGCCATAATGGGCCAGGGCTCCATCAACAAGTTTGAGGTAGCCATTCACGGACTCTACCTGTGCATGAAGATCCCAGGTCCGCAAGGCGCCATCACAGTCTACGGCAACCAGCAGGTTGCGCGTAACATAGAAAGAGACTTCATTCCTGGACAAAGAAACGTACACTGCCTCACGGCCCAGCGCGAGGTCCCCGAGTCTGCCAGCCCAACCACCAAAGAACATGACAAAGCACAGCTGCAGAGCAACGACGGGACCAAGACTGTTCCCCTCGATCAGGCAACGCCCAAGCAGACGGTTACCATCAGCGAAGACCTCACTTCGCATGACAAGGAGAGACTCCTCTGCTGTCTGTCCAAGAATAAAGACGTCTTCGCCTGGTCTGCCCTCGACCTGGTCGGAGTCAGTCGCTCCATCATCGAGCACATCTTAGGAATCGACCCTTCGGTGAGACCAAAGAAACAGCGGCTGCGTAAGATGTCTGACGAGAAGACGGAAGCCGCCAAGGCCGAGGTGCATCGCCTGCTTGAGGCCAAATTTATCGAGCCAATTGCCTACCCCACATGGCTCGCCAACATAGTGATGGTGCAGAAGAAGAGCGGCAAATGGCGGATGTGCATCGACTTCACCAGTCTTAACAAGGCCTGCCCCAAGGACAACTTCCCGCTGCCTCGGATTGACAAAATTGTCGATAGTGCGGCCGGGTGCGAAGTCATGTCACTCCTTGATTGCTTCTCTGGCTACCACCAAATATATATGAAGGAGGAGGACAAGGCGAGCACCAGCTTCATAACACCCTTCGGCACGTATTGCTTCATCAGAATGCCGGAGGGACTTAAGAACGTCGGGTCCACTTTCTCTCGGCTCACCAAAACGGTGCTCGAGAGCCAAGTCGGCAGGAATATATTCACATATGTGGATGACATTGTCGTCGCCAGCAGAAGCAAGGAAGATCACCTAGCTGACCTCGCTGAAACGTTTGCGAACATGCGGGACGCACGACTTTGCCTGAACCCCGAAAAGTGCGTCTTCGGCGTTCGCCAGGGGAAAATCTTGGGCTACCTGGTGTCACACCGCGGAATTGAGGCCAATCCAACCAAAATCCAGGCTATCATCAATATGACGCCCCCACAGTCAGCCAGAGACGTACAACGACTGACAGACAGATTGGCCGCCCTCAACAGATTCATCTCCAAGTCCGTAGAGCGAAGCCTCCCTTTCCTCAAAACACTCCGCGGCGCAAAATACTTCGCATGGGGACCAGAGCAGGCGGCGGCCTTCGCTTCATTGAAGCAGTACCTGTTGGAATTGGCGATTCTTACAAGCCCTGACCCCTCGCTACCCCTGTTGCTCTATGTCGCGGCTTCGCCACATGCGGTCAGCGCAGCACTGGTTCAAGAGCAGACCAGAGAGGGCACGATCAGGCAATGTCCAGTTTATTACGTCTCTGAAGTGCTCACAACATTAAAATGTAATATGACGGAACTAGAAAAGATCGCCTATGCAGTCGTTATGGCCTCGCGCAAATTGTGCCATTATTTCAAGGCATTCAAAGTCCGGGTCACCTCAGATAGAGGACTCGGCGAATTGTTTAGAAATCCGGAGGCATCAGTACGAATTGCCAAATGGGTAGCCGAACTCTCCGGCTACCACATCACATTTGAACCCAGGACAGCCATCAAGTCACAAGTCCTGGCAGACTTCGTCTTCGACTGGACTGGGCCAATAACACAGCCGGAGCCGTCCACAGAGAAAGTGTGGACAATCCATTGCGACGGCGCATGGTGCCATGCGGGGGCAGGCGCCACTGCGGTCATTACTTCACCCACCGGGATCAAGCACAGATACGCAGCATGCCTCAGCTTCGCTTTGGAGTCTGATAGATGCACCAACAACATAGCAGAATACGAGGCTGTCATCCTCGGCCTTCGCAAGCTAAGGGCACTCGGTGTCACCACCTGCATCATCAGAACAGACTCCAAGGTAGTTGCCGGCCAGGTCGAGAAAGACTATGCAGCGAAGGACCCCGCACTCATGCAGTACCTCGCGGCCATCCGTAGCCTCGAAAGACAATTCAAAGGTTTTACGTTGCAGCATGTGGACCGAGCCAAGAATGAGGAGGCCGATGCATTGGCCAAGGCAGCCGCCAGGGGCAAGGCCCTGCCCTCCGACGTATTCTACCATGTCATCGGCACGCCAGCCGTCCGCAGCCCAGAGGGGCTCCAAATAACCAATGACAGCGAGGGCCACCGCATAGTCAACCTGTAACACCCTAAAGTTCAATTTTGTGAAGACAAGGAAAATTTCTCAAAAATTTTAAATCAAAACACCTTTCCTTAAAGATAATCATAATTTAGAAGTTTCTAGTCCCGAAATGAATATGTTAAAAATATATAATTAAAGATACTTAGATAATCTAAATTGCCTTTGGATTAGGTTATACAGAAGAATTATGATTAAACTATTTCTTAATATATATAGTCTACAATATAAATTTTATTTCCCTAGAATTAATAAGGTATGGATTATTCTCTACTATATGATTAAAAGCTTGTCTAAAAGAACTAAAATAAATAAAGAAATATATAAAATATGTTTTTGCACATTATGCTGAAGTTCTATATGTGTATCCAAATTAAGGGTTTGAACTTTAAACTTGTGTTGATTTGAAATTCAAATGGAAAGGGAAAATAGAAAAGGAAAAATAGAAAGAAAAAGGAAAAGAATACTATACCTAACTGGGCCTCGTACCTGGAATTCGGCCCACTTCCACTCCTATCTCGAGCGGCCCAAACACCAGAAGACCCGGCGCCGACACACGGGCCCTTCTTGTCAATCGCACGCGCGCACCGTAGCTCGGACTCGCGGGGCCCACTGCCCAGTCGCTCCATCGGCACTCATTCGTTGGATCCTCTCGCTGTCACCTGGGCCCGGGGCTGTCAGCTCAGTCTTCTCCCTTCAACCGACTCCGCTTGCGGCGGGGAACAGCTCTTCCGAGCTCGCCGCCAGAAATCCCGCCGACGGTCTCGGCCTCCTCTAGTGCGGACTTATTCCTTTCCTCTGGGCTATAAAATCCGGGTGCTCGTGGACCTGGGCGGCCATGGAAGCCACAGAATCACCGAGAGAAGGGAGGGAGAGAAACCTTCATCGCCGCCACCATCGTCACGCTATCTGGGGGCCATTCGGTGTCCAGGGTGGGAATAGGATTGATCGCCGAGACTTGGGGAAGCTTTCTCCACCACTAATTTGAGGAACGGCCGGGCGATGAGGCCTTGATTCCTCACCGGAGTGCGAATCTGGGGCGGAGCTTCCCCCTTCCCGTGGACAGCTCGCCAGCGCCGGTAATCCCTGGTACAGTACCCTTACCCGTGTTCACTTCCGTCAGAGCAACATGTAGGGCCATTGAATCGGGGTAGGGACCAACCATGCCGGGGATTAGCCCCGCCGGTGATGGCTTCGTCGCGTCCGGGGTACAGCGCCGCCGTGGTCGGCTCTGTTGAGGAAGATGGACGACACACCGTTGATCTCATCTTCAACGGTCACGATTAGATGGATGGTTGAGTGTGTGGGAGCCGTAGATATTAGATGGACGGCTTAGATCAAATCTTAGCATACCTCTTCGAGTCATTAAATCGGGGCCGTGGATTCCAGATCGGGCGGCTGGGGGCATGTGCGGGTGTGTGGCGCGCCCAGATCTAATCTGGTGCGTCCGTTCCGATCGGACGCCCGAGATCTTACGATACCCCTTCGCGCTGGCGCTTTTGTTAAAGAGCCCCTCCACTTATTTGAAATAAACCCGCAGTCCAGGGTGACTGTGCTCTGTGTCAGGGGAAACTTACGCTGTGGCCCCTAAGTTTCTTTTTATTTGACGCGCAGTCCAGATAACAGAGAAATAAGATTATTAATATTAAAAAAATGATTTTTAGTATAAAAATAAATCTTAAAACTTGTATAATTCATATTTAATTCATTTTAACTCCAAATTGAGTCATTCCAGTTGCAATAATTTTATTTTAATATTATTTACCACTTAGAGCCTCTGTTTTGCCATGAAAACAATTAGAAATTTAATCTCTCACTTAATCCATTTTAAACACATAAAACCTTTGAAAATTCATAACTTAAAATCTATAACTCCAAAATTAATGAATCCTGTTCCTATGATCTTATTTTAATATGTATATTAATAATGTGAATTTTGTACTTATGTTTGGTGTAATGTTAATTTTGCCTGTACCATGTTTGTTTGAATTGCTACGACTAGCAGTGAGGACACGAGTCACCTGAAGATCATCCTGGTACCTGGAATCTCAAGGCCCAGGCAAGTTGTGCCCTTGATCACTTCTTTTCACCCAGCCATGTTCTAATTAATCATAATGATCTGCATAGGTTAATTTTGATGGGACCCAATAGGTTACCCTAGTTTGTCTATCTTTATACCTTGTTTACCACTGAACCTTTTGGGTAGTACTTGCTAGTGCTTTATGTGGTTTTGGGTATGAAGGTACATTATTCATGATCACACTTTTATTATATGTTTATTATTACTGTTCATGATAAGATCATTATGTTAATTGGAACATGGAGCGACCACCCGGGAAAACAGTGCTACCACAAGGGAGGAATGGGACCCCTTGGCTGATTAATTAGGAAAGCTAGTGGAAGACTACCTTACCCGAAAGGGGCAAGGGCAGTAGGGGAGTGGTCAGTGTAGGGAGGATTTTGCTGCGATGGCGGTCCTGCAAGGGATTCCCGCATTGGAACTTCCTATAAACTGTAGCGGGTTTTCGGAAGCTAGTGGAACTTTGTAAAGGCCTCGTAGTGGATCCCTAGCCATTCACCTCGGAAGTGTCTAAGGGCCTTGCAAACCCTGGCGACATGGGATACACGACTTGTGGGTAAAGATGCGCAACCTCTGCAGAGTGTAAAACTAGTATACTAGCCGTGCTCACGGTCATGAGCGGCTCGGACCCTCACATGATTAAATTATGGAACTAAATTCAATATGTCATATGCATTGCATCGCAGGTGATGATGTTACTTTTGTTCTACTATTTAACTGGGTTGGTATTTACTTATACTTAGTAACTGCTAATAAAATTTTGACCAACTTTAAAAGCAATGCTCAGCTCTAACCATCTTCTTTGGTAAGCCTTACACTTCACATGAGCTCCCACCTTTGGCAAGTTCATACACATTATTCCCCACAACTTGTTGAGCGATGAACGTATGTGAGCTCACTCTTGCTGTCTCACACACCCCACAGGTCAAGAACAGGTACCACAGGATGAAGCGCTTGGAGGATGCTGCGATGTGTTCGTGAGAGGTCTAGGCCGTCGTCTCCCAGTCAACTTTGGGTTGCTGGACCGTTGTCTCCTTATAATGTAATTATTTATTTTGTATAGAACTCCTGTTATATATAAAGATGTGACATTCGATCCTGTGCCATGATTCATCATATGTGTGAGACTTGGTCCCAGCACACCTGGTGATTATGTTCGCGCCCGGGTTTTGGACCCCTAAAATCCGGGTGTGACAGAAGTGGTATCAGAGGAATGTTGACTGTAGGACGAAACCTAGATAGAACTGGACAACCATTAAATACTTATCTTACTCTGATTCTTTTCTAAACTTATCTCAATCTTTTCTCATCTAATTCCGCTTTACTCTGATTATTCTTATCTTTTCTTTCTAAAGACAAATGTGGATTTCACACTTTGAAATCCTGTGACTGAAGTGACCTTTAGGAATAGGAGACCTAATCCTAGGAACAAAAACAAAACTATTTTTATAAGTGTCTATGTATTTGAATGTTTGTTCTTATGATACTTGCCTGATTTGGATCTTTGATTGAGTGTGATGAGTTGTGGAATAATGTCCACAATTGCATCTGCATATACACATAGGTATAAAAATATATTTATAAAATAACTAGACAACCTAGATTGTCCCCATTGGAACATATCTAGCTTAAGAGATTTATCTTATCCTAAAAGCTCTCATTCTAACCAATTCATCTTATCTTAAAAGATTCTCCCTTATCTTAATAGATCCATCTTATCTCGAAAAAGATTCTAACCTTTCGTACCAGATCTAACTGACCTCAAAAGATTTTACCTTATCCTTATGGATTCACATTGCCCTAATTAGCATATTGATCCCACTCTAGAATAACAACCATGTGATAATCCAAAAATTTACTTAGATCTTAACCGGTCTAATCTAGTGATATCCAACCTAATCTAGATCATATCTAATTTATTATGATCTAATCTAGTGCAAGTTACTTAATGCTGGTACAAAAGATAAGACTATACCCCTCGTGCACTTAAAACTAAACTAGTGCCTTAAACCGACTCAGCCACATGCATGAGATCTGATCCAACCAATAGTGTCGTGATGGATTGCATAATCTATCTATCCCCGCCTGACATCAAACCAGATTTTGACCTACATCATGTAGTCTATCTCACCCATATCTATCTAATCGTGACAAAATTCTATCCTACCCTTGGATATTCACCTTATATGACTGGTTACCCCAATCTAGACATAAAACAAAAAAAAAATCAAGCCCTACCAAAGAAATCTTCAGATTATAACCAGCTACTAGCCTATTCATTCTGCTTATTGAATATGGTCATTTGCAAAAACTATTGCCACATGCTTCTAACTTTCATGGTAAATACCAGGAAAGGAAAGATTTTCACGCAACAGCAAACAGAAATGAATTCTACAAATCCTCCACCTATTGAAACCGAACAAGTGGTTGCTGCCCAAAGACTGGTAATACAACAATTAACAGACCTGGTGACCGAGATGCAAAATCAGATAAGACAACAACGCGAGGAAATACGTCAGGTCCGCCAAGAAATAAGGCAAGCGCGGTTGGAGAGACAACAACAACAACCACCTCCACCACCACCACCAGCTTCACCAAGCTACATAGATATAAATTATGATGATTTGTAAGATCTAGATGTTACTTTAGTTAGTAGATGATATGATATTATTTTAGAAGGAACAATAAGGTCTATTGACCCTATGTTTTGTTAAAGAATTATACCTCATGCTGAGATTTCTTTGTTTGTGCATATGTTCCGAGAACAATATGAGTATACACCCTTTTCCTTACAAATCTCGAGGACGAGATTTCTGTTAAGGGGGGTAGGATTTGTAACACCCTAAAGTTCAATTTTGTGAAGACAAGGAAAATTTCTCAAAAATTTTAAATCAAAACACCTTTCCTTAAAGATAATCATAATTTAGAAGTTTCTAGTCCCGAAATGAATATGTTAAAAATATATAATTAAAGATACTTAGATAATCTAAATTGCCTTTGGATTAGGTTATACAGAAGAATTATGATTAAACTATTTCTTAATATATATAGTCTACAATATAAATTTTATTTCCCTAGAATTAATAAGGTATGGATTATTCTCTACTATATGATTAAAAGCTTGTCTAAAAGAACTAAAATAAATAAAGAAATATATAAAATATGTTTTTGCACATTATGCTGAAGTTCTATATGTGTATCCAAATTAAGGGTTTGAACTTTAAACTTGTGTTGATTTGAAATTCAAATGGAAAGGGAAAATAGAAAAGGAAAAATAGAAAGAAAAAGGAAAAGAATACTATACCTAACTGGGCCTCGTACCTGGAATTCGGCCCACTTCCACTCCTATCTCGCGCGGCCCAAACACCAGAAGACCCGGCGCCGACACACGGGCCCTTCTTGTCAGTCGCACGCGCGCACCGTAGCTCAGACTCGCGGGGCCCACTGCCCAGTCGCTCCATCGGCACTCATTCGTTGGATCCTCTCGCTGTCACCTGGGCCCGGGGCTGTCAGCTCAGTCTTCTCCCTTCAACCGACTCCGCTTGCGGCGGGGAACAGCTCTTCCGAGCTCGCCGCCAGAAATCCCGCCGACGGTCTCGGCCTCCTCTAGTGCGGACTTATTCCTTTCCTCTGGGCTATAAAATCCGGGTGCTCGTGGACCTGGGCGGCCATGGAAGCCACAGAATCACCGAGAGAAGGGAGGGAGAGAAACCTTCATCGCCGCCACCATCGTCACGCTATTTGGGGGCCATTCGGTGTCCAGGGTGGGAATAGGATTGATCGCCGAGACTTGGGGAAGCTTTCTCCACCACTAATTTGAGGAACGGCCGGGCGATGAGGCCTTGATTCCTCACCGGAGTGCGAATCTGGGGCGGAGCTTCCCCCTTCCCGTGGACAGCTCGCCAGCGCCGGTAATCCCTGGTACAGTACCCTTACCCGTGTTCACTTCCGTCAGAGCAACATGTAGGGCCATTGAATCGGGGTAGGGACCAACCATGCCGGGGATTAGCCCCGCCGGTGATGGCTTCGTCGCGTCTGGGGTACAGCGCCGCCGTGGTCGGCTCTGTTGAGGAAGATGGACGACACACCGTTGATCTCATCTTCAACGGTCACGATTAGATGGATGGTTGAGTGTGTGGGAGCCGTAGATATTAGATGGACGGCTTAGATCAAATCTTAGCATACCTCTTCGAGTCATTAAATCGGGGCCGTGGATTCCAGATCGGGCGGCTGGGGGCATGTGCGGGTGTGTGGCGCGCCCAGATCTAATCTGGTGCGTCCGTTCCGATCGGACGCCCGAGATCTTACGATACCCCTTCGCGCTGGCGCTTTTGTTAAAGAGCCCCTCCACTTATTTGAAATAAACCCGCAGTCCAGGGTGACTGTGCTCTGTGTCAGGGGAAACTTATGCTGTGGCCCCTGAGTTTCTTTTTATTTGACGCGCAGTCCAGATAACAGAGAAATAAGATTATTAATATTAAAAAAATTGATTTTTAGTATAAAAATAAATCTTAAAACTTGTATAATTCATATTTAATTCATTTTAACTCCAAATTAAGTCATTCCAGTTGCAATAATTTTATTTTAATATTATTTACCACTTAGAGCCTCTGTTTTGCCATGAAAACAATTAGAAATTTAATCTCTCACTTAATCCATTTTAAACACATAAAACCTTTGAAAATTCATAACTTAAAATCTATAACTCCAAAATTAATGAATCCTGTTCCTATGATCTTATTTTAATATGTATATTAATAATGTGAATTTTGTACTTATGTTTGGTGTAATGTTAATTTTGCCTGTACCATGTTTGTTTGAATTGCTACGACTAGCAGTGAGGACACGAGTCACCTGAAGATCATCCTGGTACCTAGAATCTCAAGGCCCAGGCAAGTTGTGCCCTTGATCACTTCTTTTCACCCAGCCATGTTCTAATTAATCATAATGATCTGCATAGGTTAATTTTGATGGGACCCAATAGGTTACCCTAGTTTTTCTATCTTTATACCTTGTTTACCACTGAACCTTTTGGGTAGTACTTGCTAGTGCTTTATGTGGTTTTGGGTATGAAGGTACATTATTCATGATCACACTTTTATTATATGTTTATTATTACTGTTCATGATAAGATCATTATGTTAATTGGAACATGGAGCGACCACCCGGGAAAACAGTGCTACCACAAGGGAGGAATGGGACCCCTTGGCTGATTAATTAGGAAAGCTAGTGGAAGACTACCTTACCCGAAAGGGGCAAGGGCAGTAGGGGAGTGGTCAGTGTAGGGAGGCCCTCGGGAGGATTTTGCTGCGATGGCGGTCCTGCAAGGGATTCCCGCATTGGAACTTCCTATAAACTGTAGCGGGTTTTCGGAAGCTAGTGGAACTTTGTAAAGGCCTCGTAGTGGATCCCTAGCCATTCACCTCGGAAGTGTCTAAGGGCCTTGCAAACCCTGGCGACATGGGATACACGACTTGTGGGTAAAGATGCGCAACCTCTGCAGAGTGTAAAACTAGTATACTAGCCGTGCTCACGGTCATGAGCGGCTCGGACCCTCACATGATTAAATTATGGAACTAAATTCAATATGTCATATGCATTGCATCGCAGGTGATGATGTTACTTTTGTTCTACTATTTAACTGGGTTGGTATTTACTTATACTTAGTAACTGCTAATAAAATTTTGACCAACTTTAAAAGCAATGCTCAGCTCTAACCATCTTCTTTGGTAAGCCTTACACTTCACATGAGCTCCCACCTTTGGCAAGTTCATACACATTATTCCCCACAACTTGTTGAGCGATGAACGTATGTGAGCTCACTCTTGCTGTCTCACACACCCCACAGGTCAAGAACAGGTACCACAGGATGAGGCGCTTGGAGGATGCTGCGATGTGTTCGTGAGAGGTCTAGGCTGTCGTCTCCCAGTCAACTTTGGGTTGCTGGACCGTTGTCTCCTTATAATGTAATTATTTATTTTGTATAGAACTCCTGTTATATATAAAGATGTGACATTCGATCCTGTGCCATGATTCATCATATGTGTGAGACTTGGTCCCAGCACACCTGGTGATTATGTTCGCGCCCGGGTTTTGGACCCCTAAAATCCGGGTGTGACACAACCTCATCATGACCGAAGACTGGCGGGCACCAATAACCATGTTCCTGCAGGGGTACTATCATCCAACCGACATCAATGAGGCCAAGCGCCTCAAACATCGAAGCCAGGACTTCGCACTGATCGAAGGCCAACTTTACAAGAAGGGGGTCAGTCGACCCATGCTTAAATGTGTCACCGAGACCGAAGGCATCCAAATTCTGCGCGAAGTCCACAGCGGGACTTGCGGCTCTCACGCAGGGCCTAGGGCCCTAGCTGCAAAGGTGATCCGTCAAGGTTTCTACTGGCCCGCCATGATTTGCGCCGCAAATCGGGTCACAAGGTCCTGCGAAGCCTGCCAGAAATTTTCTCCACGCTCGGGAAGCCCTTCGCAATTCACAAAACTAATCGCCCACACGTGGCCTCTTCAGCGCTGGGGCCTGGACATGGTCGGGCCCCTGCCCACGGCCCAGGGGAACCTCAAGTTCACCTTCGTCGCCGTCGAGTATTTTACCAAATGGATCGAAGCGAGGGCTGTATCCACAATAACATCGAAGACTACCCAGAAATTCTTCTGGCAAAACATTGTTTGCTGCTTCGGGGTCCCGTCCGAACTCACAGTTGACAATGGCAAGCAATTTGACAGCCAAGACTTCAAGGATTTCTGCTTCTCCATTGGCACCAAGCTTGCCTTCGCCTCAGTGTACCACCCACAATCCAACGGAGTTGTGGAACGCGTAAATGGCAAAATTTTCACAGCCGTCAAGAAGATGCTCCTCGACGACAAAAAGGGCAAGTGGGCTGACCTGTTACCTAAAGCGGTCTGCGCATTGAACACGACTGAGTGCAGGGCGACTGGGTTCACCCCTTTCCGTCTTCTATACGGATCGGAGGCCATGACCCCGCAAGAAATAAAACATGGGTCGCCACGGACAGTCCCGTCAGCCGTCCCCGACGTGGACGAACCTACTTCGAAGGACCTCATCGACGGTGACCGCGTCTTCGCCCTACAGGCTCTAAACAAATACCAAGCTCAAACAAAAGCATGGCGCGACCACACAGTCATCCTGAGGGAATTCAGCGAAGGAGACCTCGTACTCGTCCGGACAGCACGGACAGAGTCCCGAGGCAAGTTGGAGCCCAAGTGGGAGGGCCCTTTCATCATCAAGACGAAGGCGCCCCTCAGTGCGTACAGGCTCACAACACCATCCGGCGAAGACTTAGAGCATTCTTGGAACATTGATAATCTCTGCAAATTTTTTGTTTGACTCCTCAGGGCCAGCTCGCCCTTGTAATTCGCAAAACAATTTTATTTCGGCCCACACTCTTTTCCTCCTAGGGGGTGAGGTTTTTAATGAGGCGGCGCCATGTAATATACACGTGAAAAATCCCCCGCAAAAATTACGTTGAGAAAGACCGCATCAACGGTCTTCGGCATTCGACCAACACAAAAGTCACCGCGAGGGGCAGCGCTGGCTACCCTTGCGTGCGACAATCCGCGCAAAAGTCGCCTAAGGGTGCAGCCGGACCAGCACAACAAGTGCGCAGAATCGAAGTCTTCTTCAAAAGACTATCCGTGCAAAAGTCGCCTAAGAGTGCAGCCGGACCAGAAAACAAGTGCGCAGAATCGAAGTCTTCTTCAAAAGACTATCCGTGCAAAAGTCGCCTAAGGGTGCAGCCGGATTAGCACAACAAGTGCGCAAAATCAAAGTCTTCTTCAAAAGACTATCCGTGCAAAAGTCGCCTAAGGGTGCAGCCGGACTAGCACAACAAGTGCGCAAAATCGAAGCCTTCGTCAAAAGACTATCCGTGCAAAAGTCGCCTAAGGGTGCAGCCGGATTAGCACAACAAGTGCGCAAAATCGAAGTTTTCTTCAAAAGACTATCCGTGCAAAAGTCGCCTAAGGGTGCAGCCGGATTAGCACAACGAGTGCAAAAAATCGAAGGCGCATTACATCAGTGCAAAAGTCTACATCGAGAAACTGTCCACGCTAAGACCGACTACAGGCGCAGCCGGACCGACATAATAAACGTGCTAGACCAAGTGCACAACGCCCTATGAACATAGCCGGATGTGCAAAGGCACACAGCCTCATCATACAAACTATAGTTACACACGCACAGCGAGGGCATCACACCTTACATTGGTTCAACCTTCGGAATGATTCCCATCTCCCTATAGTTAAATAGCATTATCCTCAGCTCCTCACCCTCAAAAAGACTTCGCAACTCCCTCTCACCTATACTCGCCCCAACCGGCGAGGACAACAATTCCCGCCTGCCAGCCCTGCCCACACGAAGCCGACCACCATCCAGTTCACTCACTCTATGCTTCGCCACCGCCCTTCGCCGCCTACGCCCAACACTCGGACCAGGCAAAACTTCAGCATCCGTAACACGCGGAGAAGCGTCCGCCTCAGCCACATCCAAGGCCGCAAAGTAATCCAAGCCCTCATCCGAAGACTCTTCCGTCCACACAACCGAACTCCCAGAGTCATCAAACTCGGAAAATTTAGACGCAGACTCATCCGATTCATTTCCAGCGACCACGGTCGAAGCCGCCACAAATTTAGCAGTAGCGGTTGCGTGCGCAGGCCCAAAATCCTGAACCTACGCAGCAACCAAGGTTCAGTAACACAAACAAAATTCCCTAACTACCCCACACCCACTAAGCCACCTGCGAAGACCTAGCCGCTGCCATGGGATCCTCCGCTGCCGGCTCCGTCGCCGCCTTCGGGGGATCCTCCGCCATCGGCACAGTGGCTGGCGGCGAGCCTCCACCAGATACAGTAGGCACAGGGGCAGCGTGGGAGCCTTCACCGGTTTCCAGGAGCGGCGCCGAGTCGACCTCAGCCTCGGCCACCACCGGGTTGACCTCCGCTTCGGGCAGCGCACTGTTCAGATGTCCGAAGTCCTCCACGTCCTCAGCCCGCGCCATCTACAACACAGCACACCGATTCAGCAAACCCGCGTATACCCACATTCAACAACACAAAACAAAAAACAAACTTTACCTGATCCCTCGCCCGGTCGGCCCGTTCCCTAACCGCCTCCCGACCGTGGGGGCCCCACATCCGGTCGAAGAGGGCCCCCGCGGCGTCCTTCACCATAGGGTCTTCGACCTTAAAAATCTCACGCCCGAAGTCTTCATCGGATCGGTCGAAGCCCTCATAGTGACTGCACCCCTCGCGGGACAGCGCATTCATGGCCCCCTCGCAGGTGACGAGGGAGGCAAAGGACATGAAGCCCTCCATGATGGTCGGGAGCACTAGCAATTCCTCTTGCAGCCACTCGAGGAAGCGAAGGCCCGCCTCTCGGTCGGGCACCTCGAAGTCAGCAGTCCGCGCACCCAGCTCGCGGTATGAGTCCACGAGCTGTTTGCGCGTCCGCTCAACTTCCGCGCGCGTAGAGGCCTCGGCCCTCTCCATGCGGGCCTGCAGAAAGTTGAACCGCGCCTCCCATTCCTCGGCGCGCTGGCTGGCGAGACTCTCCTCCGCCCTCGCCAATTTGGCCTCCGCCTGCACCGTCTGCGCCTTGGTGATGGCCTGGTTGGCCTCCCTCCTTTCCTCCACCAGCTAGCGCCGGAGGTCCATCCTCTCGCCCTCTAGGGCGGCCACCTTCTCCGCCAGCCTGCGGCTTTTGCTCTCCATAGCTGACTTTTCCCGGACGGCGTCCGCATGCTGCGCCCGAAGTCTCTCGACTTCGGCAGCCACGTCTGCCGTAAGGGCACCCGACGCCACGCGGTCGGCGAAGTCGGCCGCCTAACAGACACACATGAGACCACAATCACCATGAAAGCGGCACACAACGAAGACTACCTCAACTTACTTGATTCAGCTACTGCGCCAGCTGCAGCGATGCCTCCCGCAGCCGGCGGGACACAGTGCCCGCTTCGTCCTTGACGGCAGTAGCCGCCGAAACCTTGCCGCCAGCGCTGAAAGCGCCAGCCTTCACCCCAAGCACCGCGGTAGACGCCGTGGTCGCCACCGCAGGCGAGACGGCAACAAGTTGCCCCTCGCCCGACCCTGCAACGTATCACCGGTCAAAAAAAATTTACCAACGAGATAGTCATCCATGCTAATATTTGTGCCGAAGTCGGCAACGCATTTCCCCGGTGAAGGCGGATCGCGGACCTTCGCAGCTCCGTCCAGGGCAGACTTGGCTCCGCCGGCGCCGACCGCCTTCGCGCTCTTCGGCACCTTGCTGGACCCAGGGGCGGCCGGCTTCGCCGCCAACGTCGGCTGGCTACCGTCGGGAACGGTAGCCTTCGCTGTCCCCGCGCCCTCTTCGGCCTAGCTTCGGGGAGCCTGACGATCGGCCGGCGCTTCTGCGCAGCATCCTGGCGATCCTTGTTCATCACTGCCGACACAACAGCAGTAATATTCTGTCCGTAAGGAAACACTCTCAAGTCACGAGCCATGCGAGACGTAAAGAAGTCTTCGCCAGCTGCGCGGAGGATAGGAACGTTCCTGGGCCATCGACCCCCGGTAACCTCCAACATCCGCGCCGAAGACTCCCGGAGCTCGGGCGAAGTCATCCTTCCCCCGGGGGCCGCGCATGTCCCCATCAACTCCATAGCAAAACTATCGGAGACCCCAAGTTTTCCCACCGCAGTACCTAGCTTCCTCTTCTTAGTGGATGGGGCGGCCTCTGGCGCGGGGTCGTCTTCGATCACTGCCGCTGGTTTTTTCCCCGACGGTCGACAACGTCTACCCCGGGATAACCGCCATACGGCAAACCATTCAACTCAAAGACCCTATTCAGGCGGTCGTTGGATCCACGTATATCCCAGCTCCGCTGGGCCTCCGTCTTCGGCACTTTTGTCACACCCGGTTCCAGGGGGTAGAACCGAGCGCATACCATATGTGTGCCAGGATCCATTTCCACACATATGTTGACGTCACAAGTGTAATATATCAAAAGACAATGCAATAAAGGCGTAAAGAGAGTATAAAACTTTATTACATCATCTGAAACATTGTATCTTTAACAAGTATCACATCAAAGTAAAGCGAAAATAAACAACTGGGCAATCTTCCACAGGAAGTTGACCGGCGCATCGTTAGACATAGAATTCCTCGTCGATAAATTCTCCATCAAAGTCTCCAGCATCACCCTCTGATCAAAATATTAGCAAGGGTGAGCTCACTTATGGTCGGGGCTCAGCAAGTGGGGGAAAAATTAATGCAGGTATAACAAGGTGAGGCTAAGTTTGAGCAGTAAGCATTTTAGTTGGTCAATATTTTATTAACAACACCTGTCTTACTAATAAGAGTGAATCCCAAATATCCCAT
The DNA here is from genome assembly GCA_029449295.1 of Zea luxurians. Classification (NCBI taxonomy): domain Eukaryota; kingdom Viridiplantae; phylum Streptophyta; class Magnoliopsida; order Poales; family Poaceae; genus Zea; species Zea luxurians. Next base: position 8,044,785 of record JAOPSE010000016.1, read on the forward strand.
TTAAACAAAGGAATATGAGTATAACAAAAACACTTAAGTGAAACCACTTAAGCAAATTATTGGCAGATCATCGGATCTCATTTTATGTCCATCTTTAAGTTCAATTATCATGTGAGGAGTCCAGGTCGCTCATAACCGGGAGCACGGCTGATATATCAGTTTTACACTCTGTAGAGGTGGTACAACTTTACCCACAAGCCATGTATCCCGTCTAGCCCGGGTTGATCGGACCCTTAGACACTACCGAGGTGAATGGCTAGGGATCCATTATGAGGCTTTCACAAAATACACTTAATACGAAGCAACCCGCTAAGGTTTCTAAGACGATGGTGGTGGCCCCCTGGGTGAAGTACCTTAGCCAAGAATACGACCCCATGTTAACGTGGGCTGCCAGCACCTACCGCTCCCCCTCTTGCCCATCTTTCAGGTAAGGTTGCTAGGCACTAAGCATATAGAGCTAATTACCAAAGTCAGAGCCATGATAGCACTCGTGGTTGCACTGTTATCCTGGGTGGTCACTCTATGTTCCAATTAATTTGTAATAAAGTTATTTTAACCATCGGGTTAATGTCATAATTGCCAATTAAATTTTGGAACATCAAAACCAATTAATGAGTGACATTAAAATCATTAAGTTGAGCGATAGCATAAATTTTGCACAGCTTAATAATTTTTCAGGTTAAACAAGGAATACAGGTAGTAAATCTAGGAAATCCTTAATTAGGTAAAACCCATCCAATTATGCAGTATATCAAAAAGTAAACATTGTTATATGCAATGAGTAGGTACAAAAAGAATATGCAGAGGGAGAATCCACTTGCCTTGCTCAAGCGAGTCCTGCGGATCGTCCTCGAACGAAATTGGTTCGCCTACCGCACAATCGGCTTCTAATAGAGTCGCATAGCGCACATACAAAAATAAAACATAAACCAATAAACAAACATGCACCATTTTATAAACATACACCAATACGTCATTAAGCACACATTAACACATCACACTAATCATATCTTAATTACGTACTAATCGTGTAAATACTTATTAATTCAATTGTGGCTATTATTGTGAATCCTAATGGTGAATTTATGAGTAGGTTTAATAAATATAGTTTTAACTAGTATTAATTTATTTTAACATCATCAATGAAGATAAATAATACCTATTATCTTTTAATACTAATAAATAAATTAATACCTTTTATTACTTCTAACTCAAATTAGTTAGTATAGCAAAAATTCATTTAATAATATTAATATTCTAAAAATCTACATAAATTGGTAATTGGACCTTTTATAACACAAGTGAGGATATTTTGACATAAACTAGTATTTTGCTTACTCTAAAAATCTAAGTGCTCAATTTGCGAACAAGATTATTTAACTAGCAAAAATCTATTTACCACACTACTGGTGATCTTTTCTCTTTTCTTTCTAAAAAGAAAATGCTAATAAAATAATTAGATAAATCATCTAAAATCCTATATTATTCATATGACATGAGTTCTATACCATTTTTATAAATCCATCAAAAATGCACCTATAATTCTCCAATTAGTTTCTAAAATTTATCGTGACCAAATTTGATTATAAATTCTTATCTAGTATTTTTATCACCAACGTGTGACTATTAAATCTACGTCATATTTCTCTAAACCAAAATCAACGCGTCGATTAACATGAAATAACACGGTGCACTACTAATCGCATATCTCTAACAAATTCCATAACGCACACATATACATAAATCGGAATCACATGTGTTCATATTACAACAAACAAAATATACAACTCATTAATCGAATCAAAAAGCACTTTATAAAATACATAAAATAAATTTGGGTCGTCATCAACCTCGGGTTCGTGCGTGTGACGGGGATGGATCGACGGGTTTCGGCCGGACGGAGAGCAAGGCTCGACTACGGATGGCGAATGCGTGGCTCCGGTGAACTCCGGCAACAAACGGCACACTCCGGCGAACTCCACGAGCTCCGGCGTCGAACGGCAACGAACGACAACGTCGAGCAGTGTACTGGCGAGCTAGAGAGATGGAATGAGCTTGGGTAGGCAGGAGAAAGGAGAGGGTCTCAGCTGCCATTTTATAGAGAGAGGGAGGGGAGAGAAAGAGTATGCCCGGGAGAGGAAGAGGGCATCGGCGGCTCCATTACTCAGTTAAATGGTGACAGTTTCTTCTTATGGTTTCAATGGAGAGTAATAGAGAGGAAATGGACGCAATCAACCACCATTTACGACCAAGACTAACGGACGGCGCGCGGACGGGACTCGACGCGTAAGCTGCTCGTGCGGGGATGGCTCGACAGCGGGCTTGGAATCGCGTGCGCGCGCGGGGCAGGCGCACACGCGCGCGGCTGGACGCAGAGGGCGCGGCTCGGCCCTGCTGCGCGGGCTCGACGAGCGTGCCGCGCGCCTCCAGGGCGCCGGCGCACGTAGGAGGCAGGGCGTCGCGCGGGTCTGGGCGGTGTCGCGTCGGGCAGGCGCTGGGCGTCACGCGAGAGAGAAGCAGGGAGGGAGGAGAGAGAAGAGAGAGAGTGGGGAGAGAGAGGAGTGAGGGAGAGAGAGAATAGAGGAGAGAGGGAGGACGGCGGCGGCGGCTGGAAAAGCCAGCAGCGCGCGCGCGGTGCTTAGGTCTAGGGTTGGGGCATGGGCCCCAAGTGGGCCGGCTGTGTAGGTTTTGTTTTTTTAATTCCGAAATGATTATTTAAAGAGCTCAAAAATTTATAAAAAATTCACCAAAAATATGTATAAATAGAATACTTGTTTTTAGACTAATAATTACTATATTTCTTAATTATTATTTAATTACTAGGATTTCTTTTTAAAATAAATTGATATTAAACATCCGATAAGAAATCAAGCGCATGCAAAGAAAACGATCAAAATGCAAATAAATAATTGAACATTTAAAAAAATTTATGACCCTAATTAATATAATAACTAAATTCATTATTTTTATTTGATGGCTTTTGTGGTGTTACAAACCTACCCCTCTTAAAAAGAATCTCGTCCTCGAGATTAAGAAACTTCTGAGAATAGCTGAGGGAATTCTGCTCTGAGTTCATCTTCTCTTTCCCATGTGGCCTCATCTTCCGAATGATGACTCCACTTAACTTTGCACATGTTAATGACTTTACTCCGTGTAATTCTGTGAGATGTTTCCAGAATTCTGATCGGGTACTCCGAATAGGTCAAATCCTCATTAACATTCAGTTCTTCCATGGGTAACTGTTCTTCTGGTACTCTTAAGCACTTCTTGAGTTGTGATACGTGAAATACGTCATGCACATCTGATAATCTATCGGGTAGCTCTAACTGGTAGGCTACTTCACCTTTTCTTTCCAAAATCTTGAATGGGCCAATATAGCGAGATGATAATTTTCCTTTAACCTTAAACCTTTTCATTCCTATCATCGGTGAAACTTTAAGGTAGACAAAGTCTCCTACTTCAAACATCAACTCTCTTCTTCTATTATCAGCATAGCTCTTCTGTGTTGACTGTGCTGTCTTCAAATTTTCTCTGATAATCTGCACTTGTTTTTCTGCCTCTTGGAGAATTTCTGGACCAAATACTTGACTTTCTCCGGTTTGATTCCAATAAAGCGGTGTTGTACACTTTCGTCCGTAGAGTGCTTCAAACGGTGCCATTTTGAGACTTGCTTGATAACTGTTGTTATACGAAAATTCTGCATAAGGCAAACATTTATCCCAACTTCTACCATGCTTTAGAGCGCACGCTCTTAGCATATCTTCCAACACTTGGTTTGTTCTTTCTGTTTGCCCATCCGTTTGAGGATGATAAGCTGAACTAAAGTTTAGCTTGGTATCCATGGACTGATGTAGTCTTTTCCAAAAGCGTGAGGTAAACTAGGTTCCTCGATCTGATACGATCTTCTTCGGTACTCCATGCAGACAAACAATCCTCGACATGTATAACTCTGCTAACTGGGCTCCCGAGTAAGTTGTCTTCACAGGTATAAAGTGTGCTACTTTAGTTAACCTGTCTACTATGACCCATATTGAATCATAGCCATCTCGAGTACGGGGTAGTCCAACTATGAAATCCATACTGATTTCTTCCCATTTCCATTCCGGTACCTTGAGAGGTTGTAGCAATCCTGCTGGTCTTTGGTGTTCAGCTTTAACTCGCTGACACACGTCACACAATGCAACATGTGTAGCAACATCTCTTTTCAATCCGTACCACCAATACTTCTCCTTAAGGTCCTGGTACATCTTTGTACTTCCAGGGTGAATAGAGTAAGCTGAATCATGAGCTTCTCTCAAAATAAGTTGGCGCAAGTGCTCGATTTCTGGCACACAGATTCTCTTTTTAAACCATACTGTGCCTTGATCATCTTCCGTGAAATCTGGGGCTTTACCCAAACCAATCAAAGTTTTAATTTCCTTAATCTTCTCATCGGACTCTTGTCCTTTACGAATCTCTTCTTCTAAAGTAGATTCGACTTCCATCACCGTTGCTTCTACATTATTGAGCACTCCAAGATTGAGTCGTTCCATTTCCCAGCACAATTCCTGTGACATCAAATGAGTGGTGATGTTGTTCACTTGACCCTTACGGCTCAAAGCATCAGCTACTACATTTGCTTTTCCGGGGTGGTATTGTATCTCCAAATCATAGTCTTTAACTCAAGCCATCTTCTCTGTCTGAGGTTGAGTTCTTTCTGAGTGAATATATATTTCAAGCTTTTGTGATCCGTGAAGATTCTGCACTTGTTTCCAATCATGTAGTGCCTCCAAATCTTCAAAGCATGCACTACGACAGCTAGTTCCAAATCATGTGTAGGGTAATTCTTCTCATGCTTCCTCAACTGTCTTGAGGCATAAGAAATCACCTTTCCTTCTTGCATTAGCACACATCCAAGTCCAAGGTGTGATGCATCGCAGTACACATCGAATCCCTTGTGAATGTCTAGCATTACCAATATTGGTGCAGTGGTTAACCTTTTCTTGAGTTCTTCAAAACAATTCTGGCAAGCTTCATCCCATTTGAACTCTTTGCCTTTCTCCAGTAGAGAGGTAAGTGGTTTTACTAACTTGGAAAAACCTTCAATAAATCTTCTATAGTATCCCGCCAATCCAAGAAAACTTCTGATCTTGGACACATCCTTTGGTTGCTTCCAATCCAGTATCTCACTTATCTTTCCTGGGTCCACTTTAATTCCACCATTGGTAACGATATGCCCTAAGAAAGCAACTTCCTTCAACCAAAAATCACACTTAGAGAACTTTGCGTACAGTTGGTTGTCACGAAGCTTTTGTAGGACTAGCCTTAGATGATCTTCGTGTGCTTCTTCATTCGGAGAATATATCAGTATGTCGTCAATGAATACGACCACAAACTGATCCATATATTTCATGAATACTTTATTCATCAAGTTCATAAAGTATGCTGGTGCATTAGTCAGTCCAAACGACATGACCAAAAACTCATATAATCCATATCTCGTCGTGAAGGCTGTCTTGTGTACATCTTCTGCTCGAATCTTTAACTGATGATATCCCGATCTCAGATCTATCTTCGAGAATATCTTAGCTCCTTTCATTTGATCGAATAAATCTTCAATCCGAGGTAATGGATATTTATTCTTGATGGTTACTTCATTCAAACTTCTATAATCAACGCACATTCTCCTTGAACCATCCTTCTTGTTCACAAATAGCACTGGGGCTCCCCAAGGGGATGAACTTGGGCGAATGAAACCTTTTTCTAGTAATTCTTCTATTTGTTTCTTCAGTTCTACTAAATCTTTGACATCCATTCTATAAGGTCTTTTCGAGATAGGTGCGGTTCCGGGTACTAATTCAATAGAAAACTCTATATCACGGTCAGGTGGCATACCTGGTAATTCCTCTGGAAATACGTCTGGGTATTCACACACCACTTTGATATTTTCCAAGGGCTTTTCTTCCAAGTGATTGATCACTGTCTTCCCTTTTTCATCTGTTGACTTGTCTATGTAAACTTGGATTCTTTCACCTTGAGGACTTGTCAACATAATTGTTCCATTGGCACACTGTATCACTCCATCACAACTTTTCAACCAGTTGCATCCAAGAATCACATCAATACCGTTGGATCCTAGGACCACTAGGTCGACTGTAAAATCTATTCCTTGAATCTTGATATTAACATGAGGGCATGAGTGTGTGGCCTTCATGTCACCTCCTGGTGAACTAATGTGTAATATCCTCTTCAGAGGGTACTTAGGTATGTTATGTTTTTCCACAAATGACTCAGTTATAAATGAATGTGATGCTCCAGAGTCAAATAAAACTGCTGCAGGTATGGAGTTAACAAGGAACATACCATACACTATGTCGGCATCCTCAGGCACTGATTCCACAGTGACGTGATTGACCCTTCCTCTGCTCTGGTTCTGTGGTGTCTTGTTCTGAGCAGATCCATGAGCGGGGGTGTTCTGGTCATTCCTCTGATTATTGCCTTTCTAGGGTGTCTGCTGGTTGCGCCTTGGGCAGTTGTTGGCATAGTGGCCTAGCTCACCGCACTTGAAACAGCCGTTGGGTTGGACTGGTGCGTTGCTTCTGGCCTGCGTGTTATTGGTGCCACCTTGATGAGTCTGTGAACCAGATCTCTGATTGTTCTGAGAGTTACTCCTTTGCTGATTCTGGTTTTGATTACTTCTCTGGCTTTGCTGTCCAGAGCGTTGCACTTGATAATTGTTTCCACCCTGATTTCCAGAGCGGAACTGCGAACCTTGAGCATTGTTTGGCCGGGTGTTCCTGCTGGACTAACCTTGGAACTTTCTTTTGTAGTCAGATAGCTCCTTCCTTTTACTGTCAAGGCCAATTGCCTTGTTCAGCAGTGTCTGGAAGTTGGGGAATGTATGGCTCTGAAGTTGGTAGTTCAGAGGTCGAATCAGTCCTTCTAAGAAACGCTCTTGGCGCTTCTCATCTGTATCCACCTCTTCTGGTGCGTAGCGTGAAATCTGAGTGAAGCGATCATGATACTCGCTGACAGTCATATTCCCTTGAGTAAGGGAAAGGAACTCCTTCTTCTTCAGCTTCATGATTCCCGAAGGAATGTGATGAGCGCGGAAGTTCTCCTGGAACTCCTGCCAGGTTATTGTATCAGCATTGGGATGTGCCGCTGTGAAGGCATCCTACCAATCGGACGCAGCTCCCTCGAGTCTTCCCGAGGCGTACAAGACCTTCTCCCGGTCGTTGCACTGAGTTATGTTCAGCTTCTTCCCAATGACTTTGAGCCAGTCATCAGCATCCAGGGGATCAACCGCATGAGAGAATGTCGGCGGGTGATGACTCATGAAATCCCGGTGCTTATCTCTGGCCGGGGGTGCATACTGCTGCTGCTGGGGTTGCTGATTCTGCTGGTTCTGTTGTAATTGCTGAACAGCAGCAGTGAGTCCTTGCAAAATCTGCATTTGGGTGGCGATGAACTGCTCCATATTGGGATTTGGTGGTGGTGGTGGTGCTTGTTGTCCACGCGGGTTCCGGTTGTTAGGTCCTTGACGTGGGTTCACCATCTGGTTGGTTAGGAAGTGAAATCCTTAGAAAAGTGAGGAGAAGAAAAGATTCTAGAGGGAAAATATCTTAAGTTTTGAAAAATTTTATATGTTCTTATGGCCATCATTCCATAAGAACATAGCACTCAAACAAAGATCCAAGTCAAACATTTCAACCAATCACCATCACATGGTTGTTATTTATTAATATGAAATCTTAAAAAGATGTTCATCGTCTAACGCGAAGACTAACTTATTACATCATAGTCCAAAAACTTAAAGCAGCCTAGTGACGGTTCCGGGCTCTCCATAGCGCAGCCTCTTGCGGGGAGGAGACAACGCCACGGCGGGGACCTGAGCTTCTGGCGGATCCAGTCCTTGCAGTTGGGCTTCTAGGGCTGCAATCCTGGCGTGGGCATTCTCCAGCTCCAAGTGCACACTGTAGAGATCCAGGGTGGCACTGTCTAGGTTGGTGTTGAGACCGGCCACTACACCAGCTAGGGTGTTGAGGCGGTCCTCACCAGGCTCACCTGGGACGATGTTGGTCTGGCTTTCTCCACGCAGACGCTGAGGAAGGTGCCTGAACCTCGTGTTCTGCAGCTGCTGCCGGTAGGTGTGGCTGAGCGACCACAGGGTCCGACGGGCAGCATCGCTGACCAAGGCAGCATATGTGGACAGCGGTATCAGGGACTCGTGAGCAGACAGAGTCCTGAATCCCCTGTCACCTGCATCCATTACCCTAACGTGGATGCGAGTGATGTAATAGCAAGCCCGGGGAGGCTCGCTCACTCACCTTGTTTCGTACAGGGGGCGGACGTAGGTGCCTAGCGCGTGCAGCACCTCTTGCAGCAGGTTGGGGAAGTGCCCCGTCTCGAACATTGAGGTGTAATGTTCGACAACAGGACCAAACCCCAAGAAGTTGTCCTGCTAGGCGTAGTCAGCTTCCTCGTTGATATGTTCGTCTTCTCCATCGTCTTCGTCGTCGTCATCCTCGTCATCGCCGTCTCCGGAGTCGTCGGGGTCGTCGCCTCCAGGTGCAGGTGCTTGGAAGGCTGGTGCCGACGATGCGGACGACGATGACCCAGCTGCGAAGGCCAGGGACTCGGCCAACGGGGTGGGGGTCGGCAGCTGCTCCTCCGAGCTGTCCTCCTGGTTGATCACGTTTTCCACTCGGACGGGAGGGAGATTCGCCGGAACTTCCTCGACTACCACTGGGTAGATCGGGATCTGCCGAGGCTGAGGGGCGTAACTGGTGTTGACGCGGGTAGTTTGAAGAGTGCGAACCATCTACAAGAGAAGTGTCAACTCAGTTGAATTTCAAAGAGGTAAGACTGATAAAGGAATTTATAGGAATGAAATTAGCAAGTTTTGAACAACTAGGCTTTCCATTTCTAACTAATCTAGCGACCTAGGGTCAGCATAGCTTTGATACCACTTCTGTCACACCCGGTTCCAGGGGGTAGAACCGAGCGCATACCATATGTGTGCCAGGATCCATTTCCACACATATGTTGACGTCACAAGTGTAATATATCAAAAGACAATGCAATAAAGGCATAAAGAGAGTATAAAACTTTATTGCATCATCTGAAACATTGTATCTTTAACAAGTATCACATCAAAGTAAAGCGGAAATAAACAACTGGGCAATCTTCCACAGGAAGTTGACCGGCGCATCGTTAGACTTAGAATTCCTCGTCGATAAATTCTCCATCAAAGTCTCCAGCATCACCCTCTGATCAAAATATTAGCAAGGGTGAGCTCACTTATGGTCGGGGCTCAGCAAGTGGGGGAAAAATTAATGCAGGTATAACAAGGTGAGGTAAGTTTGAGTAGTAAGCATTTTAGTTGGTCAATATTTTATTAACAACACTTGTCTTACTAATAAGAGTGAATCCCAAATATCCCATTTAAACAAAGGAATATGAGTATAACAAAAACACTTAAGTGAAACCACTTAAGCAAATTATTGGCAGATCATCGGATCTCTTTTTATGTCCATCTTTAAGTTCAATTATCATGTGAGGAGTCTAGGTCGCTCATAACCGGGAGCACGGCTGATATATCAGTTTTACACTCTGCAGAGGTGGTACAACTTTACCCACAAGCCATGTATCCCGTCTAGCCCGGGTTGATCGGACCCTTAGACACTGACGAGGTGAATGGCTAGGGATCCATTATGAGGCTTTCACAAAATACACTTAATACGAAGCAACCCGCTAAGGTTTCTAAGACGATGGTGGTGGCCCCCTGGGTAAAGTACCTTAGCCAAGAATACGACCCCATGTTAACGTGGGCTGCCAGCACCTACCGCTCCCCCTCTTGCCCATCTTTCAGGTAAGGTTGCTAGGCACTAAGCATATAGAGCTAATTACCAAAACCAGAGCCATGATAGCACTCGTGCTTGGACTGTTATCCTGGGTGGTCACTCCATGTTCCAATTAATTTGTAATAAAGTTATTTTAACCATCGGGTTAATGTCATAATTGCCAATTAAATTTTGGAACATCAAAACCAATTAATGAGTGACATTAAAATCATTAAGTTGAGCGATAGCATAAATTTTGCACAGCTTAATAATTTTCCAGGTTAAACAAGGAATACAGGTAGTAAATCTAGGAAATCCTTAATTAGGTAAAACCCATCCAATTATGCAGTATATCAAAAAGTAAACATTGTTATATGCAATGAGTAGGTAAAAAAGAATATGCAGAGGGAGAATCCACTTGCCTTGCTCAAGCGAGTCCTGCGGATCGTCCTCGAACGAAATTGGTTCGCCTACCGCACAATCGGCTTCTAATAGTCGCATAGCGCACATACAAAAATAAAACATAAACCAATAAACAAACATGCACCATTTCATAAACATACACCAATACGTCATTAAGCACACATTAACACATCGCACTAATCATATCTTAATAACGTACTAATCGCGTAAATACTTATTAATTCAATTGTGGCTATTATTGTGAATCCTAATGGTGAATTTATGAGTAGGTGTAATAAATATAGTTTTAACTAGTATTAATTTATTTTAACATCATTAATGAAGATAAATAATACCTATTGTCTTTTAATACTAATAAATAAATTAATACCTTTTATTACTTCTAACTCAAATTAGTTAGTATAGCAAAAATGCATTTAATAATATTAATATTCTAAAAATCTACATAAATTGGTAATTGGACCTTTTATAACACAAGTGAGGATATTTTGACATAAACTAGTATTTTGCTCACTCTAAAAATCTAAGTGCTCAATTTGCGAACAAGATTATTTAACTAGCAAAAATCTATTTACCACACTACTGGTGATCTTTTCTCTTTTCTTTCTAAAAAGAAAATGCTAATAAAATAATTAGATAAATCATCTAAAATCCTATATTATTCATATGACATGAGTTCTATACCATTTTTCTAAATCCATCAAAAATGCACCTATAATTCTCCAATTAGTTTCTAAAATTTATCGTGACCAAATTTGATTATAAATTCTTATCTAGTATTTTTATCACCAACGTGTGACTATTAAATCTACGTCATATTTCTCTAAACCAAAATCAACGCGTCGATTAACATGAAATAACACGGTGCACTACTAATCGCATATCTCTAACAAATTCCATAACACACACATATACATAAATCGGAATCACATGTGTTCATATTACAACAAACAAAATATACAACTCATTAATCGAATCAAAAAGCACTTTATAAAATACATAAAATAAATTTGGGTCGTCATCAACCTCGGGTTCGTGCATGTGACGGGGATGGATCGACGGGTTTCGGCCGGACGGAGAGCAAGGCTCGACTACGGATGGTGAATGCGTGGCTCCGGTGAACTCCAGCGACAAACGGCACACTCCGGCGAACTCCACAGGCTCCGGCGACGAATGGCAACATCGAGCAGTGTACTGGCGAGGTAGAGAGATGGAATGAGCTTGGGTAGGCAGGAGAAAGGAGAGGGTCTCTGCTGCCATTTTATAGAGAGAGGGAGGGGAGAGAAAGAGTATGCCAGGGAGAGGAAGAGGGCATCGGCGGCTCCATTACGCAGTTAAATGGCGACAGTTTCTTCTTATGGTTTCAATGGAGAGTAATAGAGAGGAAATGGACGCAATCAACCACCATTTACGACCAAGACTAACGGACGGCGCGTGGACGGGACTCGACGCGTAGGCTGCTCACGCGGGGATGGCTCGGTAGTGGGCTTGGGGTCGCGTGCGCGCGCGGGGCAGGCGCACACGCGCGCGGCTGGACGCAGAGGGCACGGCTCGGCCCTGCTGCGCAGGCTCGGCGAGCGTGCCGCGCGGCCGCCAGGGCGCCGGCGCACGTAGGAGGCAGGGCGTCGCGTGGGTCTGGGCGGTGTCGCGTCGGGCAGGCGCTGGGCATCACGCCAGAGAGAAGCAGGGAGGGAGGAGAGAGAAGAGAGAGTGTGGGGAGAGAGAGGAGTGAGGGAGAGAGAGAATAGAGGAGAGAGGGAGGACGGCGGCGGCGGCTGGAAAAGCCAGCAGCGCGCGCGGTGCTTAGGTCTAGGGTTGGGGCATGGGCCCCAAGTGGGCCGGATGTGTAGGTTTTGTTTTTTTAATTACGAAATGATTATTTAAAGAGCTCAAAAATTCATAAAAATTCACCAAAAATATTTATAAATAGAATACTTGTTTTTAGACTAATAATTACTATATTTCTTAATTATTATTTAATTACTAGGATTTCTTTTTAAAATAAACTGATATTAAACATCCGATAAGAAATCAAGCGCATGCAAAGAAAACGATCAAAATGCAAATAAATAATTAAACACTTAAAAAATTTATGACCCTAATTAATATAATAACTAAATTTATTATTTTTATTTGATGGCTTTTGTGGTGTTACAACGTAGCGACCAACAATTCGCACAGCCCCATCCTCCGCCTCACGCACAACCGCGGCAGGATCCCGCCCTCGCACGTCCAAAGCAAAAAGCGGACTTCGCACTTTCCGCCCACCCAGGGAGGGCATCGCGCGAAGGCATACTTCGCCCAGCGCCCATCCATGCGCCAAGGGTCACACCCCATACGCTATGAATTCCTCAACCAGATCACCCCCGCTACTCCTACGGGCAGCGATCCGAAGGGCCCTTTCATTCTCATCATCCTCCGCCACTTCAAATGGCGGGTACGCCACATAATAATGAGAGCACATGATGGCAGCAGGGAGCCCTAGGTGATCTTCGACCTCAGCCTCTGAAACATAGAACTAGTAGTCCCACCAGTTGCCCCACTTATTTCGGGCACAGGGAACCAGCTCCACAACTTCCATCGAAGTCTTCCCGGACTTCAGCGTGAAAGTACACGATCCGAATTGTGCAATCTTATGTCCAATTCTTCTCTTCTGCCAGTGCAGACAGTATTGCTTGGCGAAGACTTCCACCGAAGGCTGGCCGCCATACGACGTTGTTGCCCAGACATACTTCGCTAATGCCACCACGGCGTTCGGTGTTAGCTGATGAACCTGGACTTCGAACTTCTGCTGAACTTCCGACACAAAACGAAGCGCAGGCAGACGAAGGCCGGCGATGAAAAATGCCTCAAAAACAACCAATTCACCCTCGGGCTCGGGAACCTCCTCTGCCCCCGGCACACGCCCGACCCCGCCACCAAAATACCCCAACTGTTGCATATCTTGCATGCGGACTGACGACATCCGCGAAACACCAAATTCTACCGTATCACCCGGTCGCAATTCCGCCGCCACAGTGCCCGAAAGATCCTCGGAAGACGCCTCGACCGTCGGCGTGGTCGCAGCAGACGAGGAGGAAGACGGCATAGCTACGTACCGTCGACGGTGGCGCGCGGTCTGCTTCACACGGGCCAGTTCTCCGGCGAACAGGAGCAAGGAGGGCAGACGAGCAAGCGAGCAGTTTGAGCAAGGGAGGTTAGGGTTTTCGCGGCGCGCAGAAAGGTAAATTTCAATCCGCGCCGCCCCGACCCCTTTTTATACACAGGGCACGACGCTTCGGGAAACCCGCAATCCAACAGTGCGGTGTCAATCAACGGTCATGTCAAAAACCCCCGCGGAACCACTTCGAGCGAGGGCAGCGTCTCCACCATCTAGCGACGCCTTCGGCACCAGATGACTTAGTCGAACTGGTCCCTCGGAGGGCAAATGTTGGGGCGAAGGCGAAGACGCCACCCTTCGCTCGATGCCTTCGCCAGACTCGCTGCAACAACGGAGACAAGAAGACCGGCAGACTCTACCCTTCGTCCCACGTACCGGAAGACGAAGGCCTACGGCGAAGTCGTCTTGTCTCGCGGCCTCGTCCAACATGGAGGACCACGTGTGATCCGGCCCATTGCGGTAGGCCCTGCGCGGCCGCTACGCATTACGGGCCTAGTTTGTAAAGGCTTCCCTGTAATTACAGTCTGTAACCCTGCTTTATGGGAATATTCCGGGGATAACCAGGGCGCCTGAGGGCACATGCATCCTTAACTCAAGATGCTGGGCACTCAGGCACCTATAAGTACCCCCGTACAGTGCCCTCGAGAGGCTAGATCAACAGAGCTATTGCCACCTCGAGTTGAAACCTTGTTTGCACCGCTTTTACTCCCCCGTTGGATTAACTTGCCCAGGAGAGCAAGCTCCAACAATAGGTTTGTCTCGTTTAAGCAAATCTGAAACTATCTGATGTATAAATGTGTTTACTAGCCTCCTAGGACTAGTAATTGTATCACATTTGAGTCCCAGAGGATTGGGGCGCTTCAGGTGGTATCGGAGCTGTTAGGTTGGCCGCAGGACGTAACCCTTAGCCTTGATCCAAAAGTTTTTGAGTCAAAACTATTTTCATAAAAAAAATCTTGCTCTTATCCCTTCATTTCAAAAATGGTTTCCCCCTTTCCTTCTCTCAGAAGTCAGATGGAGGTCCGTTGCCAAACTAGCTTTTGCCAGAATGAAGATGGTTTCCCCAAGTTGCTGAGAGCATGCACCGTTTGCCTCGGAATCAGGAGCCAGCCAGAGTATGATGGTTGTGAATTCGTCGAGCATGGCACAGAGAAGTGTGTCGTGACTATATACATTGGATCCAGTCTTCACCATGTGGAATAGAGTGTCATAGCTGTGGGGCACAGATTCAAAGACACCTGCCAAGTCGTCGCTCGCAAGGCATTGAGGGCCCTGTGTCAGATCCATGAAGAAGAAGTGGCCGACACCCTGCTTAGATTATTTCCGCCCTTTCAGAGAAACCGTCCAGTTTAGATGGCTAGGATGCGTGCATTGGAAGGGCAGTAGTTGCTTGAGGATGACCCCACAGTCGTGTACCTCATTGCATACCTGCTCACCCTGGATGCACAGTATTCATCGTTCATCGTTTGTTCATAGTCACTATTCACCATTCGTTCATACGGACTATTTACCATCACTATTCATCGTTACTATTCATCATCGCTACTATCCACCGACATAATTCATCGTCGGTACTATTCATTGACACTATTCATCATCATTACTATTCATCGATGATATCTATAATTGCTTTTTTGTCGTCACTATTCATCGTTACTATTCATCGTTACTATTCATCAATCATCCTAAGACCAGCCAGACCCATATTCTAGTCATACGAAGTCCAGTGACTGTGATTTTCCTTCCAGTAAGAACTTCCTATCTGGTCACCATCCCAGATCTCTCCAAGTTAAGCCCGCTTAACTTTGAGATTCCTTCGAACCAGGCTTCCAAACTCAGATTCCAATAATTCTTATTTCTAAATTCTTATCAAATATTCCCTATCCAACCTTGTCATCCCTTAAGCATGGTTCATTCCAGAAAACTCCCAAAATACTCTTGTCCCATATTCCGCCTATAACTTTCTTGTTCATACTAAGTCAGACGATTCATTCATCACTATTCTCACCAACAGTAAACTCTACTGTACCATACCACATACACCCAGCTATAAATAGACCCAGTTACCCTCTCTGTCTCCACACACTCAACACTCTTAGCCAAGGCAAACACCCCACCCACTCAGTTACTCCGCTCTGCCGGCTACGCGCATTGTGTCGCTTCGCCTCCAATCCACCCTCCTGGTAAGCACCTCCACTCCACCACCAGTAATATCTCAACACCACAGGGCACAGATTCTACTCAAGACTCTACCCATCCATATATCGCTATTCTGACCACTATACTAAATATTTGTTGATATACTTGCTGGTTTGTATGTTTGCTGGTTTATGTTGCATAGTTATCGGAGCGTTCGTGCCGTCTCGTGGAGGCTAGATCTGCAAGTCTATGTCAGACGGTGGAGCCAGAAGCCAATTCCGCAAGCTCTCACCCCTTTCACCGGATAAGCACGACAAGCTCACTGGATCCCTTTGATGCATAAATTACCTATGCTTTTTCAACCAACAACCCTCAGCCTATTATTTTATGCATGATATAATTTTGAGACAAGTTATTATGGTCACCCAGCCGCTTGTCACAATCAATCTTTATTCTCCTTGACATATTTGTTACAAATGATTTGAGAAAAGGTGTGAGTTTTCAAAAGAAAATGTTTTCCAAAATGGGTATGATGAAGGGTTGTCACCCTTATCACCTTTTGAACGGGATGATCAGGGACCCCCTGGTTTAGGGGAGGGCCTCAGGTGTTGGCTCAGCCGGGTTAGGTGTGAGCAGAAGGATTGTCCCCTCATGTAAGGACCGGTTTGTCATCCTTCACTACCTATACTCATGACAAGTACAACCACTCGAGACTGTATGGGTAGTCACTCAATCTAAACTCGTACGGTCCAAACCCTAGGGTTATGATGGCTGGGGAGCACCGGGAGGATAAGGAGGGGGAATGTTTTGTTCGGTTTGGACATGGCGGTGGCCTGACTCCTTCTGGTATAACCGTTAAGGTAAGGACGTGCGAGGAAAGAAAGAGATTCGGATTTGAGTCTCATTGGCCATGAGACCGCAGAGCCGGACTAGTGGGTAAAGTGTACCCCTCTCCGCAGAGTTTGAAAATCTATTCGAATAGTCTGTGTCCACTAGAATGGATGAGTCTGGTGTGGTATGACAATTAGTGTTTTGTTTTCCAAAATTGCTTTTGAAAAGTGGTTTTTAAAAAGGTCCGGTGGTTGAGCCATGAGCTATGATGGACGGGAAGTCTAGTAGCTATTTTTGAAAACCAGTGGGAAACTGCTAAGATACCTGGATGGTTTAGTCTAGGGGATTTTGTTCTATATTAAAAAAAACTTCCTACTCCTTTGGGAGAGGATGCGCTTTGAAAAATACAAAATGTTTTACAAAATAACCCTGCATTAAATATTGCTGTTTTTGCAAAATATCCTGAGCTCCACATATTCCATGCATTATATCTGATTTCCCCATTCCACGGGTGAAGGTGGGCTGCTGAGTACGTAAGTACTCACCCTTGCTTATTTGTTGTTTTTCAGAGAAGGAGATCGCTGATCGGGTAAGAGTTACGCATGTTCCCAACCTTGCATGTGGTTGTTAGACCGCTGATTTGCTTCATTGTGTATATCGGGTTGCTTCAGCCCCACTCTAATGATATGTCCCGAGTTGTGGACCAACTCTTAAAGTTGATCGCCACCTTTATAGGTTTGTCTCGTTTAAGCAGATCTGGAACTATCTGATGTATAAATGTGTTTACTATCCTCCTAGGACTAGTAATTGTATCACATTTGAATCCCAGAGGATTAGGGCGCTTCAATAATCCACACACATCCTTTGCGATCTATGTTTCTTCTGTACAAACAAAACTGGCACTCCCCAAGGTGAGGAACTCGAACGAATGTACCCAGCCTCCTGTAACTCAGTTAGTTGCTTCTTAAGTTCCTTTAGTTCTTCTATGGACATCTAGTATGGCCGTTTAGAAATAGGAGCAGTCCCAGGTAAGTGATCAATGACAAACTCAACTTCCCTATCTGGTGGCATCCCTGGTAACTCCTCCAGAAAGACATCTGGAAAATCCCTAACCACACGGATGTTGTCTCCAACAAACTCCACATCTATGAAGAATGTCGCACGTCTAGTAGAGGTAGTTACCGCTATTTCAACTTGAAATCTTTCTCCTTTAGGGCTGGTGAGTTCTACAGTACCCCTACCACATTGTATAATGGCCTTTGCCTTTCTTAACCAAGACATACCAAGGATCAGATCTGTACTGGTTTCCTCTAATACTATAGGGGTAGCCCAGAATACTCTTCCCATAATTGTCAATGTCAATCTATGTGTCATATAATTTGCCTCAACAGGCCCTTTAGGTGTTATTACTATCATTGGTGTTTTCATATTTTGCAGTGGTAACTCATTTGTGTGGGCATATCGAGCAGACATAAATGAATGTGTAGCACCAGAATCAAATAATATTGTTGCAGGAATTGCATTAATATAAACCATACCAAGTGCAATATTAGCCCCTTCAGGAGTAGCATCAACGCTGACTTGATTAACCCTGGCAATAGAGAATCCCTTGCCCGGAGTCTGTTGCTTGTTCTAAGCTAGTGCACTGGATTTCCCCACCAGACAAGCATTTGCATAATACCCAACCTGACTGCACTTGAAACATGTAGGCCCTGTCTTCTGTCTTGTAGGCCTCGCCGGGGTGCAAGTGGGGGCAGCCTGACGAGTGTGGGGCGTCTGTGGAGTCCTCGGTGGAGCGTACTGAGCTGGGCGTGGTCCTCCTCCTGGATGAGCTGGTGTACCCTGGGGCGGCACGTAGCGAGGACGAACACTGCTGCTACCCTGCCCCTGGGCAATGGCCTTCCTCTTCAAGTCTCCCAGTTGGACACGCTTGTTGTCACACTCGGTTTTAAGGGACAAAGCCGGGTGCATCTCATATATGCGCCAAAGAAGACAACACATATAATAATAGAGTGTATAGAGATAAATGTCACAATATAATCAGAGTATTTATTATATAGCAGAAATCTTACAAAATAAAAGATAAATATAAAAGGGTCTAAAATCCATCCTTGGCGCCAGAAAGTCAACTGGGAGACGCCACCTAGATCAAATCGAACTCCTCGTTGTGTGGCTCCTCTTGAACCACCTGTTCTTCTCCTGTAGTGGGGTGTGAGATAGCAAGGGTGAGCTCACACATGTTCATCGCTCAACAAGTTGTGGGGGATAATGTGCATGAACTCGCCAAAGGTGGGAGTTCATGTGATGTGTAAGGTTGATCAACAAAAGGGGTTAAAGCTAAGCATTGCTTTTAATAAGTTGGTCAAATTTTATTAGCAATTACTAGATGTAAGTAAATACCAAACCATAATAAATATAATAGAACAAAATTAATAAATAATCCCATGCAATGCGAATGACAAATTGAATTTAGTTCCATAAATTAATCATGCGAGAGTCCTGAGCTGCTCTTGACCGTGAGCTCAGCTAGTATACCACTTTTACACTCTACAAAGGTTGTACCCTTTACCCACAAGTCATGTTACCCATCTGCCAAGGGGTCATGAATCCCGTACACCTCTACCAAGGAAGCGAGGCCGGGTAACACTACGATGCCTTTACAAAGTTCCACTAGCTTCCAAAAACCCGCTACAGTTTATAGGAAGAGCACTTGCAAGAATCCCTCGTCTGACCACCATCGCAGCAAAATCAACATGAGAACCTTCCTGCATGCAACTCCCCTACTGCCCTTGCCTCTTTCGGGTAAGGTAGTCTTCCACTAGCTTTCCTAATTAGTCAGCCATCCTCCCTTGTGGTGGCATGTGTTTCTCAAGTTAAGATCCATGTTCTAATTAACAGTAATATAATGATCTTGACATGAACATAAATAACATAACAGAATAATTGAAACATGGATATAATGAAATATTAACCCAAAACCATATAAAGCAATAGCATAACTACCCAAATGATTTAGGGATAAACAAGGTAAAAGGATAAATAAACTGGGGTGACCTATTGGGTCCCATCAAAATTAAACATATGCATTGATAAGTGATATTAAAGAACATTATTGGGTAAAAAGTGGTCAAGGGCACATCTTGCTTGGGACTTGAGATACTAGGTACCAGGATGATCCTCAGATTCTCGTACCCTCACTGCTATTCGTAGCAATATAAACAAACATGGTATATACAAAATTAACATCACACTAAGCATAAGAACATACTGCATAATAATAATCTACGCGTCGCTACGAGATCGTGGGATCGAGAACTACTAAGATCAAAGTTATGATTAAGGAGTTATGATTTTATAAAAAATCTATGTGATTAAAATATTAACTATATTATAAATTGGTTAGTATAAATCATATAAGAGGTCATTCTATAAATAATTATCTTCACTTTAATCTAAATCATTATTTGATTAAAGATCATCTGGTCAAATCATATTCATAAGATGAGAATTAATATTAAGGTAGTTAATCCTATCAGTTACCTATTTATAAAAGTAGGGGATACCATATAACAAGTGTTGCTATTGCGTAGTAAATATTTATACAAAGCTAACGCAGCTGGAACGAGTCAATTTGGAATTAAGACGAAAGAGTTATGAATTTCTGAAGGTTTTATGTATTTGATACAAGACCAATTAAGATATAAATTTTAATGTGGCTTTCAAATCAAAACAGTGGTACTAAGTGATAGATAATATTATTACCAAATTCTAGAGACTGAAATGGGTCAATTTGGACTAAGTATGCATTTTCTGTAAATTGAACAAGTTCTAGCATTTATTTTTACACTAAAAATCAATTTATAAATGATTTTATAGGTTTTTCCTCCCTGTCTGGGCTGCGCGCATTATTTATAGAAAACATAGGGGCCTCAAGGAAAGATTCCCAAGACATAGAACCATCCGCGCTGGACCGCAGGTTGATTCACTAAAAGGACGAGGTCTCTTCTGCAATTTTGCCCGATCCAAGGGGTCCAGTTGACTTAGAATCGCATGATAGGAAATAGACGATCAGGATTAGATCCATATCCATCCAAACTGGTACACACTCCTGATCGCCAGATCTAACGACCACGAGTTCAAAACTACGCTATCCAATCTCGCACGCCCATCCACGATTGGAACGCATGGATCAGAGCCACGAAGGTGGTACGCTCAAATCAGATCCTACCCATCGGGTGGAGATCTAACAGGTTCGGGTCGTCTCCCCCACCAACAGCAGAGCGTGGCGAGCCCCGAGCACACGCGGCGGCGTAAACGCCAGCGAGAAACCCAATCCGATGCCGAGGCGCGCTAATACTCCAACCCAAGTGCCTTACACGATGCTACAAGCTCGGTGAAGGTAAATGATGACATACCAGAGATGGAGATGGCTCACGGACAACTGCTCACGGTGATTCGCGACCAACTGCGAGATGTGGACGTCGGCGAGAAATTGTGCATGCCTAGTACGCGAATCCAACGCGAGAGTTGCCCCAATCCGCGCGGCGGAACCCCTAGGTGCCCCTAGGATAATACGCCGCGACAGGAAGGCCGGCCGAGAGCGTATCAACAGCGGCGGCGTGAGCTCTCTTCCTCCCATTGTTTTCTCTCCAACGGTGCTACTGGAAAAAGGGGAGAAGAGGAGGGGCGGCAACCTATTTATCCAGCAGACGACGCCCATGGCCGAGAAGATCGCGCCCGAGCTGTTGCGCAGCCTGAGCCCTGGGGAAATCGGCACGGGCACGACCATTGCAGCGCGAGTCCGACTTTGGCGGAGGTGGATGCTGACGTATGGGTCCCGCGCAACAGCGTCTGCGGTGACACTGACGTAGCAGGCCCACCCGGTAGAGTGGAGACGAGCGCGCACGGGCCGAACAGAACACCAGCGAGTTGGGTCGGCCAACGTGGGGGAAAAGAGTGGGGCCCGGTGGTCATCAACTGGGACACTGGTTAGTGGGCTGAGGGTTAGGAATAGGGCCCATGCGCAGTTTTTTTCCTTTTCTTTTATCTCTCCTTTTCTCCAATTTTTAGGATTCCAATTTGAGTCCTAAATTTCAATTCAAATTCACACTTGTGCTAAACCCACACTCAAATTATATTGTGTATCTAAAGGTACCAATATATTTATGTGCATTTTTCTGTATATTTTAAATCTTTTCTCCCTTTTCTTGATTATTTATTTATTTCCAAACATTCAAGATGTTCTTTAATTCTCAAATGAGTTCATTTATTTTAATATGAATATTGTTATTATTAAATGCCCACACAAATAAATTCTAACATAATGCAATAGATATATGTTTATTTTAAATATTTTATTTATTTGGTGGATGCTTGAAATATGAAACACACTCATGTTGTTTTCTTTCTTTTTAGAAAACTAGTATTTTGAATGTGGGATAAGAAGTAAAAGTTACTTCGGAATTAAATATTCATGCAAATAGATGCTTATGGTGCATCATTTAATAATATGCATAATCATTTAGTTGAATATAAAACTTCTCTATTACTTCTTTTCTAAAATATTTCTTGGTTTTCAAAATTCAGTTCTCAATTTTCAACACTCAAGTATAATTTGATATATCTGAATTTACTATTTTATTTTTTAATTTATTTTATTATTATTTTTATACAAATTTTGGGCCTTACACTTGTGTTCAATAGCTAGAGCTTTATCAAGCAGCCTCTGAAATGATGGAAATGTATGGGCAACCAATGCATACTGTAGTGGCCCATTGAGTCCCTCGATGAAATGTTCCTGCTTCCTCTCATCATCAGTCACCTCATCAGGAGCATATCTTGACAGCTGAATGAATTTATCACTGTATTCTCTGACAGACATGTTGTCTTGCTTCAATGACAGAAACTCCTTGATCCATCAATCCAGCAGGAATGTGGTAGTTTCTGAACTGTGTGCTGAACTCCGCCCAAGTAATAATGTCAGCAGCATCAAGGGCAGCAACATAAGAATCCCACCAGTCAGCAGCAGGACCAGTCAGACGACCAGAAGCATAGATAACCTTCTCCCAGTCAGAGCATTGGGCGATGTTCAGCATCTTCTCAACCGACTTCAATCAATCATCAGCATGTAGCGGATCTGGCGAGCTAGCGAAGGTAGGAGGCTTGTGGCTCATAAATTCCCGATGCTTGTCCCAGGGTGGAAGTGGTGGTGGTGGCGGTGGCAGTGGTGCTTGCTGCTGTTGCACCCTCCTCTCCTAGCGCATCTCTTCCCTCTCCTGGCGCATCTCTTAGCGTTCCCGCCGCATCTGTGCATGCATATCCGTCATGATATCTGCCATCTGTTGCATTATCTACATCTGGGCTGCAACAGCTAGGTCAGCTCTGGCTGGTGGAGGATTTGGAGGATACATCTCAGCTTGTTGTTGTTGTGGTTGTCTGAATATCCTCCGACTGTGTCGATTGGGGGGTAGATCAGTTCCACCACCCTTCCTGGTATTGACCATCTGAGTTAGAAATATATGGTAAGAAAGAAAGAATTATAGACAAGGCAGGAAATTACGAAGCATGTTACTTTAGGGGATTTATTAGCTAAGTGTGTCACCTACTAAAGCTAATACATTACCTTATGGTGGTACATGCTAAAATGCTCTGCTATACTAATTCAATCAATCAAAGAAGCAAATCAAGCATTTATCATCAGAATAATCAACCAACCTTTTTAATAGAGAAAATAATTTTAATTTTTGTCTTAGGTCTTCTATCTCTTAAGAAGGTCATAAATGTAGGATTCCAAGGTGTGGAATCCATCTTGTCTTAGAATAGAAAAGGTAAAAATAATCAAAGTAGAATAGTAGAAGGTGAGACAGGATCAAGAAAAGTATAGAAGGAATTAGAGTAAGGTAAGTAGGTAAGGGTTTTGTCCATTTCTATCTAGGTTTCGTCCTATAGTCAACATTTCCTTTGATACCACTTTTGTCACACCCGGATTTAAGGGACAAAGCCGGGTGCGTCTCATATGTGCGCCAAGGAAGAACAACATATACAATAACAGAGTGCATAGAGATAAATGTCATAGATATCATAAATGTACTTATTACATAGTGAAAGTATTACAAAATAAATGATAAAAAAGCGAACTAAATATTACTCCCTGGCGCCACAAAGCTGACTGGGAGACGCCACCTAGATCAAGACGAACTCCTCGTTATGCGACTCCTCTTCGACCACCTGTTCTTCTCCTGTGGGAGGGGTGAGGCAGCAAGGGTGAGCTCACATATGTTCATCGCTCAATAAGTTGTGGGGAATAATGTGCATGAACTCACCAAAGGTGGGAGTTCATGTGAAGTGTAAGGCTGATCAATAAAATAAAGGTTGAAGCTGAGCATTGCTTTTATAAGTTGGTCAAAATTTTATTAGCAATTACTAAGTGTAAGTAAATACGAAACCATAATAATAATAAATAAAGGTAATAATAAAATAATCACAATGTGATGCAAATGACAAATTGAATTTAATTCCATAAATTAGTCATGTGAGTGTCTGAGCTGCTCATGACCGTGAGCACGGCTAGTATACCAGTTTTACACTCTGCAGAGGTTGCGCATCTTTACCCACAAGTCGTGTTACCCATTTGCCATGGGGTTGATCGGACCCCATACACCTCTACCAAGGAAGCGAGGCAGGGTACCACTACGAGGTCTTTACAAAGTTCCACTAGCTTCAGAAAACCTGCTACAGTTTATAGGAAGCTCCAGTGCAGGATCCCTCGCCTGACCGCCATCGCAGCAAAATCAACCCAAGGACATCCCCACAATAACCACTCCCCTACTGCCCTTGGCCCTATCGGGTAAGGTAGTCCTCCACTAGCTTTCCTAGTTAGTCAGCCAAGGGCATCCCATTAAACCCTTGTGGTAGCACTGTTTTCCCGGGTGGTTCTCCATGTTCCCTGTTGGGGACTTGTTCTCAAATGCTATGAGTTAAGAGCAAGGCAACACAAATAATGCTAAGTATTGAAGCCCTTCGTCCTTCAAAGCATTATTTCCCTTGGGATATAATGATTTTCGGACGAAGGTTATGAAAAGCATACCTTCATAAACACAACATATAATAATGAAGAAGAAAGCATGTAAAATATAAAAGATAACGTAAACAATTATGTATAATCTTCAACTCATTTTTTTATATTATTGTTATTATGGAAAAATAGAAATGATATCCAATAACAAATGTACCTTCGGCTTGAAGGAAGATGTAAGTACAAGCGTGACGCAAAAGTAAAAATGCCAAGTCAGCGTGAACAGTACGGGAGCACTGTTCACCTATTTATAGGCATGGGACACAGTTCATGTAAAATTACACCCAAGCCCTTTACATTTGGTAGTGATTCTATAGTAATCCACCGAGGTCTAAATAGCATTTTCATCTTTAAGTCGGTTTCCTTTTCTGCTATCATGCCGAAGCTTTCCCACTCAGCTTCGGCGCTGTATCACCCTTCGTATCCTTCTCCCACTGTGATACTGATTCGAGTCCGAAGATACCTGTTCACACATTATACTCCGGAAACACTGTTAAATCATATTTTTGAGGACCTTCGGAAGCCGAAGGCCCCCAACAGTAGCCCCTCGCAATATTAATTTGTTAGAACAATAAATTTAGATTGCGACATGGACGAAGGCTTTAAGCCGAAGGTCCGAAAAAACACCTTCCTTTTGCTAGAGTAGCAACATTCACTGACAAGCAGGGCCCTCCAATTTTCAATGCGCTGGGCATATAAATAAGAGCATACCACAAACTTATTTGGTACGCTTTCTTGTCGTCTGCTCTTGCTTACTCAACTTTTAGCTCTTGCGCACCAACTGCTTGACTTTTTAAGTTTTTAAGCTTTGGCTCTAAAAACAGTTTTAGCATTTTTGAAGATGTCTGAAGATAAAAAGGCCGCTGCCGAGATGAAGCTGAATCTTTCTGAAGAGAAAAACCTGGGGTTTCTTGAAGCAATGTCGAAGACCAATACAGAAAAAATCACCAAAGAGATTTTAGAAGGTTTATCTGAAGATACTGATGACAGCGACAGTTATGATGTGGATAGTGGTGGTGAAGACTCCGAAGATCGCCCTTGGCGACCAAGCCATGCGGTTTTCGGCAAATCAAGTATCAAAGCAAATCATCTTGTCAGCATGAGGGGAAGATATTTCTGGGACTTGTCCATTGTGAGGGCCGACGAAGGAGAGAAGACTTGTCCGACTCCTGAGGAAAATGAAGTCGTAGTGTTCCGAAGCTTTTTGAAAGCTGGACTACGATTTCCCCTGAGCAGGTTTGTCGTAGAGGTGCTGAAAATATTTGAAATTTATCTTCACCAACTTACCCCCGAAGCAATCATAAGGATGAATATCTTCGTGTGGGCGGTGAGAAGCCAAGGTCTAGAACCGGATGCGAAAAGTTTCTGCAACATACACGAATTGTTATATGAGACAAAGCCCTGGGGTAAGGAACAGTATCACAATAATTTCGGCTGCTACAGCTTCGTCGCTCGGTCTGGGTCAAGCTGCCCCGTGCCAACCTTTCGGAAGAAATGGCCCGGCGACTAGATGACAGAATGGTTTTATGTGAAGAATGACCTGAAAACACGGGACGATATTAAAGGTATAATTATGCTCCCTATTTGGCAATGCTTCGGCCTGCGGAAGCCGAAGGTTGAAATGAATGAAGCTGCCGAAGAATGCCAGAGAGCCTTCGGAGTTATTTGCTCCTTTATTGGAACGAGGGACTTGGTCCAAGAGCATATTGCCTTCAGAGTATGGCCGCTCGCGGAAAAGTGGGAAATGCCGCAAGAGACCATAAAGGAGGCTGACGAAGGTGGACTTATTAGGCTGAAGTATACTTTCAAATTTGGAGATAAATTCATTGAGCCTGATGATGACTGGCTAAAAAGTATTGAAAATTTAAGTGATGAACTACTTGGGGTTTACTCAAAGGCCGAAGATACTGCATTGTCAGCAGCCTTCGGAGGCCGAAAAAAGAAAAGACTGAACCGAGTGTTTGACGCAATTGGGTTCATGTACCCCAACTACCACTATCCGGCGCGGGGCCAAAAAAGAAAGAATGCAGCTTCTGCACAGGAAACAGCTTCAGCCGCTCCCAGCGAGCCAGCGCCGAAGAGACAAAGGGTAAAGGTTCTCACACACCGGCCACGCTACATTGAACCAGCTACAGTGCCTGAGTTCGCTGGTGAAACTTCTTCGGCCACCGAAATTAAGGAACCAACTTCAGCGCCGAAGATCGAAGAAAAAACTGAAGCATCCTCAGCAACGGAAGCAGAAAAACCGAGAACTGAAGGAACGAAAATATTGGAAATTTTAAGTCCTTCAGCAAGTGTTGAGACAATAAAGAACCAAAAGGGCCCAGCGGTGACCCCGAAAAGAAAAAGAATGGTCAATGTGCTAGATGTTCTGGAGACAATTAAGTCCTCAAGCACGACTCCGAAAAAGACTGTTGAAACTTCCGAAGCAGAGACTGAAATTTCTGATATTAAGGCTCCAAAACAACAAACTGAGACTGAAGCTGGGCCTTCAGAGCCCACAAAGGTAAAACCCTTGGAAACCGAGGAAGAAAAAATGACGGAGCCAATTTTTGTTGAGGAAATCAGTGCTGCTGCCCCCGAAGCATCCCCCAAAGTCCTTGATTATATTGTTCGACATGCTTCGGGGAAAAAAATATCAGAAGAAGAAGTTTTTGAAGCTAATCACTATGCCAAAGAATTGAAATATCCGAAGGGGGCACTAGTGTTCAATGGTACAAATGAAGATGATTTCCTATACTGCCTTCCGGATAACAAAGAATTACTCGTCTGCCGGGAAATGGCCCGAAGCATGGGGTTTCCGAAGCTGGAGGCTGGCCTCTGCGCAATGACAAAGGACGACCTTGCGGACAGCCTTGCGTATAATAGCCTGAAGGTACGAGATCTGCGCATTTAGAAATTTTATGATTTGAAATTTATTCTTTTATTTTTATACTAACTTTTTTATAGGGTTTAATTCTAAGCAACGCGCTGAGAGCACAAAAGAATGCCAAAGACGAGAGCTATGAAATTGCTTTTAATAACCTTCGGACAGAGGTAATCAAACTAAGAAATGAAGCCCTGGAAAAGGACAAAATTCTAGTTACATTGGTAGATAAAATAAAGGAGAACGAAGCTGCGTCTAAAGCACAAGTTGCAGCTCAAAAGCACGAGATTGACGACCTTCGGAAGCAATTAGCCCGGGCTAAAGAAGAACGCATACTTGAAGAAACGAAGCGAGAACTTAGCGACCAATGGGCAAATCATTTAGAAGGAACTGTCGAAGAGCTTCGTTCGTCCAAGAAAAGATGCTATGACAAATCTATAGAGTGCGTTAAGAAAATGAAGGCTAGCTTCGCCAGCGTAGGCGCATTTTCAAGTGAAGAAAACTTTACAAGAGGCAACCCCGAAGGTCCCATTGAATGGATTAATCAAGAAGTTGAGGCCTTTGAAGAAATTTTAAATAGTCGCGGAGACATATGCGCTTTTTCGGGTGCCCGGGGGATTGCCACCATTTTAGAAAGGAAAGGCTGCGAACATGTAAAAATTTTAGCACAATCCGAAACTGTGTTGTCCTTCGAAGACGCTAAAGACCCTTCAGCTGAAGCTAGCATGATTGGTGGAAAATTTTTCACCGATATCTGGGATAATGGTGGCCGAGAAATGGCCCGAGAAATTATTCAAAAAAGCGAAAAAGGCATCCATGATGCTAGAAAAGTGGCCGAGGCTGCTGAGAAGAGCGCAGAGCCCGAAGGGCAAATAGGTACTAACTAATGGTTTTTATTGTGTTGTAATTTTTGATTTCAAACTCCGTTCGCCAATTGTAATAGCAATGTAGCCATATCCTGTCCTCCTTCAGATCCTGCTAAAACGCCTCCGGGCCCTCACCCGAAGGACGACGATGAAATCAAAAAGATGGCCGAAGCTATCATGGATCAAGTTGTCAATCAACTCCTGAACGAAGCTGCGGAAGTAGTACTTAGGGAAGACTAGGTACTATTGTAAAAACATTTGAAATGTAATATGTGTAATATCTTGTAACCCTGAATGTAATATACTTGTTTTTTATGGTTCAATTCTTTACGATGCATGAAATTCTACATACATACCGTTTTTGAGTCTTTGACGAAAAAACACCTTCCCTTCTTTTCATGCTTCGTGAAGAAGAATTTTCATTTATCACAACGATATCCATAGTGCTCTGATGAAGAATTTTCAAGCTTCGTGAAAATATTTTCCGAAGCTACACTCCGAAGATCAATGTTGTATCTCCTTGGGACTTTGCATAATTTTCCCCTTTTTCAAAGCATTTTTCCGAAGATCGATATTGTGCCCCTTCTTGTGCCATATGCAGCATGATGTATGATGCTTATGCTATGCGAAATGATGTGATGATGTTATGTTATGTTATGGTATTTATGCCGAAGATACACTTGCATTCCTGCAATAAAACACATAATCTTTTTTAATCAGCGTTGACTTTTCGCTGTAAGCCTCCCTTAGGAGCTTCTTCGCCTTTTACTTCAGCGGAATCAGCGTTTATTTTTCGCTGTAAGCCTCCCTTAGGAGCTTCTTCGCCTTTTACTTTCGGCGGTATTCGCGTTGACTTTTCGCGCTTCGCCTTTTACTTAGGCGGTATCAGCGTTTATTTTTCGCTGTAAGCTCTGCATTCCCTTTGGAACGACTTCTGAGCAGAAAACTTACACTGCGCCCCCTTTGGAATGGCTTTTTGTAACTTCAACAAACTTACTCTGCGTTCCTTAGAACGACTTTTTGTTGCTTCGGAAAATTCATACCGTGCCTTTTAAAATAAATTTTTGATAATTCGAAGGTCCTGCTTGCTATCGCAAATCTTTAAGCTTCAACAACTTAAGCCTGTGAAGAAGATATATTTTCCTTGTGGCAGACAACGAAACTATTACATGAGATTTAAAAAGTATCCTTTATTACACAGAAAATAAGACTGAATGGAGAAGACTACTATCAAGGTAGGATATTTGTCAATAAATGTGCTTCGACTCTGGCACAGTACTATTGACTGTGCGAGCTTCGGACTGTTCTCTGAAGTCCCTTTGATGTTGAGCGTATTGGCCCCCTTCTGGCTGCTGGCCTTGTTGCAGTGGTGGTGGAGGCGGAGGCTGTTGCCAGGAAGCTTGAGGTTGACTCGCCGAAGCAACAGAAACTGCAGGGTGATTGCCTACATACTCTGGGATGTAAGGCGAATGATATGAAGCAGTGTGCATGATCTGCTTCGGCTGACCCTGTTGCGCTGCAGCCTCGGCTATCTCCTTTTGCTTCTGGATGGTAACATGGCACATTCTGGTGGTATGGCCCTTGTTTTCACCACAGAACAAGCAAAATGTTCTCCTTGGTTGATCTCCGAATCTTCCGCCGAAGCCCCTGGCTCCTCTGCCTCTTGGAGCTGGCGGCCGGAAGGAGCTTTGCTGTTGCCCCGAAGCCTGTGAGGAGCACTGAGGCCTTTGCTGCTGACTCCCCTTATCATCATTCTGAGTAGAGTTATGAATTGACCTGACGTGCCTCGGATAAAATCTTCCTCCGAAGCCCCTGGTCATTTCGGAAAACCTGAAAGCTTCCTCTCTTCTTTGACGAAAATCATTGTCGGCCCGAATATACTCGTCCATCTTCTGGAGCAGCTTCTCCAAAGTTTGAGGAGGCTTCCTAGCAAAGTACTGAGCTGAAGGTCCTGGCCGAAGTCCCTTGATCATGGCCTCAATTACAATCTCGTTGGGCACTGTTGGC
The DNA here is from genome assembly GCA_029449295.1 of Zea luxurians. Classification (NCBI taxonomy): domain Eukaryota; kingdom Viridiplantae; phylum Streptophyta; class Magnoliopsida; order Poales; family Poaceae; genus Zea; species Zea luxurians. The sequence continues at coordinate 8,074,975 of JAOPSE010000016.1, forward strand.
GCCTGCGCCCTCAAACGTAAGAACCTCCGGACATACGCCTGAAGGTATTCTTCGTGATCCTGGGTGCACTGGAATAGAGCTTGAGCAGTGACCGGCTTCGTCTGAAACCCTTGGAAGCTGGTTAACAACATGTCCTTCAGCTTTTGCCACGAAGTGATCGTTCCTGGTCAAAGGGAGGAATACCAGGTTTGAGCAACACTCCTGACAGCCATAACAAAAGATTTTGCCATGACTGCAGTATTGCCACCATATGAAGATACTGTTGCTTCGTAACTCATCAAAAACTGCTTCCGGTCTGAATGGCCGTCGAACATGGGAAGCTGGGGCGGCTTGTAGGACGAAGGCCAAGGTGTAGCCTGTAGCTCAGTGGACAGAGGAGAAGCATCATCAAAAGCAAAATTTCCATGGTGGAAATTCTCATACCAGTCATCTTCATTGAAGAAACCCTCCTGATGAAGGTCTTTGTGCTGAGGCCTTCGATTCTGCTCATCCTGAGTAAGATGACGAACTTCTTCAGAGGCTTCGTCTATCTGCCTTTGTAGTTCTGCTAGCCTGGCCATCTTTTCCTTCTTCCTCTGCACCTGTTGATGAAGCATCTCCATGTCCCTGATTTCTTGGTCTAGCTCATCCTCTTGCGGTGTCGGGCTGACAGCCTTCCTCTTCTGGTTTCGGGCCTCCCGAAGAGAGAGAGTCTCCTGATTGAGGTCCAGCGGTTGCAGAACTGCAGCCCCAGTTCCTGAAGCTTTCTTCGGCGCCATAACGAAGGTTTATGATTGCCGAAGATGTTCAAAACTCGAGGAGTGGAAGTGAGTTCACCGGAGGTGGGCGCCAATGTTGGGGACTTGTTCTCAAATGCTATGAGTTAAGAGCAAGGCAACACAAAAAATGCTAAGTATTGAAGCAAATAGTAAATAGTAAACTGATAATAAAAAGTGTAATCATGAGTGATGTATATCTCTATACCCAAAACCACATAAAGCAATAGCATATACTATCCAAAAATTCAGAGGTAAGACAAGGTATAAATATAACCAAAACTAGGGTAACCAATTGGGTCCCATCAAAATTAACATATGCAGATCATTATGATTAATAAGAACATGACTGGGTAAAAAGAAGTGATCAAGGGCACAACTTGCCTTCAACGAGCTCCTGCTCAGCAGTCTCCACCTGCTGAACCCCTGGATCCTCTGTGGCTTGCTCGTCTACTCGCATCAATACAAACATACATAGCATAAAGGAGAAATTAACATCACACCAAATATATAAACAAAATACACATTAATAATCTACATATTAATATATGATCATAGGAACAGGAATCATTAATTTTGGAGTTGTGGATCTTATGTTATGAATTTCCAAAGGTTTCATATGCTTGATACAAGATTAATTAAGATATAAATTTTAATGTGGCTTTCATGTCAAAACATAGACACTAGGTGATAAACAATAATATTACAAAATTATAGAAACTAGAATGGATTAATTTGGACTTCATATGAATTTTCTAGGGGTTAAACAATTTCTAGCCATTATTTTTATATTAAAAATAGATTCCCAATTCAATTTATCTGATTTACAAACTCTCTGGACTGTGCCTCAATTACCAGAAAAGGCAGGGTCCTCGGCGCTAAAAATACCGAGACACAGAACAATGGGATATGGACCGCGGGTTTATTTTCTAACTCATCAGGGGCTCTTTAAGAAAAATGTGCCGCGAAAGGGTATCAGATGTTTTAAGTCGTCCGATCAAGTGAGGGTGGTCCAGATAGAACGCTGAGACACCCAACCGGTACATGATCACAACGGTTGGTTTACGATCCTACGCTCCAGGTTTAATGAAGTGGTGATCACCATCCATCCGTTCGGCGATAATCTGACGGTCGCAGCTCGCCATAGATCCGGACCCTCCCATTGGAATCCAACGATTCCCGTTTCACGACGCGGACAGGGGTGTTTGGCTTCTAATCCTGGCGTCCAAACTGGATCTGACCGCCATGAGGTCATCACCTACCTTTGGTTGGAGCACGGCGGTGCTTAGCAGTCCGCGCGGTGGCGCTCAAAGCGGAGGCCGCGCTCCTCACCGGAGCTAGCCATCCGGTGACCCGAGGCCTTATTCTAGCGTCCAACTAGCGCAGCGCAAACAGGAGAACTTAGCGGACCGATTGACGCATTCCATACCGTGGACCGAAGCTCGGCTATCGATGGCCACGATGGAGCAACAACTCGGCGGAGATCTCAAATCCGACGAGGAATTCTAGCACCCCGGCTAGCCACACCAACCCAAGCGTCCCACCGACACACTTCGGCTCCCCCGACGACCCTCCTCGGTCTTGAAGTCGCGCTAGCAGTGTGGGTCGGAATCGACATCGGCGGCAACTCTGGCGGCGTGCGGCGTGTTGGCTTTGGTGCTCACGTTAGCGCAAGAGATGGAAGGGGGAAGGAAGCTGCCTTCTTAACCTGCGGACGAGGCTGCTCCGCGAGGAGATCTCGCCTGAGCCGTTGCGCCAGCCGCGATGGTGGGGCACGCAGTCGCGACGCGCGACAATGGCGGCATGGAGACCACGACTCGGACGCCGCAGAGTATGGCACATGGCGGCCTGATTAACAGGGACAATGGTAAAGAGGAGCGCGGCGTAGGAAACGCACTGGCGCACGGACCCCACATATCAGTGAACGGGAATGGTTACGTGGGCGCGGTGAGGTGGCTGACCGATGGACCCCCCCCCCTTTGTCGGTGCGGATGGCAGTGTCGGGTGGAGTAAATGGGTCGGCCAGGCTAGATTCAGCCCATGCGGCGACTTCTCTTTTCTTTTTTTCTTTTATGTTTTCCTTTTCTTTTTATTTTTAGATTTCCAATTTGAACTTCAAATATGAATGTGAATTTTGTAATCAAACTAAAGGTAAACTTTAATCATACCAGTATGGTTGGGTTTATATTTTTATAAATTTTGTTTTGTATTTTATAATATTTCTCTCTCTATTTTCTATTTTCAAATCCAATTTCAATTTAGGGTTTAATCCAAACTTCCAATCATTATTATTATATTATTATTATTATCATCATTATTATTATTTAATGCACAAACATACAAACTCCAACATGATGCATGTTTTATTGGGGGATTATCCACTTGAAATATGTTTCCTAGTAATTCTCATGAATGAAAAGTACAATACACATAAAGATTTATTCTTCTCTTTTATATTCCAAAGTTGGGTATTACAATTTGATCCTCAACTTGCTCTTATTGATAGCTATTAGTTTTATCAAACAAAATGTCACAAGAAATCTCAATACATCCAAATGATTTGTTGAAGACTATATATGCCCTTGTATTCTAGTCATAATCAAGTAAAAAAACCTTCCACAACTTTAGGAGCAAATTTAGAATTTCTACCTTTCTTTACCAATATATAACCTTTGCTCATAAAGGCTAAAATAAGATACATTAGGTTTGTTACCGGTATGGAGTTCATACAAAGTCTTATTGAGGAGTTGATGAAGATATAAACGGTTGATGGCGTGGCAAGCGGTGTTGACATCTTCTACCCAAAATTGATCTGACGTCTTGTACTATTCAAGCATGGTTCTTGGCATGTCAATCAGAGTTTTATTATTCCTTTCCACCATGTCATTCTATTATGGTGTATAAGGAGAGGACAACTCATGCTTGATCCTTTTCTCCTCAAGATATTCTTTAACTTATGCATTCTTGAACTCCATTCCATTATCGCTTTTAAACTTTCTGATTATCAAGTTGAACTCATTTTGAGCTCTCTTCAAGAATCTCTTCAAGGTTCCTTGGGTTTCACTTTTGTCTTGCAAAAAGAATAGCCAAGTGAAACGAGTATAATCATCAACAATAACTAGCTCATCTTACTCCCACCGATGCTAAGCAACATGATTGAAGAGATCTATATGCAATAGATCCAATGGTTTTGATGTAGACATTACATTATTTGTATGATGACTTGTCCCAACTTGCTTCCCTGATTGACATGCTCCACAAGGTCTATCTTTCTCAAAGCAAATATTGGTTAGTTCTAAAACGTGTTTGCCCTTTAAAAGCTTGTGAAATTTCTTAATTCCAACATGTGCTAGTATGCGATGCCACAACCAACCCATATTAGTCTTATCAATTAAGCATGCATCAAGTGGGCGAGCCGAGCCAATCTAACTCGCGAGCCAACTTTGAGCCAAGCCGAGCCTTATCCTTGAGCTCGTGCAGTGGGCGAGCCGAGGCGAGCTCAGCTTGGCTCGTTTCGATCTATAGCCAGCACAGCAGTAGGAAACTCGTGCCTAGGGGAGGAACTGTGGGTAGGCAGAGTGAGGTGTGAGCCATCGTTGGAGGACAGCCATGGCGAGTGACCCCGCTGCCGACCGGCAGACCACGGTCGTGTAGCCGACATGTGGGCCAGCGCGGAAAGTCGATCCACCACAACATCGTCCATCCCGTACGCACGGTGAAGGAACGCGAGCGCGTGGAGGTTGGAGCAGAGGTCGACCCGGGACCTGGCCGTGGATCACGAAGTCGCTGGCACTGGTGAAGGGGCGATGCCGCGGACCGGCACCCAGCACATGTGGGCCACGACGTTCATAGGGGCCACCCAGCGCATGTGGGCCACGCTCGCACCCCAATGTACGATATTTTGTTTACTATTAAGGCTTTGTTCGGTTATTCCTACGTCATATTGGATTGGATGGGATTGGAAAAAAAATAGTAAACATTTTGACTTGGTGTGGATTTAAACACACCCAATTCCATCCAATCCACATGGCGTGAGATAGAACCGAACAAGCTCTAAGGGCTTGTTTGGGTACTCTAGTATTCACTCCAGTACACATGGGTTGAGGGGTATTGGAGTGTAAATTGAACTAATTTACACCCCTAATCTCCATCAACTCATGTGTATTGAGATGAATACTAGACTATCCTAACATAGTCTAAGGCCTAGTTTGGGTACTCTAGTATAGACCTCAATCTATATGTATTGAGGTGGATTGGGGTGTAACTCCACCTCAACACATGTGGATTGAGGTCAACACTAGAGTACCCAAACAATGCTTAAGGGGTGTTTGAATACAAGAGCTAATAGTTAGCTGCTAAAATTAGTTAAAGACATTAAAAGGCTAGCTAATAATTCAGTTATTATCTATTTTTAGCGAATTAACTAATAGTTTGCTAGCTAGCATCTCCAAGAGACTCTCCATTTTTGACTCTCTATAGGACACTCTATTTACATCTCCATAAAGATTATACTCTTTATGCAGCATCTCACTCCAACACTATTTAGTTTGGCTAGTCAGTGGCTAACCAAGTTTGGCTAGAGAGATGACCGATTTGAAGAGCCAGATAACTTGGTCAGTTGAATGACTAGTCTGTTGAAGAGTTATTTTGTTGTTAAATAGCTAAAACTTGACTTGTTGAGTCATTTAGCTAGTCTTTTAGAGATGCTCGCTAGCTAGCTAATTCCAAAAACATTTTTTAGCCAACTACCTACTTAGCTTTGGTACATTTAAATGCCCTTTAATTGTAACCATATACTTCATTCTGTCAGTGGAATCCCATCACTATCAAGACAGCACAATCAGCATCCAAGATCTGTTAGTTGTCGGGAGCTACCCTGAGCTGACATCCAAACCAAGATGGTGGTTGTCGGTACCCTTAAACAGAGGTACCCCTTACTGCAGCATGAAGCTGTGGTGCCCACGTGGCTATCTCTAGTCGCGTGGTGAACAGCACCCGACTCCACCACGTGGACGGTTCCGGGGTCGCCACATAGCCAGAGAAGACGATATACTCCAAGATGCCAACAGTGGGTCCAGACCCCCATGGGAAAGTGCCGGACCCTTGTACATGTAGACCGGACCTCCGGGCAAGGTCCAGGACCCCCACGAGTGCGACCTGGAACCCCAGGACGTGTCTTGGACCCCTCTATGTGGGGTCCAGACTACCCACAGCCGGGTCCCGGGACTCTGGGGCAGAGAATACCCAGGCCTTGCTCAGGTAGGGGTCCGGTGCCGACACGTGTCTAGGCCCAGCCTGGTGCGGACCTGTCCGCATAAAGCTACTGCTCCCTGCCCAGGCGGAGACCCGATGCTGCCACGTGGCCTACCGCGCGTGACGTAAGCCAGCGGGCGGAGCCTGACGTAAGGCCTCCGGGTTGCGTGGCCCCTGCATTTATTGCAGATAAGGCGTGCCGCCTGAAAAACGATGTGTCGCCTCGGCATTTAATGAGGCCTGCCCACTCTGCTGTCAGGCAGCGACCTGTCCACTCTACTAGCAAGCAGTGTGCCGCCTCAGCATTTAATGAGACATGTCCATGTCGCTGGCAGGCGGCATGCTTGTCCATTCTGATGGCAGGCGATACGCCCATGCTGCCACGTGCACTGTGTTCATCATCACTCGTACGTTGCCAGGGAAGCTTCCGCTGCACGCCAATGCTACGCAGACCGCGGAAACCAGGACGCAGGAAGATTGCACTGGCGACTAGCATTAGTTGCTCCAAGTATTACATCTGTTATGTTCCTGGACACATATGTCGGGGCTTAGCACCCTTGTACGTGCCCCCCTTGGACTATAAAAGGGAGGGCACACTACGTTACAAGACAGGCTCATTCAGGCTCAAGCCAACCTAGACACAACTGAAGCTCACGAGCAATACAACACACAGTGGAGTAGGGTATTACGCTCCGGCGGCCCGAACCACTCTAAACCCTTGCGTGCTCTTGCGTGTTCTTGCGTGTTCATCTCGAATCCATCTAACAGGCAAAACGCTTAGGCCCCCTCCTCATCTTAGGATATAGGGCGGGTGCATTCCGCCACCCGGCCAGAGATTTCCTCTCCGACATTTGGCGCGCCAGGTAGGGGGCTTGGCATTAGGTTTTTGCTTGTTTTCCTGCTTGACACCATGGTCCACATCGTTGAGCACCAAGATTTCGTGCCCGAGGACTTCATGCTGGAGGAGGAGGCTGCCTCTTCCACTCCGCGGGCCACCAACCTCCTGGCACCTGGTGTGCAGGCGTGCTATCGGCGTCTCGGACCCGGGGGGGTCCTTTGGACCGACTAGTGAAATCGCTGCGTGTCCCTGCCCAGATGGGTTGGCACGGGATGGAACACAAGAGGTGGGACAAGCCTTGTATTATCCTGCACCAGGAGTGCCGCTCGCAGTAGGGGTTACAAGCGCGTCGCGTGAGGGAGAGAGAGAGGCACAGAGTTCGCCCGCCGCTTCCCTCGCGCGAACCCCTCTCAGGGTGGCCCTGGACCTCCCTTTTATAGAGGCAAGGAGAGGATCCAGACGTACAACGGGGGGCGTAGCTATGCGCTAACGTGTCCGGCAGTGGAGTGCCTAAGCCCTGTGTACATGCCAACGTGGCCGTTGGGGGAGAGCTTGGGCCCTGTACATGTGATGGCGTGCCATCGGAGGAGCGCCTGAGTCTCGTAGGAGCACAGCTGGCACCGCGGTGAGGATCCTGCTGACGTCTCCTTGCTGTCGTAAGGGGCTGAGAGCCACCGGCATCATGGCGCACGTGGGGCACCATCATTACCCGTCGCCGGGGTAAGCCAGATGGGACGCCGGTCTAGTTCCTTGTAGCCTGAGCAGGCTAGGAATAGGGAAATGATGTATCCCCTGTTAGCGCGGTCGGTCTGAGCCCAGGGTCAGTCGAGGCAGAGACTTCTCTTGAGGCCGAGGTCGGGGTCGGGCGAGGACGCGATTCCTCCTGAGACCGGGGTCGAAGCCAAGTCCGAGGGTCGGGCAAGGCAGAGACCTCCTCCCGATGCCAGAGCCTGAGGTTGGGCGAGGCAGAGACCTCCTCCTGAGGCCGGAGCATGAGGTCGGGCGAGGCGGAGCTTCCTGTTGCGCCCGAGGCTGAACTCGGTGGTTGATCGTGACTTGTTGTCAATCGTCGTCGGGGTGGCTGACACGGCAGTCGGAGCGGAGCGAGTGGCGCTGTTTTCCTGTCATGTCAGACAGTAAAGAAGAGGGGCGAAGTGACTGCGGTCACTTTGACCTGCCCGACTGAGGCGCGTGTGTGAGGATACGGCGTCAGGCATCCCCTGCATTTAATGCGCCTGCGAAGCGGTCGGTTGGTGAGGCGGTCTGGCCAAGGTTGCTTCACAACGAAGCCTGCCTGAGCTGGGCCTCGGGAGAGCCGAGGGGGCGCCCGCTACCTGAGGAGGCCCTCGGGCGAGGCGTGAACTCGTCTAGGACTACTGTTCCAACCCGAGGCTGGGCTCGGGTGAGATCGCGTCCCTCGGGTAGACGAAGTCTTGGCTTGATCCACACCCGTCAGTTGGCCTGAGGGTGTTTACCAGCCATGATTAGGAGCATTGGGGGTACCCCTAATTATGGTACCCGACAGTAGCCCTCGAGCCTCGAAGGGAGTGATGGTACTCGCTTGGAGGCTTTTGCCGCGTTTTCGGTGAGGGGACTGGCCTTTCTCGGTTTTTGCCTTGTTCTGGTGGGTGCGCGTGAGCGCACTCGCCGGGTGTAGCCCCCGAGGCCTCGGAGGAGTGGTTTGACTCCTCTGAGGTTTGAATGCTTTTCGTGATGCTTCGGCCGGTCTGATCGTTCCCTCACGCGGCCCGGCCGTAGCCCAGGTGCGTGGTCGGGTTCCAAGTTATCAAGCTGGTTTGTTGACGCTATCAACAGTTTTGGCCGTAGCCGGGTGCGAGAGCAGCCCCCGAGCCTCTGCACGGAGCGAGAGGACGATCAAGGACTTTCCCGACTTTTATTATACGCCCCTGCGTCGCCTTTTCGCAAGGAGGAGGGGGGAAAGCGCCATGTTGCCCTCGGAGGGCGCCGAACATGGTGTTTCTAGTGAGCTGCTAACGGGTGATCCGAGTGGACGCCCGTGCCCCGTTCGTTAGGGGTCGGCTGGTGGCCCAGAGGCGCGCTCCAAAAGTACCTGCGGGTGATTTACCGGACCCAGACCCCTTCGACAGGGTCCGAGGGCTCGATGCCTCCCTCCGGTGGGATTCCGTTACAAATCGTTCCCGCCGGTCTCGGAAATGTCCTAGGGTACCTCGGGAGCGTAGCCCGAGCCTCGGCTATGTATCAAACGTACCTAGAGTCATCCCTCACTCTGCATGCTCTAGGGCGACTATCGAACCCTTCTGGGGGGCCAACCTACGAACCCCTGATCAGTAGTGGGCACGGAGCCCGGGCGCTCTGGGGCGGCTATCGAAACCCTTCCGAGGGGCCAGCCTTCGAACCCCTGATCAGTAGGAGGGCTCGAGGCCCGCTTCCTTCGCCGGAAAGGATCCTTTCCATAACATCCCCTTTCCTGGTCCTTGTAGCAAGAGAGAGAGAGGAGGAGGAGGGGAAGGATATGAATTTAAATAAGGTGGCGCACCTTTTTTGACGCGGTCATTATGGCGAAGGCGAAGTGGCGCCCGCCTCGCCTGCCAGAGGTGTCGCCTGCTCCGTTGGGGAGTTATTGCGATGGGACAGGCGATTCGCGTGGCGCCCGCTGCGCACGCGAGCCGTTTGAGGAACGGGGCACGGGCGCGTTGTCTTCACGCCATGGGAGAGGTCTCTCCCGTCGCTTCAGGAGGGGACGCGAGCCTGCAGGTGACTTGACCGCTGCCTTCGCTCGTCTACTGCTGCAGTTACTGCCGGCCTGCTTTTGACCATGCCAACCGTTGTGCCTACCCCGCGGCTGACTGGCCCGTGGCCATCACCTTTAACTGGCACTATTGGGTCATGCGCAGGGCTACCTCGAGTCGCGGTACTGGTTCCGCGGTCGAGGAGGCGCAGCATTGGCGCGAGTGGTGGTGTAACTTCTCGCACGTCATAACCGGCGCGCCGGTTGCATGACATGCGGGCCTGCTTCCTTTGCGCTGGTCCGCTGGATGTGGTCGAAGCCGAAGGGGCGCACAGTTGCGGTGCAGTTGGATGCCCGTCGCGTGGCAGTCCACCCTTTCGACCCCCGGTTTCTGCGAAGATGGGAGAGCGCTTGTAACCGCGGGACGGTTATATGGCTCGCGTGCGGCGGTTCGCCTTCTTCGTGCTTCGGGTCAGCTCGTATGACATGTGGGTCCCAGCCCCCGTGTCGTGGGGGGAGAACCCTGAAGTATGTCAGTGGAGATTTCGCCCGTGACGCTAAGGGGTGCAAGTGAGGAGGTCTGCCTATAAAAGGGGAATCGATCCCCTGGGCAGTGGCCATGCCTTCGTCCTCCCCTCATGCATTGCGCCCTTCCACCTTTTGAGCCCCGGATGGGGTGCTCCAGCGTCGCCTTGCTCTTGCTGTCATTGGAGGAGCGCGGCCTCGTGGAGATCGGCACCTTTCAGCCATCGCTTGGCTTCAAGGATTTTCGTCGTGCAACCCGGCTGCATTCCCTCACCAATGGGCAGTTTGGTGGGAAGAAGCAAGCCGGGCTGCGGCCTCCGCCCCGCCCTCAGCTTCAAGGATCTTCGTCATCCGGGCTGAGGCAGAGGAGCGCACCGAGTGGGGGGTTGCCTCCGCGTGGGTCGGTAACCCTTTTCTTCTCCCAGCGTTTGGGGGAGAAAGGCATCCTCCAGCCCTACGGAGGCATCCTCCATCCATGCGGGAAAAGGCGAACTGCGGCTCCCTGGATAGGGTGCAGCTTTCCGTCCTTCGTCCGGGTGGCGGTCGTGCCGCGCACGGGCCGGCCACGTCCAGGTCTTCCTCGCATCGTCAGCCGCGCTAGAGGGTTGCCCAGCACGTCGTACGCCGCGAGGGCGGTGCTCGTGTTCTAGGGCGGCCTCGGTGAGGACGGGAGTGAGGACCTACCGGTGCGCTTTGGGGCGGCCGTTGTTCGCCGGCGCGGTGTCGGTGGGTTCAAACCCACGGTCGGCGCCCTCTGACTCTTCGGCCTTAATGGCTTGTCCTCGCCCCTCGTGTGGGGATGTGGGCGAGGGCCTCTTCACAGCAGCGTTCGCCCTGAAGCCGTTGCTGCAGCTGTGTGGCCGCCTGAGGCGGAGGTCGTTGTCGCTGCTGTCATGGGTCGCTGGCAAGCCGCTTGGAGTTCATCATCCCGCAGGCCCTCTGGTGTGGAGGTAGTTCATACCCGTGGGAGCAGAACCAGAGTCCCGTTTGTAAGGAGATATACTGGGTTTTTGCCGGAGCAAAATGTAACCGCTTCAAGTACTTAGACATTTGTCGTAGGTCGGGAGAACCACCGAGGGTTCTGCCGACGTCTAAGTCTATGTAGCATAGTTACCCCCAAGTACATTATTTGCTCTTTGTGGCTGTCGAGGCTTGAACATTTGGGTATTCAAGAATGAAGCTGTGTGTCTTCCTCATTCCGAGCGCTGGGACTTGTCTGTTGGCTAGCCGAACCACTTAACCGAGCGTCGATTGCCTTTCGCGGAAGGTGACGAGTGAGGTGTCCGTATCCCGAAGGCGTAGGAGTCCCTCGGCTCTGTCGGCCTTGCCGCTCTAGGCTCCTCTTGCTCAGTATTTGGAACCCTCGGCTGCTCTGCGATGAGCCGGAGCCGAAGGCAGCGGTGTTAGCTCGGACAGACGCGGAGTCGGCTCGGAAAGAGACTTCGTCGGCCCGGGAGATGGCGGCTTCCCAGGCCGAGGAAGATGTGGTAGCAGCCGCTGGAGCTTGGCCAAGACACCTGCTGGTGCGATGCTGGCGTCCTCCCTTAGGTGGAGGTCCTTTTGCCTGGGTCGCCGTCCGAGGCCGGGCCAGGTTTCGCCGAGGGTGGAAACAACACTGAGGGTGCTGCTGCTCCCCCTGTCGATGCCCGAACCTGCAGGAACAGTTTATCTGTAGCATGCGCATGCTTTTTCGTGGTCGTCGAGGCCTAAACACTTTATCGTCGTGTTTAAAAAGCTGTGTCTTCTCTCCTCTTGTTTCGAGCATCACGACTTGTCTGTCAATAGCAGAATCGTTTATCCGAACGAGAGTTACTTTTCACGGAAGGTGATGAGTGAGGTATCTGTATCCCGGAGGCGTAGGAGTCCCTCGGCTCGGTCGGCCTTGCCGCTTACGTGCGCTCTCATTTGGTCGAAGGATTCCATTATTGGTACAGTCGGGAAGGCGCGAAAGTCGTTTTCTACCCGAGTGTTAGGACTTGTTCGGTAGCTGGATCGCTTATCCGAGCGTGAGTTACTTCTCGCGGAAGGTGATGAGTGAGGTATCCGTATCCCGGAGGCGTAGGAGTTCCTCGGCTCGGTCGGCCTTGTCGCTTACATGTACTCTTGTCGTTCTCAGGATCCCGCTATCGATACAGAAGTCGAAAGCACAAAGGTTGTTTTGGTAGAAAAATTTTCTGAGGAAAATTTTGACGCAGAGGGGGTTCCCCCCTTCTAGCCCCCGAGGGAGGGTCGGGCTTTGCTAAGGCAAGGCCGACCCTTCCTTGATGGTTAGACTTTGTGTATGTAAACGAGGTACATGAACGACTTAAAACATCTTAAGGGTAGAAGCGACGTAGCTGTTGGATGTTCCAAGCGTTGCTGTAGACCTCGTCTTGGTCGTTGGCCAGCTTGTATGTTCCGGGCATCAAGATCTTGGCGATGATGAAGGGCCCTTCCCAGGGAGGAGTGAGCTTGTGGTGCCCTCGGGCGTCCTATCGCAGGCGAAGCACCAAGTCTCCCACTTGGAAGCCTCGGGACCAAACGCTTTGGGCGTGGTAGCGCCGCAGCGTCTGCTGGTACCGTGCCAAATGTAGTAAGGCGACGTCTCAAGCCTCCTCGAGTTGGTCCAGCGAGTCTTCTCGGCTGGTCTGGTTGCTTCGGTCGTCGTACGCCTTGGTCCTCGGGGAGCCATATTCTAAGTCCGTGGGGAGGACGGCCTTGGCCCCATAGACTAGAAAGAATGGCATAAAACCCGTGGCGCGGCTCGGCATCGTCCTCAGACTCTAGACTACCGAGGGTAGCTCTTTCATCCACCGCTTGCCGAACTTGTTGAGGTCGTTGTAGATCCTTGGTTTGAGCCCCTGCAAAATCATACCGTTGGCACGCTCCACCTGCCCATTCGTCATAGGATGAGCTACGGCGGCCCAGTCCACACGGATGTGGTGGTCGTCGCAGAAGTCTAGGAACTTTTTTCTGGTGAACTGCGTGCCATTGTCGGTGATGATTGAGTTTGGGACCCCAAATCGATGGTTGATGTTGGTAAAAAACGCCACCGCCTGCTCGGACCTGATGCTGGTCAAGGGTCGGACCTCGATCCACTTGGAGAATTTGTCGATGGCGACCAGAAGGTGCGAGAAGCCCCCGGGTGCCTTCTGCAAGGGACCAACGAGGTCTAGACCCCACACAGCAAATGGCCAGGTGATGGGTATCGTCTGCAAGGCCTAAGCGGGCAGATGCGTCTGCTTTGCGTAGAATTGACACCCCCGGCAGGAGCGCACAATCCTAGTGGCGTCGGCCACCGCGGTTGGCCAGTAGAAACCTTGTCGGAAGGCATTCCCCACGAGGGCTTGAGGCGCTGCATGGTGGCCGCAAGCCCCCGAGTGTATTTCTTGCAATAGTTCTTGTCCTTGGGCGATAGATATGCATCGTTGGAGGATGCCCAAGGGGCTGCGGTGATAGAGCTCTTTTTCATCACCCAGCAAGACGAATGACTTGGCGCGCCGAGCCAGCCGCCGAGCTTTGGTCTTATCGATGGGAAGCTCTCCTCGGAGGAGATATTCTAGGTACGGGGTCTGCCAGTTCGGATCTGGCGTGACCCCATTTTGTTCCTCCTCGACGGGCAAGGCCTCTTCTTCGATGGCCGAGGGTGCCTCGGGCTCGGCCGAGGGTACCTCGGGCTGGGCCGAGGCTTCCTCAGGCTTGGGCATGTCGTTGATCTTGACGGATGGTTGATGTAGGTCTCTGGAGAAGACATCCGGGGGAATCGTCGCTCGCCCCGAGGCTATTTTCGCCAGCTCGTCCGCAGTCTCGTTGTACCGTCGGGCGATGTGGTTGAGCTCCAGCCCGTAGAACTTGTTTTCCAGGCGCCGGACTTCGTCGCAGTAGGCTTCCATCCTCCGGTCACGGCAGTGGGAGTTCTTCATGACTTGGTCGATGACAAGCTGTGAGTCGCCTCAAGCGTCGAGGCATCGGACCCCTAGCTCGATGGCGATGTGCAACCCATTAACTAGAGCCTCGTACTCGGCCACGTTGTTTGATGCCAGAAAATGGAGGCGAATGACGTAGCGGAGATGCTTTTCGAGGGGTGAAACGAAGAGCAGGCCTGCGCCTGCTCCTATTTTCATGAGTGACCCATCGAAGTACATGGTCCAGAGCTCGGGCTGGATTGGAGTTGTCAGTAACTAGGTGTCAGTCCACTCAGCCAGGAAGTCTGCCAAGACCTGGGATTTTATGGCCTTCCGAGGAGCGAATGATAGCGTTTCGCCCATAAGCTCCACTGCCCACTTTGCTATCCTACCCGAGGCCTCACGGCACTGGATGATCTCCCCCAGGGGGAAGGATGACACCACAGTCACCAGATGAGACTCGAAGTAGTGTCACAACTTTCGCCGTGTCAGGGTCACTGCGTAGAGCAGCTTCTGGATCTGTGGGTAGCGGACTTTGGTCTCGGAAAGCACTTCGCTGATGAAGTAGACTGGCCTCTAGACGGATAGTGCATGCCCTTCTTCTCGTCTCTCGACTACGATCGCGGCGCTGACCACCTGAGTAGTCGCGGCTACGTAGATCAAGAGGGCTTCTCCTGCAGCGGGGGGCACTAGGATGGGTGTGTTCGTAAGGAGCGCCTTAAGGTTTCCGAGGGCTTCCTCGGCCTCGGGGGTCCAAGTGAAGCACTCGGCCTTCCTTAAGAGGCGGTACAGAGGCAAGCCTTTCTCGCCAAGGCGTGAGATGAAGCGGCTCAGAGCCGCAAGGCATCCTATGACCCTCTGTACTCCTTTCAAATCTTTGATCGGTCCCATGTTGGTGATGGCCGCGATTTTCTCCGGGTTGGCCTCGATGCCCCGCTCGGAGACGATGAATCCAAGGAGCATGCTACAGGGGACTCCGAAGACACACTTCTCGAGATTGAGTTTCACGCCTTTCGCTCTCAGACACATGAATGTCGTTTCAAGGTCAGAGAGGAGGTTGGAGGCTCTCTTCGTCTTGACAACGATGTCGTCGACGTAAGCCTCGACCGTTCTGCCGATGTGTTCTCCGAACACGTGGTTCATGCACCTCTGGTAAGTGGCGCCTGCATTCCTCAACCCAAATGGCATTGTAGTGTAACAGTACATGCCAAAAGGTGTGATGAAAGAAGTCGCGAGCTGGTCGGACTCTTTCATCTTGATTTGGTGATAGCCTGAGTAGGCATCGAGGAATGACAGGGTTTCGCACCCAGCAGTGGAGTCCACGATTTGATCGATGTGAGGTAGAGGGCAGGGAACTTTCGGACATGCTTTGTTTAGACCAATGTAGTCTACACACATCCTCCATTTCCCATCCTTCTTCCTTACAAGAACAGGGTTAGCTAACCATTCGGGATGGAATACCTCTTTGATAAACCCTGCCGCGAGTAGCTTGTGGATCTCCTCGCCTATGGCCCTGCGCTTTTCTTCGTCAAAACGACGCAGGGTTTGCTTCACGGGTCAGGCTCTAGCTCTGATGTCCAGTGAGTGCTCGGCGACATCCCTTGGTATGTCGGGCATGTCCGAGGGACTCCACGCGAAGACTTCGGCGTTTGCGCGGAGAAAGTCGACGAGCACTGCTTCCTATTTGGGGTCCAGCTCGGAGCCGATCCGAACTTTCTTGCTGGCGTTGTTGCTAGGGTCGAGAGAGACGGACTTGACCGCCTCAACTGGTTCGAAGTTGCCGGCGTGCCGCTTCGCATCGGGCGCCTCCTTGGAGAGGCGTTCCAGGTCGGCGATGAGGGCCTCGGATTCGGCGAGAGCCTCGGCGTACTCCACGTCGCATTCGTACGCGTGGCGGTACGTGGATCCGACGGTGATGATCCCATTCGGGCCTGGCATCTTGAGCTTGAGGTAGGTGTAGTTGGGGACGGCCACGAACTTGGCGTAGCATGGTCTTCCCAACACCGCAAGGTAGGTTCCTCGGAACCCGACGACCTCAAAGGTGAGAGCATCCTTTCGGAAGTTAGAGGGAGTTCCGAAGCAGACGGGTAAGTCGATCCGTCCGAGGGGTAGGATTCGCTTCCCGGGCGCGATCCCGTGGAAGGGTGCCGCACTGGCCCGGACCTCGGACCGATCAACCCCTAAGAGTTCCAGGGTCTCGGCGTAGATGATGTTAAGGCTGCTGCCTCCGTCCATAAGGACCTTGGAGAGCCTAACATTGCCGATGATCGGATCGACGACGAGCGGGTACCTTCTTGGGCTTGTCACGAAGTCGGGGTGGTCGCCTTGGTCGAAGGTGATAGGCTTGTCAGACCAGTCTAGGTAGACTGGCGCCGCCACCTTCACCAAGCAGACTTCCCGGTGCTCCTGCTTGCGGTGCCGAGCCGAGGCGTTCGCCGCCTGCCCGCCGTAGATCATGAAGCAGTTATGGACTTCTGGGAATCCCTCTTCCTTGTCGCCCTCCTTCTTGTCGTTGTCATGGCCCTTGCCGTCCTCCGCCGGGGGCCCAGTCTTATGCAAGTAGCGCCGAAGCATGACACATTCTTCGAGGGTGTGCTTGACGGGCCCCTGGTGATAGGGGCACGGCTCTTTGAGCATCTTGTCGAACACGTCGGCCTCTCCAGGAGGTTTCCGAGGGTTCCCGTGCTCGGTCGCAGCAACGAGATTCGCGTCTGCGGCGTCGCGCTTCGCTCGCGACTTGTTTCTAGCCTTCTTCTTTGTGCCCCGCTGGGCGAACGCCTTAGGGGTGTCTGTCTTCGGCTCCCCCCAAGGTTGCTTGTCCTTTCGGAAGATGGCTTCGACCGCCTCTTGACCCGAGGCGAACTTGGTGGCGACGTCCATCAGTTTGCTCGCACGGGTGGGAGTCTTGTGCCCCAGTTTGCTCACCAGGTCTCGGCAAGTGGTGCCGGCAAGGAAAGCCCCGATGACAACCGAGTCGGTAACGTTGGGCAGCTCGGTGCGCTGCTTTGAGAACCGCCGGATGTACTCTCGGAGGGACTCCCCTGGCTGCTGGCGGTAGCTTCGGAGGTCCCACGAGTTCCTAGGGCTCACGCACGTGCCTTGGAAGTTTCCCGCAAAAGCTTTGACCAGATCGTCCCAGTCAGAGATCTGCGCAGGAGGCAGATGCTCCAGCCAGGCTCGAGCGGCGTCGGAGAGGAAAAGGGGTAGATTACGGATGATGAGGTTGTCATCATCCGCCCCTCCCAACTGGCATGCCAGTCGGTAGTCCGCGAGCCACAGCTCTAGCCTCGTCTCCCCTGAGTACTTGGTGATGGTAGTCGGGGCTCGGAAACGGGCAGGAAACGGCGCTCGTCGTATGGCCCGGCTGAAGACTCGCGGACCAGGTGGCTCGGGCAAAGGACTGCGATCCTCCTCACTGTTGCAGCGTCCCCCACGCCTAGGATGGTAGCCTCGGTGCACCTCCTCGTCGAGGCAGGCTCGATGGTCGAGGTGGTGGTGCTCGTTGCCGAGGCGTTCCCGTGCGACAGGCGCCTCGTCCCGCGTGCGCTCGAGATGGACCGAGGCTTCCCGAATGCGTCGGGAGGACACCGCGTGATGACCCGAGGGGTCAGCTCGCCTGCGGGACGCGGTGCTCTCGGCTCGTCGAACCGCTGCACCTTCTAGGAGATTCTTGAGTTTGCCCTGGATACGCCGTCCCTCGGTGGTGGATGGCTCCGGCATGGCTCGAAGCAGCATCGCCGCTGCAGCTAGGTCCTGGCCGGACCCGCTGACGGCCGGGGGCAGCGCTGCCCAGGCATTGTCGACGATGCGGCGCCGGATGTCTTGGGCCCGATGACAGGCTTCTCCGGCGAGCGTTCAGCTTGCCCACTCCTGTTCGATGTTCTGTCGGAGCTGTACAAGCCGGCCTACTTCCCGATCGACTCGTGTCTGCATCTCACGAATTTGCTCGAGCTGTATGTCCTGACCCCCCTGTAGGGACTAGGACCACAGCTAGCTCCCGCGGGATGTCAACGCGAGATGCGGGCCCAGGGGGATCGTCAACCTCCGGCATACCGAGGTGGTTGCCTTCGTTGTGATCTCCCAGATCGACGTGGAAACATTCGCGACTTGGGCCGTAACCCTCGTTGTCAAGGTTATGGCCATCATCAGAACAACCGGAGAGGCAGCGGTCACATGCGGACATGAAGCCCCGCATGGCACCGGGGTCACTGAGGGCAGAGAAATCCCAACCGGAGTCAGGGTCGTCCTCTTCCTCAGAACCCATCGGTCCGAAGGTTGAGACGGCTGTCAGCCGGTCCCAGGTCGACCACATGTGGTACCCCGGAAGGTTTGGATACGCCTTTACGAAGGCGCTCACCATAGCGGGGTCGCTAGGTGGATCGAAGCTGAACCGAAAAGGTACGGGATGGAAAACGGACGGTACCTCTTGGTCGATGGACGGTGGTGAAGTCGCGTCGAGGGCGGAGCACACCGTCATCTCAGGTACGAGGGTAACGCCCAGCAGGTCCTTTGCGAGGGTGCTGGCATCATCAGTCTGCTTGGGGCTGACACGTCGCGGGGAAGTGACACCCGCCGTCGTCTCAGGTGCGAGGACAATGTCTGACATGTCCCCCGGGGGAGTGCCAGCGTCGTCGACTCGCTCTGGTGCGACAGCCAACAAGGTGCCGCCCCCTACGTGGCCATGGTTGCCTCGTCTCCGCCTCCTCCGACGAGGAGGGTGGCGGGGACGACCGGAGTGCTCCTCTTCTACCGCAGGGAGACGCTGTCGTAGAGCTCGCCGCCGCCGGGCGAGTCGGAGACCGTCGTTGTCGTCACGCCGCGGGGGGAGGAGTACCATGTCGTAGCTGCCGTCGAGGGACATGAACTCGAGACTCCCGAAGCGGAGCACCGTCCCGGGCTGGAGAGGTTGCTGAAGACTCCCCATCTGGAACTCAACGGGAAGGTGTTCGTTAACACGCAGCAGGCCCCTACCTGGCGCGCCAACTGTCGGTGTCTCGGACCCGGGGGTCCCTTGGACAGACTAGTGAAATCGCTGCATGTCCCTGCCCAGATGGGTTGGCGCGGGATGGAACACAAGAGGTGGGACAAGCCTTGTATTATCCTGCACCAGGGGTGCCGCTCGCGGTAGGGGTTACAAGCGCGTCACGTGAGGGAGAGAGAGAGGCACAGAGTTCGCCCGCCGCTTCCCTCGCGCGAACCCCCCTCAGGGTGGCCCTGAACCTCCCTTTTATAGAGGCAAGGAGAGGATCCAGACGTACAACAGGGGGCGTAGCTATGCGCTAACGTGTCCGGCAGTGGAGTGCCTAAGCCCTGTGTACATGCCAACGTGGCCGTTGGGGGAGAGCTTGGGCCCTGTACATGTGATGGCGTGGCTGTCGGAGGAGTGTCTGAGTCCCGTAGGAGCACAGCTGGCAGTGCGGTGAGGATCCTGCTGACGTCTCCTTGCTGTCGTAAGGGGCTGAGAGCCACCGGCGTCATGGCGCACGTGGGGCATCATCATTACCCGTCGCCGGGGTAAGCCAGATGGGACGCCGGTCTTGTTCCTTGTAGCCTGAGCAGGCTAGGAATAGGGAAATGATGTATCCCCTGTTAGCGCGGTCGGTCCGAGCCCAGGGTCGGTCGAGGCGGAGACTTCTCTTGAGGCCGAGGCTGGGGTCGGGCGAGGACGCGATTCCTCCCGAGACCGGGGTCGAAGCCGAGTCCGGGGGTCGGGCGACGCGGAGACCTCCTCCCGAGGCCGGAGCCTGAGGTCGGGCGAGGCGGAGCTTCCTGTTGCGCCCGAGGCTGAACTCGGTGGTTGATCGTGACTTGTTGTCAGTCGTCGCCGGGGTGGCTGACACGGTAATCGGAGCAAAGCGAGCGGCGCTGTTTTCCTGTCATGTCAGACAGTAAAGAAGAGGGGCAAAGTGATTGCGGTCACTTCGCCCTGCCCGACTGAGGCGCGTGTGTCAGGATACGGCGTCAGGCATCCCCTGCATTTAATGCGCCTGCGAAGCGGTCGGTTGGTGAGGTGGTCTGGCCAAGGTTGCTTCACAATGAAGCCTGCCTGAGCTGGGCCTCGGGAGAGCCGAGGGGGCGCCCGCTGCCTGAGGAGGCCCTCGGACGAGGCGTGAACTCGTCTGGGACTACTGTTCCAACCCGAGGCTGGGCTCGGGTGAGATCGCGTCCCTCGGGTAGACGAAGTCTTGGCTTGAACCACACCCGTCAGGTTGTTTTAGGGTGTTTACCAGCCATGATTAGGAGCATTGGGGGTACCCCTAATTATGGTACCCGACACATGCGGAAGAGGATGCCCGCGTCTCTCTAGAAAGGACGCGTGAGCGCCGATAGAACGTCGAGGGTCGCAACCTCGGCTACGACTTCGCTGTGGTTGCACCGCAGACTCCAACGGGCGCCTGGATCCAGACGGGTGTCCCATTGGTCAGCTTGGGTTGCACCACACTCGTGGACCATCTCTGCGCGGTGACCTGGCCATCTAAGTTCCGGCCACACCTATCGAAGAAGTACGACAGTACGTCCAATCCATCAGAATTCTTGCAGGTTTACGTCACCGCCATCACGACAGTAGGTGGAGACACCACCGTGATGGCAACATACTTCCATGTTGCCTTGTCTGGGCTAGCCCAGACTTGGCTCATGAACCTTGCCCCAGGATCGATCTACTCCTAGGAAGAGCTCTGCACGCGGTTCACAACAAACTTCGCCAGCGCTTACCAACAGCATGGCGTGGAGGCCCACCTCCATGCAGTGAGGCAGGAGCCTGGGGAAACTCTCCGGACGTTTATCTCCCGCTTCACCAAGGTACAAGGTACCATACCACGTATTTTAGATGCCTCCATCATCACTTCTTTCCGCCAGGGAGTACGTGATGAAAAGATGTTGGAGAAGTTAGCCACGCACGAAGTGGAGACTGTCACCACACTCTTCGCTCTGGCCGACAAGTGCGCCAAAGCCGCCGAGGGCCATGCATGGCACTCAGCGCCACAGACCGGGGCTGCTCAGATGGGTGGCTCGGGTGTCGTCGCTCAGGACGGCAAAAAGAAGAAGAAAAAGAACCACGGCTAGGAGAAGCCATCGTCTGCCACTCTGGTCGTTGCAACTGCGTCTAGGGGCTGGAACGAACGCAACAAGCGCCCACGGCCGTAGAGGGGGTAACAGCGACTCATGCCCTGTACACCCCAACAGTCGCAACAGCACCGCGGAGTGTCGCGAGATCATCGAGCTCGCGAAGCGCGTCAGCGAGCGGCGCGAGCAGACCTCCAGGGATGGCTCCCCTCCTTGCCGCTAGCCTGGCAAGGAAAGGGTCGACAGCGGCGAGGTGGCCGCAGGAGAACCGGACCTCGGGTATCAGTCACTCGAGGGGGTCCTAAAGGATGTTTTCACCCTAGACTCCAACTCCGGTGACGACAACTAGACGGGCCACTAGGGGACCCCGTACTCCCTGGTCTACAGGGTCGAAGCCTGCCTTCCCCCGAAAACCCTTCTGGACTCCCCATGGGTCCAGTCTTTTGATAAGTCTGTGTAGGAGCGGCTACAGCGCGAGGACATGGATTCCATCAACGAACGCAGATAGCAGGTGGTGATCCGAAGTGCATGTTGCAACCAGGCGCCCAGGCGCTACCGCCAACGGTTCGTGCATAAGTAGGGAGCTCCGGGTTAGGACCTAGTCCCACGGTGAGTACCAAACCAAGAAGGGGTCCACAAACTCTCCCCCAGCCGAGAAGGACCCTTCAAGGTGAGGGAATTATCCCGACCCGGGTGTATCCGTCTTGCTGCAACAGAAGGAGAACCTCTTCCCAGCCCCTGGAGCATGGAGCATCTCCGTAACTTCTGCCCAATAGGAGCAAGTCTGAGGGGTTAAGTTTTTCTTCTTTTGTAATTAGATTATGCATATGTGTACGCCAGCCCGGTGAGGTTCGCCCTCATAAACCTGGCCTGTTGGTCTGCACCCATGCATGTAAGGTTATAAAGAAAAGAATTACCCCCTCAGATGTGCTTTTATGATAGTCTTATCCTCCTGCTCCATGGTTTTATCCTGCAGTTTCCGGATATTATTTTTTATCTAACCCATCCATACAGTTCCCATCCCTGCTGATATAACGACATCCGAATTGAGTAGCCAGGCTTGCCCCTCTACGGAGGCAGGGGGTCCCGCAACCTAGGGGCCGATTCTAAAGAACGGAAGCTCGTTCCATGGGGTGGTCCGAGACTGTGTAGCCGCTTAGCTTAGTTCCGTACCCTAAGCCTGCACACTCCACCAGCCTGTGACGGGTACCCTAGTATTTGGAGCTATGGTCCTGTGGGTCCAACAATCTGGGGTCCGGTTCTAGAGAATGGACACTTGTCTCCTGGGGTGGTCCGGAGCCATGTAGCCGCTTAGCCTGGTCCCATACCGTAAGCCTGCATGCTCCACCACTCTGCGACAGGCGTCCTAGTATCTGGCACCATGGTCCAAGGGGTCCTGACACACAACTTGGCTTCCCAGGCTAAGTCCTGCAGGTCCTGTGCATGTATCAAAGGATGGCTAATATCAGATGGTGGGTCCTATGGGTGTGCTACTAATGCTTCCTGGCTGAAGTTGTGTACAGGTCCAGGTCCCAGTTGAGGCTACCGCTAGGGGTCGTTGCCAACTATTTTAAGTATGCTGGTATCCAGCCTCAACACGTCGAGCCTACATCCCAGGGGGGCTAGGTACCGGGAAGGAGTCGGTAACGCCACACTCAATAGGGACAAATAGCATACAGATAAGTGCTAATACTGCTCGATAAGTAGTACTCCAAAGTATCTTACAAAAACAAAGTTATTACATCCGCTTTCAAGTTGAACCCTAGCTCCATTCCTACATGTACGAACTACTCAGCACCAGCAGGGTCGTGCCGAAAGCGCGCGGCCACCATCTTCATGGCGTCCTGTACGACCTTCCGGATGGCTTGCCAGCGGTGGCCTCCTCGACGTGTGCGCTGAGACAAAGGAGCCCTCATCGTTGGAGATGACGTCGGGGCCATTAAAGCCAAAGAGTTGGAAACGCGGCGACACGAGGCGCCTAACGGCCTGGCCGCTGAAATGAAGCCGGAGCTCGACCAGTTCATGGAGGCATGCCACGAGGCCGCTGCAGGAGGCAATGAAGTTCATGCGAAAGATGGAGCCGCAGCTCAGCTCGCTTTCCACCTCCGCAAGGCTGATGAACATCCTTGAAACGGAGCACTAGCGGAAGAGCGCCACCTCCCACGAGGCCACGCTCCTCCAGCAACAGCAAGAAGAAAGGGGAGATCGGCAGCGCAAACACACGAGACGAAGAGCACGGACTCCCCGGCGGCAAGATCGCCGAGGAGGATGGCGCCGGCGCGGATCCTTCCGCCAAACGCCGGCGCGTTCCATCCAGGCAGGCGGCGCACCATGTCGGGTGCCCACTTAGTCTGGAAGCGCTCGGGATGAACTAACAAGGCCATGGCAACTACGGCAGCGCAAAGTAGAGCTTGGAGGCGAAAGGGTGCAGCAAGTAGGAGAGAAGCGAAAGAATAACTGCTGCTCACGAGGTGAATCCTTTTTTTAAAGCAGACTCTCCCGCTCGTGCCCCAAAACGCCACGGGAAATCTCCCCCGATGCGCACCAGGGCGACCCAGCCTATGACACGGGGGCCCGGCCCCACAAGTCATACATCTGGTATGCTGGTCTCCGAGTGCGAAGAAGGCGAACCGACACACAAGGAGTGAATCGTTGCGCCTCTTCGTCTCCGCCGAAAGCAGCGGCCCAGCCTCTGACACGGGGGCCCGGGCCCACAGGTCATGCTCCATCGGCGTCGGTCTCTAAGTGCGAAGAAGGCGAACCGCCGCGTGAGGAGCATGCCGCTGCCCGCGGTGGTGCGCCTCTTCATCTCCGTCGAAACCAACTGCCCGGCCTCTGACACGAGGGTCCGGGCCCACGGGTCATGCTCCATCGGCATCGGTCTCCAAGTGCGAAGAAGGCGAACCGTCGCATGAGGAGCATGCAGCCGCTCGCGGCGGTGCGCCTCTTCATCTCCGCCGAAACCAACTGCCCAGTCTCTGGCACGGGGGCCCGGGCCCACGAGTCATCCTCCTTGGGCGCCAGTTCCTGGGTGCAGAGAAGTTGTACCGCCGCTAGTGCCTGTACTACGCCTCCTCGAGTCAGCCGTAGAAGACAGAGAAGGTGAATTTTTAAAATCAACGCAGCGGTATCGAGGCGCCTCGCGCGTGGGCCGGCGAAACCATCAAGTATGGGGGGCCACGCATCAGTCAGCCGCGAGGACAGGCATGATAGTTGATGTGACCAATGGCAGACTGACAGCGCGTACGCGCCGAGTTAAAGCGGCGCACACTGAGGTGGTGCCCCAGTCACCAGTCATGTCGTGCTGACGCAAGGTACAAGTTTTGGCCCCACCTGCAGGCTCGCATCCTCCCCTGAGGTGGGCCTGGGGGCCACTGTCGGTACCCTGAAACAGGGGTACCCCTTACTGCAGCATGAAGCCGCGGTGCCCACACGGCTATCTCTAGTCGCGTGGTGAACAGCACCCGACTCCACCACGTGGACGGTTCCGGGGTCACCACGTGGCCAGAAAAGACGATATACTCCAATATGCCAACAGTGGGTCTGGACCCCCATGGGAAAGTGCTGGACCCCTGTACATGTAGACCGGACCTCCGGGCAAGGTCTAGGACCCCCACGAGTGCGACCCGGAACCCCGAGACGGATCCCGGACCCCTCTGTGCGAGGTCTGGACTACCCACAGTCGGGTCCCGGGACTCTGGGGCAGAGAATACCCAGGCCTTGCTCAGGCAGGGGTCCGGTGCCGACACGTGTCCAGGCCCAGCCTGGTGCGGACCTGTCCGCATAAGGCTACTGCTCCCCGCCCAGGCGGAGACCCGATGCTGCCACGTGGCCTACCGCGCGTGACGTAAGCCAGCGGGCGGAGCCTAACGTAAGGCCTCCGAGTTGCGAGGCCCCTGCATTTATTGCGAATAAGACACGCCGCCTGACAAGCGATGTGCCGCCTCGGCATTTAATGAGGCCTGCCCACTCTGCTGTCAGGCAGCGACCTGTCCACTCTACTGGCAAGCAGTATGCCGCCTCAGCATTTAATGAGACCTGTCCATGTCGCTGGCAGACGGTATGCATGTCCATTCTGATGGCAGGCGATACGCCCATGCTGTCGCGTGCACTATGTTCATCATCACTAGTACGTTGCTAGGGAAGCTTCCGCTGCACGCCAATGCTACGCAGACCGCGGAAATCAGGACGCAGGAAGATTGCACTGGCGACTAGCATTAGTTGCTCCAAGTATTACATCTGTTATGTTCCTGGGGCCATATGTCGGGGCTCAGCACCCTTGTACGTGCCCCCTTGGACTATAAAAGGGAGGACACACTACGTTACAAGGCAGGCTCATTCAGGCTCAAGCCAACCTAGACACAACTCAAGCTCACGAGCAATAAAACACATAGTGGAGTAGGATATTACGCTCCGGCGGCCCGAACCATTCTAAACCCTTACGTGTTCTTGCGTGTTCATCCCGAATCCATCTAACAGCTAAAACGCTTAGGCCCCCTCCTCATCTTAGAATTTATGGCGGGTATATTCCGCCACCCGGACGGAGATGTCCTCTACGACAGTGGTGAACTAAGCTTGTGTGCCGTACTTGGTGTTTGCATGGCTATTCACAGTTTCATTAGAGACAATGCCGTAGATGATTTTGATTTTGCAAATGATGTTCATGATCCTAGTCCTAGTGCTCATGGAAGCTTAGCTAAGGTAGATGGTAATGTTGATGACACTGATATGGGTAATGGGTGCTTTATGTGATAAATTATTGTTATAAGAGCAACTCCAAGAGAGTGCCTCATAATTGTACCCATAAATTTAAAAATGGGCCTGATTTGGAGAAAATAGGGCACAAACTAGCATGCTTTTCCTTATAATATCAAAAATATATTATATTTCTATTATTCTGCTGGCATTCAAGTCGGAATGAAGGCAGATATGTAATTTTGTATGTCAGGAGAGAGAATCCATTTAAAAAATCAGGATTACCAAATAATAATATATATTCCCAAATTGAGGGTATGCGACGCGACCAGACAAACAAACAAATAAAAATCCAGGGTGATATAAGTAATGCAGCATTGCATTAATTAATGCAGGTGAGAATTGTCGAATAATGGAATTGATACACCGATTTTATCAGTACACTTGTTTCCTCGCATAATAACTTAGCATTTTGGGAGTTCCGGAAAGATGGAACTTGGCCTCCACTAAAGAAAATACAATGACATCATACGCTATACACGATGGTTCTCAGATGACTTGCCTCCGAAAGAAACAAGCTGTCTACTCTTTGCACAGCGGTCAGGAGTGAAGCAAAACATGCTGATACAAAACATTTGACGCCATTAGCGCCTGTACCCGCTACTAGCCAGATCACATACTCCTCGTCTGCTTATTGGCCAATTGCTTTCCACCTTCCTCTCGGTTCTTTCTTGAGCTCCTACTCTGGCCACTGTAAGGTGCTTCATCTTGAACGGGTTACCTACACATACAGAGAGTAATAGAGAGCAGCAACAAAGATTGCTGCTTTTTTCCCAATATATACTCATCAGAACATGCTCTTCCCAACTAGGGATGCAGCCGAGCAAGCCTTCATGACACTGTCCGGCCATAGCATATTGAAGCAATGTAAAGGTTCTTGGCCCATTTCTCCTGCAAAAGATCCAGATTATTTTGTCGACGTTAGATGGGTTATTTGAATCCCTGGATGGGAAGGAACCATGCCCAATTTTTTTTTTTTTTTTGGGGTTTGGGGTTTGGGGGGGGGGGGATCACTAACATGAAAACCCTTCCCTTGTTTTCAGTTCAAATAAGCACCCTAATTTTAACAGCGCAGTCAAGGATAAAAATATATGATCATACCTTCACATGGTTGCTTGGAAAAGCAGATGTTCTAAGAGTTTCTTGTGTCTCATCCATTAACTTTCTTTTAGGTATACTCAATATGAAAGCAGCTTGATCACCAGTAGCTGCTGTAGAAGTTATTCTATATCCGTTCTCCCATCGTCGGTGAATACCTTCACTAGGATAAAGAAAATCCAACTCCACTACCTGCATTGCATAACAGAAAAGGAAGCACAATCAAATTGATTTCAGACAGCAGATAGTTTCCAGTACTACACAGTTCTATTATGTATCCTTCTGTTTAAAAAAGAAGTTTCGAATACACACAGTTATATATGCAGCTGCTCCTAGAAGTGCCATTGCAAAATATGCATTTAACTGTGCATTGACCAGAAACAACTTCCCCAATACCTGTTCAGAGTATCCAGAGTTCCTTGACATAACTACACCCCAGCGGCTTCCTGCAGTTGTCATTGATGTAACATGAAAACCTTCTTTCCATTTCTTGTTGATCCACTTGTAGGGGAATGATTCACTAACTTTATAAGATTGCTGAGTGTAAGGAGTTCCTGCAAAAAGTAAAAAGGTTTAATGCACAGATAAATCGATGCAGACAAGGCAAAGTGAAAGGGTACAGAGACAGGCCAAACATCTATAGAATCGCAGAAATCTGTTACTATCAGCCCAAAACTTGTGTTAGTTGTGCTTGCATCTAAAAGTATAGAAGTGGAGCATCTTCATCAAGTCCTTCTGGAAAAGACAGTTTGACTGTTTGAGGCCCTGATTTTAGAAGAGCGGTGACATATCAAACATTCATGTGATTTTGTTTTATTTCTGTGTAGACCCACGTTCAAGCATCAGATAAAGTTAGACTTGGGTCGGGCCAGAAACCCATGTTTTTTTTCTGGCCCAGGCCTGACCGGCAGACATCAGGCCAGATTTTTTTGGCCTGTGCCCACCCGACAGATGCATCGGGTTGGGGTTTTTTCCCAGGTTGAGATGTTTTTCCTATATTGGGTAGGGTTTTCGATAAAAAAAAATCAGCCCACACCCGACCCAGTGTCTAAACTGAAATTGTGGCCCGTGCCCACATAATACACTGGTCAGGTCAACCAGTCAATGATCAAGTCTACTTGTGTGGATTCTCAACGTTATCTTGTAACATATCTTGAAACTAGAAAGCAAACAAGAACACGAAAGCCACCAGGATCCAGTTATAACCAATTGCTCTGCATGCCATATAGCATACATGAGTCAGCATAGAGCATTTAACTATGTAGACACCACTCAATTTTTTTCATATGAATGTAATAACTAATAAATATAAGAGGCCTCTAATACAGCCATCAATTAGGACAGACCTTTTGACATGACCACCAAGGAACTCCCATTCATTGCACCAGCTATGGCACTGATGTAGTAGTTATTTTCCCACTGCTCCATAATCCAATCCTAAAGTGCAAAAAAAGACACTTGTAGCTTATAAATGTAGCCTTGCTTAGAAAAGCACTATGCATGAGAATCGAGACCATACCTTATGAAGGAATATGGGTGACAGTTCATATACTTGGGATGTGAAACCAGTCCCTGCATCCATAATGAGAGCCCAAAGATTGGCTGAAGATGCTACTGAACTAATGAACAATCCATCTTCATTACCCTTCTCTATGTGTTGATGAAGTCTGGCATCTGCTACATTGTAATGGTATCTGAAAAGAAAGAAAGCATTTTAGAGCATGAAGCCATATAACTAATTTAGATGACATATTTAACTTAACTTATAATCTGCAGCTGTGGTACATTCTCAACTGTCTTTTTTTCCATGACATTTAAAATGCCAAAGCACTAAAAAAATTTACATGGTTGCTGTTAATGAAAAATTGAAAATCTGCAGTTGTGAATACATCACAACTGTGTACATATAGCATCTGTCGCTCCTTGTCAAATACCAGGGAAACATCTCTAAATTTTAAGACTAGAAGCTTCCCAAAAAGGTAAACTCCTTCCACATTCAAACAAATTGTCATAGAGAAGCAAAAACAGATTGCATGGACAAAATCATCTCATACAGGAGGCAAGGAGTAGGGACCACCACACAAACAGGGTCTAACTTGAAAATTGAGCACATCATGACAAGATCCATAATGCATACACCCAAAAAGACTATTATTTACTTAGTTACCTCTGCTTCATGGGCCTTCTAGCATTATAAACTGAAATCCACTGATTTGCTGGGCTACCAAGTCGAACTTTCTTCTTCGGTTGCTCATCTTCTTCTGGATTTACATGTAATCTTCCACGTTTTTGTCCAGCCTACGTATGGAAGTAATCAAATGCAAAATTAAGCCAGATATCCAGTAATTACAGAAATGCATAAAAACAATTGTATAACAAAATAAGAAATGTCATTCCTTGTAGTGAAAAACAAACCTTCAATGCACCATCAATTCTAATAGGCCTCAAATGCTGGGGCTCAATCAATTCATCGAAAAGGGAAATAAGCTTTGAGTAATTTGGTTCTTCATCAAATTTCATGTTTGTCACAGTCTCCAGGAAAAGTTTGAATGGAGTTGGGCAAAAACAGCATAGTAGATCTGGAGAGGTAGCCATTTTCTTCTTGCAAACAAGAAAACTCTTGTTCTCGCCCTGCAAAATAAAGCAATATTTAAACATTACTTCAATCTATATGTGAATTCAGACATAAAAAATAAGAAGAAATGACTTCAAGCATGTAAATATGACAATGAATAAGAAAGTCTGCATAGTCAATAACCACAAAAGAATGATTCAAAAATCCCATCCAAAGAAAGATAGCACACCTGATAACCTTGCCACGGCAACCTTCCTCTAAGAAGAAATATCAATGTATATGCTAATGATTCCAGATCATCCCTTCTGCTACCAGTACGTCCTAAATGCGCATGGACACTAGCGTATCTTATTGTACCTCTGTCAAGGAAGGGGCAAAGTAAGGCCAGTGTATTGAAAGGAAATGAAAAACACACTATTTGGCCAAAAAAACCTGAAAATATCTGGTTTCTGATCATATTCAACATGTTGTCCAGATGACCCTGATTCCTTCCATCTAGATGCTGACAGTGCAAAAGGTAGGAACGAAAAAACTTGTTAGCTCAAATTTTACATCAGCATTGGTATATAACAAGTTCAAAGCACATGTGAAACATAGCTCACAGAATATTAAGAAAGAGCAGTGTGACAAATTGGTTAGACCATCTTAACATTTGCAAGCAAAAAATCTATCATAAAAGCAGCACCATGACGTACCTAATCCAAGATCAATCAGAAAAAGTTTTTTCTCGTCAGGGGATCCAGGCTGGCCAAGTAGAAAATTCTCGGGTTTAACATCTCCATGAACAAACCTGACAGAAAATTACCAATAAACAAAATAATCGGGAGATACAGTATGGCAAATAAACTCAGTAAATACACTAGTTACCCTTTTGCATGAAGTTTCTCAAGTATAGAAATTGCCTCTACAGCAATGCAAGCAACCATATTAGGTGTCATCCTGAATCAAATATCGGTGATCAGTCAGCTGCTTAGAATAACGTGAGTTAAACAAAGCAGACAGAACATGACATCTTACGACTGCCCAAATGAATTCCAGACATCCCAAAGGCTGGGCCCTAGAATATCCATCACCTGGAATAGTTATAATGCTTATTTCTTTAACTTCAGTAATATTAACTCAGATTCAACTATGCATATATGTATAAGAACTAACCAGAACATAGTAATCTCCTTGTCGACCTTTGTAATGAACCCATGGTACACCATAACACCCGTTCAGAGCACTTGAAGCGGATGAACAACAAAAACATGACAGTTAGTAAAATGGCTAGTAAGATTTGTCCTTAATAGTAGTAAAAATATTAATAAGTAATAACATCATATACTGTTAATCATATTTAACAGAATGCTGCCAAACAAACAAAATAACAAAGAAATGACAGAGTTCAGTAGTAATGAATGGAGCCATCAATGTACCTTAGCCATTCAATATTTTGGGTTTCAGGATAAAATATAAGTCAAGAGTTACTGAACCAAACACAAAACTGCAACGATGATACGCCATGTTTCGAGTACATTTTTTATAACCATGATCCCTAAAATTATTTTATAAGAGCATAATATACACTTTCAGCTTAATATAATGTAATTACCTATAAACTTGCCACTCATATGGAGGGCCATAATTGCAGCCCTTGCTGTTTCGGTGCTCAAATTTCAAAGCAACCTGTGGTCAGTAAGCCATGTATTAGTGTAACTTCCATAGAAGAGGGTATCTTTTTAAGTAACTTCCAGAGTGAACTATATATAAACCTCGTAAGCATCAGGTCCAGTGCGCTCTGTTCCCCCAGAAATCCTTCTGCCAACATATACTTGCCCAAAACCACCTTTCCCCAACTTGCGCTCAACCTTGTACTGTGGAGAATGGCCTACTTGAACCTGCAAAAGAAATTTATCATTTAAAGGTGATCAAATTTTCAAATCCAGTTATACATTTGCAGTTCTAGCTTTTGGCACCATTGGCTAGAGCTGTCAGTTACTCAGTTCTTACCAGTTACCAAAATATATCACTAATAAAAAAAATATTTCATGAACCTGGAAAACATGGTGACTTTTTCCTTTTTAGCAATCCAAGCATTTGTTGGTAAGATTCTCATGTTTGAATTTATTTCTTCCAAGTAGATTGAAAAAGATCATGCTAAAATTTGTAGCATTGGTGGGCTATTTGTAGCACTAGCCACTTTTTACTATATGTAGTAGATTAATGAAGGACAAGCTTGGCGCAGTGGTGAGAAGTCTTTGCACTGAGCCAAAAGGTCCTAGGTTCGACACAGGGGTAAGGCTACATCGGTTATTCCTTCCCCAGACCCCACTCGTGTAGGAGACGCCAGCACTGGGCCTGTACTTATGTAGTAAACTAGCCAGTAGCCGTGCTTTCCTACGGTTGTTATATACTCAAATATAACTATTGTTTATTTCTAAACACTAAGGTACGTGTGGTCTGGTGGTTAACCCCAAATTTCTGAAGCAAGGGGGCATGGGTTCGAGTGCTCGCTCTGCACTATTTTTTGCGCAGTGTGGTGGATGGGCTGTGGTATCACCAGGTGCCCACATTAGGTTCTTAATAGATTATAAGTATAGATTTATCTCTGACAACTACATGTAGTCCGGTACTATCCAGTTTTAGAGTGCTCAAGAGCTGATGACAGATGTGAGCTCTCTAATAGCTTTTATAGCAAGTACTTGCTATATCTTGTAATACAAGATTCAATACTTTGGACATAAAATACTGTAGCCTGGCCTATTTACAGATGCATCAAAACAGTTTTTATTTTATCATGTTCATTTCTGATAAGGCCCACTTCTCATATACATACAACTCTGACTCACCTAGTCAACAACAACAAAGTCTGGACTTAACACTTTGATCTAAAATAAGGGCACGCCTGGTTTCTTTGCCCACCCTACGGCCCTGCCTGGCCTTACCTAGTAAGGGGACAAGAAGGTACTGATGGTTCCCTTGCTTGGTTTGAATTTGAGCAAGCTGGGCAAGGATTCCGTAGCTTTTGATGAGAGACAAAAAAATGGCTCTCTTCCAGTAGCGAGGTTTGCCTTGACCAACCTTGCAAGCAAAGGCCAGTGGGCAAGGTTGGGCAATAAAACCAGACATGACACTTTCAGTTGATTAAATCAAGTCTCAAGGTAGACACAAGTGATGTAATAATTTATACATCTGAAATTGTGCAAGATATGATGCTAAGTTCAGAGGAACAAAGCAACTGCATCTACAGACACTCGCCTATAACATTGGAAGTGGACTGACACAAACGAAACATAATCCGGAATGGTGCACCTACCCTGACACAGGAGACTAACACTCTGACAGTATGTAGTTACACTAAGCAACACGTTAACTGATCTAATGTTAACGAATAGAACTGTTTTCCTCAGGAAAATGGTAGCAAGCCATATTGTATCCACAACTTTCTGTTTTCTTACCAACTCCAAACTCCTTTAGGTCACTACATATCTGATCCACAGGCTATCCCATAATAAATTATGAAATCACTACACCTACAGCTAAAGAATTGTGCATATTAATGAACATTTCATTCATTCAGTCTCATTAGGAATCAATAAGATATTTATTGCAGATATATAACCATTAAAACAATGATAGAGTAAGGAAGAAGGCACTGAATTGTTTGTCACTTGACTCTTGATGGTGTAAGATAGTTAATACATGTGAAGTTCCAAAGATACATAATGAGTAGCTGCATGTAAAATGGGCACATATATGAACTACGCTTATTAAAAAAATGAATAATACCATATTCCATGTGGTGTGTGGCAACAGGTTTGAAACCCGTGGGTATAGGATTTACAAACCCGTACCTGCGAGGTTAATATTAAACCCGCACTCGCACCCATTACCCACAACGAGTACAACATGCTACCCATACCCTCTACCCATGGGTGCCACAAACCCGCGGGCACATAATTACACATATTCCATCTATATATATGCATGCATTTATATACACGTATAAATGTACATATATATGCACGCATATAGATATATATCCAGTGTGGGTACGCAGGTTCGCGGGCACGGCTACAACTTTTTGATACCTGCAAGAAAAAACCCGTCGGTTGATAATCAAACCCGCACTCATGCCCACACGTGCAAACTCATACCTGAACCCGCATCCCATAGGGTTTTACCCGCGGGCATGCAGGTAAATGTGCCTGTTGCCATCCCACAATGACACCTTGCCACAATCTATATTTTCTCATTATTATCCCATTTTCTAAGATAGCTTCACTGACAAAACTAGCCTCAATGGCAACAAATGACACTGCTATGAAAATAATGCAAGTGAAGATACAGAACCAAATAGGGCAAGCAAAACTGCATAAGAAGAGCATACCTTCTCTGGGACTGGAGATGTAGTCCCTTCATCATCACCTCCAGCAATCTTCTCAGCACTCCCACCATCCATCTTCAATACCTTATTAGCAATGTCTTCAATGG
Organism: Zea luxurians; assembly: GCA_029449295.1. NCBI lineage: Eukaryota > Viridiplantae > Streptophyta > Magnoliopsida > Poales > Poaceae > Zea > Zea luxurians. The sequence continues at coordinate 8,108,909 of JAOPSE010000016.1, forward strand.
GCTGCGCCCCACCTGCAGCGCGGGCACCAACACCAGCTCCTGGAAGAACCTCAAGAGGCTGGTCAGGATCCAAGTTAATCACTGGAACACCTCTTCCTCTTCCTCCCCTTCCCCGTCCTGCTCCTCTCCCTCCACCCCTCCCACCCCTTCCTCTACCACGCCTTCCTGCCACCGTAGGTGCCGCCACAACCAAGTTGTCAGTAGGGTCCTGAACCACAAGATCCTCAACCTTCTTTGCCCTCAACCGAGACTGCCGGACTCCACTACGCAACTCTGGCATCCTTTCTCCCCATGCACTTCCTAACGCATTCAAATCTGTCAATCGAACAGCATCGTTAAGTAGTCAATACACCGGTACTGCATTCTACTAACAGCTCAACAAACATAAAATATCACTGGAAACATGAGAGAACACATCTGGATAAATAAGTACTGATCGAGCAAGCACAAACAAGCCTTCATTTATTTACGATCGACATCTAGGACTAATGCAAAACTACTGACCCTTGTCCCATTTGCGGTAAAACAATCTACGCAAGCCATGACATGAGATTTCCCAACAGTCAGCTCCCCACAATCCCTCTCCTCCACAAATCCTATCCCGATCTCATCCGCACGTATTCCTCTGTCAAAAGACCGATCAAAACACGCAAGATTAAAGCACGCCAATACCTCACCCACCTCACCGAACCCCCCCCCCCAAAGAAAATCTCTACGGGTACCAAAAGCAACCAAGGGGACATAGGCCGCCCCCAAAATTTCCGCCACGACACGGGGAGATCGGCGGGCGCCGGAGCGATCCCCGCGCGATCAGAGACCACGGCCGCTAAGATCGGTCCGCACCGCGCCGATCGTCCGCGCCCGCCTCGGCCTCGTCCGCCGCCGACACGCTAACCAATCCGGTGACGCGGTGCCCGGCGATCGATCCGGGAGGAGGGACGGACGTAGGGGTAAGGTCCGGCGCTTACCTCGGGGAAGGAGACCGTGCGGCGGCGGCGGCGAGGTGGGGATGGGTCGAGGGTGGGGGAGGTTGGTGTTTGGTCTCTGGCGCAGACACACACCCACACACACCGCTGCGCTGTGGCCTGTGGTTGGGTTGCCTGGAAGGGAGAGGAGGGGTCTGGCTTTTTGAAGGCTTCGCGTAATCGCGTTGTTAATTTCCCCTTCCTCCGTTTGGAAGGCAGCGAATGCGCATGCATGCGAGCTCGGTTGGATCCAAGGGCCAGCATTCGCCGGGGTCTCCTCGAGGCGCCATGGATAACGTGCATCGCTCGGTGGGGCCTGCCGCTCAGGCCTGTCAGCAGTACCAGTAGTAGATTTTTTTTTAGCTCCAAGGGTCGTGCAGTCGTGCTATCACCGCTCACCGTGGGCAGTGAAGTGCGTGCGTTTTGCAACTTCTGCCCATATTTTCTTTATTTATTTACTAGCAAAAGTGCGATGATACGCATACGGTTTATTTATGTTTAAGTATAGAGCGTGAAACATTGAAATATAAAGAGATATGTGTTCTGTTGATTAAGTAGGTATAAATGTGAATTTAAAACCAATAATTATGTTTTGAATCATTATTTGTATATAATCTTAGTTTTTTACTGTTTAAATACGAGGGGCACCACCATAGTGAAAACTATAAAATCCTAGAAACTGGTGTTTTATATAGTACAAATATATAATGGGATTTTGCGTTGCGCTCAAATGCGTGTTGGGGCAAAGCATTCTCTAATTTTTAGCTAGGATTGCTTGCATATTTTAGAGTGTACAATGTTAATCGATATACTACTTTTGTTCCTAATACGGCACTTTTGAAGAGCAGGTTTGACACTCTGACTTGTGTTAGTCAAGGTAGTCTCTTGTAGGGATAAAATGGTCAATCGGAGTATGACATACCTATCGCGAGCTTGTCTTGTTTTGTTTTCTAGGCCATGACATATGCTGATCGTTTTCAGACTGATCCCTTCCATCATGCATGCATGTGGAATTTCTGTGCAGCACAGCAGTCGTGGGGTGATTTGTCCAAGGACGCGTTACTAAGCGCACGATCGCGTTTGTTTGACTCCGTCTATTTAGCCTGTTGAGAAAATGTAATAACTTTCTTCTCGAAAATTTCATTTTTTACTAAAACACAATAAATAAATAAATAAAAAGAAACGAAGAGTGTATATTATATGAGATACAAATAGTACAACACTATGATCATGATTTTTATTTTGTGTAAATATGTCTTTAAATTATTATATTATATTATAAACGTTTAAAATATATTAATATTTTATGGCATTTATTTAGGACCATGTGCAAGGGAGTGCAACTGGTTCGGCTGAACCGGGGGGGGGGGGGGGGGGGGCATTTTTTAGGGCCTCCAAACTTTCATGCGAGAAGGTCAATTAGTGATTACCGATTAGATCATTAGGATACAGCTGGAACCTAAAATACTTGATGCATCATCTTCGTTCGCCCTCGCTTGACGGCTGTTGAATGTCAGAGGTAACGAGACAGAGAGTAGAGAGAAAGTGAAGTAATTGTTGTCTTTATTGCAGAGATTACACTGTTTATATACAAGTACAAAACAGTATTTTTCAAGTGGTGTGTCCCTTGGGAGAGAACTGACAAGGGTTGATCACATCATGGTAACATATTTTGTAACACTTCCCCTTGATCAATCCAAGTTTATTTGATCATCTGCAATCTGCCCTCCAAAATATTATCTCCTCAAATACCATATGGAAAAAAATATGGATTACACAGTGTCTTTTGGATAATGAGGAAAGCTCACATGAACTCCAAAAGTAAAATATGATTGTAATCATCATGCATAAAAAACCATGTGGGAGAAAATCAATGATGAAGCATATATCTTAGTTGATATTACCTCGTTAAAGCCTTTAGATGAGAAAATCTTAACAAGACAAAACTCATACAAAGAAAAGAGTGTAATATGATGGATAAAAATAGGTCAAATATCATGGAGAATTACTCCCCCTGATCCTTGCAAGCACTTAAGTCTTCTCATACCAGTCCCCTCAACACATTTCTGAAACGTTGAGTATGGTAGAGATTTTGTGAATAGATCAGCAAGATTATCACATGACTTTGTTTGCAAGATACAATTTAGGAGCAATATGCTAATTAATGGTGCTCCTGATATAACATGTTTCCATCTGAACAACACAAGCTCAATTATCCTTATAGATAATCGTCGGTGGTTCAATTGAACCATGGTATGCCATTGTTCTCCTATGGACCTCTAGCCCAAAGAACAATAATATGCCTATAGTCATCATCTCAAAAACCCCAGTGAGGAAAATAAATGATGAGACATACAACTCAGGCCAATATTTCTCCAGGATAATCTTCTTAGAAAATCTGAGAAATCAACATATCAGCCGAGTCTCCTTAAAAACCCAATGGGAAAAATTAGGAGAATAGTCATACTCTATTGTTGATCCATTTGAACTCTAGGGAGATAAACTCACAACCTAGTTCAAATATAACAATAGTTGTGTCATAATGTATCATCCTCGAAAACCTCTACGGGAAAATTAGATGATACGACATAGGACTTGTGTTGATGTTGCCTCGTTAAAAACTTTGAATGAGAAACCCAAACAAGGGAAAACTCATGCAAAGAAAATAGTACAAGATGATGTAGAAACAAATTCTTCCGATCAAGAGGAAACTCCCCCTGATCTTTGCAAATTACTAAGTCATCCCATACATGCTCTCAAACACATTTTAAATGTGGAGTAAGGTGAAGACTTGGTTCGTAACTTATTTTTCATCTAAACAACACAAAGTAATATTATCTTCAAAGATAATAAGGTCAGTGATAGAAAATCATGACCACCACAAATCCTTAGTATGTAGTATATCATTCTGTACAATCTCACGAAGTGTGCTACATAATAATTAGTGTAAGTGACCAATAATCTCTATTGACTGACATTAATCAAACAGTAGGTCCAACTTACCAGAAGTATGTCATTGATCTTGTACCTGGGGATCTTATATAGATATCCAAGATCAGTATATCCAACTGTAACCAGATCATGAGTACTCATAGAGAATATAACTCGATCTCATGATCTAAAAGAATCAAATAACTATGATTCCGTTATATTGAATTTCTTCAATATATGTTGGATATATACAACTTTGTATCTAAGATATTCAAGATAGTTTACTTTGAATTGAAAATCTCTTTTAATTCATATCCAATATCTTGAACTCCGCCGATTAGTAATGTATGTTTAGAAATATGATGCACATATTTACACTAAACATACCATTCTTCGTGTATCCCTTCGGAAGGAAGGATTCACTAGGTCGATTATACCATATTTGACCAGAATGCTCTAAGTCATAAAGACTTTCCAAGTATTGCAAATTTGTGATTGGTGATTATGTATTTGGAACCCTTCAAGGCTCCACAAATACCATAATTCAGTGACCATATATGCATATGTTGTCACTACATCTATCAACTGCACAGATAGCTGATTTACTGCCCATAATTTTGTATCGGAATTTTACTACTCACAGTAGAAGAGAATTTATAGCATTAAAATAATGCTTGGGTTTGTATATAAATCGAGTTGCTACTAGCCATGCTTTCTCACCACCTCATTGTTTCCAAGTCCATGAAAACAAATTTGTATCCACAGTAAGATACCATGAAGTGGAAATAATTCAACACTTCCTTTCGGTGAGCAAGGCTATCTCTACAACATTGTATCACTCAACAAGATCCAGTTTGAGCATACTCTTGCTCTATTATGGCCATAGTCTTTTGGATCACTTGGAGCGCATATACAATTGCTGAGATGTATGTGTCGACACTTGTAGCTTTTAAATAACACAAGTCTCCAGTTGACATGTATTCATTTTTTATGCACCCTTATGATTTCTCGTGAAATCCCAAAACGAAAATAAAGGGCTTCCAATAACCTAGCCTCATCACTGCGCACTGAGCTAGGCTGTGAATGTCTTCCATTCACAGGATAATCCCTCTAGGTGTACACCAATACTAGGTTGGTTACCAATGAATAGATGGTTTGCATTTACTATCTCAGAAGGTATAGCCTTCAGCTGCTTGCAAGCATCTTAATCCTAGAATTTATGACCATACTTCTCCCCCTTTTATTTACAACATCATTGTAATAGGGAGTTAAGTGGTGTCCATTTAACCACTCTTTCTAGCACTTCCACATAGGATTAATTTGAGTGACACCTCATAGTAAATGCACATGGCAGTTAATTTGCAACTTCTTGCAAATCATTCGAACCCAAAGGTTCAGTTTTAGTACGTGATCCTGAGCCTGAATGCTTACTGCATTCATTATAATTTCCTGGCGTTCTTTTTGGTACTTGATATCTCCCCCTAATGCCTGGAAAAGCTCATGGTTCAAGCTAGCATACGGGCCGTAGATAGATTCTCATGAAGAGATTCTAAAACTTAATGATCGACAGAGAATGAATTCTCACATAGATCCCAAGCTTTCTGTGTGCCCATACATGTACGCTGCGGTGGTGAGATTGGAAACATACCCAATGTACGCATGGGAAATCTTTCATGGATTCCCACGTACTAAAAACCATAGGGGAACTTGTACATGCAGTACGTGCAGTTAATCACAAGTCAGGAGCATGCAAAACTTCCTGACTCCAACCATTACTAGTTGGAAATGACAATTCATTACTGATGGTCATTAATCATCTGAAATTATTGAATCTATTACAGACTCGTCATATCCAATATGGATATCATTTTGAATACCAAGACAAACAATTATTATTGTAAGCACATTTGGTAAATTCACTAGTGTGGAGGCTAATGTGCTCAAGCTTGAGACGTTATTACTTAATGATCACGTGTTGTCCGAATGACACACTTCAGGTCATCATATAGATGCACCATAAAACCATATAAAGCCTTCAATGTCCATACAATCTCTGTAATGGACCACACTCGTTCTTTTGGAAACAATTCAAAGAACGTAACCAATTCAGATTAGATTTTAAGATAAGAGGGACTTAAAATCTCATTCCCAATGATACTCATCAAGTATCCTTCTTATGGGAAAAACATGACCAATAGAATTGTCCATAATTTTTCATTTCATCCCCAACAATGGAATGACCAACTAATTCTTACCCAACATGGTAAGGATCATCACATAAAAAATTATAAGAAATGCAACACATTGTATGGGAGGATGTATGTAGCATACAATCCATAAGAAATGTTTCCCAGAAACACATGCAATATCCATCACTATCACTTTGTCTTTACCCATGATAGAAATCATATGGATATCTCTATAATTTGGTAAGTTTATATTAGGATATATCAACACATCCTTGATACCTCCATCACCAAAGGGAATATGATAATAACATATTATGCTATCGCACGAAGCGATTGTCAAAATATTATTTTCTCATTCCAAAAAAATATGAGAATATTTTGTTTCCCCACTTAGAGTTTGTAGTTCAATTCTCCACATTGCATGTTTCTTCCTCAATTAGAAGAATCCCCGTACAAGTTTGCACAACTTAAATCAATGAGTCTTCAACTCCTTTGATGAGTTTGTTCAACTCTAATCGATGAGCTTGTTCAACTCAAATCACATGAGTGATTAACTCCAATCGATGAGTCTGTTTAACTCAAATTCATATGAGTTTGAACATATCATAACATAAATAAATATGATATCAAATAATAATGAGATTATACCAAATCTCAGGGATCACTTAAATAGTACTCAAAAGCAAATCATCTAACCAAAGTGATCTTCTCTTAGAAAAAGAAGTGTTGTTACATGATTAGTCCAAATCACAATTTACACAACAAACCACTGTTATCATGTCAAATGGAAGATTGAAGTACACTTCATATCTTAGCTTTCGTGAGTAGTATGCATCTATTGGGATTTCATATACAAGATTTGATGCTTGGGCATACAACACTATATCTCGTATAGTGTAATGACAAATGAGTTTGTCATACTCATTGCCCTTTTCTTTTTAATGTGCTTGTATATGTGCTTATTTTTGTATTTGCATTGATCAGCCATGTTCATATATTGATAGTAGTGTCAATCTAGCGAACCACATGTTGTTCTCAACATTATTCTAAACACTATGAACCTCACAAGAGAGGCGCCACAAAAATATTGGCATTAATGATGAGGCTTCAAAATAAATTCATCATATTATTCATTATGTGTTTGGAGTAAATGGAGAATAATGCTGATAGTATGCAACAATTCAACTTCAAGCAAAATATATGAATACAAAGTTTTAGTCCATAACATAATGTAGACACTTATTCATAAGTCCACGTATCTTATGTTTTCTTTGCTATTCATTTTGCGCTTGCACATTAAGCCGCAAAACCACATAAGTTCTTATCATAAGAACCGTAAGAGAAAGAGAGCATCACATTTTCCAAAATGAAGAGGTGAATTCCCACATCATGCAAAAATGAAATGAACATATCCAATGAACATTAAGGATAATTAAGCCTATTAGGCGAGTTCTTCAAACTCTATTAAATTATTATCCTTCAAATGGTTTAGCCATTTTCTAATGTTGTAACATGCCGTAAGATATATCATATCTTCATATGTTGGAGAATTCTAGGTATCACATATAGTGTACCAAAAGATTTTTGAAAAAATGGTGGACACAATGTAGATAATCTCCATGTCATTAAACAATGGAGTAGATCTCCCAGTAGTGGGCAAAACTTTTGCTGCCTAAAAGCATGGTCTCTAGGCTGATATATTCAAGGAACATACCATAGCCAATGCTTAGGACTCCACTGCCCTGTGTTTGACCAAATTTTCAAAATAAAATGGTATTCACCATAAAGGTGAATAACCAATATCACATCTCCTACATATCTACTTGGGAGAACACATAGGTAATCATCATGATCATATGATGTAAACCTCTTACTGATGGGCAAATAACCTTTTGCTGTCTAAAAGCTTGTTCTCAGGGCAATTAAATTCCAAGAACTTATCGTAGCCAAAGCCCAGATCTCCATCATGTGTTAAATTATCCCAAGTTGAAGATATGTGTCATATTTTGCAAGAATTCATCGTTTAATTAAGTAGTACTTAATTAAAAGAATTCTTTTAGTAGTCAGCATGACTGCAGCATCTAGCCTGGCTCCATAGCCCGCGACGCCTACGTGGTCCGTAAACTTTTTGGGTTAGCACGTACAGGTAATCATCTCGAAAGATGTAGACCTTATAGTGATAGACATTTTAAATGCGGCCTAAAGCACGGTCTCTGGGCTACTAAACTCTATAAAAAAATTAGCGCATCCACTGCTTAGGACTCCATCACCCTATGCTTTACCCAAAATTGCAACCTTATTTTGCATGAGGACCGTTAAGTTTCGACTTATTAATGTGCTATGTTTTCCATGCAAACATAAAAGAATGCAAAAACAAAAGTAAGTTGAAAATATGTGAATTATAAATATAAATAAAAATATAATTCATTATTAAGTCTACATTTTTTATAAAAACAGACAAATATGTACAATTACATATAACATCAGAGGGTCTAATTAGTTAAAATCTAGACACACATCCCTGATTTAAATAAATAAAAATATATATGCAGCACATCTGGCCTAACCGGCCCATGCGACTAGCCAGGCGGCCCAGGCGCCACCAGGCCGAGGCGGCCCACGCGGCCAGCCTCTAGGCCGGGGCGGCCCAGGCACGCCAACCAGGAGCCGCGACCCATTCTGCCTGGCGGCCCATGCGCTAGAGCGACCCACGAGCGGCTAGAAGCGACACGCATATTAAAAGGGAGAGACGGTTAGGGTTTCTGAAACCCTAGCCACCCCATTCCTAGCCGCCGCCGCCCAGGGCGGTATGACTGTGCCGCTGTCAGAGGCTCGTGTGCGAGCATGCGTGCCATCGCTTGTGCCGCGGCCACGCGGATCTGGTTCGCCGCCTCGCCGGAGGAGCCCGGTCGCCGTGGGGCGCGCCGGCGAGCCGAGCCACTGGCGTCAAGGGGCCTGCTCACCCCTGCCGGTGTCGAGGCCGAGGCCGGTCGCGCCCTCTGTCGGGCCGCCGCGGTCTGTGCCGGCTAGCCGAGCCACCGGCGTCGAGGGGCCTGCCCGCCCCTACCAGGGTCCAAGCCGAGCCCGAGCCGAGCGCCGCACCGAGGCCACACCCTAGCCATCGTGCGCCCTCGCCTGCGCTGCCGTGGCACGCTCGTCTGGAGCCGGCGTGGCGCGCCTGCCCGCGAGCTACTAGGGCGCGCTCGGCTGGAGCCACGGAGGCCCATGCGATCGGCGCCGCCGTGTGTTGCGCTCCTGGAGCCGAGCCGCGCCCGCGTCAGAGGGCGCCCTGCTCGCGCTGGGTCGGACGCGCCCGCGTCGTTGCGGCCGCGACTGTGCCAAGGTCGTGCACCGCGCCGGGGAGCGCCCGTGGCCGTTTTGGCGTCCGCGTCCAGTGGCCGCGCGAGGTCGTGCTGTGGCTGCGGCGTGCCCGCGCCGTTATGTGGCCGATCGTCGCCGGACTACGTCATCGGAGTCATAAGGTTCTTCACCCAAATGACGAACACGAAGAGGAATGGTAGTTTCCATACCTTCCTGTTGTTCTGAGGCAACAGGCCTCCAATTTTCTTCAACAACAAGAGATCCTTTCTTCTTCTTTCTCTGATTTCGCGAGTACGTGTTGATAACGTGTTGAATGTGAGTGGTAACGAGACAGAGAGTAGAGAGAAAGTGAAGTAACTGTTGTTTTTATTGCAAAGATTACACTGTTTATATACAAGTACAAAACAATGTCTCCCAAGGTGTGTGTGGGGTTGATCACATCATGGTAACATATTTTGTAACACCAGCAACACGCTCTTGCCATCGGCACACATGTGGAAAGGTACATTCAGAAAAATATCAAACATATGTCTAGGGTGGTAGGGGCCTAGGCCTAAGCACGCAAGAGCGACAACAGGGGGCAATGTCCCTAATGCTCCCTTAATTCTATAGGAGTTATTAGTTTATTTAACCTTTTCATGTAAATTATACAAAAAAATCCTTCTAACAACCCCTAATCTAATTTGGTCCCTCCTAATATCATATCCTGGCTTCGCCCTTGTGAGTAAGTTTCCACACTTTAGGCCTTAGAAACTCATTGATCCTATCAGGTTCATTTGGTACTAAAATAGCATTTTAGCATCTCTCACGTGTCAGCTTTCAAGCTTTGGTTGTGAATGTTCAAATGTACTAAGGAAAAAACCAACCAAATATACCTCCCACATCTAATATTGTTATAGTTTTATTTTTTCTAGTGATTCAGTGAGAAAGAGCTTTATTCAGTAGTTTCATACATAGACTTAGTTTTTAGTGGCACAGGCATGCATCTAGTAATCTTACGCCGATAACATCACCACTAGAGTAATTACCTACATCTAACGAGTCTGGCTTCCCCAGAACATCTAAAATTTGGGTATTTGCTCCACCATGCTAAGGCTCTATTTTAGACCTCTAAAATTAATAGTTAGTCGCTAAAATTAACTGGGAGATTTAAAATGGACCAGCTAATTAACTAACCAAATGTTAGTTATACCCTCTAAAGAGTCATTAGTTGTTACCTGCTCTAACCTAGCTAAAAACATCTAACAATTAGCACTACAGCACGTACAGTCACTTTCGGCGGCCAGGGGCCGCCGAAAATAAGGTCTTTGTCGCCGAAAATAAGCTATTTTTGGCGGCAAAGACCCTATTTTCAGCGGTCTCTGGTCGCTAGAAAAATTCAGCCAAAAATAAGTCTTAATTTTTGGCGGCTGACACCTGGCCGCCGAAAATAGCCTATTTTTGGCGACCACCAGACAGCCGCCAAAAATAATCTACTAATTTTCGGTGGCCACCTTATGCCGTCGAAAATTAAAAGCCACCAAAATTATTCAATACTTATTTTCGGCGGCTACCTTAGGCCACCGAAAATTAACAATTTTAGGGTAAAAAAATTTAGAAGAAATGCAAAAAAACAGCAAATTCATCAACAATATAATCACAATACAATGACAGAAATATTAAATCCAGAATTACACACATTAAACATATAGTATCACACTTGTTCACAACTGATTCACAGTTCACAAATGGTTCACCACGTCACAGTTCACAAATACAACATCCACAGTTCACAAATAGTCCATTACAACATAAAGCAAACTCACAATTCATCACAAAACTCAAACCATCACATATCGGGGTCGTTGGAGTTGTGACCACTACCTCCAGAAGCGAAAAACTCGTTGACAAAATCGTGTAAAGGATTTGGATTCTAAAGGAAAAAAGAAGACATTAATAACGATAGTGTTTACATGCATAACTACTATTCAAACAAATTGTTTGTCAAACTAACCTCTCCTGTAGTAGCTTCCTCCCTTGCATAAGCTCCTCCTGGTGCTAGTATCACCGGTGGTAGCGTGTTGTGGCACATGACCCTGGATCCCTATAAAATCAGGTTTAGTCAAGATTTGAAAGTTTGATACAAACGACAAGTCTTAACTAAATTGAAGCACCTGAGGTGAAGGTGGCGGAGGATGTAATCCCCACTGAGACATCGGTGGCTGAAATTGAGGGAAAATAAATAGTTGTTGTTGTGCCTGCTCTGTAAACCAAGACTGTTGCAAATACATTATATTAGTTATAGGACCAATATTGACCGTGTTGAGAATAAATAAGACACTCACATTCATTGCTTGTTACGCCTATGCGTTGTAAGCAGCCATGTACTCTGGTTGTTATTGGAGGAATGTCATTTGTTGTTGTCGCAGCTCTTCACAAAACTTTTCTTGCTCCTCCCTCATAGCGTCCTCCATGCTAGATACAGAGCGCCGACTACGGCTGCTACTACCATAACCCGCCTGCGATGAAGATCCGCCACGAGAACGCAAAATCTTTGGTCTTGGCTACTCAATCATCAGAATGACGTCCATTCCTACTCCAGCTATTGTACATCCATGCACGATCTTCAACCATGCCTGATACTGTTAAACCGAACCATATTGTGAAAACATTATTCAACTTCGTCAAGGGTTTTGGTCTTATATGTATAGGCAAGGATAGGTTCTAAACCCACAGCAATTTAGCAGGACCAAAAAAATTTCGGCAGCATAACCTCGCTGCCACTAAACAATATATTACTTATATATAAAACACAGAATGATATACTATTAATCAAATCAAACTAAGTACCGCATACCCTAATAGTACAACTATTATACGTACCAATATAATGTACTTGTAAAACTAATAATATAATATTAATATGAAATTAATGCCACAAATACAATATGCCACTAATACCTAAACCACATATACCACTAATATATTAACGAAATCAAACTAAACAATAATACTAATCACACAAACAAATCAAACAAACATAATTACAAATATATACTAATTTCGGCGGCAATTAAATAACGATCGCCGAAAATATGAAATAAAACACGAAAAAATAACCTTTGGATGGCGAAGAGCTTAGCGACGACGGTGCAGTGGTGGGAGGAGTAGAGCTTCGCCGCGGCCGGTCGACGGTAGTGTCAGCGTTCCGAGACCGGGGGGTCCCTGGGCCGACGAGTGAATGTCGCCGCGTGCCCCAGCCCAGATGGGTCGAGCGCGAGGGCGAGCGCGAAGGGGGGAGAGCGAGGCGGCCGGAGACCGGCGTGAGAGAGGTGGGAATCCCGCGGCCTTCGTGTTCGTCCCGCGCCCAGGTCGGGTGCGCTTGCAGTAGGGGGTTACAAGCGTCCACGCGGGAGAGGGAGCGAGCGGCTCCAAGCGAGCGCCTGTTCTCGCCCTCGTCCCCGCGCGGCCGACCTTCTCTAAGAGGGCCCTGGTCCTCCCTTTTATAGGCATAAGGAGAGGATCCAGGTGTACAATGGGGGGGTGTAGCAGGGTGCTACGTGTCTAGCGGAGGTGAGCTAGCGCCCTAGGTACATGCCGTTGTGGCAGCCGGAGAGATCTTGGCACCCAGCTGGTGTGATGTCGTGGCCGTCGAAGGAGCGATGGAGCTTGGCGGAGGGACAGCTGTCGGAGCGGTTGAGTCCTTGCTGATGTCCTCTTGCTCCCGTAAGGGGGCTGAGAGCCGTCGTCGTCACGGAGCATGCGGGGCGCCATCATTGCCTATCTGGCGGAGCGAGCCAGATGGGACACCGGTCTTGTTCCCTGCGGCCCGAGTCAGCTTGGGGTAGGGTGATGATGGCGCCTCCTGTTGACGTGGCTGGTCTGCGCCCTAGGTTGGGCGATGCGGAAGCTCCTCCGAAGCCGAGGTCGAGCCCGAGCCCCCGGGTCGGGAGAGGCGGAGATTGCCGGCTGGTGCCGGGGCGGAGTCCGAGCCCTGGGGTCGGGCGAAGCGGAGTTCGTCGTCTTCTGGGGCCAAGCCCAAGTCCGAGCCCTGGGTCGGGCGAGGCGGAGATCGTCGTCTTCTGGGGCCGAGCCCAAGTCCGAGGGCGAGGCGGAGATCGTCGTCTTCTGGGGCCGAGCCCAAGTCCGAGCCCTGGGTCGGGCGAGGCGGAGATCGTCGTCTTCTGGGGCCGAGCCCTGGGTCGGGCGGAGTTCGCCGTCTTCCGGGACTTAGCCCGAGTCCGAGCCCTGGGTCGGCCGGAGTTCGCCGTCTTCCGGGACTTAGCCCGAGTCCGAGCCCTGGGTCGGGCGAAGTTCGCCGTCTTCCGGGACTTAGCCCGAGTCCGAGCCCTGGGTCGGGCGAAGCGGAGCTTCCTATGGTGCCTCCGGCAGGGCCTGACTGCCTGTCAGTCTTACTCTGTCCAGTGGCACTGCAGTCGGAGTGGCACAGGCGGCGCTGTCCTTCTGTCAGGCCGGTCAGTGGAGCGGCGAAGTGACGACGGTCACTTCGGCTCTGCCGGCTGGGGGGGCGCGCGTCAGGATAAGGGTGTCAGGCCACCTTTGCATTAAATGCTCCTGCGACTTGGTCGGTCGGTGCGGCGATTTGGTCAGGGTTGCTTCTTAGCGAAGGCAGGGCCTCGGGCGAGCCGGGAATATGTTCGCCGCTGAAGGGGGGCCTCGGGCGAGACGGAAATCCTCTGGGGTCGGCTGCCCTTGTCCGAGGCTAGGCTCGGGCGAGGCGTGATCGTGTCCCTCGAATGGACTGATCCCTGACTTAATCGCACCCATCAGGCCTTTGCAGCTTTGTGCTGATGGGGGTTACTAGCTGAGAATTAGGAGCCTTGAGGGTACCCCTAATTATGGTCCCCGACAGTAGCCCTCGAGCCTCGAAGGGAGTGTTTGCACTCGCTTGGAGGCTTTCGTCGCACTTTTTTGCAAGGGGACCAGCCTTTCTCGGTTGCGTTTTGTTCCGGTGGGTGCGCGCGAGCGCACCCGCCGGGTGTAGCCCCCGAGGCCTCGGAGGAGTGGTTTCACTCCTTCGAGGTCTTACTGCCTCACGTAGTGCTTCGGCTGGTCTGGTCATTCCCTCATGCGAGCTGGCCGTAGCCCAGGTGTACGATCGGGTCCCAAGTTCTCGGGCTGGTATGTTGACGCTGTCAACGGTTCGGCCGGAGCCGGGTTTGCGAGAGCAGCCCCCGAGCCTCTGCACAGAGCGAGAGGGCGGTCAGGGGTAGACTCGGCTTTTTTTTTCATATGCCCCTGCGTCGCCTTTCCGCAAGGAGGAGGGGGGGAAAGCGCCATGTTGCCCTCGATGGGCGCCGAACATGGTGTCTCCGATGAGCTGCAAGCGGGTAATCCGAGTGGACGTCCGTGCCCCGTTCGTTAGGGGTCGGCTAGGGGCCTAGAGGCACGCCCAAAAGTACCTGCGGGTGTTCTGCCAGACCCGGTCCCCTGGCGACGGGGTCCGAGGGCTCGATGCCTCCCTCTGATGGGATTCTGTTACAAGATCGTTCCCGCTGGTCTCGGAAATGTCCTAGGGTACCTCGGGAGCGCAGCCCGAGCCTTGGTTATGTATCGAACGTACCCATGGTCATCCCTCGCTCGGCGTCTGAGGCGGTTGTGAACCCTTCAGGGGCCAGCCTTCGAACCCCTGATTAGTATTGGGCGCGGAGCCCGAGTAGCCTGAGGCGGTCGTTGAACCCTTTCGAGGGGCCGGCCTTCGAACCTCTGACCAGTAGTGGGTGTAGGGCCCACGCGATCTGAGGCGGCTGTTGAACCCTTCCGGGGGGCCAGCCTTCGAACCTCTGATCAGTAGGGGGGCTCGGAGCCTGGTTCCTTCTCGGGGAAGGATCCTTTTCGGGGTATCCCCCTTTCCCGGTCCCTGTTGCAAGAGAGAGAAAGAGGAAAAACGGAAAAGGATACGAAATCGAACGACGCGGCGTACCTTTTTGGTCGCGGTCGTTATGGCGAAGGCGAAGCGTCACCCGCTTCTCCTGCCAGAGGCGCCACGTGTCCCGCCGCGGAGTTAATGCGACGGGGCGAGTGGTTGGAGGGGCGATCGTTGCGCGTGCGCGAGCCGTTCGAGGAACGGGTCACGGGCGCGTTGTCTTCATGCCGTGGGAGAGAGTTCTCTCGCTGCCCCCGAATGGGACGTAAGCTTGGCTGACGACGTGGCCGCTGCTCCTGCCCGCCTGCCACTGCCATTATTGCCGGCCCACTTTTGGCCGTGTTGACCGTCGCGCCAGGCCGGTGCTGCTGGGTCGCGCGCCGGGTCGCCTCGAGTCGCGGTATTGGTTCCGCAGTCGAGGAGGCGCTGTAGTGGCGCAAGTGGCGGTGCAGTTGCATGCACGAAGCATTCGGCGTGCCAGTTGCATGACGCGTGGGCTTGGGCCTCCATGTCGGGCGTGTTAGGAGTCGGAGAAGCGCGCCCACCTGGCACGATTGCGTGCCGCCTGCATGGCTGCCCACTCTTTCGCCCGCTGGTCTGGGCAAAAGTGGAGGGTCGCTTGTAACCGCTGGGCGGTTGTATGCACCGCGCGCGGCGGTTTGGCTTCTTCTGCTCTGAGTTGGCTTGCATGACGTGTGGGACCCAGCCCCCGCGCCGTAGGGGAGGACCTTGGAGTGTGTTGGAGAAGACTCAGCCCGTGACGGCTAGGGACGCGAGCAGGGAGAACCGCCCTTAAAAGGAGGGTGACCCCCTTGGAAGGCGACCATGTCTTCGCGCTCCCTTATGCGTCGTGTCTTTCCACCTTCCAAGCCCCCGGATGGGGGAGATCCGCCGTCTTTCCGCCTCGTCATTGGGGGAACGTAACTCCGCGGGAGTTGGTACCTTTCAGCCATCGTTCGGCTTTAAGGATTTTCATCATGCAGCCCGGCTGCACCCCTCCACCGGCGGTCACCCAAGATGGTGACCTCCAGTTTGGTGGTGGGGGAAAGGGAGCCGGGCTGCGGCCTCTGCCCCTCCCTCAGCCTCAAGGATTTTCGTCATCCAGACTGAGGTGGAGGATGAGGCGAGTCGGGGGGCTGCCTCCGCGTGGGTCGGTTACCCTTTTCTTCCCCTGGCGTCTGGGGGAGAAGGGCACCCTCCAGCCTCGCGGAGGCTTCCTCCAGCCATGCCGGGAAAGGCGGACCGCCGCCACTCAGCCAGGGCGCAGCATTACGTCCTCCGTCCGGACGACGGTTGCGCCGCGTGCCGCGAGGGCGGCGCCCATGTTCTGGGCGGTTCTGGCGAGGGCGAAGACCTATCGGCGCGCTTCGAGGCGTCGGCAGCCGGAGATGGCTTTTCTACCGATGAGACTGCCAACTCCGCCAGTAGCCCTGGGTCTCCGTTTCCCGGCCCGAATGGCTGGCTCTCGTCCTCGGTGGGTGAGAGTCCTTCTGCCGTAGCACCCGCCCCGAAGCCGCTGCTGAAGCTGCTTCGTCGCCCGGGACGGGGGTTGTTGTCGCTGTTGCTGGATCGGGCGAAGGCAAGCCGCCCGTCGGTCTTCTGTTGCTCCGCAGGCCCTTCCCCCGTCGAGTGGGGTTGTTCGTACATGCGGAGGCGGAACCGGAGTTCCGTTTGTAATGGCACCTCGAGTGCCGGTGTTTTTGTTCATTGTGGCCGTCGGGGCCTGAACATGTATGTGATTTTCGGCACGGAGCCATGTTTTTTTCCTCCTTTTCGAGCACTAAGACTCGCCTGCTGGTTGTCTGAACCGCTTCACCAAGCGTGAGTCGCCCCGCGTACAGGTGACGAGTGAGGTATCCGTATCCTGGAGGCGTAGGAGTCCCTCGGCTCGGTCGGCCTTATTGTCCGAGGCTTCTCTAACTTAGTTAAAGGAACCCCTCAGCTGCCCTTCGATGAGCTGAGGCCAGGGGTAGCGGCGTCAACATGAATAGAGGCAGAGTTGGCTCGAAAGGAAAACCTGGTTGGCCGGAGCCTGGCCGGGTCGTCCGTTAGCGGGACCGACGCCGGAATTGACCAGCCGAGGCCTCGGGTCGGGCTGACGTCCTTGGAGGGCAGCTAGCCGAGGCCCCGGGGTGACCAGCCGAGCCGCCTGCTCGGGCCGGATTGACGTCCTTGGAAGGTAACTGGTCGAGGCCCCGGGGTGACCGGCCGAGCCGCCTGCTCGGGCCGGATTCCCGGAGAAGACCCTGGCGGCGATGGCCCAGGCGTGGTGATGACGTCGTCCTCCAGAGTGGAGATCCTCGGACCGCGTCGCCGTCCGAGGCTAGGTCGGCCCTCGCCGAAGGTGTCGTCGATGCCGAGGGTGCTGCTGCTCCCTTCAGTCGTCAAGATCCAAGCCTGCAGGATCGGATTGTCTTGTAGCGTGTGTTTCCTGCGGCCGCCGATGCCTAAACACAACCTCGCCGTGTTGTAAAGCTGCGTCTTTTTTCCTTTCGTTTCGAGTATCTGGACTTTTTTGTCGGTAACAGAAATGTTTGTGCGAGCAAGAGTTGCTTCTCGCGGAAGGTGATGAGTGAGGTATCCGTATCCCGGAGGCGTAGGAGTCCCTCGGCTCGGTCGGCCTTGCCGCTTACGCGCACTCTTACCCGTCCATGGGGCTCTGTCACCGACACAGTCGAGAAGGCTTGAAGGATCGCTTCAGCAGAAGAGCTTTCGAACGTGAAGACTTGTTCGGTCCGCAGAATCACTTATCCGAACGTGAGTTACTTATCGCAGAAGGTGATGAGTGAGGTATCCGTATCCCGGAGGCGTAGGAGTCCCTCGGCTCGGTCAGCCTTGGCTGCTTACGTGTACTCCGTCGTTTTCAGGATCCACTTTCGAAGTAGCCAAAAAGCGCGAAAGACATTTTGGCAGAAAAGATCTTTTTTCGAGGAAAATTTGGACGCAGAGGGGGTTCCCCCCCTTTTAGCCCCCGAGGGAGGGTCGGGCTTTGCCGAGGCGAGGCCGACCCTTCCTTGATGACTAAACTTTGCGTGGGTGCGAGGTATATGACCAACTTGAAAACATCTTAAGGGTAGAAGCGACGTAGTTGTTGGATGTTCCAGGCGTTGTCGTAGACCTCGCCTTGACTGTTGGCCAGCTTGTATGTTCCGGGCTTCAGAATCTTGGCGATGACAAATGGCCCCTCCCAGGGAGGCGTGAGCTTGTGGCGCCCTCGGGCGTCTTGTCGCAGCCAAAGCACCAGGTCGCCCACCTGGAGGTCTCGGGACTGGACCCCTCGGGCGTGGTAGCGTCGCAGGGACTACTGGTACCGCGCCAAGTGTAGCAAGGCCTGGTCCCGAGCCTCCTCCAGCTGGTCCAGTGAGTTTTCTCGGCTAACTTGGTTGCTTTGGTCGGTGTAGGCCCTCGTCCTCGGGGAGCCGTATTCTAAGTCTGTGGGCAAGATGGCTTCGGCCCCATAGACTAGAAAGAACGGCGTGAAGCCCGTGGCTCGGCTCGGCGTTGTCCTCAGACTCCAAACCACCGAGGGGAGTTCCTTCATCCATCGCTTGCCGAACTTGTTGAGGTCGTTGTAGATCCGAGGCTTGAGCCCTTGTAGAATCATGCCGTTGGCACGCTCCACCTGCCCATTCGTCATGGGATGAGCCACAGCGGCCCAGTCCACCGAGATGTGGTGATCCTCGCAGAAGTCCAGGAACTTTCTGCCGGTGAACTGGGTGCCGTTGTCGGTGATGATGGAGTTCGGGACCCCGAAGCGATGGATGATGTTGGTGAAGAACGCCACCGCCTGCTCGGACCTGATGCTGTTCAGGGGTCGGACCTCAATCCACTTGGAGAATTTGTCGATGGCGACCAGCAGGTGCGTGTAGCCCCCGGGTGCCTTCTACAAGGGGCCGACGAGGTCCAGACCCCACACCACAAAAGGCCAGGTGATGGGTATCGTTTACAGAGCCTGAGCGGGCAGGTGGGTCTGCCTCGCGTAGAATTGACACCCTTCGCAGGTGCGGACGATTCTGGTAGCGTCGGCCACCGCCGTCGGCCAGTAGAAGCCTTGCCGGAAAGCGTTCCCGACAAGGGCTCGAGGCGCTGCGTGATGGCCGCAAGCCCCCGAGTGTATCTCTCACAGGAGTTCCTGACCTTCGACGATGGAGATGCATCATTGGAGGATGCCTGAGGGGCTGCGGTGGTAGAGCTCCTTCTCATCTCCCAGCAAGACGAACGACTTGGCGCGCCGCGCCACCCGCCGAGCCTCGGCTCGGTCGAGGGGTAGCTCTCCTCGGTGGAGATATTGCAGGTACGGGGTCTGCCAGTTTCGATTAGGCGCGACCCCGCTTCGCTCTTCCTCGACGCGCAGCGCCTCACCCTCGGGGGCCGAGGGTACCTCGGACTGAACCAAGGGCGCCTCGGGCCGAGCTGAGGGTGCCTCGGGATGAGCCGAGGGTGCCTCGGACTGAGCCGAGGTCGCCTCGGGTTGAGCCGTGGGTGCCTCGGACTGGGCCGAGGGTACCTCGGGCTCGGACATGTCGTCGATCTTGACAGAGGGTTGATGCAGGTCTCGGGAGAAGACGTCTGGGGGAACCGTCGTTCGCCCCGAGGCTATTTTAGCCAGCTCGTCCGTAGTCTCGTTGTAGCGCCGAGCGATGTGGTTGAGCTCGAGCCCGTAGAACTTGTCTTCCAGGCGCCGAGCCTCATCGCAGTAGGCCTCCATCTTCGGGTCGCGGCAATGGGAGTTCTTCATGACTTGGTCGATGACGAGCTGCGAGTCACCACGAGCGTCGAGGCGTCGGACCCCTAGCTCGATGGCGATCCGCAACCCGTTGACCAGAGCCTCATATTCGGCCACATTGTTGGACGCCGGGAAGTGGAGGCGTAGCACGTAGCGTAGATGCTTTCCGAGGGGGTGAGATGAAGAGTAGGCCTACGTCGGCTCCTGTCTTCATCAGCGACCCGTCGAAGAACATGGTCCAGAGCTCCGGTTGGATCGGAGCCATCGGTAGCTGGGTGTCGACCCATTCAGCCACGAAGTCCGCCAAGACCTGGGACTTAATGGCTTTCCAGGGAGTGAACGAGATTGTCTTGCCCATGATCTCCACCGCCCACTTTGCAATCCTACCTGAGGCCTCTCGGCACTGGATGATCTCTCCCAGGGGGAAGGATGACACCACAGTTACCGGATGAGACTCGAAGTAGTGTCGTAGCTTCCGTCGCGTTAGGATCACCGTGTACAGCAGCTTCTGAACTTGTGGGTAGCGGATCTTGGTTTCGGACAGTACCTCGCTGACGAAGTAGACTGGCCTCTGAACGGGCAATGCATGCCCCTCTTCTTGCCTCTCGACCACAATCGCGGCGCTAACCACCTGGGTGGTCGCGGCGACGTAGACCAGGAGGGCTTCTCTGGTAGCTGGGGGCACCAAGATAGGCGCCTTTGTGAGGAGCGCCTTCAGGTTCCCGAGGGCTTCCTCGGCCTCAGGGGTCCAAGTGAAGCACTCGGCCTTCCTTAAGAGGCGGTACAGAGGTAGACCTCTTTCGCCGAGGCGTGAGATGAAGCGGCTCAGAGCCGCGAGGCATCCCATGACCCTCTGTACGCCTTTCAAGTCCTTGATGGGCCCCATGCTGGTAATAGCTGCGATCTTCTTCGGGTTGGCTTCGATGCCCCGCTCGGAGACGATGAACCCCAAGAGCATGCCTCGGGGCACCCCGAAGACACACTTTTCGAGATTGAGCTTGACGCCTTTCGCCTTGAGACATCAGAATGTCGTTTCAAGGTCGGAAAGGAGGTCGGAGGCCTTCCTCGTCTTGACTACGATGTCATCGACGTAGGCCTCGACCGTGCGGCCAATGTGTTCGCTGAACACATGGTTCATGCACCGCTGGTACGTCACGCCCGCATTCCTCAAACCGAACGGCATGGTGACATAGCAGTACATGCCAAAGGGTGTGATGAAAGAAGTCGCGAGCTGGTCGGACTCTTTCATCTTGATTTGATGATACCCTGAGTAGGCATCGAGGAAAGACAGGGTTTGGCACCCAGCAGTGGAATCCACGATTTGGTCGATGCGAGGCAGAGGGTAGGGAACCTTCGGACACGCTTTGTTGAGACCAGTGTAGTCTACACACATCCGCCATTTCCCCCCTTTCTTTCTCACAAGCACAGGGTTGGCAAGCCATTCGAGATGGAATACCTCTTTGATGAACCCTGCCGCCATTAGCTTGTGAATCTCCTCGCATATGGCTCTGCGCTTCTCCTCGTCGAATCGGTGCAGCGGCTGCTTGACGGGTCGGGCTCCGGCTCGGATGTCCAGCGAGTGCTCGGCGACATCCCTCGGTATGCCGGGCATGTCCGAGGGACTCCACGCGAAGACGTCGGCGTTCGCGCGGAGAAAGTCGACGAGCACTGCTTCCTATTTGGGATCGAACCCGGAGCCGATCCGGATCTGCTTGGAGGTGTCGCCGCTGGGGTCGAGGGGGGCGGACTTAACCGTCTCCGCTGGCTCAACGTTGCCGGCGTGACGCTTCACGTCTGGCACCTCCTTAGAGAGGCTCTCCAGGTCGGCAATGAGGGCCTCGGATTCGGCGAGGGCCTCAGCGTACTCCACGCACTCCACGTCGCATTCGAACGCGTGTTTGTACGTAGGGCCGACGGTGATGACCCCGTTGGGGCCCGGCATCTTGAGCTTCAGGTAGGTGTAGTTGGGGACGGCCATGAACTTCGCGTAGCATGGCCTCCCCAGTACCGCGTGGTATGTTCCTCGGAACCCGACCACCTCGAACGTTAGGGTCTCCCTTCGGAAGTTGGAGGGTGTTCCGAAGCAAACGGGAAGGTCGAGCTGTCCGAGGGGTTGGACGCGCTTCCCGGGGATGATCCCATGGAAGGGCGCAGCGCCTGCCCGGACAGAGGACAGATCAACACGCAGGAGCCCGAGGGTCTCGGCGTAGATGATGTTGAGGCTGCTGCCTCCGTCCATGAGGACCTTGGTGAGCCTGACGTCGCCGATGACCGGGTCGATGACGAGCAGGTATTTCCCCGAGCTCGGCACATGGTCGGGGTGATCGTCTCGGTCGAAGGTGATGGGCTTGTCGGACCAGTCTAGATAGACTGGCGCCGCCACCTTGACCGAGCAGACCTCCCGGCGCTCTTGCTTGCGGTGCCGAGCCGAGGCGTTCACCGCTTGCCCACCATAGATCATGAAGCAGTCGCGGACCTCGGGGAACTCTCCTGCCTGGTGATCTTCCTTCTTGTCGTCGTTGCGGGCCTTGCCACCCTCCGCGGGTGGCCCGACCCTGTGGAAGTGGCACCGAAGCATGACGCACTCCTCAAGGGTGTGCTTGATGGGGTCCCTAGTGATAGGGGCACGGCTCCTTGAGCATCTTGTCGAAGAGGTTGGCACCTCCGGGGGGCTTCTGAGGGTTCTTGTACTCGGCGGCGGCGACAAGGTCCGCGTCGACGACGTCGTGTTTCGCTTGCGACTTCTTCTTGCCCTTCTTCTTGGCGCCGCGCTGAGTTGACGCCTCGGGAGTACCTTCCGATGGGCGGCCCTGGGGCTGCTTGTCCTTTCGAAAGATAGCCTCGACCGCCTCCTGGCCGGAGGCGAACTTGGTGGCGATGTTCATCAGCTCGCTCGCCCTGGTGGGGGTCTTGTGGCCCAGCTTGCTCACCAGGTCGCGGCAGGTGGTGCCAGCGAGGAACGCGCCGATGACATCCGAGTCGGTGATGTTGGGCAGCTCGGTGCGCTGCTTCGAGAATCGCCGGATGTAGTCTCGGAGAGACTCTCCCGACTGCTGTCGGCAGCTTCGGAGGTCCCAGGAATTCCCGGGGCGCACATACGTGCCCTGGAAATTGCCGGCGAAAGCTTGGAGTAGGTCGTCCCAGTTGGAGATCTGCCCCGGAGGCAGGTGCTCCAACCAGGCGCGAGCGGAGTCGGAGAGGAACAGGGGGAGGTTGCGGATGATGAGGTTGTCATCGTCCGTTCCACCCAGTTGGCAGGCCAGACGGTAGTCCACGAGCCACAGTTCCGGTCTCATCTCCCCCGAGTACTTTGTGATAGTAGCCGGGGGTCAGAACCGGGTCGGGAACGGCGCCCGTCGGATGGCTTGACTTAAGGCTTGCGGACCGGGTGGTTCGGGCGAGGGACTCCGATCCTCCCTGCTATCGTAGCGTCCCCCACGCCTGGGGTGGTAGCCTCGGCGCACCCTCTCATCGAGGTGGGCCCGTCGGTCGCGGTGATGGTGCTCGTTGCCGAGGCGACCCGGGGCCGCAGGCGCGGTGTTGCGCGTGCGCCCGGTGTAGACCGAGGCTTCCCGCATGAATCGGGAAGTCGCAGCATGAGGTTCCGAGGGGTACCCCTGCCTTCGGGAAGTAGAGCTCTCGGCTCGTCAGACCACGACGCCTTCCAGGAGAATCTTGAGCTCTCCCTGGATTCGCCGCCCCTCGGTGGTTGATGGCTCTGGCATCGCGCGAAGAAGCATTGCTGCTGCCTCCAGGTTCTGGCCGACCCCACTGGATGCGGGTGGTGGCCTGAGCCTGACGTCGTCGGCGATGCGGTGCTGGAAGCCCTGGGGTAGATGACGTATTTCTCCGGCCGGAGGTTGGCCCGCCCATGCCTGCCCGACGTCCCGACGGATCGGCTCAAGCGCTCCTGCTCCCTCGTCGAGCCTGGCCTGCACCCCGCGGATTTGCTCGAGCTGTGGGTCATGACCCCCCGCCTGAACGGGGACCATAGCTAGCTCCTGTGGGATGTCAACGCGAGGCACCGGCCTAGGGAGGTCACCGTCCTCCGGCATGCCGAGATGGTTGCCTTCGGGGGACCCCCTAGATCGACGTGGAAGCATTCGCGACTTGGGCCGCGGTCCTCGTCGCCGAGGCTACGGCTACCGTCGGAACAGTCGGAAAGGCAGTAGTCGCATGCGGTCATGAAGTCCCACATGGCACTGGGGTTGCCAAGTTCAGAGAAATCCCAACAGATGCTGGGTTCATCGTCTTCCTCGGACCCGGAGGGCCCGTAGGTCGAGACGTCCGTCAGCCGGTCCCAAGGTGACCGCACACGAAACCCCAGAGGGTCTGGATTTGCCTCTACGAGAGTGCCCGCCAAAGCGAAGTCGCTAGACGGGTTGAGGCTGAAACCGAAAGACGCGGGATGGGAATCGATCGGTACCTTTTGGTCGACGGGCGGTGATAAGGTCGCGTCGGGGACTGACTGCGCCGTCGTCTCAGGTACGAGGGTGACGTCCAGCAAGCTTTTCGCGAGCATGCTGGCGTCGTCCACTTGCTCGGGATTAGCGTGTCGCGGGGAGACAGCGCTCGCCTTTGTCTCAAACGCGAGGTCGACGCCCGGTGCGCCCCCCGTTGGGGTGCCGGGGCCGTCGACTCGCTCGACAGCCGACGAGGCGCTGTCTCCTGCTTGGCCTTGGTTGCCCCGCCTCCTCCTCCGTCGGCGGGGGAGAGGACGGGGTGAGCTCGAAGGTTGCTCTTCCACCATGCGGGGAAGACGTCGCCGACTCCGTCGCCGGCAGGCGGGTTATCGGCCGCCACTGTTGTTGTCGCACGGCGGTGGAAGGAGTATCATGTCGTAGCTGCCATCGAGGGATATGAACTCGAGACTCCCGAAACGGAGCACCGTCCCGGGTTGGAGAGGTTGCTGGAGACTGCCCATCTGGAGCTTGACGGGAAGCTGTTCGTTAACACGCAGCAGGCCCCTACCTGGCGCGCCAACTGTCGGTGTTCCGAGACCGGGGGGTCCCTGGGCCGACGAGTGAATGTCGCCGCGTGCCCCAGCCTAGATGGGTCGAGCGCGAGGGCGAGCGCGAAGGGGGGAGAGCGAGGCGGCCGGAGACCGGCGTGAGAGAGGTGGGAATCCTGCGGCCTTCGTGTTCGTCCCGCGCCCAGGTCGGGTGCGCTTGCAGTAGGGGGTTACAAGCGTCCACGCGGGAGAGGGAGCGAGCGGCTCCAAGCGAGCGCCTGTTCTCGCCCTCGTCCCCACGCGGCCGACCTTCTCTAAGAGGGCCCTGGTCCTCCCTTTTATAGGCGTAAGGAGAGGATCCAGGTGTACAATGGGGGGTGTAGCAGGGTGCTACGTGTCTAGCGGAGGTGAGCTAGTGCCCTAGGTACATGCCGTTGTGGCAGCCGGAGAGATCTTGGCACCCAGCTGGTGTGATGTCGTGGCCGTCGAAGGAGCGATGGAGCTTGGCGGAGGGACAGCTGTCGGAGCGGTTGAGTCCTTGCTGACGTCCTCTTGCTCCCGTAAGGGGGCTGAGAGCCGCCGTCGTCACGGATCATGCGGGGCGCCATCATTGCCTATCTGGCGGAGCGAGCCAGATGGGACGCCGGTCTTGTTCCCTGCGGCCCGAGTCAGCTTGGGGTAGGGTGATGATGGCGCCTCCTGTTGACGTGGCTGGTCTGTGCCCTAGGTTGGGCGATGCGGAAGCTCCTCCGAAGCCGAGGTGGAGCCCGAGCCCCCGGGTCGGGAGAGGCGGAGATTGCCGGCTGGTGCCGGGGCGGAGTCCGAGCCCTGGGGTCGGGCGAAGCGGAGTTCGTCGTCTTCTAGGGCCGAGCCCAAGTCCGAGCCCTGGGTCGGGCGAGGCGGAGATCGTCGTCTTCTGGGGCCGAGCCCAAGTCCGAGCCCTGGGTCGGGCGAGGCGGAGATCGTCGTCTTCTGGGGCCGAGCCCAAGTCCGAGCCCTGGGTCGGGCGAGGCGGAGATCGTCGTCTTCTGGGGCCGAGCCCTAGGTCGGGCGGAGTTCGTCGTCTTCCGGGACTTAGCCCGAGTCCGAGCCCTGGGTCGGCTGGAGTTCGCCGTCTTCCGGGACTTAGCCCGAGTCCGAGCCCTGGGTCGGGCGGAGTTCGCCGTCTTCCGGGACTTAGCCCGAGTCCGAGCCCTGGGTCGGGCGAAGTTCGCCGTCTTCCGGGACTTAGCCCGAGTCCGAGCCCTGGGTCGGGCGAAGCGGAGCTTCCTATGGTGCCTCCGGCAGGGCCTGACTGCCTGTCAGTCTTACTCTGTCCAGTGGCACTGCAGTCGGAGTGGCGCAGGCGGCGCTGTCCTTCTGTCAGGCCGGTCAGTGGAGCGGCGAAGTGACGGCGGCCACTTCGGCTCTGCCGGCTGGGGGGGCGCGCGTCAGGATAAGGGTGTCAGGCCACCTTTGCATTAAATGCTCCTGCGACTTGGTCGGTCGGTGCGGCGATTTGGTCAGGGTTGCTTCTTAGCGAAGGCAGGGCCTCGGGCGAGCCGGGAATATGTTCGCCGCTGAAGGGGGGCCTCGGGCGAGACGGAAATCCTCCGGGGTCGGCTGCCCTTGTCCGAGGCTAGGCTCGGGCGAGGCGTGATCGTGTCCCTCGAATGGACTGATCCCTGACTTAATCGCACCCATCAGGCCTTTGCAGCTTTGTGCTGATGGGGGTTACCAGCTGAGAATTAGGAGCCTTGAGGGTACCCCTAATTATGGTCCCCGACAGGTAGTTGAGGACGGTGGCGGACGACGACGGTGGCGGCGGCAGACGGTCGGGGTCGGGCGGGCGGCGCTGGGTGCCGACACGTGGGCAGGGGCGGGCGGCCGGCGACGGCGGCGGTGGGTGGCGTGGCGTGGCCGGGAGCAAAACAGAGAGAGCGGCGCGGTGAGGAGAGAAAGAGAGGAGTCGGGCCGCCGGTTTAAATAACTGTATTTTCGGCGGCCAGGGCTTGGCCGCCAAAAATAAGGCCTCATTTTCGGCGGCTGTGTTCGGCGGCCAGCGTCAGCCGCCAAAAATAGTAGCTTATTTTCGGTGGCCAAGTCCTGGCCGCCGAAAATAGTGCACAGTGCTGTTGTGTAGCTATAGGGGTTTAGAATAGGTCCTAAGAAGACTCTTTTTTCATTCCGTGAGTTAGACCTAGAAAGCGTTGGCAATCAAACAACGCAAACTTGCATCGCATAGCATATGTAGCCAACCTAGCAAGCTAATAAGTTTAAATCCAACTGATAATAAATTAGGGCTGGTTTGATGACAAGAGAATTGGAGGGGATTGTGGGATCAATCCTCTTGTCACAAAGCAACCCTTAATGTTTTTATTTGACTCACTTTCCACTATATTTTTATAATTTCAAACCAACTCGTCTCAACCAATGAACTAATTAAACCAACGAGCTATTACAGAAACCATGAGTTTGCATAAAATGTGTGTGTCTATATATATGTGTGTGTTTGCATTGTTGGAATTATTGGGCTTAGCCGAAACTAGTTTATTAAATCATCTAAATATTAGAGGTATACATAATGCTAGGGAGTCAAAGAAGGTTAATTCCACCTTAGAAATTAACAGGGACCTTAAGCAATTTATAAAGAAGTTGGAAAAGGAGACAAGCATGCGACACACGCGCTCGCCCGCCTCGCCATGTTGAGGCAGTGTGTGACTAGAAGTGATGTATTGTCATGGGATTTTTTAGGTTACATGCTGATAACTATGTGACCAATGTTACCAGTTGTGGGAGATAGATATCTCCTAGATCCTCACAACATCGATTGAGTTCATGGGCAGATAAAGGGCCTGAGTGGACTAGTCAATGAAGCCCGTAGGTTGGTCGGCTAACTTAAACCCAAGGACAGGGGAAAGCTTGCTTGAGCACCAAGGCGTCGTAAACAATCGTTGCCGATGAAGCCGACATAGAGTTTTATGTCGCCCAGAAGTCGGAACAATATCGCCATGCATGCAGCGTTATCCACAAAGCGAAACTGACTCCTATATGTGTAGGGGTAGCGATAAGCGTCAACTTGTAAAACCTGATCTCGTCATCTATATAAGGCGGGATAGGTACCCCTACAAAACAATTACACACCATATAGTCTGATAGAGCACTCCATTTTGTAACCTTAAACTCAGATCAATATAAGCAATACAGAGCACATGACGTAGGGTGTTACGCATTCCGACGGCCTAAACCTATATAAATCTTTGTGTTCAATTATGCTTCGCATGAACCATCGAGCTACACTAGATCTCACCAACCACAAAAATTACTATGTGATATATCTCGTAGTGTGTTGCTGGTATCAAACACGGACACTAGTAACCATCAAAACTAGTCTCATCGGTAACGTCTAGGTTCACTGTAGAAATGGCGTCAATGTTTTCTAGCCCTAAGTGCACGAACTTGGGAGGCGAAGGCCTCTAAAATCCCTTTCTGCTAAAGATCTTGCTTCAGATAGTGACTAGTAATGTTTTTGGTAAGCATATACTACACATGATTGCTCGTTGAATATCTACTTCTCGATGATTATTTGAGGAACTGCATAGCGTCAACCCTCGCCAACGCATCAAGGTCAATCGAGCAGTATGACTACTCCAGTTAGTAACAACGCTGATAATGTCTTCGGCAACGACACCTCTTCATCATGCATTCTCCAACTTCTAATTTTTTAAAGTTATGATTATAGGTGAGTGCCCGTGCGTTGCAACAGAAACATATTAACACAACAAGTTATGTATAAATGTGTTACACTGTTATGAGAAAATGTTTCAAAATTCATAGCTATACATAAACTTTATTATTTTAATCTAGTTATTTTACCACTACACTGCAATCATAAGTACGAAGGGGCTCATGTACATGTCCATGCGCTGCTCCCACGATTGTGTTTGGGACATTGTCTTGCTCATCAAAATTGCTTAATTGGGTGAGGGCTGCAAGGATGAGATATAACAGAGTTCTTAGCATGCTCACATTTGGTGAAAAAATGATGTTGGAGTAATCCGGTTGACACTGTTAGTGGAGGAGCGACAAAGCACGAGCATCATACAACGGACGTGTCGCCTGCTAGAATGCGCACGGACGATACCCGTGACAAAAGGCTACATGCATATTTGTTATAGCAGAGCTTTCTATTACCTAGGACAGGACGGGATCAGATGAATCGCCTAAAGCAACCACAACTCGGGGCTCTGGATCGTCTCCACCAGCTGGTTCTGCTGACAAACAGTTGCAGCTGATATACTACCTTTCCAGTATATGCATTTGGACATACACCTCAACATGCCTCAATTCTACACAACCAAACGGGAAATAGAAAAATGCATTGAGACTGCAACCAAACAGCTGACTGAAAACCGAATAGCTTTCATTCGAAGGCTGGTTCAATTCATACCTAGGGTCCATGAGAACCATTCGAGGTGAAGGTTTCTTTCCCACTTGGTTTTGGAGCCAAGACTGCCCTTGACTTTGGCCAGTAGCATGGACACCAGAAGTAAATAAGCATGTGATTTCTGTTGGGCCTTTCTTAGGTCGGGTGATTTCCATACAGGTTGCACCTATCAGTGATGTTTCATTTAGTACAAAATCAACATTACATAAAACACGAATAAGGCTTATTATAGACTATACTCTCAGCCCAGACCAAGGAGAGACTATAGAGAAACACATGTTTAAAATTTAGAAGCACAGTTCTTCACACAACAACGTTAAAGATTGGATCAATTTTATTCTACAAAATATATTAACAAGAAAGTAACATCTAAGCACATGCTTTCCTTAATCTACTATCACCATAGCGAATAGTTAGTAGCATTCAATAACCAGTGCAAGGAATGTATATCGAAATCTAATAAGAATGAAATAAAGTTTGTTGATCCAATAGCAGCCAAGTTTACTCTTGGATTCTACTGGAGGGAACAGAACAACCAAGTTCACAGTTTAACTTCATACCATAAACAACAAAGGATTTTGGAAAACCCTTGACAACTAATATGAGCTTTGTGAGAAGAAAGCAGTTAACCATTAAGGAACAAGATGCAGCTATAATTTAGATGTTTAAAACTATACAACTATGAAGATCAATTGCCCTACAGAACACTCGGCAGCTAAATTAAAACTCATCAAAGCTGACTGTTTCCTACAGATTATCTGTACTCTATGGTGTCAATTCTATTCTCAAAAAATCAAGATAAAATCGTATCGATCCATGTTGGTTTTAGTACTGATCAATAAGATATTGGGACCGAGATGTGGATACTCTGCTGGAGGCCAGGAACAAGTGAATTGGAGAAGAAATATTTTAGACTGGAGATCAGGATTTGGAGGGTATGCTCCGAAGTTGGGAATGATCTATCAATCCAGAGAAAGAGAATATGTGCATCAAGGATTTGAAACAAATGTATACGACTTTTGGTTAGTGCAGTTTCACAGTGTATACTTTAGTTTCGAGAAAGAATTCAGTTTTTTGAAAGCAGTTAATTAAAGCAGTTCTTATGGCTCAATGAGGGCCAGAAATGGACCCTATACTGGTCGGAGCCACATACCACAGTGTGAGGTGTACAAGATATGCGGACCGTATGGTAGCTGCAACCCTAACGCAAATGCTGGGAAAAAAGGATTGTCAGGTGACTTGCTTTAACAGTTGCAGCTGTAGTGCTTACACATATAACGGCACTGGCTGTTTTGTTTGGCATGGAGACCTGGTCAACCTCCAAGAATAGCACACTGGCGATGGAGGAGGAACCCTCTTATTCACTCAGGCATGTCGATCCGAGCTGCCAGCTGCTGCAGTGCACAAGGCTACACTCATTGGTATAGTTGCTAGTGGAGTTGTTGCAGTTTTGCTAATCCTTCCCGTGCTAACTCGAATGAGCTGCTGCTGCCGCCAAGAGAGCGTTCTTCTGGTATTTGAGAATACCACTGCAAGGTTGATAAGCTAGATTATGATTCAAAAGAATATATTTTTCCCATAAAAATCATATAAATATATTATTCAAATCATTTTACAATTTTTTGTTGGTCCTAGAACAACTAAATGCAACATATTTGAACTTACTGAATTCTAGAAGAACTAACCAAAAAACTATGGTTGCCAATAGAGAAAACATACGAGAATTAGAATCGTGCGTTTGCGAGGCATAAAAGCAAGGGGCGTCTCTAGTAACTTTCAGGAGAAAAAAGAGACAGTGATTCAACCAGTTTTCCCTAAGAATTCGAAAGGACATAAGAAAAACCAAGACATGAGACCTGCATACAGGATCAAAGAGCTTTGTTACCTGGACATCGTCGACGTCCACGTAGAGGAACAAGACCTCGGGGTGGGTCTGCGCCAGCTCCTCAATCTTGTAGTTCATGGACAGGTGAATCACGCACCATGATGCTCCGAAATGGGCAACAACCTGCACAAGATAGCCGGATAGGTTTGTCAAGCTCTTTGGATTAAAAAAAGAAGAAGAAGAACCCGTCGGTGAAGAATCGTTGTTCACTAACAATACAACACCTGCCATCAGGCTACTATTTTCCCCCCAACTCTACTGATTCTGCTATGGGAAAAGAGAGATGCAAAGGATACACGACGGAAGAGGTACACTGCATTAACATGAAGAGCAAGGAGCACGACCACATCTGCAGAGATCAATTCGCTTCAGAGTCGTGTAATCTCACAAAAGCAATGGTGTTACGATTGGTATGCGCATCTACCATTCTAGCACGACTGTAAACAGGATGAAAGAACGGTCCGAATCGAAAGCGATTGGGAGTTTACTTACATGAAAGCAAACATCCCACAGATATGCAGCTAACAAGGAAGCTCGTTCCATTAATAATAATTTAACCCAACCGAAGACAGCAAAACTAAAAAAAGAGGGGGTGGGGGAGACAAATTTCAGCAGTAGGAGCGCATAATTTGTCAGCAGATAAGCGGAGGCGTAAACAGAGTCGAGATGATGGACAGAGAGAGAGGCTCGGGGTGTTCCGGCGACGTACGCACCTGCGGTTCTGGAACCATACCTTGATCTGCTTGGGCTGCTACGCCACTGCAATTGTGCGAAACAGCGATGATTCCAATGGAATCCGGACCAGGCTGTAAAGGAATACATGCTTTAAGTAATTAGCCAAAATAGAATTTAAGTAGACAACACATGGCACATATCTTTCTTTTTGTCACAATAAGTGAATTACCTTCAACCCAACCATTTGCACCCAATCAACAGCCGTTCCTGTTGCTTTCGACAGAAACTCTACCAAGGTCTCCTCAACAATAGCTAGTAGATCATATTGAAAAAAAACTCCATAAGATTTACAAGCATAATAGCAGCCTAATTGAGCACAATAGTAAAATTCTAAAAATATACCAGGGTAACTAAATAGATGTTTTTGGCATCCATCTGAGGCTGCAACAAAATTTGTATATTACATATTATCGAATGAAGCAGCAACAACAAATATCATGCATAAACAACAGAAAAATGTTTCTTACAGAAGCATATGGTCACCAATGACCATCAACCAGCAGAACCCACCTTAACCAAAAGAGAAAAAATAGCCAACAATCAAATCCAACATATCTGGGAGACACCAGCAAGAATCAAGAACGTTAAGATTCACCACCTAATACAGGCGACAGACATGGGAGAGGAGGATCAAGAAGGAAGGGAAGATATTTACCGATCTGTCAGGTAAGATGAGCGGCAATTCAATCATTCATATCAGAATCGTCCCATCCCCATCCCAACGTGCTTTGTTATTTTCCTAATTTTTGTGCCAAGCTTGTTCAGATCCAGGAACCTGCGACAACAAAAAAAATCGTGAGATTTACCCACCCGTTCTGGTTTTTTCACAATTAGTAACTTAATCATAATTAGTAACTTAATCATAATGTTCAAGATTTCTGCTATGTTCAAGATTCATGTATGAATGTTTCCCTTTTATTTGCTAACAGATTTCTGCTATGTTCAAGATTGGGAACAGCAAGGAAGTTCCTCCAATACCTGATTACCTTTCGGAGCACTACAAGGATTTCATTAGGAACAAATGTGTAACAAATAAAAAATAGCTTATAATTTCTTAGTGTATGTCAAGTTGCCCACTATAGACAGTATTGGGCCAGATAGCTCATTGAAGCTTAGATCCCTGGATCATTGCAAAGTAAAAATGAAAAAAAGTCCATTAGTGCCACCGCCTTTGCTTAAAATTTAAGAAACCTCAGAAGCACAATTTAACTTATAATATTGCAAGTGTTTGCATAAGGCCAATCACTGATGGTATAGGGCTAGAAAATTCCTTCTAAGGACCCGATACATATAATTTACATATTTTAAATAACTACTTGCAATAATTAAACCAAAAACATTTGTTTCAATAAATATGATTGCTATCACATACAATGTAGACACTTGCATGAAACCAATACTGAATGGGATTTCTCTAGTGAAGTGATTGTTTGACAAATCCCAAAAATACTGAAAGGCCAGCAATTCTCTACAAGTGAGGTATTGATCAGCGTTATTCAAAAGGAATAGACGTACATACAAGACATGAAAGCTCGTACAGTTCCCTATGGTTTCTGGTATTGTACCCGTCAAGCTCGATGCCTCTTCACATCACTGAGATAAGTATAAACAATCTAAATTCAATAAAGGGCATAACTTGCTCCGCAAATATAAACGAAGGGAGGCACTTCACTCACAAGTACCACTAATAAGAATTAAGAGTTCATGAGACTAATAAAAAGGCAAAATGGAACCATTAAGCAGCACTTGTATGGAGGAGAAGTCCAACAACCCGCAAACTATATCCTTCTAGGTTTTCCCAAAACCCAGCTGTGTCATTACCTCAATTAGAAAAGGCCAGGAGACCAAGTCAAAGGCTTTGGTGATGTCTGGTTTGAGAAGGATCTGGGCTTTATTTTGTTGGTGTAGAAGTCTTGAAGTTTGCTGCACCAACATGAAATTGTCCTGGATGAATCTCCCTTGAATAAATGTGCTCTGATTTGGTGACACCAACTCCTTCAGAGTTTTAGCCAACCTATTGGCTAGGAGGGTAATCAGTTTAGCAAAGTTGCGCACAAGACTGATCGGTCGAAAATTGTCACACCCGGATTTCGGGGCACCAAGACCCGGGCGCGAACATAAACACCAGGTATGCTGGGACCAAGTCTCACACATATGATGTATAGTGGCACAGGATCGAATGTCACATCTTTATATATAACAGGAGTTCTATATAAAATAAATAATTACATTATAAGGAGACAACGGTCCAGCAACCCAAAGTTGACTGGGAGACGACGGCCTAGACCTCTCACGAACACATCGCAGCATCCTCCATGCGCCTCATCCTGCGGTACCTGTTCTTGACCTGTGGGGGGGGGTTGTGAGACAGCAAGAGTGAGCTCACATACGTTCATCGCTCAACAAGTTGTGGGGAATAATGTGCATGAACTCGCCAAAGGTGGGAGCTCACGTGAAGTGTAAGGCTTACCAAAGAGGATGGTTAGAGCTGAGCATTGCTTTTAAAGTTGGTCAAAATTTTATTAGCAATTACTAAGTATAAGTAAATACCAACCCAATTAAATAGTAGAACAAAAGTAACAACATCACCTGCGATGCAATGCATATG
Organism: Zea luxurians; assembly: GCA_029449295.1. Taxonomy (NCBI): domain Eukaryota; kingdom Viridiplantae; phylum Streptophyta; class Magnoliopsida; order Poales; family Poaceae; genus Zea; species Zea luxurians. The sequence goes on from JAOPSE010000016.1 coordinate 8,143,512, forward strand.
ACAAATTGAATTTAGTTCCATAAATTAATCATGTGAGGGTCCGAGCTGCTCATGACCGTGAGCACGGCTAGTATACCAGTTTTACACTCTGCAGAGGTTGCGCATCTTTACCCACAAGTCATGTTACCCATCTGCCAAGGGATCGCGACTTCCCATACACCTCTACCGAGGAGGCGAGGCAGGGTAACACTACGAGGCCTTTACAAAGTTCCACTAGCTTCAGAAAACCCGCTACAGTTTATAGGAAGCTCCAATGCAGGAATCCCTTGCAGGACCGCCATCGCAGCAAAATCCTCCCGAGGGCCTCCCTACACTGACCACTCCCCTACTGCCCTTGCCCCTTTCGGGTAAGGTAGTCTTCCACTAGCTTTCCTAATTAATCAGCCAAGGGGTCCCATTCCTCCCTTGTGGTAGCACTGTTTTCCCGGGTGGTTCTCCATGTTCCAATTAACATAATGATCTTATCATGAACAGTAATAATAAACATATAATAAAAGTGTGATCATGAATAATGTACCTTCATACCCAAAACCACATAAAGCACTAGCAAGTACTACCCAAAAGGTTCAGTGGTAAACAAGGTATAAAGATAGACAAACTAGGGTAACCTATTGGGTCCCATCAAAATTAACCTATGCAGATCATTATGATTAATTAGAACATGAGTGGGTAAAAAGAAGTGATCAAGGGCACAACTTGCCTGGGACTTGAGATTCCAGGTACCAGGATGATCTTCAGGTGACTCGTGTCCTCACACTAGTCGTAGCAATACAAACAAACAGTGTATAGGCAAAATTTAACATCACATCAAACATGAGAACAAACTGCATAATAATAATCTACGTTGTGTAACGAGATCGTAGGAACAAGAATCACTAAATTTGGAGTTATAGTTATTTAGTTATGAATTTCTGAAGTTATTAAGCACCTAGAACAGATTAATTCAAATGAACAATTTTGCTTCAAGTTTCATGGCTAAACAGTGTTACTAGTTGATATACAATATTAAAATAAAATTATTGCAACTGGAATGACTCAATTTGGAGTTAAAATGAATTAAATATGAATTATACAAGTTTTAAGATTTATTTTTATACTAAAAATCAATTTCTAATATTAATTATCTAGTTTCTCTGTTATCTGGACTGCGCGTCAAATCCTGGAAAAGTCAGGGGCCTAAACTGAAGTTTTCTAAGACTCAGTGAATAATGAATGTGGACGGCGGGTTGGTTTCTGTATTCTATAAGGGCTCATATGCAAAAAGGCCAGGCCGAAGGGGTACGCAGAACTCCTGGCCGTTGGATCAAAAAACAATGCTCCAGATTAGATCTGTTATTGATTTCAATCGGTATGCTACCAGAGCCGATAGATCCGCAATCAACGGCCCAAATCTGCACGCGCGAAGGTACACGCCAGATCGAATCTCCACCACACATCTCTAGATCAACGGTCCGTCCAATATCTAATCCTAACCACTTGCTAAGGAATCAATGGCCATTGGCCTATCATCAACCTACGACGGCCCGACGCGGCGGTGCCAGCACCCATACGGTGGCGGGGCTCACCGGCATACACAGACCCGGCTCCCCAGGGCCCTAGTTCCAGATTGGACACGCGCGAATCCAAGAGGGGAGCTAAGCGAACACCAGGAGATACTTCATACCGTCAATGGAGGTGCAGAGGGTGCTGTCCACGAAGAGGGCGGCTCCACGGAAGTGACGGAGCTCCAGCGAGGAATTAAAAGCGCTCCAACCCTCAATCGAGCACGAAGAGGCCACATATATGTGCGGTGGGATCCCTCACGGCCCTAGTACCACTTGCCGAGGCTGGAGGATCGCATATGGGCAGATCGATGGCGGCAACGGCAATCTCTTCTCTTTCCCGCCTGCTCGATGGTGCTCTGCTCCTTCCGATGGCGTCGATGCTTAATATATGGATCACAGGGCAAGGGGCGAGTCCGAGCTTGGCCGACCCGGTCCCGAGATCCACGCCCGTCGGCTTGAAACTCGCGGCGGTGGTTCGGTGTTCTGTTGGGAAGACAATCCTGACGACCTGGGCCCACCGAGCGGTGACACGGGTCTGGACAGCGCACGAGGCAGGGTGACTGACCCGCGGGTCCCCTGCGTCGGCGCGGGTGGTGATCGCAAGTGGGCCGCGCGGCTGAGGAAGAAACGGCTGATGGGCCAGGAAGCTGTGGCCCAGATGAATAGGTGTTTCTTTCTTTTTTTTATTTTCAAATTCCCATTTTCAGATTCAAACCATGTTTAAATTCTTATTTTAATTTTCAGGTTTCAAGATCAAACGAATTATGATATGAATAATACTCCTTACAGTTTGCAACAATACTACTTACTTATTATTATTATTATTTATTCTTCTCTCTATTGTTTAATTATTGAAGAAAGGATGGACTTTATGAAAATTTCCTTTCTCATTTTCTGTTTTATATTTACATTTATAATTCGAGTTCAATTTATGTTATGTTGTTTTTTTTATTCAAGTAAAATGCATCACAAAAATGACATCAGCATGAGATGCACAATTCTTTACTTATTTATTGGTTACTTGTCTACTTTAATTCCCTTAATTGAGTATGCACTAGACAATAATCAACTCGGTCCCAAATCATAAACAATCAAATATACTTAGTTTTTTTTATTTTTTTATACAGATTTTGGGCTTTACAAACCCTACCCCCCTTAACAAAAATCTCGTCCTCGAGATTTGTAAGAAAGAGGATATAGGAAGAGTGATTTGAAATTTAGCTTTTAGTTTTAATTAGTTCCAAATCAAGAGTCTCTCTTTTTTTCATTAGTGGGTGATTAGGAGAGTATGGGTATCTAGCCAGTCAATGTGAGGGATAAGGGATGGATAGGTTGGGGTAAGAAAGATTATGGACAGGAAAGACTTTATCACGGATGGTGGGTCTTGACTCATCTGGTGATCTAGTTCTGCTCTTTGAAGACTTGAGTTGGGGCTTCTCCTTCCTTGACGATGTTGGTCTTCTTTGGCCTTTATTCATGGAGTTGCCATCCGAGTTAAGGACATATGGTTGGGATATATGTGAGTAGGATGGATTATATGGTGTAGGTAGGTTAGAATCTCTTGCTAGGTTAAAATTGAGGGGTTATGCAACTATCAGATGGTTAAGGTAGTTGCATATGGCCAAGTCGATCTGTCATTCTTAATTTAGTGCAGGGTGAACTAAGTTAAGACCTGTTCTATAGGGGTAGAGTCTAAACTATTTCATCAGTATTATCTAACATGTTTGATAAGTCACTTTAGATTTGATCAGATCTAGGTTAGATTGGTGTGACTAGTTTGACTAGATAAGATCTAATTAATTTGCATTAGATCATGGTTGTTAAACTAGGGTGGATAAGTATGCTTATTAGGATAAGATGGAATAGAATCTTTTGAGATTAGTTAGATCTATTAGGATGAGATAAAATCTTTTTAAGATAAGATGAATCTATTAAGATAAGAGAGAATCTTATTAAGATAAGATGAATTGGTTAGAATGAGATCTTTTAGGATAAGATAAATCTCTTAAGCTAGATATATTCTAATGGGGATAATCTAGGTTGTCTAGTTATTTTATAAGTATTTTTTATGCCTATGTGTATATGCAGATGCAATTGTGGGCATCACTCCACAACCCATCACACTCAATCAAAAATCCAAATCAGACAAATATCATAAGAACAAGCATTCAAGAGCATAGATATTTTAAAAAAATAGTTTTGTTTTTTTTTGTTCCTAAGATTAGGTTTCCTATTCCTAAAAGTCAATTTAGGCACAGGATTTCAAAGTGTGAAATCCACATTTGTCTTTGGAAAAGAAAAGATAAGAGTAATCAGAGTAAAGCGGAAATAGATGAGAAAAGATTAAGAAAAGTTTAGAAAAGAATCAGAGTAGCAAAGATAAGTATGTAGGGGTTGTCCAGTTCTATCTAGGTTTCGTCCTACAGTCAACATTCCTCTGATACCACTTCTGTCACACCCGGATTTCGGGGCACCAAGACCCGGGCGCGAACATAAACACCAGGTATGCTGGGACCAAGTCTCACACATATGATGTATAGTGGCACAGGATCGAATGTCACATCTTTATATATAACAGGAGTTCTATACAAAATAAATAATTACATTATAAGGAGACAACGGTCCAGCAACCCAAAGTTGACTGGGAGACGACGGCCTAGACCTCTCACAAACACATCGCAGCATCCTCCATGCGCCTCATCCTACGGTACCTGTTCTTGACCTGTGGGGGGGGGGGTTGTGAGACAGCAAGAGTGAGCTCACATACGTTCATCGCTCAACAAGTTGTGGGGAATAATGTGCATGAACTCGCCAAAGGTGGGAGCTCACGTGAAGTGTAAGGCTTACCAAAGAGGATGGTTAGAGCTGAGCATTGCTTTTAAAGTTGGTCAAAATTTTATTAGCAATTACTAAGTATAAGTAAATACCAACCCAATTAAGTAGTAGAACAAAAGTAACAACATCACCTGCGATGCAATGCATATGACAAATTGAATTTAGTTCCATAAATTAATCATGTGAGGGTCCGAGCTGCTCATGACCGTGAGCACGGCTAGTATACCAGTTTTACACTCTGCAGAGGTTGCGCATCTTTACCCACAAGTCATGTTACCCATCTGCCAAGGGATCGCGACTTCCCATACACCTCTACCGAGGAGGCGAGGCAGGGTAACACTACGAGGCCTTTACAAAGTTCCACTAGCTTCAGAAAACCCGCTACAGTTTATAGGAAGCTCCAATGCAGGAATCCCTTGCAGGACCGCCATCGCAGCAAAATCCTCCCGAGGGCCTCCCTACACTGACCACTCCCCTACTGCCCTTGCCCCTTTCGGGTAAGGTAGTCTTCCACTAGCTTTCCTAATTAATCAGCCAAGGGGTCCCATTCCTCCCTTGTGGTAGCACTGTTTTCCCGGGTGGTTCTCCATGTTCCAATTAACATAATGATCTTATCATGAACAGTAATAATAAACATATAATAAAAGTGTGATCATGAATAATGTACCTTCATACCCAAAACCACATAAAGCACTAGCAAGTACTACCCAAAAGGTTCAGTGGTAAACAAGGTATAAAGATAGACAAACTAGGGTAACCTATTGGGTCCCATCAAAATTAACCTATGCAGATCATTATGATTAATTAGAACATGAGTGGGTAAAAAGAAGTGATCAAGGGCACAACTTGCCTGGGACTTGAGATTCCAGGTACCAGGATGATCTTCAGGTGACTCGTGTCCTCACACTAGTCGTAGCAATACAAACAAACAGTGTATAGGCAAAATTTAACATCACATCAAACATGAGAACAAACTGCATAATAATAATCTACGTTGTGTAACGAGATCGTAGGAACAAGAATCACTAAATTTGGAGTTATAGTTATTTAGTTATGAATTTCTGAAGTTATTAAGCACCTAGAACAGATTAATTCAAATGAACAATTTTGCTTCAAGTTTCATGGCTAAACAGTGTTACTAGTTGATATACAATATTAAAATAAAATTATTGCAACTGGAATGACTCAATTTGGAGTTAAAATGAATTAAATATGAATTATACAAGTTTTAAGATTTATTTTTATACTAAAAATCAATTTCTAATATTAATTATCTAGTTTCTCTGTTATCTGGACTGCGCGTCAAATCCTGGAAAAGTCAGGGGCCTAAACTGAAGTTTTCTAAGACTCAGTGAATAATGAATGTGGACGGCGGGTTGGTTTCTGTATTCTATAAGGGCTCATATGCAAAAAGGCCAGGCCGAAGGGGTACGCAGAACTCCTGGCCGTTGGATCAAAAAACAATGCTCCAGATTAGATCTGTTATTGATTTCAATCGGTATGCTACCAGAGCCGATAGATCCGCAATCAACGGCCCAAATCTGCACGCGCGAAGGTACACGCCAGATCGAATCTCCACCACATATCTCTAGATCAACGGTCCGTCCAATATCTAATCCTAACCACTTGCTAAGGAATCAATGGCCATTGGCCTATCATCAACCTACGACGGCCCGACGCGGCGGTGCCAGCACCCATACGGTGGCGGGGCTCACCGGCATACACAGACCCGGCTCCCCAGGGCCCTAGTTCCAGATTGGACACGCGCGAATCCAAGAGGGGAGCTAAGCGAACACCAGGAGATACTTCATACCGTCAATGGAGGTGCAGAGGGTGCTGTCCACGAAGAGGGCGGCTCCACGGAAGTGACGGAGCTCCGGCGAGGAATTAAAAGCGCTCCAACCCTCAATCGAGCACGAAGAGGCCACATATATGTGCGGTGGGATCCCTCACGGCCCTAGTACCACTTGCCGAGGCTGGAGGATCGCATATGGGCAGATCGATGGCGGCAACGGCAATCTCTTCTCTTTCCCGCCTGCTCGATGGTGCTCTGCTCCTTCCGATGGCGTCAATGCTTAATATATGGATCACAGGGCAAGGGGCGAGTCCGAGCTTGGCCGACCCGGTCCCGAGATCCACGCCCGTCGGCTTGAAACTCGCGGCGGTGGTTCGGTGTTCTGTTGGGAAGACAATCCTGACGACCTAGGCCCACCGAGCGGTGACACGGGTCTGGACAGCGCACGAGGCAGGGTGACTGACCCGCGGGTCCCCTGCGTCGGCGCGGGTGGTGATCGCAAGTGGGCCGCGCGGCTGAGGAAGAAACGGCTGATGGGCCAGTAAGCTGTGGCCCAGATGAATAGGTGTTTCTTTCTTTTTTTTATTTTCAAATTCCCATTTTCAGATTCAAACCATGTTTAAATTCTTATTTTAATTTTCAGGTTTCAAGATCAAACGAATTATGATATGAATAATACTCCTTACAGTTTGCAACAATACTACTTACTTATTATTATTATTATTTATTCTTCTCTCTATTGTTTAATTATTGAAGAAAGGATGGACTTTATGAAAATTTCCTTTCTCATTTTCTGTTTTATATTTACATTTATAATTCGAGTTCAATTTATGTTATGTTGTTTTTTTTATTCAAGTAAAATGCATCACAAAAATGACATCAGCATGAGATGCACAATTCTTTACTTATTTATTGGTTACTTGTCTACTTTAATTCCCTTAATTGAGTATGCACTAGACAATAATCAACTCGGTCCCAAATCATAAACAATCAAATATACTTAGTTTTTTTTATTTTTTTATACAGATTTTGGGCTTTACAAAAATCCTTTATTTCATCCGCTCCCTCCTTTTTTTGGGATCATGGCGATATAGGCTGTGTTAAGGTGACCAAGATTACTGAATTTTCTGCCCCATACCGCTGAAACCGCAGCCATAACGTCAGTTTTAATAGCAGACCAGCAAGCTTTATAGAAGAGACCTGTGAAACCATTAGGCCTAGGGTCCTTATTTGGAGGTAATTCTTTGATAGTTTCCCACACCTCTTGATCAGAGACAGGAGCATCCAAAACATATAAATTATGTCTGTGCAATCCAAGCGCTTCTAGATCAATGCCCGTCTCTGTCCATACATTTCCCAATGAGATTAGAATAAAGCTGGTCCACAACAGTCGCCTTGTCCTCATGACTTGTTAGAATAGGATACGATCTCCGCCTACCAAATTTGCAACAATTTTTTTTCTTTTTCTATGGCGAGCATACAGATGAAAAAAGTTTGTGTTAGCATCTCCGTCTTTGAGCCATGAAATTCTTTGATCTCAACCTTGCCAATGCTTGAAGGATGACAACAACAGAGAGTGTTTCTTCAGTCGGGTTTTTAGCCATAATTCAGCCAGGTTTAGAGCTCTATCATCCTGTGCAATCTCCAACCTGTGCAAAAGTTCCTTGGCCAAAGCTAATTGAGTTATCACATGACCCACCTCCTTTTCACTCCATGCTTGCAGCCTTTGTGCATTCTCTTTTAGCTTCATATCAAGAGTTAGAAAGGGGCATGGCATACAACAGCTTGAACAGAATCCCATGCAGTTTGGACTGTTTCTTGGAAGCCATCTAATTTAGTCCAAAAGGATTCAAAATGGAAGCGCCTTTTGCCAGACTTATTATCCTTAAGGCCCAAAAGCAAAGGACAATGATCAGAGTCTTGGGTTGCAGCGCTCTGGAGAAGAACAACGGGAAAAGATTTTCCCAGTCCACCAAGTAGAAAACATGATCAAGCTTGACCAGGACAGGGTCATCTTGTTGATTGGACCACGTGAATTTGCGTCCATGTAAAGTAATCTCTTTGAGAGCCAGATCATCAATCAGTCTTCTAAAACGACCCAACATGGCCTTATTAATGTTGGAGTTGGTTTTATCAGAGGCTACAAATGAGATTAAAGTCCCCAGCCACAACCCAATGCCCAGGACATGCAGCTCGGATATTTCTGAGTTCTTGAAGGAACTGGCCAGGGAGGAAGCTTTCTTGTGGTCTTTGGCTAGGGCTAAGGGTTTTTCTTACCTCCTAGCTCAAAGTCGGGTGGTTTAGTTTTCTGTTTTAGTGTTGGGGTGTCTGTCAGCTGACAAACGCTCTGTCCCTGCCCCTGCTCCAGATGTTGTTTCTGGCTAGGTGGGGTTCGGTGTGTGTGTGTGTGTGTTGTACTGTCTGTTCGGGGTCTTTTCCCCTTTTCTTCTTAATACATTGACGTGCAGCTCTCCTGCGTGTTCGAGAAAAAAATGATTTTTCCATTGTCGCCTTGGGGACCATACACACAAGTCAGCCACCAATCACACCCCCATCCTTACAGAACTGATTGGAGATGCTATGATTATCAATCCTGTTTTGTCCTGAATATCTCAGGTGTTGCTTCCATGCCACAAGGATGCCTCCACTTGCACCAGCTGATGGAAGAAAAACTGATTCACTGAACTCTGAACCATGCATTGAGAGGATAGTGCTTCTTGGGACAATTTGCATTTTGGTCTCTAGAAAACAAACCACTTCAGCCCGAGAAAAATCAACTAAAGTTCTAACGGAGCTTGTCGAACAGAGGAATTCAGCCCTCTCACATTCTAGAACAATATTTTTGATGGATCCATTAAAACATAATACACGGTGGCTACCAGAATAGGGGGGAGGGGAAGGAGCTCTACTGGGCCACTAAGTCTGCTGGAGTATTCCAGCCAAACAGGGCAGAGAGAGCATCCACATGGCATTGAGACAGAGGGTGTTTAAGCAGATTCACATAATACTCCAAAGCCTCTTGACTAACCCCCTCCGAATCCGAGATGATCCGAAGTGCTTTCATGGCCTTTCTGGTGGCCCTACTGCTCATGTCATGCATATTGAATAACTCCTATTTTAGCAACTCGTCGTCTCCTCCTTGGCGCAGTCATAGTGGGGCAAGATGGTGAGTTTTTAGACTGCTTACTGGTGGCCAGCTTATTGGTCTTTGGAACAGGCAGCAGTCCAGTTGGTCTTGTACTAATCTTGCTGAAGAAAGCATCCTTTGTTGACTCATTTTGTGAGGATAGTTCCACTTGGGTGTTCAGGTGTTGAATGGGCACTTCTTCCTCAGTCTCTAGGTGGTCTGGAAACAGAATGGCATCAACAGACACAGGCGGAACAGCCAAGGCTGCTACTACGCCTCGTGTATGTTCAGGTGTTGGATAGACACTTCGTTATCAGTCCCCTGGTGGCCTGAAATCAGAGAAGCATCAATAGGCTTCGGCGGTACAGTCAAGGCTGCTACAATGCCAGAGCCCAAGATGGGGGAGGAAGGAGCTGAATTATGTTGGTCCATAGATGCCAATTCGTCATCCAAAGCTAGACCATCATCTTGATCATCTTGTTGCTGTTGAAAACCTGATGAACGTTTTCTTGAGTAAACTTTCAGTGCTGGCATTTGAACTGGTGGTTTGTCGGTCTTCAATCTCACTTCATCATGCATAGATGTAGAGGTGATCCCCATCTCAGATGGCCTAGTTTCTTGATTAAAAAGGCAAAATGGAAAAGGCAAAACCTGATGAACGTTTTCTTGAGAGTTCATGAGACTAATAAAAAGGCAAAATGGAAAAGACCTTTTTCTTGATTAAAAAACTATTATTGTTTTCTAAGCGGACATTGGTATGCAGATTCCTAGGGTGCATTCTGAAATGGAACATGATTCCGTTCCTTATACTTGTGATCAGAGCCATCAGCTATGGCTCCCAGTGCACAAGCCAAGACCACCACAACAAGAACATCACATGTCCCTGTCTCACCATCTTCGCAAGCACCTATTTAGGAGCACCGACAAAACTAAATTCAGAGGAGATTTTGAGAGGAAGAGAAGCAGATGGAAGGAAAATGAATCGAAGTTGAGTGACGGACGAGCAAGCGGAGATCTAGCGAGGACGACGACGCGACAGGTTGGATGATATTGGGTTGACAGGTCATTCTCCACGTCCTCTTCGCTGGCACTGGTGTTGACGTGGTCTGTGCCCAGGGAGGCCGCCAGCTCCTCCACCTTGTGGCCGGTGAGGGCAGAACCACGACTCATGGGATCTGACCATCACAACAAGAACATCACAGTTCCTACTGCTGGTTGCCGTCTTCGCTGAACAAAGGGAGCGCAAAGGGAGGAAGAAGGGGATGCGCTTTAGGAGCAAAGGGACGAAGAAGGGGATCTGAAAGCAGGGATCGCAGACCTGAGAGCACACAGCGGGTTGGTGTCATCTCCGCTGACCAAGGCAGTTGAATCTCTGCGCCATGCCCCTGCTAGGATTGCTTGTCGCCATCTCCCTCAACGTCGTTGCCACCACCTCGCCCAAGCACGGTGGGGAGTTCGGGCATGGGCGCGGGGTGCGGGTTCGGACTGGCGCTGTACACCATGAGCTCTGTCCTCGTCTTCGCCATGTGGGCGCTGGTCGGTGCGGTGCCGTGCCAGGACCTGGCGTCCGCGGCCACCGGCCCCCCGTCCTGCCACCGAAGCAGGCGTAGTGGGCGGCGCCCATGTCCGCGCTCCAGGAGCGGATCGCGGAGGAGTAGAGGCGCAAGGAAAAGAAGGGATCTTGCTCCGACTCCGCGACCACATCGGGGCTCCTCGCGGAGATGCAGGCCGTGGAGCGCGCCGCGCGTGAGCTCAATAGCGTGCTCGAGGAGATCGCCAAGGAGGAAGAGGAGGAGGAGGACGACGAGGGGCGGCGGCGACAGGGGATCGTGGACGAGGAGCGCGCGAGGGAAGTGACGGAGCGCGCCGAGGAGCTGGCGGCGGCTTGCCGGATGCTCGAGGAGACCGACAGCGCCCTGTGGAGACCGGCGCTGTGCGGCCCCTTCTGGACCTCATGGCCGACCCGGAGGGAGCGCGGGATTCGAGGGTGGGAGATCCGCGAGGATGGAAGGGAGCGTTGGGGATCCGCCTGTCAAAGCTAAAAATGGAAGGAGGGCGGCGGGATGAGGGCGAGGATGGAAGGAGCACCGGAGGGCGGTGGGATGCGGGGCTGCCGGTGGGGTGCGGCCACAGGGTGGATACGGGGCGGGCGCAGTAGAACGTGCGAGTGTGGACGCCTATGTTACTTACATAATTAGTAGTAGAGATTCATGATTTATCTAAATAGTTTTAGAATTAAAATGTACCATAAAATGTCTAATCATCTAACAATAAAAAACCTTGCTATTATAAACATTCGGTAGTTAGCTTTGGTGAAATAATAAAGCCCAATGTATTTGATTTTTCTAGCTACAAACGTTGGTCGAAAAGGCTATGATGTGTTGATGTGCATGGTTGACTGTTATGAACAATATTATATATGTCACACATGGGGAGCTCGAGTAGCTCACTCTAGAGTGGGAACGTGTTGTGCTTCTGTGGTAGTGGATAACCTATATTTCAAGGTGTCATCATAAGTGTTCTAGTAGTAGATAACCTAATTCAGGGTGTCATCATAAGTGTTCTAGCTGACAATCTTGTTGACTTATACTTGACACTGCCAACACGCAAAGATGTGTGGGATACACTTGAGGCAAATTTTGGGGTCTCGGATGATGACAGTAAACTATATGTTATGGAACAGTTCTATAACTATATGATGGTTGATAATCATTCTATAGTGAAATAAACCCATGAAATTTAGACTCTAGCAAAAGGCCTTGAACACTAGTCACTACAGTAAACGAAACAACTTTCGATGGCCAAAGCAGTCGGACATAAGCTTTAAGCCGTCGGAGATAGCTTATGTCCGACGGCATTAACCTACCTCCGACGGCTTTAAGCCGTCGGAGATAAGGCGTCGAAAATAGGGTTATGTCTGACGGCCGCCGTCAGACATAAGCTATCTCCGACGGCCGCCACCACCCGTCGGAAAGTAGTAAATGCAATCGTTTTACCGGTCGGTCGGTGGGGCCCACAGACTTATGTCCGACGGCCTGGCGCCAGCCGTCAGACATAAGGGGTTTTTATCTCCAACGGTTTATAAAGCCGTCGGACATAAACAACCCTTATGTCCGACGGCTAACGCCAGGCCGTCAGACATAATAAATTACAGAAATTACACAAAATTCTGTTTTTTTAAAATCTGACATTTACAAAACAAAAACATATTTCATGCACATATACACATTCACAATCACAAATATACACATTCACATAAGTATTCACATTCACAATCACAAATATTCTCACATAAATATTCACATTCACAAATTTAACATAACGACATATAGTTCCAAATGGTTGCAAACAAGTGTTTTACATCAACATATAGGTCCAAAATAAAAACTGACATTGTGTCTCACAAACAAGTGTTGCAATCATGGTTGCAAACAAGTGTTGCAAACAAGTGTTTCACAAATTAACATAACGACACATCACTCATATCCATCGCCTAGATGGTTCGAGTAGCCACCTCCTCCTGCTGGACTATGCGTGTTGAAAAGGTTATTCACCCAAGAATGCGATGCGTCGTCTTGACCAGACCCATCTCCTGGTGCTGCAACTGAAGCGGGTGGTGTCTGAAATCCCTATAACACACGCACATGAAATTGTAACCACTCAGTTTTTCATTTAAACACATAAGACATCTATGAACATGGCACACATGCATATGTGTACATACCGTAGGGAATTGTGACGGAGGCGGAGGTGGAGGCGCCAGAATTGGCATCGGCAGTGCAAAGTCCGGAGGCAGCATCCCATATGTGGGCATCGGGACGCCCGCTTGTTGGGCTAGTTGCTACAAATTATATACAAGTCATTGTTGAGCAAATAATATACACATCATGTGTTTTGCAAAATAAGGTACAAAATGTTACTTCAACTTACCGAGAGAAGAGCTTGATTTTGGGCCTGGAGGTTTGCATAATACTCGTCCCTCTTCTTCTGGTACTTAGCTTGTTGTCTCTGGTACTCAGATTGTTGCCTCTGGTACTCCAATTGTTCCCTCAAAACTGATTGATGGTACTCTGCCTGTTGACGCAACACTGCAAGCTCTATCTCCTGGGCGGATGATTACTAATTAACCACACTAATACAATAGCCACTAATTAACCACACTAATTGTCAGAGAGGAAATCTCTCCGGCCGGATGGCAGATTGCACCCGCCCTAAATCCTAAGAAGAGGAGGGGCCTAAGCTTTTTGCTTGTTACGAGACTGGTGGACGAACACACGAGAGCACGCGAGGGTTTAGAGTGGTTCGGGCCGCTGGAGCATAATACCCTACTCCACTGTGTGATGTATTGCTTGAGAGCTTGTATGAACTTGTGAGTGTCTGAGTGAGCCTAAGATTGGGTCTGTCTTGTAATGCCGCATGCCTCCCCTTTTATAGCTGAAGGGGGCATGCACAAAGGTACTGAGCCCCGACATGCGGGCCCAGGGATATAGTGAATACAGCACTTGGAGCCACAAATGTTTGCTGCTGGGGCGATCTTCTAGTGCCCTGACACCCGAGATCTGCGTATCCTCGGCGTGCAGGGGAGGCTTCTTGTAGAAGGGATGATGAGTACAGTGCTCCGCTCGGCACGGGCGCACTGTTTGCCAATAGACCGGTCAGGCGCGCCGCCTGCTGGATGACCCTGACGCCGTCTGCCATCGGATTGGACAGGACACATTAAATGCTGGGAGGGCACGTCGCCCGTTAGCGTGGTGGCAGGCGGCACGTCCTTTCCGCAATAAATGCAGAGGTTGCACGGCTTTGTGGGCTTTACGCCAGGCTCGGCCCGTTGGCTTATGTCACGGGCCACAAGCCACGCGGCAGCAGCGGGGAGCGCAGGGCAAGGCCTGGACATGTGCCAGCACCGGACCCCTACTTATGTTAGGGTCCTTCTCGTCCCGAGACCTTGCTAACGCTCGGACCTTACTCGGAGGGGACTGGGGCCCTCCCAAGGGATCCGGCGTGCCTTCTTGGGGGCCCTAGACTTGTATGTATAGGGGTCCGGTGTCCTTCTGCGGGGGTCCGGACCCAACGATGAATACTGGGATGTACTACCTTTCCTTGCCATGTGGCGCCCTTGGACCTGCCCATGTGGTGAGGTTGGGCGCCGTTCTCCACGTGGCCTTGAGGTGTTGCACGGGTGCGGCGTCTTCATGCTGTAGAAGAGGGTACCCCTGATTGAGGGTACTGACAGTGGTCCCCAGGCCCGCCTCAGGGGAGGATGCGAGTCTGCAGGTGGGGCCAGAGTTTGATTGGCGATCTACCTACTGCTCCTGTGCGCCTGTTGGAGCAATTACTGTCGGCCCGCCTATGGCTACGCCGACTGTCACGCCCGTTCCCACGGCTGACTGACCCATGACCTTTGCACTTAATATCACTGTTAGGCCATGCGCGGGGTGCCTCGAGTCGCTGCACCAGTTCTGAAAACTTATCTTTTTAGTCTTCTGTGACGGCCCCGAGGGGACACGGCATTGGCCCAAGCGGCGGTGCGATTTTTCCGCACCCCGTAACCGGCGCACCGACTGCATGACATGTGGGCCTGGGTCCGCATGTTGGACCGCTGATTGTAGCGAAGCTGAGGGAGTGCACAACTGTGGGGCGGTTGTTCGCTTCCTGCGTGGCGGTTTGCCTTCTTGATCGCTGGTTTTGGCGAAAATGAAGAGGCGCATAACCGCGGGGCGGTTGCACGCTCCTTGTGCGGCGGTTCGCCTTCTTCGTGCTTTAGGCCAGCCTATATGACGCGTGGGGCCTGGCCCCCGTGTCATAGGGCGGAATCCTCGGTGCACACCAAGGGAGACTTTGCCTGTGACGCTCTGGGGCGTAAGAGGAGAAATCTCCCTTTAAAAAGGGATCGATCTCTTGGGTAGTAGTCATGCCTTGCATCCTTCGCGCCCTTCCGCCTTCTGGGCCTCTGGATGGGGCGCGTCGGTGTTCACTGGAGGGTAACGCGTTAGAGCCATCCCCTCCGGTGGTCTCTTTGTAGGAGAGCCCGCGCTCGCAGTGGGGCTGTCAATCTTGTCTTCTTCTTGCTGCTGTTAGAGGAGCGCAACCCCGTGGGGGTCGATGCTCTTCCGCCATTGCTCGGCTTCAAGGATTTTCATCATGCAGCTTGGCTGCAGTCTCCCGCCAGTGGCTATCCATAAGGATGACCACCAGCCTCGTGGTGGGGAGAAGCAAGCCAGGCTACGGCTCCCCCCCACCCTCAGCTTCAAGGATGTTCATCATCCTCGTTGGGGTGGAGGGCGAGCCAAGTCGAGGCCCTGCCCTCCGCGTGGGCTGGTGACCCGCTTCTCCCTCCAGCATTCGGAGGAGGACGATGTTCACCAGCTTTGTGGAGGAGGCGAACCTCGGCTACGTGGGGCCGACTGGCTATAGGCTATCAGCTACAGCGTGTCTGGCCCTTTGGGCTGGACGGCTTCGGTGCTGCCTCCAACGCTGCCTCCTGCCGTCTGGCCAGGGGCGTGGCTGTCTGTCCACCGCACGGGCGACGGTCGTGCCGTGCGCGGGTCCGCCATATCCACAGCTTCTCCTGCCCGCTGGCCGCACTGGTGGTTGTACTAGACGTCATACGCCGTGGGGGTGGCGCCGCGTTCTTGGATGGTCTTGTCCTCACTCCCATGGGAGGACAGGAGCGAGGACCCGTTTGTGCGTGCTGAGGCAGCCGCCGCCGACCGGTGCAGAGGTGGTCACTATCGTCGGTGCTGAGGTGGTCGCCGCCGTTGGTGAGGCTACTCACTGCAGAGGTGGTTGCCTCCGCTAGTGGGACCATCGAAGCCTCCTGCCGTCGAGTCCCCAACTCTTTGGCTTTAATGGCCTCGTTGTCATCCCCCGCAGGAGGATAGGGGCGAGGACCTTTTCGCAATAGCGCTCACCCTGAGGTGGACGCTGCTGCTGGCAAGCCACTCGGAGTAGAGGTCGTTGTCGCTGCTAGTGCATAGGTGGTCGCTACCGCCGGCGATCTGCTGATGTAGAGGTGGCCGTCGCCGCTGGTGAGGTTGCTCGGAGCTAGCTTCCAGCGCGACTCCTGCTGGTGCAGCATAGTTCATTCCTACAAAAATGGAGCTAGGGCCCCGCTTGTAAGGGAATGTAATAACATATGTTTGCTCGGAAGCAAAATGTAATAACATATGTATGCAGGATCTTAGTCTGGGAAGCCAAGTTGTGTGTCCGGACCCCCTGGATGGTGGTTCTAGGTACTAGGACACCTGCCGCAGGGTGGTGGAGTGTGCAGGCCCACGGTACGGGACTAGGCTGAGCGGCTACACGGCTCCGGACCACCCCAGGAGATAAGCATCTCTTCTCTAGTTCTGGACCCCAAGTTGTCGGACGCACAGGACTTATAATTCCAAGTACTTGGGCATCCGTCACGGAGTGGTGGAGTGTGCAGGATTTCGGGTACGGAACCAGGCTAACCGGCCACACAGGCTCCGGACCACCCCATGGAACAGGCACCCGTTCTTTAGAACCGGCCCCCAGGCTTTTTCCTGTTTTTGTAAGGTACTCTTGAGTATTATTTATAAAGCAGTGTTTAACACTTATCTGTGTATCGCTCGCTCCTGCCATGTGAGGTGTTATGCTGTTGACTCTTCCTGGTACCTGGCCCCCCGCCTGGGATGCAAGCTTGATGTGTCGAGGTTGGATACCAGCGCGCCTGAAAGAGTTGTCAACAATTCTCGGGAAGCAGCTTCGCCGAGACCCGGATCTGTACACAGCTTTAGCTAAGGAGCGTTAGCAGTACACCCGTAGGACCCACCATCTGACACTAGCCATCCTCTGATACATGCTCGGGACTTGCAGGGTCTAGCTGAAGGATTACGGGGAGGCTACGCTAGCGCAAAACAAAATTTTCAACCCCATAATACCAATAACTACTGCGGTTATAGGTCATGGAATTACCACTAGACGCGCAGAGCAGCGGAAGATGTCTCGATGTAGACGAACGTGTCGAGCAGTGTCGTGCAGTCGTCGGCGTCCTTCACGTCCTCGCACGGTTCGTCCTAGTGCTCCAAATGCAGCACCTCCGAGGTATCCACACGTACAGGGAGGAAGCGCCGCGTACCGAACTGCTAGGTTCGCGACGGCGGCTTGGCAAGGGCGAGAGGTGAGCGGCGGCTGCTCGTTTGCTGGTGGCAAATTAGGTTAAGCCTAACCGCGCCTCGCCCCTCATTATATAGGCGTTATGGTGGGCTTCTGACACCGAGGCCCATCATTAACCCTAAAGCCCAGTCTAATTTCAGATCTAATCCGAGTTAGGCTTCCTTCCCCTTAAGTGTGTGACCCTATAGGTTCACGTACAAATAGACATAGCCCGAGTACTCTTACTTGGCCCAATAATTGACAGCGGCCTCTAGCAAGACATGTCAACTCCTATGCGCACGTAAAGATCATATCAGACGAACCATTGCAACATTACGTACATGTTGTTCCCTTTGTCTCATGATATTTGGTCTGGCTCTAAGCTGACCTCTCTTTCTCGATACTGTGAATTGGAATCCTTTCAATGGTTAACTCTTAACCCTACCACGGCCATGCATTTCTTGATCCAATCACTCGAGGGGCCCAGAGATATCTCTCTCACAAAGAGAGGGACAAATTTCATCTTGACTGACCATGCCTCACAGCATGCTTCCTGACAAACCCAAAACTACCTTTATAACTACCCAGTTACGGAATAGCGTTTGATAGTCCCTAAGTAAGTCAATTCACATCTTGAGAACATGCGACAATCTCAGGTCTAAGGATACAATATTCATGTTGCAAAAAGAGAACTATATTACAATATCTCACGTTGGGTCGGTCCAACCTCATGTCATACATGCGCCCACATTATTAGTTTAACATCTCCATGTTCATGACTTGTGAAATGTAGTCATCAACTAATACATGTGCTAGTCATCGACTCTGACTAGGGACATCATTTAGAATAACCATATAAGTAAAGAATCTCACAAACAATTCACATAATTGCTAATCAATACAAGGTGCCTTCCATGGATATTCAATTAAGCAATATATATATCATGGATACAAAGAAATATGCTCATCTCTATGATTATCTATAGGGCATATTTCTAACAGTCTCCCACTTGCA
This sequence comes from Zea luxurians, assembly GCA_029449295.1. Classification (NCBI taxonomy): domain Eukaryota; kingdom Viridiplantae; phylum Streptophyta; class Magnoliopsida; order Poales; family Poaceae; genus Zea; species Zea luxurians. The sequence goes on from JAOPSE010000016.1 coordinate 8,161,943, forward strand.
CTAGAGTTAATCTAGAAGATATCTAATACCCATAGATCTCATGTGTGCCTCATGCTTAGGTTGTGGAAGAGGTTTTGTCAAAGGATCAGCAACATTCAAATCCGTATGTATTTTGCATATCTTTATCTCACCCCGCCTAATGAATTCCCGTATGAGGTGAAACTTCCGCAGTACGTGTTTGTTTTTCTGGTGGTTCCTTGGCTCCATAGCTTGCGCAATAGCCCCATTGTTGTCACAGTAGAGATTTAATGGACTAGAAGCATTAGGAAACACACCAAGCTCGATGAGGAACTTCCTTATCCAAACACCTTCCTTCGCAGATTAAGAAGCTGCAATGTACTCGGCTTCTGTTGTAGAATCAGTCACAGTCTCCTGTTTGGAACTCTTCCAACTAACAGCACCACCATTTATTGTGAACACAAAACCTGATTGCGATTTTAACTCGTCTAGGTCAGTTTGGAAGCTAGCATCGGTGTAACCAGTTACAACGAGCTCCTCCTTACCCCCATATACCAGGAACATATCTTTAGTCCTTCTTAAGTACTTAAGAATGCCTTTTACTGCTGTCCAGTGATCCTCACCTGGATCAGCCTGGTACCTACTCGTAGCACTTATAGCGTATGAAACATCTGGGCGTGTACTTATCATGGCATACATGATTGATCCAATTGCTGAGGCGTATGGTACCTTACTCATGCGCTCCCACTCATTAGCCGTCGCAGGACATTGCATCTGGCTAAGGTGTTTACCATGTGACATAGGTATGAACCCTTTCTTTGACTGTTCCATGTTGAACCGTTTCAAAACCTTGTCAATGTACGTATCTTGACTTAATCCTATAAGCCTCTTCGACCTATCTCTATAGATCCTTATGCCCAAAATATATGCTGCTTCCCCTAAGTCCTTCATAGAAAAACTCTTTTTCAGTGAAGCCTTGATGGACTCCAGCATAGGAATGTCATTCCCAATCAATAATATGTCATCCACATACAAGATCAGAAATACAACAGCGCTCCCACTTTCCTTCTTGTAAACACAAGCTTCTTCTTCATTCTGATGAAAACCAAGCCCTTTGATCACTTCATCAAAACGAATGTTCCAACTCCGAGATGCTTGCTTCAACCCATAAATGGATTTCTGAAGTTTGCATATCTTTCCAGCATTGATCGGATCGACAAAACCCTCGGGTTGTATCATATACACGTCCTCATCTAGGTTTCCATTAAGGAAAGCTGTTATGACATCCATCTGCCAAATCTCATAATCGAAATATGCGGCAATAGCTAGAATGATCCGAATAGATTTAAGCATCGCTACTGGCGAGAATGTCTCGTCATAGTCAACTCCTTGAACTTGTCGAAAACCCTTTGCAACAAGTCGAGCCTTATAGATGTGAACATTTCCATCCATGTCTTTCTTCTTCTTATAGATCCATTTGCATTCTATAGGTCTAACACCATCAGGCGGGTCAACCAAGTTCCAAACTTGATTTTCTCCCATGGAATTAATCTCGGATCTCATGGCGACATGCCATTTCTCGAAATCTGGGTCCATCATCGCTTTTGAATATGTTGCAGGTTCGTCGTTGTCTAACAGCAACACTTCCCCATTGCCCAACAATAGCACTTCTCCTCGTGCCTCGCGAAGCCTTGCTGACCTTCGTGGTTGTGGTGGTGATTCTCTTGCCATAGACGTCTCAACTTGTTCTGCTACATTAGCATCACTTGTTGAATCTTGTCCCACTGGCTCATCCTGAACTTCTTCAAGATACACCTTTTGTTTACTTTTCTCTCTTTTGAGAAACTCTTTTGTGACGGAACCTCCCAAGTCATTAGGCCCACCTACAGTTGTCCTTGTCCAACAGACATCAGACAACCCTGTAGATGTTCCTGAATCACTTGACAAGTTCGGTATCTTTTTCCTTACCTTTCCAGGAACGTTTCACTCGTCTGACAGACAGTATGCTCATCAGAGATGCGGAAATGCGGAAGTGAATACATAAACTTACATTTATTTAAAAAGTAAGAGTAAGTTATTTAGTACAGACCAGAGTGTAAAGCGTGTGCTGAAAAGTATTATTACAATACCTGGGAGGCAAAAGCTCCTCCCATAAGTTCTTTACATAAAAGTTTTTAAGGAGGACCCGGTCCTCCAGCAGCTTCATTCTTGATTGTCCTCATTTTTCACCACCTTGGTACAAAAACAACAAAAGTTTGTTGTCTCCTCACCTAAAAACAACGGGGGAATAAACCCTGAGTATGGAATTACTCAGCAAGTCTTACCCGACTAAGGAAAAGACTCTCAAGGGTATGCTGGTTTAAGGGAGTCAAGGTAAGGCTTCTCAATAATCAAGACTCTGTTTTGCAGAAATGTTTACTAAAGTGGATCCTTAAAAATCCAGTTTTATTGGTCAAGTTAAGTAAACTTACTTATCTCTAGAGTTCTCTCTAACCTAGTTCAAACACTTATCCTAAACTAGCCAAGTTCTTAATTCATCCTTCATCTTCACTGGATTGCTACGTGTAGGGCAGTGACCAAGTCTTCATAACCGCGAAGGTACGGCGATCCGAATCGATTATACTCAGCTGAGGATCTCCGATCACACGACATATGTAGCACTTAACCATTGCATATGTCAACCCGCCACCGGGGTTCTTAAGACCAGATCAGGTTCACGCAAACCGAGAGCACAGATACACCACCGTCCAGCCTCTTGCCACGGAGGGTACACGCTACTCTCGCCACCGCTCCACGCCCATTTCGTGTTATCTTATTCTGGCCTTAGTCTGCCCGAGGCAAGGCTTACCCATGACGAGGCATGTGACCAGTTAAAGGGTCCTCGATCATCAAGCCTACATCGACAAGGTCCTTAATCGACTCAGACGGAGACACTACACCGAGACTCTCTTCTCGTGCAAGTCACCCGCCCGGTCTCAGCTTAATCTTTTCAACCCAAAAACTTGGTACCTGGCAGAGGTACATCTTTTCCGATGTTGAATCCATCACGGCCGTGATGGATTCACCATCAAGTTTTATTTTTGAAAACAGCCCTCCCACTTTGCCAAACATCTTTTGTAAAACAAATCCTTTTGTTTTTCTAAAAGCAAGACTAAGCATAGTAAAACCTTTTTGTAAAAACAGGGTTTCAAGGAAGGTAATCAAGTTCAAGGAAGGTAATGCAAGAATTGTTTTATCAATCAACTCCTATCACCTAATGCAGCAAGCAAGTGAGAAAGATTTAAAAACATCAAGGGAGGTGGCAAATGCACCGGGGCTTGCCTTCGTTTATGGGTGAGTCAGGCTCAGATCCACAAATATCGAAGTAGAAACAGTTCTCAGCTTGTGTTTCCAAAGGTGGTGGTACTTGCTCTTCAGTGGCTTCCACTTCTTCCTCGTGTTCTAATCATAACCATACATATGTATAAGAATGAATGCCATGTAATGCTCATGAGAGTGCAAAGATAATATAAACTTATTATCTAAGTCTTGAATACAATTTTCCTTCACGGAACTCCGAGAACTTAGGGTTTCTGGAGTCGGTGAAGGAGTTCACAGGGCAGGGGGGTTTTGGGGTTTAGGTGTCAAACAAAGTCCAAATCAAGCCAAACTCTACCCAAGGCTTCTAAATAATATGAGGAACTCATATAAAAAGTTTGAGCATTTTTGGGATTATCATTTATCTTCTGAAAATCCAGAACTACTACCTTAAACTATTTTAAATACCTTAAAATTCCTAATTTAATCTAAAAATCATGAAACTATTTTTATTAAATTCTAGGGAAAATAAGAAGTCTAGGAAATTTAGTTTCATAATTTTACCATTTTTCTACATTTTTTCTACATATTTCTAAAGTTTCCTCAAAAAAGAAAAAAGAAAAAGACTGAACAGGACTGGGCACAAACTGGCCCAAGCGGCCCAACACCACGCAGAAGCGCGCCCGCGCACGCGCCCGCGCTGGCCATTTTGCACAGAGGCCCTCAGGGTTCTGGGTAACAGGAAACAAGTTCCTTTACTATTCCTATGTGTCGCTGACGGTTTATAGAAAGCCCCCTTGATTTCTATTTCTTCGCACGGCCAAGTCCACGACGACGGTGAACACAGCCGCGCTCCGGTGAGCCATTGTACCGGCCGATTGGGGCAACGGCTAGGTTCTCCGAGCAGCAGACATGAAATCAGGGCTACCTTGATCATTTTCCCCAACTTAATTGCGCTAATAATCAACTACGGAGCTCTGGCCACGGTGGCCGAGAACATGGCGGCTAGTTCGTCGTGTTCCCAACGATTGGTGGCCTCTTAGTTTGAATTGATGGCTCGGCAAGCATCACAGAGTCACCAGAGTGCTCAAACAAGGGAGAGAGAGCGATGAACTACCCTGGAAAGGGCTGGCCGCGGTGATGGGTGGTTTACGGTGGCGGAGAGTCGATTTGGGGCGAATTCAAAATTCGCGAGCTCTGGCGAAGGACTGCTAGCGATTAGCGGTGGCTGGGTGGGTGATGGTGTTGTGAAGCTCTCTGCGGGGTCAATTTAAAGATCCCCGGGGTGGTGGCGCTTAATTTGAGCGGACAGTGGGGCGGCCGGAGATGAGGAAGAACCTTGGCGTGGTGAATACGTGTCCAGTGGCGTGGCATTAACTCCGGTGGTCGACGGGCAGTTAAAGGGAGTCACGGCGATGCGGTGGCGAGATTGAGACACGCGGCGCAAGACCGGGGAACGGCGGTCACCGGCGAAGCTATCCGCGCCAGCCGTAAAGCCAAAAAGGAAGACGACGGTGAGTCACCGGAGTGATGTCCAGCGCATGGCGGTGAAGATCCTTTTACCCGAGAGGTTATCCACTAGCCACGAGCACGAATCCGGACGGCGGCAGCACGAATTCCGGCGAAGGTCATTGTTGGGGGCTTGTTCTCAAATGCTATGAGTTAAGAACAAGGCAACACAAAAAATGTTAAACGTCAAAGTCCTTCGTCCTTCGAAGCATTATTTCCCTTGGGATATAATGATTTTCGGACGAAGGTTATGAAGGACAAACCTTCATCAACACAACATATCATAATGAAGAAGGAGTCATATGTAATACAAGAGATATCATAAACAATTTTGTATAATTATCAACTCATTTTTATCCTATTATTATAGAAAAATGGAAATGATATCAAATTACAAGCGTACCTTCGGCTCGAAAGAAGGTAAAAGTACAAGCGTGATGTAAAAGTAAATGCCAAGTCAGCGTGGACAGTACGGGAGCACTGTTCACCTATTTATAGGCACGGGACGCAGCCCATGTAAAATTACATCCATGTCCTTTTCATGTGGTAGTAATTCTATAGTAATTCACCGAGGTCTGAATAGCCTTTTCATCTTTAAGTCGGTTTCATTTTCTGCTATCACGTCGAAGCTTTCCTGCTCACAGCTTCGGCGCTGTATCAACCTTCGTATTCTTTGGGCTTCCCCCACTGTGATATCGATTCGAGTCCGAAGATACATGTTCACACATTATACTCCCGAAACATTGTTTAAATCATATTTTTGAGGACCTTCGGAAGCCGAAGGCCCCCAACAGTAGCCCCTCGCAATATTAATTTGTTAGAATGATAAATTTAGATTGCGACATGGACGAAGGCCTTAAGCCAAAGGTCCGAAAAAACACCTTCCCTTTGCTAGAATAGCAACATTCACTGACAAGCGGGGTCTTCCAATTTTTAATACACTGGGCGTATAAATAAGAGCATACCGCAAGTTCATTTGGTACGCTTTCTTGCCATCTGCTCTTGCTTACTCAATTTTTAGCTCTTGCGCACCAACACTTGCTTGGCTTTTTAAGTTTTTAAGCTTCAGCTTTGAAAGCAGTTTTTTAGCATTTCCGAAGATGTCTGAAGATAAAAGAGCTGCTATCGAGATGAAGCTGAGTCTCTCTGAAGAGAAAAACCTAGGGTTTCTTGAAGCAATGTCGAAGACAAATACAGAAAAGATCACCAAATAGATTTTAGAAGGTTTATCTGAAGATACTGATGACAGCGACAGTTATGATGCAGATAGCGGTGGTGAAGACTCCGAAGATCGCCCTTGGCGGCCAAGCCATGCGGTTTTCAGCAAATCAAGTATCAAAGAAAATCATCTTGTCAACATGAGGGGAAGATATTTCCGGGACTTGTCCATTGTGAGGGCCGACGAAGGAGAGAAGACTTGTCCGACTCCTGAGGAAAATGAAGTCGTAGTGTTCCGAAGCTTTTTGAAAGCTGGACTACGATTTCCCCTGAGCAGCTTTGTCGTAGAAGTACTGAAAATATTTGAAATCTATCTTCACCAACTTACCCCCGAAGCAATCATAAGGATGAATATCTTCGTGTGGGCCGTGAGAAGCCAAGGTCTGGAACCTGATGCGAAAAGTTTCTGCAACATACACGAATTGTTATACGAGACAAAACCCTAGGGTAAGGAGCAGTATCACAATAATTTCGGCTGCTACAGTTTCGTCTCTCGGTCCGGGTCAAGCTGTCCCGTGCCAACCTTTCGGAAGAGATGGCCCGGCGACTGGATGACAGAATGGTTTTATGTGAAGAATGACCTGAAAACACGGGAAGATATTAAAGGTATAATTATGCGCCCTATTTGGCAACGCTTCGGCCTGCGGAAGCCGAAGGTTAAAATGAACGAAGCTGCCGAAGAATGCCAGAGAGCCTTCGGAGTTATTTGCTCTTTTATTGGAACGAGAGATTTGGTTCAAGAGCATATTGCCTTCAGGGTATGGCCGCTCGCGGAAAAATGGGAAATGCCGCGAGAGACCATAAAGAAGGCTAACGAAGGTGGACTTATCAGGCTGAAGTATACTTTTAAGTTTGGAGATAAATTTGTTGAGCCAGATGATGACTGGCTAAAAAGCATTGAAAATTTAAGTGATGAACTACTCGGGGTTTATTCAAAGGCCGAAGATACTGCATTGTCAGCAGCCTTCGGAGGCCGGAAAAAGAAAAGACTGAACCGAGTGTTTGACGCAATTGGGTTCGTGTACCCCGACTACCACTATCCAGCGCGGGGTCAAAAAAGGAAAAACGCAGCTTCTGCACAAGAAACTTCTTCAGCTGCTCCTAGTGAGCCAGCGCCGAAGAGACAAAGGGTAAAGGTTCTCACACACCGACTACGCTACATTGAACCAGCTACAGTACCCGAATTCGCCGGCGAAACCTCTTCGGCCACCGTAATTAAAGAACCAATTTCAGTGCCGAAGATTGAAGAAAAAACTGAAGAACCTTTAGCAAAGAAAGCAGAAAAACCGAGAACTGAAGGAACGAAAATATTGGAAATTTTAAGTCCTTCAGCCAGTGTTGAGACAATAAAAAACCAAAAGGGCCCAGCGATGACCCCGAAAAGAAAAAGAATGGTCAACGTGCTAGATGTTCTGGAGACAATTAAGTCCTCAAGCACGACTCCGAAGAAGACTGTTGAAACTTCCGAAGCGGAAACTGAAATCTTTGATACTAAAGCTCCAAAACAACAAACTGAAACTGAAGCTGGGCCTTCAGAGCCCACGAAGGTGAAACCCTTGGAAACCGAGGAAGAGAAAATTACGAAGCCAATTCTTGTTGAGGAAATCAGTGCTGTTGCCCCCGAAGCATCCCCCAAAGTCCTTGATTATATTGTTCGACATGCTTCGGGGAAAAAGTTATCAGAAGAAGAAGTTTTTGAAGCTAATCACTATGCTAAAGAATTGAAATATCCGAAGGGGGCACTAGTGTTCAATGGTACAAATGAAGAAGATTTCCTATACTGCCTCCCGGATAACAAAGAATTACTCGTCTGTCGGGAAATGGCCCGAAGCATGGGATTTCCGAAACTGGAGGCTGGCCTCTGCGCGATGACAAAGGACGATCTTGCGGACAGCCTTGCATATAATAGCCTGAAGGTACGAGACTTGCGCATTTAGAAACTTTATGATTTGAAATTTATTCTTTTATTCTTATACTAACTCTTTTACATATAGGGTTTAATTCTAAGCAACGCGCTGAGAGCGCAAAAGAATGCCGAAGACGAAAGCTATGAAATTGCTTTTAACAACCTTCGAACAGAGGTGATCAAACTAAGAAACGAAGCCTTGGAAAATGACAAAATTCTAGTTACATTGGTGGATAAAATAAAGGAGAACGAAGCTGCCTCGAGGGAACAAGCTGCGGCCTAAAAGCACGAGATTGATGATCTTCAGAAGCAATTAGCCCGAGCTAAAGAAGAACGCATACTTGAAGAAACGAAGCGAGAACTTAGCGACCAATGGGCAAATCATTTAGAAGGAACTGTTGAAGAGCTTCGTTCATCCAAGAAAAGATGTTATGACAAATCTATGGAATGTGTTAAGAAAATGAAAGCTAGCTTCGCCAGTGTTGGCGCATTCTCGAGCGAAGAAAACTTTACAAGAGGCAACCCCGAAGGTCCCATTGAATGGATTAATCACGAAGCTGAGGCCTTTGAGGAAATTTTAAATAGTCGCGGAGACATATGCGCTTTTTTGGGTGCCAGGGGGATTGCCAGCATTTTGGAAAGGAAAGGCTGCGAACATGTAAAAATTTTAGCACAATCCGAAACTGCCTTGTCCTCCGAAGATGCTAAAGACCCTTCAGCTGAAGCTAGCATGGTTGGTGGGAAATTTTTTACCGATGTCTGGGATAATGGTGGCCGAGAAATGGCCCGAGAAATTATCCAAAAAAGCGAAAAAGGCATCCATGATGCTAGAAAAGTGGCCGAGGCTGCTAAGAAAAGCGCAGAGCTCGAAGGGCAAATAGGTATTAACTAATGGTTTTTATTGTGTTGTAATTTTTGATTTCAAACTTCGTTCGCCAATTGTAATAGCAATGTAGCCGTATCCTGTCCTCCCTCAGATCCTGCTAAAACGTCTCCGGGCCCTCATCCGAAGGAAGACGATGAAATAAAAAAGATGGCCGAAGCTATCATGGATCAAGTTGTCAATCAACTCCTGAACGAAGCTGCGGAAGTAGTACTTAGGGAAGACTAGGTGCTATTGTAAAAACATCTGAAATGTAATATGTGAAATATCTTGTAACCCTGAATGTAATATACTTGTTTTTTTATGGTTCAATTCTTTACGATGCATGAAATTTTACATGCGTACCGTTTTCGAGTCTTCGACGAAAAAACACCTTCCCTTCTTTTCATGCTTCGTGAAGAAGAATTTTCATTTATCAGAACAATATCCATAGTGCTCTGATGAAGAATGTCCAAGCTTCGTGAAAATATTTTCCGAAGCTACACTCCGAAGATCAATATTGTATCTCCTTGTGACTCAGCATGATTTTCCCTTTTTCAAAGCATTTTTCCAAAGATCGATATTGTGCCCCCTTCTTGTGCCATATGCAACATGATGTATGATGCTTATGCTATGCGAAATGATGTGACGATGTTATGTTATGTAAAATGGTATTTATTCCAAAGATACACGGACATCCCTGCAATAAAACACATAATCTTTTTAAATCAGCGTTGACTTTTCGCTGTAAGCCTCCCTTAGGAGCTTCTTCGCCTTTTACTTCAGCGGAATCAGCGTTTATTTTTCGCTGTAAGCCTCCCTTAGGAGCTTCTTCGCCTTTTACTTTCGGCGGTATTCGCGTTGACTTTTCGTGCTTCGCCTTTTACTTAGGCGGTATCAGCGTTTATTTTTCGCTGTAAGCTCTGCATTCCTTTTGGAACGACTTCTGAGCAGAAAACTTACACTGCGCTCCCTTTGGAACGGTTTTTTGTAACTTCAGCAAACTTACTCTGTGTTCCTTAGAACGACTTTTTGTTGCTTCGAAAAATTCATACCGTGCCTTTTAAAATAAATTTTTGATAATTCGAAGGTCCTCCTTGCTATCGCAAATCTTTAAGCTTCAACAATTTAAGCCTGTGGAGAAGATATATTTTCCTTGTGGCAGACAACGAAACTATTACATGAGATTTAAAAAGTGTCCTTTATTACACAGAAAATAAAACTGAATGGGAAAGACTACTATCAAGGTAGGATATTTGTCAATAAATGTGCTTCGACTCTGGCACAGTGCTATTGACTGTGCGAGCTTCGGACTGTTCTCTGAAGTCCCTTTGATGTTGAGCATATTGGCCCCCTTCTGGCTGCTGGCCTTGTTGCAGCGGTGGTGGAGGCGGAGGTTGTTGCCAGGAAGCTTGAGGTTGACTCGCCGAAGCAATAGAAACTGCAGGGTGATTGCCTACATATTCTGGGATGTAAGGCGAATGATACGAAGCAGTGTGCATGATCTGCTTCGGCTGACCCTATTGTGCTGCAGCTTCAGCTATCTCCTTTTGCTTCTGGATGGTAACATGGCACATCCTGGTGGTATGACCCTTGTTTTCACCACAAAACAAGCAAAATGTTCTTCTTGGTTGATCTCCAAATCTTCCGCCGAAGCCCCTGGCGCCTCTGCCTCTTGGAGCTGGCGGTCGGAAGGAGGTTTGTTGTTGCCCCGAAGCCTGTGAGGAGCACTGTGGCCTTTGCTGCTGACTCCCCTTATCATCATTTTGAGTAGAGTTGTGAATTGACCTGACGTGCCTCGGATAAAATCTTCCTCCGAAGCCCCTGGTCATTTCGGAAAACCTGAAAGCTTCCTCCCTTCTTTGACGAAAATCATTGTCAGCCCGAATATACTCGTCCATCTTCTGGAGCAGCTTCTCCAAAGTTTGAGGAGGCTTCCTAGCAAAGTACTGAGCTAAAGGTCCTGGCCGAAGTCCCTTGATCATGGCCTCAATTACAATTTCGTTGGGCACTGTTGGCGCCTGTGCCCTCAAACGTAAGAACCTCCGGACATACGCCTGAAGGTATTCTTCGTGATCCTGGGTGCACTGGAATAGAGCTTGAGCAGTGACCGGCTTCGTCTGAAACCCTTGGAAGCTGGTTAACAACATGTCCTTCAGCTTTTGCCATGAAGTGATTGTTCCTGGTCGAAGGGAGGAATACCAGGTTTGAGCAACACTCCTGACAGCCATAACAAAAGATTTTGCCATGACTGCAGTATTGCCACCATACGAAGATATTGTTGCTTCGTAGCTCATCAAAAACTGCTTTGGGTCTAAATGGCCGTCAAACATGGGAAGCTGGGGCGGCTTGTAGGACGAAGGCCAAGGTGTAGCCTGCAGCTCAGCGGACAGAGGAGAAGCATCATCAAAAGCAAAATTTCCATGATGGAAATTCTCATACCAGTCATCTTCGTTGAAAAAACCCTCTTGATGAAGGTCCTTGTGCTGAGGCCTTCGGTTCTGCTCATCCTGAGTAAGATGACGAACTTCTTCAGAGGCTTCATCTATCTGCCTTTGCAGTTCTGCTAGCCTGGCCATCTTTTCCTTCTTCCTCTGCACCTGTTGATGAAGCATCTCCATGTCTCTGATTTCTTGATCTAGCTCATCCTCTTGCGGTGTCGGGCTGACAGCCTTCCTCTTCTGGCTTCGGGCCTCCCGAAGAGAGAGAGTCTCCTGATTAGGGTCCAGCGGTTGCAGAACTGCAGCCCCAGTCGCTGAAGCCTTCTTCGGCGCCATAGCGAAGATTTATGATTGCCGAAGATGTTCCAAACTCAAAGAGTGGAAGTGAGTTCACCGGAGGTGGGCGCCAATGTTGGGGGCTTGTTCTCAAATGCTATGAGTTAAGAACAAGGCAACACAAAAAATGTTAAACATCAAAGTCCTTCGTCCTTCGAAGCATTATTTCCCTTGGGATATAATGATTTTCGGACGAAGGTTATGAAGGACAAACCTTCATCAACACAACATATCATAATGAAGAAGGAGTCATATGTAATACAAGAGATATCATAAACAATTTTGTATAATTATCAACTCATTTTTATCCTATTATTATAGAAAAATGGAAATGATATCAAATTACAAGCGTACCTTCGGCTCGAAAGAAGGTAAAAGTACAAGCGTGATGTAAAAGTAAATGCCAAGTCAGCGTGGACAGTACGGGAGCACTGTTCACCTATTTATAGGCACGGGACGCAGCCCATGTAAAATTACATCCATGTCCTTTTCATGTGGTAGTAATTCTATAGTAATTCACCGAGGTCTGAATAGCCTTTTCATCTTTAAGTCGGTTTCATTTTCTGCTATCGCGCCGAAGCTTTCCTGCTCACAGCTTCGGCGCTGTATCAACCTTCGTATTCTTTGGGCTTCCCCCACTGTGATATCGATTCGAGTCCGAAGATACCTGTTCACACATTATACTCCCGAAACATTGTTTAAATCATATTTTTGAGGACCTTCGGAAGCCGAAGGCCCCCAACAGTCATCGGCGGTGAGCTGAACTGGTATTCTGATCCGATCAGCTACTGTACCATCAGAGTCCTTATTCAGTCGCCTGACAGCCAATCTTTGGTCTGATTGTTCCCTCAAATCTTCATGGCAACTCTTACCAAGTTCTGTAGCAAAGTTGCTCCTGTATAGTAGCCCTACAACTTTGTTATAGCAATCCTAGGTAAATTCCCACTGGATCTTAGTCTAAATGGCTCTCAATCTTGGATCAAGGTCACTGTCCATCTGAAGTTCAGGCTATATCAGCCTGACAGTCCAACTTTGGGCAAGATTATCTTCAAATTTCTCACAAGAACATGGCTTGCATTCTTAAGCAAACTTGTTATCCTATAATTGGGCTACAATTTTGATGTGGTGACCTAGGGCACAAACCCCATAATTTGAAAGTTACAAGGGCTTCAAGTTGAGTCAATCACACTGAAATGCAGACTTAACCAAAAAGGGTCAAGTATGGCTCTTTTGCACTTAAGTCCAAATCTCAAGTTTTGGATTGCAAATTCACATATGAGTGACCCAAATGACTTAAGACACTTATTTAACTTGGTTTTTGCACTTTAGTCCAAAAGTGGACTAATTTTGCACATATGCCCCTAGGGTTTGGATTTAGGGTTTTCCAGGGTTCTAATTGAGATTTTTTGTATCCCAGGGGTATAACTGTGATTCAACTTTGTTTTTGGGGACATTTTATGACTCTTTCCCTAAAGCCTTTAGGTTTTCTCATCTTGGGTTAAGTTTTACCCCTTTGAGCCTTATTTAGGGCCAGGTTCCCTATCCAGGGTCCTATTTGCAAAACACCAAAAACAATACACTTGTTTGAAATTTTTACCTAGTGAATGCACTCTAGGTGTGTCAAACATATGCAATGCCAATGTTTATGATGTCATGCTCAAGTTTTAGTTACAGTAACACCAGGGGTGTTACATCTTTCTCTAAGAACACACCGTTCCGGGCGACAAACACTTTGCCCTCTGACCGGTGGTAAAAGTAATATCCTAAAGTTTCCTTTGGATATCCCACAAACATGCACTTGTCCGATTTAGGAGTGAGTTTGTCTAACTGAAGTCGCTTGACGTAAACCTCACAACCCAAATCTTCAGAAAAGACAAACTGGGAGTCTTCCCAGTCCACATCTCATATGGTGTCTTAACTACGGACTTAGACGGTACCCTATTTAGTGTGAAAGCTGCTGTTTCTAGAGCGTATCCCCAAAACGACAAAGGTAGGTCCGACTGGCTCATCATTGATCGAACCATATCCAATAAAGTCCGATTACGTCGTCAGACACGCCATTCCTCTGAGGCGTTCCAGGCGGCGTAAGCTGTGGAACAATTCCACAACTCTTTAGATGATTGCTAAACTCATGACTCAAATATTCACCTCCACGATCTGATCGCAGTGCTTTAATTTTCTTGCGACGCTGATTTTCTACTTCATTCTGAAACTCTTTGAACTTTTCTAAGGATTCAGACTTGTGTTTCATTAAGTAGACATACCCATATCTACTAAAATCATCAGTGAAGGTTATGAAGTATTGGAATCCTCCCCTAGCTGTCGTACTCATTGGTCCGCACACATCAGTATGTATGAGTTCCAATAAATCTAATGTCCTCTCCGGTAAACCCGTGAAAGGCACCTTGGTCATCTTACCAAGTAAGCAAGCTTCACATGTCTCGTATGATTCAAAATCAAACGAAGTTAAAAGCCCATCAGAATGAAGCTTCTTCATGCGATTCTCACTTATATGACCCAAAATACAGTGCCACATGTAGGTAGGACTTAAATCATTAGGCCGAGGCCTTTTAGCACTAATATTGCAGATAGGTGCATCATCAAGATTTAAAATGAATAACCCATTCATAATGGATGCAAAAGCCACAAACATGCCATTCTTAGAGATCACACAACCATTGTTTTCACTCGCAAATGAATAACCATCCTTCATCAAACATGAAGGAGACATAATGTTTCGACTCATACTAGGAACTAGATAACAATTATTTAACTCCAAAATAAATCCTGATGGGAGGTGGAGTTGCATCGTCCCGACGGTCAACGCAGCAACTCTTGCATTATTGCCTACCCGGAAATCAACTTCTCCTCTTTTCACGCTTCTACTTCTTATCATTCCCTGCATCGAATTGCAAATATGGGCAACTGATCCGGTATCAAATACCCAAGAATTAATATAAGAATCAACAAGAAAAATTTCTGTAATGTGAATAGCAAGTGTACCTGCTGCGGCTGTACCCTTACCGCCGTGATCCTTAATAGAGGCCAAGTACTGCTTGCAATTCCTTTTCCAGTGACCAAGTTCTTTGCAATAAAAGCACTCTGCATCTGCAGCTGGTCCAGCCTTGGGCTTTTGATTTGGCTTGGATACTGTATCCTTTGCCTTGCCCTTCTTCTTTTGAGATTTACCCTTCTTAAAGTTGGGTTTGTTTTGGACCGCCATCACATGGCCGCTGCTGCCAGCACTTTTCTTTATGTCCCCCTCTGCTGTTTTCAGCATGCCACATAGTTCATTGAGGCCCCTCTCCGCCCCATGCATATGGTAGTTCGTGATGAAGTTTCCATAGCTGGGCGGAAGAGATGCCAAAATGAAGTCAATGGCCAACTCTTGGCTTATTGGGAAGCCTAGCTTCTCCAACCTCTGACTGTAACCAACCATTTTGATTACGTGTGGCCCAACTGCTGCGCCTTCTGCTAGCTTGCATTCCAGAAAGGCTTTGGACACATTGAACCTTTAAGTCCTAGCCTGAGTCTGGAACATATCCTTGAGCGCCACGATCATATCGTGCACCTCATGGTTTGTCTCAAACTGCATCTGTAGCTCAGGCTCCATGCAAGCAAGCATTAGGCAACTCACTTCAAGATTAGCATCCATTGCTTTCTTGTAAGCGGTTTTAGCTGCAGCAGTTGCATTTTCACCAGGATCCTCTGGCAGTGGGGTGTCTAGAACGTCTTCCTTTTTTCATCCCTGAGAACAATTCTCAGGTTACGGATCCAATCCGTATAGTTTGTTCCATTTAACTTATCCTTTTCAAGAATTGATCGCAAAGTAAATGTTGGTGTGCTAGGTGCCATTTATCTACAACAAAATAATGCAAAATACTAAGACAAAAATATCCATGACAGAGTAAATCATATTAAACATTTAATAGTCTACTCCCACTAAAATCAATATCCCTCGATTGATACTTAGTGATTCAGAACCCACAACTAACAAGTCTACTAGTGAGCTTTAACATCACCGCTAGAAGACAAGGTAGATCGGTAAGCAACTCCTTGCTAATCATATCATATATATGACTTCTGTTGTTGGGTGACATCTCTATGTCTCGGCTCCCAACCTTATGCCCCAAAGTCCTTAACCATTAAGCTGACTTTGTTTAAGTTAACCAACCCTTTCTGCAGTTCGTATCCGATACAAACCTATCTAGTCAAGGAAAACTGGTGGCACCCTAATTTCATAGACCCACCACAAATTGTACAAGACTTATGATAGTGCAAGGTTTGGAGAGGCATTTAAGCTTAAACGTTTATGAGGGATCGTCCTACTTATATCATCGCACGCAAGGACATATATGCAATATGAACAAGTAGAACATTAAGAATGGCATTCACACAACAGTTGTGATTCGATATGGCTTGCTGTCACATGGTGATCCCCATCTCCAATAATCTGTCCATCACGATGATCTCCATCTCCATGATATAGGTATGCCATCCTTCAGGTGATGAGTCCTTCAAGACCTATCTAACGTATGCTGGTAAACAAATTACATATACGCTTTGGATCATCACATGTTGACACGCAGGTCATTACATTAAATTTGGACAATACATGTGGCTCTAGCCGTATTGCCCTGGTCACGACACGCAGGTCATGAATAATTCATTAATATGCATCATATACACACAATAGCCATACCGATCACAAGATGTCCTGCAAAAACAGGTTAGACAAACACGTTTCTATATGTTCCCTGAAAACCTCACAGGATTCCATGCATCGTATGTATGGAAATTCCACTGAAAATCTCATGTGGTTGATCAAATCAACCCAAATCCGAGACTTTTGACCCGAAGAAGATTACACTCATGACGTCGATCTGTTACGTCAATCTGCTGGTTGTGTACGTAGTTAGCCCCGATGGTGATTCCAGCCGGTAGGGGCAAGTTGCACACATAACATAGAAGGACGAACTAATCTCTTCAGTCATATCCGATGTAATCTACTTCAACCCTTTCTAACCAATTGATCTAATCAAACCGTGCATCAAGTAGATCCATCTCATGAACCTAGATCCAGACCTAAAACTACGCAGAACCTGCCTCTGATACCACTGAAGGATTACAGGGAGGCTACGCTAGCGCAAAACAAAATTTTCAACCCCATAATACCAAGAACTACTGCAGTTATAAGTCATGGAATTACCACTAGACGCGCAGAGCAGCAGAAGACGTCTCGATGTAGACGAACGCGTCGAGCAGTGCCGTGCAGTCATCGGCGTCCTTCACGTCCTCGCACGGTTCGTCCTAGTGCTCCAGATGCAGCACCTCCGAGGTATCCACACGTACAGGGAGGAAGCATCGCGTACCGAACTGCTAGGTTCGCGACGGCGGCTTGGCGAGGGCGAGAGGTGAGCGACGGCTGCTCGTTTGCTGGTAGCAAATTAGGTTAAGCCTAACCGCGCCCCCGCCCCTCATTATATAGGCGTTATGGTGGGCTTCTGACACCGAGGCCCATCATTAACCCTAAAGCCCAATCTAATTTCGGATCTAATCTGAGTTAGGCTTCCTTCCCCTTAAGTGTGTGACCCTATAGGATCACGTACAAATAGACATAGCCCGAGTACTCTTACTTGGCCCAATAATTGACAGCGGCCTCTAGCAAGACATGTCAACTCCTATGCGCACGTAAAGACCATATCAGACGAACCATTGCAACATTACGTACATGCTGTTCCCTTTGTCTCACGATATTTGGTCTGGCTCTAAGCTGACCTCTCTTTCTCGATACTGTGAATTGGAATCCTTTCAATGGTTAACTCTTAACCCTAGCACGGCCATGCATTTCTTGATCCAATCACTCGAGGGGCCCAGAGATATCTCTCTCACAAAGAGAGGGACAAATTCCATCTTGACTAACCATGCCTCACAGCATGCTTCCTGACAAACCCAAAACTACCTTTATAACTACCCAGTTACGGAATAGCGTTTGATAGTCCCTAAGTAAGTCAATTCACATCTTGAGAACATGCGACAATCTCAGGTCTAAGGATACAGTATTCATGTTGCAAAAAGAGAACTATATTACAATATCTCACGTTGGGTCGGTCCAGCCTCATGTCATACATGCGCCCACATTATTAGTTTAACATCTCCATGTTCATGACTTGTGAAATGTAGTCATCAACTAATACATGTGCTAGTCATCGACTCTGACTAGGGACATCATTTAGAATAACCATATAAGTAAAGAATCTCACAAACAATTCACATAATTGCTAATCAATACAAGGTGCCTTCCATGGATATTCAATTAAGCAATATATATATCATGGATACAAAGAAATATGCTCATCTCTATGATTATCTCTAGGGCATATTTCTAACACTAGCCTGGGCGAGCCAAGTTGTGCATCCGGACCCCCTGGATGGTGGTTCTAGGTACTAGGACACCTGCCGCAGGGTGGTGGAGTGTGCAGGCCCACGGTACGGGACCAGGCTGAGCGGCTACACGGCTCCGGACCACCCCAGGAGACAAGTATCTCTTCTCTAGTTCTGGACCCTAGCTTGTCGAACCCACAGGACTTATAGCTCCAAGTACTAGGGTACCCGTCACGGAGTGGTGGAGTGTGCAGGATTTCGGGTACGGAACCAGGCTAACCGGCCACACAAGCTTCGGACCACCCCATGGAACGGGCTCCCATTCTCCAGAGCCGGCCCCCAGGTTGTCGGGCCCTCCTGCTTTCGCATAGAGGTCCTAAACCGCAAGCCTGGCTGTTCAATTCAGATGTCATCATGCTTGATAGGATGGGAACTGGTCGGGTGGGTTAGATAAAATACAATCCAGAAACTACAGGAAAAGACCTTGTGAGAGCACCTAGAGGGGGGGGGGTGAATAGGTGATCCTGAAAAACTTCAAAACTTAAGCCACAAAACTTGGTTAAGTGTTAGCACAGATAATGCCAAGTGGCTAGAGAGGAGTCCCAACAAAACACAATAACCACAGAAGATCAATCACAGAGATGGCACAGTGGTTTATCCCGTGGTTCGGCCAAGACCAACGCTTGCCTACTCCACGTTGTGGCGTCCCAACGGACGAGGGTTGCAATCAACCCCTCTCAAGCGGTCCAAAGACCCACTTGAATACCACTGTGTTTTGCTTTCTTTTCTTTATCCCGTTTGCAAGGAATATCCACAAATTGGAGTCTCTTGCCCTTACAAGTATATGATCACAAAGAAGCACAGAGTAAGGGAGGGAAGCAACACACACAAATCCACAGCAAAATGCGCACACACACGGCCAAGAATCGAGCTCAAAAGACTATCTCAAAGTTCTCACTAGAACGGAGCTCGAATCACTGAGAATGACAAACGAATGCGCAAAGACTGAGTGTGGATGATCAAGAATGCTCTAAGGTTGCTTGGGTTGTCTCCTCCATGCGCCTAGGGGTCCCTTTTATAGCCCCAAGGCAGCTAGGAGCCGTTGAGAGCAAATCTGGAAGGCTATCCTTGCCTTCTGTCGTCGGGTGCACCGGACAGTCCGGTGTACACCGGACACTGTCCGGTGCCCGATTTCTTTCCTTAAACAGCGCTGCCGACCGTTGCCGACCGTTGCAGATCTGGGAGCCGTTGGCGCACCGGACATGTCCGGTGCACACCGGACAGTCCGGTGCCCCCTTCCGACCGTTGGCTCGGCCACGTGTCTCGCGCAGATCACGCGGCCGACCGTTGGTCCGGCCACGTGTCGCGCGCAGATTCCGCAGCCGACCGTTGGCCCGGCCGACCGTTGGCTCACCGGACAGTCCGGTGCACACCGGACAGTCCGATGAATTTTAGCCGTACGCCGTCGACGAATTCCCGAGAGCGGCTACTTCACGCCGAGTCAGCCTGGCGCACCGGACACTGTCCGGTGCACACCGGACAGTCCGGTGTACCAGACCGAGCTGAGTCTTGGCTGTACACAGCCAAGTCTTTTTCTCCTCTTTTCTTTTCTTCTTCTTTCTGTTTCTAACACTTAGACAAGTATATTAGTACACAAAACCAATGTACTAAGGCTTAGAAACAAACCTTTACTTCATGATTTGCACTTTGTTCATCCATGGACATAAATTCACATTTAAGCACTTGTGTTGGCACTCAATCACCAAAATACTTAGAAATGGCCCAAGGGCACATTTCCCTTTCAATCTCCCCCTTTTTGGTGATTTATGCCAACACAACATAAAGCAACTAGAACAAGTGCAAACTCACTTTAAATAAAATAAATTTGAGTTTTATTTTGATTCAATTTTGGCATATATGGATCATCCTTTGCCACCACTTGGTTTGTTTTTGCAAATCAAACTCAAATCTCTATCTCTAAGTCAAACACACATGTTGAAGTATAAAGAGAGTCATTCCAAAGGAGATTGATCAAAGATTTCAAAAACTCCCCCTTTTTCCCATAATCACTACTTCTCCCCACAAGAAGCCAACTTTTGATAAGAGAGACAACAAAAGAGTTTTGACAAACCAAAAGCTCTATTCTACTATTTTCAAAATCTCTCAAGTGGTAGCTGATCCATTTATCGCTTTGGCCTTTATTTTCTCCCCCTTTGGCATCAAGCACCAAAACGGGAGCAATCTTGGCCCTTTAACCCCATTGCCTCACCAAAATCTTCAATTTAGAGCAAATGGCAATAAGAGTTCATGAGATGGACTTGGAATAAGTTACCCTCTCATCGGAGTGCAGTGGAAGTCTTTCATGGTCCAAGTCCACCTTTTCCCTTTCAATTCTCCTTCGAGACTAAATCAAGCAAACTCAAGCATATGGTTAGTCTCAAAGGGTCAAGTTGTAACACATCTCCCCCTAAACATGTGCATTACTTTGCAACGGACTTGTGAGGTCCAGGGAGTGTTTGTACAACTTGAGCACCATAATAAGCAACAAAATGCAGAATGAACATGATCAAAAGCATAAACACATGTATGCTACAATTCAATCCAAGTTCCGCGAATCTAAGATATTGAGCTCACTACGCAGCCTGCAAAAGGTCTTCTCATCTAAAGGCTTGGTAAAGATATCGGCTAGCTGGTTCTCGGTGCTAACATGAAACACTTCGATATCTCCCTTTTGCTGGTGGTCTCTCAAAAAGTGATGCCGGATGTCAATGTGCTTTGTGCGGCTGTGCTCAACAGGATTTTCCGCTATTCGGATAGCACTCTCATTATCACATAGGAGTGGGACTTTGCTCAGATTGTAGCCAAAGTCCCTGAGGGTTTGCCTCATCCAAAGTAGTTGCGCGCAACACTGTCCTGCGGCAACGTACTCGGCCTCAGCGGTGGATAGGGCAACGGAGGTTTGTTTCTTGGAGTTCCATGACACCAGGGACCTTCCTAAGAATTGGCACGTCCCCGATGTACTCTTCCTATCGACCTTACATCCAGCATAGTCGGAATCTGAGTACCCAATCAAGTCAAAGTTAGACCCCTTTGGATACCAGATCCCGAAGCAAGGCGTAGCGACTAAATATCGAAGAATTCGCTTCACAGCCACTAAGTGACACTCCTTAGGATCGGATTGAAATCTAGCACACATGCATACGCTAAGCATAATATCCGGTCTACTAGCACATAAGTAAAGTAATGACCCTATCATTGACCGGTATGCTTTTTGATCAACGGACTTACCTCCTTTGTTGAGGTCGGTGTGTCCGTCGGTCCCCATCGGAGTCTTTGCGGGCTTGGCATCCTTCATCCCAAGCCTCTTTAGCAAATCTTGTGTGTACTTCGTTTGGGAGATGAAAGTGCCATCCTTGAGTTGCTTCACTTGGAACCCAAGGAAGTAGTTCAACTCGCCCATCATCGACATCTCGACTTTCTGCGTCATCACCCTGCTAAACTCTTCACAAGACTTTTGATTAGTAGAACCAAATATTATGTCATCGACATAAATTTGGCACACAAACAAATCACCATCACATGTCTTAGTGAAAAGAGTTGGATCGGCTTTCCCAACCTTGAAAGCATTAGCAATTAAGAAATCTTTAAGGCATTCATACCATGCTCTTGGGGCTTGTTTAAGTCCATAGAGCGCCTTAGAGAGCTTACACACATGGTCGGGGTACCGTTCATCCTCGAAGCCAGGGGGTTGCTCCACGTACACCTCCTCCTTTATTGGCCCGTTGAGGAAAGCGCTCTTCACATCCATTTGGTACAACCTGAAAGAATGGTGAGCGGCATATGCTAGCAAGATACGAATTGATTCTAGCCTAGCCACAGGAGCAAACGTCTCCTCAAAGTCCAAACCTGCGACTTGGGCATAACCTTTTGCCACAAGTCGAGCCTTGCTCCTCGTCACCACCCCGTGCTCGTCCTGTTTGTTGCGGAACACCCACTTGGTTCCCACAACATTTTGCTTGGGACGAGGCACCAGTGTCCAAACTTCGTTGCGCTTGAAGTTGTTGAGTTCCTCCTGCATGGCCAATACCCAATCCGGATCTAGCAAGGCCTCTTCTACCCTGAAAGGCTCAATAGAAGAGACAAAGGAGTAATGCTCACAAAAATTAACTAGTCGAGACCGAGTAGTTACTCCCTTGCTAATGTCACCCAGAATTTGGTCGACGGGATGATCCCTTTGAATCATCGCTCGAACTTGGGTTGGAGGTGCCGGTTGCGCTTCTTCCTCCATCACATGATCATCTTGTGCTCCCCCTTGATCACACGCCTCCTGTTGATGAACCTGTTCATCTTCTTGAGTTGGGGGATGCACCGTTGTTGAGGAAGAAGGTTGATCTCGTTCATCTTGTTCCTGTGGCCGCACTTCTCCAATCGCCATGGTTCGTATAGCGGTCGTCGGAACATCTTCTTCATCTACATCATCACAATCAACAACTTGCTCTCTTGGAGAGCCATTAGTCTCATCAAATACAACGTCGCTAGAGACTTCAACCAAACCCGATGATTTGTTGAAGACCCTATACGCCTTTGTATTTGAATCATAACCTAATAAAAAACCCTTCTACAGCTTTGGGAGCAAACTTAGAATTTCTACCCTTCTTCACTAGAATGTAGCATTTGCTTCCAAAAACACGAAAGTACGATACATTGGGTTTGTTACCGGTTAGTAGCTCATAC
Organism: Zea luxurians; assembly: GCA_029449295.1. Taxonomy (NCBI): domain Eukaryota; kingdom Viridiplantae; phylum Streptophyta; class Magnoliopsida; order Poales; family Poaceae; genus Zea; species Zea luxurians. Next base: position 8,184,588 of record JAOPSE010000016.1, read on the forward strand.
GAGGTCTTCTTGAGGAGGCGGTGAAGGTAGACCCTGTTGATGGCGTGGCAAGCCGTGTTCACAGCTTCCGACCAAAAACACTCGGGGGTCTTGAACTCTCCAAGCATCGTCCTTGCCATATCGATCAGCGTCCTGTTCTTCCTCTCTACCACACCATTTTGTTGTGGTGTGTAGGGAGCGGAGAACTCGTGCTTGATCCCTTCCTCCTCAAGGAACTCCTCCACTTGAAGGTTCTTGAACTCGGACCCGTTGTCGCTCCTTATCTTCTTCACTTTGAGCTCAAACTCATTTTGAGCTCTCCTGAGGAAGCGCTTGAGGGTCCCTTGGGTTTCAGACTTATCCTGCAAAAAGAACACCCAAGTGAAGCGGGAAAAGTCATCAACAATAACTAGACCATACTTACTTCCTCCTATGCTTAGATAGGCGACGGGTCCGAAGAGGTCCATATGCAGCATCTCCAGAGGTCTTGATGTGGTCATCACATTCTTGCTGTGATGTGCTCCTCCCACTTATTTACCTGCTTGACAAGCTGCACAAGGTCTATCTTTTTCGAAATAAACATTGGTTAGACCTATCACGTGTTCTCCCTTTAGAAGCTTGTGGAGGTTCTTCATCCCCACATGTGCTAAGCGGCGATGCCACAGCCAGCCCATGCAAGTCTTAGCCATTAAGCATGCATCTAGACCGGCCTCTTCTTTTGCAAAATCAACTAGGTAAAGTTTGCCGTCTAGTACACCCTTAAAAGCTAGTGAACCATCACTTCTTCTAATGACAGACACATCTACATTTGTAAATAAACAGTTATATCCCATATTGCATAATTGACTAACAGATAGCAAATTATATCCAAGAGACTCTACTAAAAACACATTAGAGATTGAGTGCTCATTAGAAATTGCAATTTTACCTAACCCCTTTACCTTGCCTTGATTCCCATCACCGAATATAATTGAATCTTGGGAATCCTTATTTTTGACGTAGGAGGTGAACATCTTCTTCTCCCCCGTCATATGGTTTGTGCATCCGCTGTGGATAATCCAGCTTGAACCCCCGGCTGCATAAACCTGCAAGGCAAATTTAGGCTTGGGTCTTAGGTACCCAACTCATGTTGGGTCCTACAAGGTTAGTGCAAATATCCTTAGGGACCCAAATGCAAGTTTTGTCTCCCTTGCATTTTGCCCCTAACTTCCTAGCAACTATTTTCCTATCCTTTCTACAAATAGCAAAGGAAGCATTTAAAGCACAATAAATTGTAGAAGGTTCATTCACTACTTTCCTAGGAGCATGAATAATATTCTTTCTAGGCACATGATGAATAGCATTTCTCCTAGACATATTTCTACCATGCATATAGGAAGAACTAGAAGCAACCATGGCATGAGAGTCAAAATTATTATAGGCATTATAACTCCTATAAGCATTTCTAGTTTGTCTCCTATCATGGTACAAGAAGGCATGGTTCTTTTTAGCATTACTAGCCATAGGGGCCTTCCCTTTCTCCTTGACGAAGATGGGAGCCTTATGGCTTGTTAAGTTCTTGGCTTCCCTCTTGAAGCCAAGCCCATCCTTAATTGAGGGATGTCTTCCAATTGTGTAGGCATCCCTTGCAAATTTTAACTTATCAAATTCACTTTTGCTAGTCTTAAGTTGGGCATTAAGACTAGCCAATTCATCATTTAGTTTGGAAATTGAAACTAAGTGTTCACAACAAGCATTAATATCAACATCCTTACACCTAGTGCAAATTTCAACATGTTCAACACAAGAGTTAGATTTACTTGCTACTTCTAGTTTCGCATTTAAATCATTAATTTCACCTTTTAGAGAAGAAATGGTTTCATTACAATTAGAAAGTTCACAAGAAAGCATTCCATTTCTTTTAACTTCTAGAGCAAGTGAATTTTGTGCACTAACAAATTTATCATGCTCTTCATATAAAAGATCTTCTTGTTTTTCTAAGATTCTATCCTTTTCATTCAAGGCATCAATCAATTCATTAATCTTAGCTATCTTAGTTCTATCCAATCCCTTGAATAAACTAGAATAATCTATTTCATCCTCACTAGACTCATCATCACTAGAAGAATCATAAGTATTAGCATTACTAGTGATTACCTTCTTCTCCCTTGCCATGAGGCAAGCGTGATGCTCATTTGGGAAGAGGGCCGATTTGTTGAAGGCAGTGGCGGCGAGTCCTTCGTCGTCGGAGTCGGACGAAGAGCAATCCGAATCCCACTCCTTTCCAAGGTGTGCTTCGCCTTTGGCCTTCTTGTAAACCTTCTTGTTTTCTCTCTTCCCATTCTTCCCTTGTTCCTGGTCACTATCATTTTCGGGACAGTTAGCAATAAAATGACCAACCTTACCACATTTGAAGCATGAGCGCTTCCCCTTTGTCTTGGTCTTCCTTGGTTGCCCCTTGCGACCATTTAGCGCCATCTTGAACCTCTTGATGATGAGAGCCATCTCTTCATCATTGAGCCCGGCCGCCTCAACTTGCGCCACCTTGCTTGGTAGCGGCTCCTTGCTCCTTGTTGCCTTGAGAGCAATGGGTTGAGGCTCGTGGATTGGACCGTTCAACGCTTCGTCGACGTATCTCGCCTCCTTGATCATCATCCGCCCGCTTACGAATTTTCCGAGTACCTCCTCGGGCGTCATCATCGTGTACCTGGGATTCTCACGAATATTGTTCACGAGATGAGGATCAAGAACGGTAAAGGACCTTAGCATTAGGCGAACGACGTCGTGGTCCGTCCATCGCGTGCTTCCGTAGCTCCTTATTTTGTTGATGAGGGTCTTGAGCCGATTGTACGTTTGGGTTGGCTCCTCTCCCCTTATCATGGCGAATCGTCCAAGCTCGCCTTCCACCAACTCCATTTTGGTGAGCATGGTGATGTCGTTCCCCTCGTGAGAGATCTTGAGGGTGTCCCATATTTGCTTGGCATTGTCCAAGCCGCTCACCTTGTTGTACTCTTCCCTGCACAAGGACGCTAAGAGAACAGTAGTAGCTTGTGCATTTCTATGGATTTGTTCATTTATGAGCATAGAGTTATCCGAGCTATCAAACTTCATTCCATTCTCTACAATCTCCCAAATGCTTGGATGGAGAGAGAATAAGTGACTACGCATTTTGTGACTCCAAAATCCGTAGTCCTCCCCATCGAAGTGTGGAGGTTTGCCAAGAGGAATGGAAAGCAAATGTGAATTCGAACTATGCTGAATACGAGAATAATCAAATGAAAAGTTCGAATTGACCGTCTTTTTGTAGTCGTTGTCGTCGTCCTTTTGGGAAGATGAAGATTCGTCGCTGTCGTAGTAGACGATCTCCTTGATGCGTCTTGTCTTCTTCTTCTTCCCTTCTTTGCGTTTGTGCCCCGGGCCCGAGTCGTTAGTTTTGTCGTCCTTTGGCTCGTTGACGAAGTCCTTTTCCTTGTCGTTGATCACGATTCCCTTCCCCTTAGGATCCATCTCTTCGGGCGGTTAGTCCCTTTCTTGAAGAGAACGGCTCCGATACCAATTGAGAGCACCTAGAGGGGGGGGTGAATAGGTGATCCTGAAAAACTTCAAAACTTAAGCCACAAAACTTGGTTAAGTGTTAGCACAGATAATGCCAAGTGGCTAGAGAGGAGTCCCAACAAAACACAATAACCACAGAAGATCAATCACAGAGATGGCACAGTGGTTTATCCCGTGGTTCGGCCAAGACCAACGCTTGCCTACTCCACGTTGTGGCGTCCCAACGGACGAGGGTTGCAATCAACCCCTCTCAAGCGGTCCAAAGACCCACTTGAATACCACTGTGTTTTGCTTTCTTTTCTTTATCCCGTTTGCAAGGAATATCCACAAATTGGAGTCTCTTGCCCTTACAAGTATATGATCACAAAGAAGCACAGAGTAAGGGAGGGAAGCAACACACACAAATCCACAGCAAAATGCGCACACACACGGCCAAGAATCGAGCTCAAAAGACTATCTCAAAGTTCTCACTAGAACGGAGCTCGAATCACTGAGAATGACAAACGAATGCGCAAAGACTGAGTGTGGATGATCAAGAATGCTCTAAGGTTGCTTGGGTTGTCTCCTCCATGCGCCTAGGGGTCCCTTTTATAGCCCCAAGGCAGCTAGGAGCCGTTGAGAGCAAATCTGGAAGGCTATCCTTGCCTTCTGTCGTCGGGTGCACCAGACAGTCCGGTGTACACCGGACACTGTCCGGTGCCCGATTTCTTTCCTTAAACAGCGCTGCCGACCGTTGCCGACCGTTGCAGATCTGGGAGCCGTTGGCGCACCGGACATGTCCGGTGCACACCGGACAGTCTGGTGCCCCCTTCCGACCGTTGGCTCGGCCACGTGTCTCGCGCAGATCACGCGGCCGACCGTTGGTCCGGCCACGTGTCGCGCGCAGATTCCGCAGCCGACCGTTGGCTCACCGGACAGTCCGGTGCACACCGGACAGTCCGGTGAATTTTAGCCGTACGCCGTCGACGAATTCCCGAGAGCGGCTACTTCACGTCGAGTCAGCCTGGCGCACCGGACACTGTCCGGTGCACACCGGACAGTCCGGTGTACCAGACCGAGCTGAGTCTTGGCTGTACACAGCCAAGTCTTTTTCTCCTCTTTTCTTTTCTTCTTCTTTCTGTTTCTAACACTTAGACAAGTATATTAGTACACAAAACCAATGTACTAAGGCTTAGAAACATACCTTTACTTCATGATTTGCACTTTGTTCATCCATGGACATAAATTCACATTTAAGCACTTGTGTTGGCACTCAATCACCAAAATACTTAGAAATGGCCCAAGGGCACATTTCCCTTTTACCTTGGAGCAGTAGGATAATACTATCATAGAGGTACATCTGAGAGGGTAGTTTTCCTTTATAACTTATCATGCATGGGTGCGGACCAACAGTCCGGGTTTATGGGGACAGACCCCACCGGGTTGGCGTACACGTATGCGTTACCTAGTTACAAAAGAGAAACACTTCGACCCCTCAGACTTGCTCTATAGATAAAACTTACAGAGGTGTTCCAGCATCGGGGGAGGCACTCCTTCAGTCGTAGCTAGACAGTTGCCCTCGGGTCGGAGTATTCCCGTTACCTTGAAGGGTCCTTCCCAGCTGGGGGAGTGTTGCAAAGCCCTAATCTGGTTTGGTACTTTTGTAAGATTAGGTCCCGACCCCGGGTTCCATCTGTGTTTGACGAAAGGAGCCCCCGTCTCTGGCTGCGGTCATTCCTGGATGAACCTATCAGAAGTCTGGACCCGTGGGGAATCCAGAAGGGTTTCCGGAGGAAGGCAGGCTTTAGCTCCATAGGCCGGGGGACATGGGGTCCCACTGGTGGTCCGTCTAGTCGTCGCCATCGGAGTGGGAGTCCCTAGTGAAGACATCCTTTAGGTCCCCTTCGGGTGACTGATACCTGAGGTCTCGCTCAGCCGCGGCTACCTCACCGTCATCGACCTTTTCTTTGCCAGGGCGGCGACGAGGTGGGGAGCCGTCCTTGGAAGACTGCTCACGCCGCTCGCTGATGCGTTCGCTGACGCGTTTTGCGAGATCAATGATCTCGCGACACTCCGTGGCGTTGTGGCGATCGTTGGGGTGTATAGGGTACGAGCCGCTGTTACCCCTTTGTGGCTGTGGGCATTTGTTGCGGTTGCCCCGACCCCCGATCGTAGCTGCAACGACCAGTGCGGTAGACTGCGGCCTTTCGTAGCCGCGACCCTTCTTTTTCTTTTTGCCGTCCCGGGGGACGGCACCCGAGCCACCTGTCTGGGTAGTCCCGATTTGTGGGGCCGAGTGCCATGCACGGCCCTCGGCGGCTCTGGCGCACTTGTCAGCCAGAGCGAAGAGCGTGGGGACAGTCTCCACGTCATGTGTGGCCAGCTTCTCCAACATTTTCTTATCACGTACCCCCTGTCGGAAGTCCGTGATGATGGAGGCATCGGAAATATGAGGTATAGTACCTCGTACCTTGGTGAAGCGGGAGATAAACGTCCGGAGGGTCTCTCCGGGCTCCTGCCTCACTGCGTGTAGGTGGGCCTCCACGCCATGTTGCTAGTAAGCGCTGGCGAAGTTTGCAACGAACCGTGCGCAGAGCTCTTCCCAGGTGTAGATTGTCCCTGGGGCGAGGTTCATGAGCCAAGTCCGGGCAGGTCCAGACAAGGCGACATGAAAATACGTCACCATCACAGCGGTGTTTCCACCTGCTGCCGTGATAGCGGTGACATACACCTGCAGGAACTCCAACGAGTTTGATGTTCCATCGTATTTTTCTGGCAGGTGCGGCTGGAACTTGGGCGGCCATTACGTCACGCGAAGATGGTCCGCGAGGGCGGCGCAGCCCACGCCGGCCAAGGGGACACCCGTTTGGGACTGGGTGCCCATTGGTGTCTACGATGCTGCCGCAGCAAAGTCTTGATCGAGGTTACAACCCTCGATGTTTTGGTGGCGTTCGCGCGCCCTTTCCAAAGAGATCCGGGCGTCCTCCCCCGTACGCCTGCGGTTGAGTTCTGCCCGGAGGTCGTCGGTCTGTGCACCCCTTACGGAGGGTGAGCGTACAGACGTCGTCGCCTCGCGTTGACGCCGGGATGACCGAGGCCTGGACTTGGTTGAGGTAGAATGTGCCATGCCGAGTAATCGGTCAACGTCGTCACGCCACTGCTTCATGGCCCCAAGTGAAGCCGTGGAGCTAGGGGGTGGCGTAGCAACTCCCTGGCCGTAGACAGCGCCGTAGGCGCTGCTCTTGACGGAGTCCGGGAGAACTGTGCTGGCGTGTGCTGCTGCACGGCGTGTACAACAGCAGTCCCAGACTCAGGGCGATCAGGTACTCGCGGCGCGGAGGATGCAACTTCTTGCTCCATCCCCAAATCTTCTGAAGTTTTGGCGCGATGCTCGATGATCCGCACCATCATGCTGAGCGAGAAGACAAGCAAAAACTTCAAGCCTAGCCCCTACCTGGCGCGCCAAATGTCGGAGAGGAAATCTCTTCGGCCGGGTGGTGGATTGCACCCGCCCTAAATCCTAAGAGGAGGTGCCTAAGCTTTTTGCTTGTTACGAGACTGGTGGACGAACACACGAGAGCACACGAGGGTTTAGAGTGGTTCGGGCCACCGGAGCGTAATAGCCTACTCCACTGTGTGATGTATTGCTTGAGAGCTTGTATGAACTTGTGAGTGTCTGAGTGAGCCTAAGATTGGGTCTGTCTTGTAACGTCGCATGCCTCCCCTTTTATAGCTGAAGGGGGGCATGCACAAAGGTACTGAGCCCCGACATGCGGGCCCAGGGATATAGTGAATACAGCACTTGGAGCCACAAATGTTTGCTGCTGGGGCGATCTTCTAGTGCCCTGACACCCGAGATCTGCGTATCCTCGGCGTGCAGGGGAGGCTTCTCGTAGAAGGGATGATGAGTACAGTGCACCGCTCGGCACGAGCGCACTGTTTTCCAACAGACCGGTCAGGCGCGCGCCTGCTGGATGACCCTGACGCCGTCTGCCATCGGATTGGACAGGACACATTAAATGCTGGGAGGGCACGTCGCCCGTTAGCGTGGTGGCAGGCGGCGCGTCCTTTCCGCAATTAATGCAGAGGCTGCACGGCTTTGTGGGCTTTACGCCAGGCTCGGCCCGTTGGCTTATGTCACGGGCCACAAGCCACGCGACAGCAGCAGGGAGCGCAGGGCAAGGCCTGGACATATGCCAGCACCGGACCCCTACTTATGCCAGGGTCCTTCTCGTCCCGGGACCTTGCTAACGCTCGGACCTTACTCGGAGGGGACTGGGGCCCTCCCAAGGGATCCGGCGTGCCTTCTTGGGGGCCCTGGACTTGTACGTATAGGGGTCCGATGTCCTTCTGCGGGGGTCCAGACCCAACGATGAATACTGGGATGTACTACCTTTCCTTGCCATGTGGCGCCCTTGGACCTGCCCATGTGGTGAGGTTGGGCGCCATTCTCTACGTGGCCTTGAGGTGTTGCACGGGTGCGACGTCTTCATGCTGTAGAAGAGGGTACCCCTGATTGAGGGTACTGACACTAATACAATAGCACTACAAAAAAATCATTTCACGGGACCCTAAATCAAATAAAACAACCTTATTTCCGAGGGCTTAATAATTATCCTCGAAAATTAAAAGTTTAAATTATATAGCCACTAATAAATAAATTAAAACAAGTTAATTTAATTGCATATTTAAATTAAGCCGTCGGACATAACAAAACTAAACATTGCTTGTAGCAAACAATATATGCATATACAAAATTATACTAAACATTATAAAATTCCTTACTTTGCCGGACGATTAGCCGATGAAGCGGACGTCGGCGGGGTCGGGGCGGGCGCCGGTGGCGTCGGGGACGGGGGCAGAGGCTCCAGCGGCCGCGGGCGGCATCGGGGCGGCTCTGGTGTCGCTTGGGCGGCGGTGGAGTTGCCGGTCGACGTGGACAGAGGATCGGGCGCGGGCTGGGCGTCGGGATGGGGCTGGAGGTCCCCGGGAGAGGCTTGGAGTGCCGGACGACGGCGACGATGGCGGCTCCTCGGCGACGGCGACGGCGGCATGGGCTAGGCGGCGGTGGCGGCTACGCATGCGAGCAAGAGAGACAGAGAGAAATGAAACCGACGCGGGCGCGGGGTCGGTTAAAATCCATTAGTTCCGACGGCCACCTAGGAGACCGTCGGACATAAGCTTATGTCCGACGGTCCGCCTGCCAGCCCTCGGATATTCTCCCTTATGTCCGACAGCTGCCAGTGGCCGTCGGACATAAGCTTATGTCCGACGGTCTCCTAGACAGCCGCCGGACATAAGGGAGCCGTTGGACTTGTATCATTTTACTGTAGTGAGTGCAAAGATGCTCCACGTGCAATACCAGACAAGTTTGTGGCAGGAGTCATTATTACAAAGTTGTCACCCTCTTGGAGATATTTTGCTAACACTCTAAAGCACAAGAGGGAACAGTTTGGCGCCATCGTTGATCTGATTAGGACCCTTGATGTTGAGGGAAGGGCAAGGAAAAAAGATATACATGGAAAATGGATTGTTGGGTCTTCTGGTACCAATCTCGTGCAAAAGAACAATTTCAGTACCTCCTAGAACAACAACAAGAAGAAGAATTCTCTGCATAACCAAACAAATGATAATATGACTACCCATTTCAAGAATAGTAGGGGAAATTTTAGTGTGTGCAATTTTCCAAACCATTTTGCTAGATAGCGAATAGAATGCAAGGATAAGAAGTCCGCAGTATGGTTATTAGCGAGCCTGGAATACACATTCCTTTTGATTCATCATTCACGTGATTGGTGGGCTAACACAAGTGTTGATGTTCATGTTTTGTGTTGATGTTTACTTGTTCTTTTCTTTTAGGTCGAGGGTACTTGCTCCTTGTTGATGGGAGGAGTAGCTCGCATTCACATGTTCTTGGTGTTAGTACAGTCAATCTAAAGCTTGCTTCGGAAAAGACCATGTACTTGAAAAACATGCAACATGTATCCACCATAAGCAAAAAAAACTTGTCGGCAAATCTCTATTGTGTAGAGATGTTTTTAAATTAGTCTTTGAGTCCAATAAATATGTATTGTCTAGGTTTTGTTCATTTAGGTTGCGACGATAGAGGGCTTTTTTGCGTTTCTTTGTCGAATCTCTATCTCTATTACTCTATAAGACCCTAATGTAGACGTGCATCGTAGTTCTACCCGTCCCTAGTTCTGCCTCCCATCAATCTACATCGTATGTATCGTGTGTCTACGTCCCAACCTGCGTGAGCAACCCCACGCGATCACGCCCACGCTCGTGTGGGCAACAGCTGCCCCACCATCCCCGTCCTCACCCTTGCCTCCACCTCGCGCTATGGCAGCTCCCCCTCCCCCACCCCGCGAGCTCCGAAATCAATCGCGCCCACAGCCGCAATATCCGTTCCCTAACCATCCACCGCCGATCTCGCTCGTGCGTGGTGCGCCCGCCATTGCTTCAGGACGGTCTCTCCCACACATTTCGGCCCCATTTCTCTCCCCAAATCTGTGACCCCGTTGCCCAGTTGTAGCCTACAGAAATCAAACTCCACCGATGCCGCCAGGATGGACTTCCCGGCGCCCTCATTCTCGATGGGTTGACTAGGACGACAGTGACCCCTCGGCTAGCACTGACCAACACGAGCAGCCACACGTGTACGAGCCCCTCGATGCGCCGTCCTTCTCCCTAGGGATCGATGACGACGTCGTGGAGGAGCCTCGCATCCCAACGAGAGGTGAGCATGTGCGTGAGGCCACGGCGCCCGATCCTCCATCTTTCTACCTGCGCTTCAAGCGGCACTAGGTGTGTTTGGATGTAGGCCCAAGATTAGCAGGCCAAATATTGGCCTTGCCAAGTCAATTTGGCACATGTTTGGTTGGAGGCTAAATTTTGGTCATGTCCACAAAATTTTGGCCATGCCAAATTTTGTTTGAACTAAACAACTTTATAATCCACAAGATTCTCATATAGCTTAAGTTAGTTAGTTTTTTTTTTGAAGCAACAACTCAGCCAAAATCGTGGCGCAAGATTTGTATTGCTGGTGATCGCGGTGCGAGACGGCTTCTTGTTTTTGTAGCCTGCCGTTGAATCGTTCATTCGTTAGGTACAAAATAGCACTAAATATATTAATAGTAATTTAGGCATATATTAATTAAGCTAATTCACTTTTATACAAAATATATTTATATACTATTATTAGTAAGATGTCCTAAATATTTATGTGCTACATTTTTACTATAGAGGAGTAGAACGAAGAGTGTCATGTAAGTTATAGATTAGAAACAAATTTCAATCATGTATAAAATCATTTCCTATCATCCACCCTATGAATTTGAGATAGGCTTATATCTGAATTTTGGAAAGTGGTGGAATGCCAAATTCCAAATTAAATAAGTTACTTTATTGAGTGAATTCCAATTCCTTTAAAATGAAGGGATCCAAACGCCCCGTAAGGGAATTGATGTGGAAACACAAAGAATTAATCTAACTGCCAGCCGGCTTGTCCACAAGCAAGCAAATGTATGAGATTTCGATTCTCCTCCATCGGCTGCCGGCGCGCCTAACCTAGCTAGCTGTTGCATCCGCCGCACGGCGCAGTACCCACGAGGCCGGCCATCAAGCTTGCCAGCTTCCTCCCCGCCGCGCCCTGCCTGACAGCATCGATGTCGCCCCCGACCGAGCACTCGCCCGCGCCGTCGTCCTCGCCGCCACCCACCGCGCACCACTCGCCCGGCGTGATGCCGTCCAGCGGGCGCCGCAGCACCTCCTCGTCTATCCTCTGCAGCAGCGCCTCGTCGTCTCCGAACCGCCCGGCGAAGGCCGCGCCGCCGGCGACCAGTGCGTCGTACCGCGCCTGCCGGCCCGCGCTCTGCGGCGGCGGCACGTTGACCCGGAGGCTGTGGTTGACAGTGCTGTTCCTGAAGCGTGGGGAGTTGGCCATGACCGTCTGGAAGTAGAACTCCTTGGCCTGGAGCGAGTTGCTGAAGTACATGAGCAGCGTCCGGGGCAGGTTGTCCGGCGCGGCCACGCAGTGCTCCGTGAACGCCCGGCTCAGTATCGGCCAGGGAGAACCTGATGCGCCGTACGTCAGTTGCCGCGGTGGTACGATCGAGTGTCTCTGTGCCAATGATGAAGCGAGAGAAATGCACACAGAGCTAGCTAGATATACCTCGGAAGAGCTCGAACGCGTCGGGCTTCTCCCGGTGCCCCGACGCGATGGAGATCTCGGCGTTCGTGCTCTGCAGAAGATTCTGGTCGAGAACAACCACGTGATGGGTTTCAGAATCGGGCCTGTGATCGATGAAGCTGAGGTCCCTCGGCACGGAGGAGAAGGCGTAGAGCAGGTCTGCATTGGCAGGCACAGAAGCTGTCAGCGGCAGGACAGGACAGGACACGACACGCAAAGTGGCAGGCTGAATGAAACTCACCGTCCTGCGTCACGAGCGGGTAGTCCGCGGCGCTCAGCGTGACGAGCCAGTCCCACTCCGCGCCGACCCTCAGCAGGACGGCCGCGCCGCGTAGCACCGCGGCGACGGCGGACGGGCCGCGGCCGTCGAGCGCGTCCCCCTTGCCGACGACGTGCACGTTGGCGTACTCGAGGAAGACCTGCTCCGACCGGACGTACCTGGCCAGCCTCGCGCGCTCGTAGGCGCCGGCCCCGGCGTCCAGGTGCAGCAGGTACCGGTTCCTGGGGTGGTACGCGGCCTTGAGCAGCCGCGTCATCCGGAGGCAGTCCCCGCGCCCGCCCGTGATGTAGTACGCGAACACCGGCGGGTACCCGGGCCCCCGCCTAGGCGGCGCCGCCGGCCCGGACGGCTCGGCGTCCGGGCTGTACGCGTCGTCGTACTCGTACGCGGCCTGTTGGCCGAGCAAGGAGCTGGACACGTAGCCAAGCACCAGGACGCTGGTCGTGAGGGCGGCCAGCGTCGCGAACGCGGACCACGGGGAGCATGTCGTGATCCAAGAGGCACCCATGGTGGACGCCGAGAGGTTGGGTGGGAAGACCGTGCGATACGCGGGGGGCGGCAACGGGTGCTCCTGTCCTGCTACTGGTAAAACCTGCAAGTGTCAACGCTCGAGCTGGCAACCGAACTCGGATGGAGGAGCAAACATAAGCCCTGACGCATCATTGATAGTATCATTTTTGTATCACTTGTTTTTTCTGTTGCTGCGCTACGCGCGGCGCACATGGAGACGCGTAGTGGAGGACGTGCGTCCAAGGACGGACGGGAGCCGGCCGGCGGGGAACGGAAGAAATTCAGAAATGATTGATTGTACGATAGCGAAGGGAAGGTACGGACTACGGAGGCAATCGACCATGCCAAGTATCGAGCCGGCGGTGGAACGTTTCAATTGCCAAGACAGTAGGCGAGTCCACTAATAAAACAGTTAAACACAGACTGAAGACAGATAATACATAAAAGAGTTCACATTTCACAAAGACATTGGTCGGTGTAGCACTTGACCTGTTTGAGGAGGGCCTTCATGATCTTGAAACTTGCAGTGTTGGAGGAGGGTTCCGGGGTGCTTGTGAATCAGAACCACCGGTGTTCGCCATGAGGGATTGGTGTTCGCCAATCTCCAACACGACAACACCAGCACCTGGCGAGCGGCTGACGGGCAAACTCCGATGTGGGTTGACGAGTGACCTCCGGCGCAGGCTGGCGAGAGACCTACGGCGCGGGCGCGGGCGACCTCCAGCGCGCGGCTGGGCAGCAGATCGTCCGTCGGCGAGGTCAGCGGCCAACCAGCAACAAGCGAGTGGGCGACCTCTGACTCCGATGTGCGCCTGGACGACCTCCGGCGTAGGCGTGGACGCCTGGACGATGGGTCGACGACGGCTGGCCGCGGTGGCGCGGTCACTCGATGTGACTTACGGTGGGCAGCGGCTGCAAGCAAGAGAGTGGCCGAGTGGGGATGTTGGCTGCTGGGAGGGGATTAGGTTTAGGTCTCGGTGGTGTTGGTGAGTTACTGTAGGTCGGGATCGGGAGTGTGATTGTGTGAATTGGCCAATTGGGCTTGGGCCAGCAGTTCCCAGTTCGAGACTAGGGAGACTAATGGGTTGGCGTTCATGTTCGGGTACCCGTGGGTGAAGTTGAAAGGGAATTAGACTTACACCTAGTTCCTAATTAATTTTGGTGGTTGAATTGCCCAACACAAATAATTGGACTAACTAGTTTGCTCTAGATTATATGTTCTACATGTGTCAAAGGTTCATCTACAACTATACTAAATCGACTGTCCGGAATACCGTAGATTATTCCGGACAGGAGAAGCTTTTTGGAAAAACAGGCCAAGCGCGGACCGTCCGGGCCCTTGCGGCGGACCGTCCGCAACACCAGGATGACACTCGGACAGAACCAATGCAAAAATCCAAGTATGCACTACGGACCGTCCGAAGGAAAAGCAAGGACCGTCCGAGACCGTGTGCGGACCGTCCGGGCTCAGGCGCGGACCGTCCGGTAGGTAAGAAACCGAAAAACCCGAAGGTAACGGGTTCGGAAAAATGAATTATAGCGGCCTCGCGGACCGTCCGGGGTGCACGACCGGACCGTCCGCGACTGGCTTTATCTGACATCTGACGACACATTAAATGCAATATAGCCGTTACTGCTGACCGTTGCGTTTTCAGCCGTTGATCTACAGGCGCGGACCGTCCGGACCAGGCGGGCGGACCGTCCGCGGTCGGCAGAATGGAGCAACGGCTAGGAAGTGGTTGGTGGCTATAAATACAACCCCAACCACCTCCATTCACTTCACCCAAGCATTCCAACCTTCAACATTCAATACAAGAGTTAGCAATCCATTCCAAGACACATTCAAAGCCTCCATCTCTCCAAGTTTCACAATTGAGAAAAGAGATCATTAGTGATTAGTGACTTGAGAGAGAAAGTGGTCCGTGTGTTATTTGTCGCTCTTGTCGCTTGGCTTTTGCAATCGTGCTTTCTTTCAATCTTTCTTGCGATCAACTCAATTGTAACCAAGGCAAGAGACACCAATTGTGTGGTGGTCCTTGCTGGGAAGTTTTGTTCCCGTTTGATTGAGAAGAAGAAGCTCACTCGGTCCGAGGGACCGCTTGAGAGAGGGAAGGGGTTGAAAAAGACCCGGCCTTTGTGGCCTCCTCAACGGGGAGTAGGTTTGCGAGAACCGAACCTCGGTAAAACAAATCCTTGTGTCTCACTTCCATATTCGCTTGCGATTTGTTTTGCACCCTCTCTCGCGGACTCAATTATATTTCTAACGCTAACCCGGCTTGTAGTTGTGATTAATTTTGTAAATTTCAGTTTCGCCCTATTCACCCCCCTCTAGGCGACTTTCAATTGGTATCAGAGCCCGGTGCTTCATTAGAGCCTAACCGCTCGAAGTGATGTCGGGAGATCACGCTAAGAAGGAGATGGAGACCGGCGAAAAGCCCACTACAAGCCAAGGGAGCACTTCATCGGAAGCATCCCGCACCAAGAGGAAGGAGAAGAAGAAGGACTCCTCCAAAGGGAAGGAGAAGAGATCTTCTTCACACCACAAAGAGAAGAAGGAGAAATCCTCTTCCCACAAGCCGCATCGGAGTGGGGACAAGAAAAAGAGGATGAGGAAGGTGGTCTACTACGAGACCGATTCTTCATCGGCATCCACCTCCAGCTCCGACGCGGCGTCCGTCACTTCTAAGCGCCAAGAGCGTAAGAAGTATAGTAAGATTCCCCTACGCTACCCTCGCATTTCTAAACATACACCTTTACTTTCCGTCCCATTAGGCAAACCACCAACTTTTGATGGTGAAGATTACGCTAGGTGGTGTGATTTAATGCGATTTCATCTAACCTCGCTCCACAAAAGTATATGGGATGTTGTTGAGTTTGGTGCACAGGTACCATCCGTAGGGGATGAAAACTATGATGAGGATGAAGTAGCCCAAATCGAGCACTTCAACTCCCAAGCCACAACCATACTCCTCGCCTCTCTAAGTAGAGAGGAATATAACAAGGTGCAAGGGTTGAAGAATGCGAAGGAGATTTGGGATCTACTCAAGACCGCGCACGAGGGTGATGAACTCACCAAGATCACCAAGCGGGAAACGATCGAGGGGGAGCTCGGTCGCTTCCGTCTTCGCCAAGGGGAGGAGCCACAAGATATGTACAACCGGCTCAAAACCTTGGTAAACCAAGTGCGCAACCTCGGGAGCAAGAAATGGGATGACCACGAAGTAGTTAAGGTTATTCTTAGATCACTCATCTTTCTTAACCCCACTCAAGTTCAATTAATTCGTGGTAATCCTAGATACACACTAATGACCCCCGAGGAAGTTATCGGGAATTTTGTGAGTTTTGAATGTATGATCAAGGGCTCAAAGAAGATCAACAAGCTTGATGATCCCTCCACATCCGAAGCACAACCAGTGGCTTTCAAGGCGATGGAGGAAAAGAAGGAGGAGTCTACACCAAGTAGACAACCAATCGACGCTTCAAAGCTCGACAACGAGGAGATGGCCTTGATCATCAAAAGCTTTCGCCAAATCCTCAATCAACGGAAGGGGAAGGATTACAAATCCCGTTCCAAGAAGGTTTGCTACAAGTGTGGTAAGCCCGGTCACTTTATTACTAAATGTCCATTATCAAGTGACAGTGACAGGGATAACGACAAGAAGGGCAAGAGGAGAGAAAAGAAGAGGTACCACAAGAAGAGGGGCGGCGATGCCCACGTGTGCCGCGAGTGGGACTCCGACGAGAGCTCCACCGACTCCTCCTCCGACGAGGACGCCGCCAACATTGCCGTCACCAAGGGACTCCTCTTCCCCAACGTCGGCCACAAGTGCCTCATGGCAAAGGACGACAAAAGGAAGAAGGTTATATCTAAATCCTCCACTAGATATGAGTCCTCTAGTGATGACAATGCTAGTGATGAGGAAGATAATTTGCGTATCCTTTTTGCCAACCTTAACATGGAACAAAAAAAACTAAATGAGCTAATTAGTGCCATCCATGAAAAGGATGATCTCTTGGACTCCCAAGAGGACTTCCTAATCAAGGAAAATAAAAAGCATGTTAAGGTTAAGAATGCTTATGCTCTAGAGGTAGAAAAATGTGAGAAATTAACTAGTGAGCTAAGCACATGCCATGACACTATTGCCAACCTTAGAAATGAGAATGCTAATTTATTATCTAAGGTTGATTCTCATGCTTGTAATGGTTCAATTTCAAATTCTAGAGATGATAATGATGATTTACTTGCTAGGATTGAAGAATTGAACATTTCTCTTGCTAGCCTTAGAAATGAAAATAAAAAATTGCTTGCTAAGTGTCGGGGACCATAATTAGGGGTACCCTCAAGACGCCTAATTCTCAGCTGGTAACCCCCATCAGCATAAAGCTGCAGAGGCCTGATGGGTTTGATTAAGTCAGGGATCAGTCCATACGAGTGACTTGACCACGCCACGCCCGAGCCTAGCCTCGGGCGAGGGCAGCCGACCCTAAGATGACTCCGTCTCGCCTGAGGCCTCCTCTTTCACGGTAGACGCATCTCCGGCTCGCCCGAGGCCCCGCCTTCGATAAGAAGAAACCCTGACTAAATCACCGCGCCAACCGACCCAGTCACCGGGGCGTTTAACACAAAAGGTAAGACCGACGGGCGACCAGACTTCGCCAGAGGTGCCATAGGAGGCTCTGCCCGACCCAGGGCTCAGACTCGGGCTAAGGCCCCGGAAGACGGCGAACTCCGCTCCGCCCGACCCAGGGCTCGGACTCGGGCTAAGGCCCCGGAAGACGGCGAACTCCGCTCCGCCCGACCCAGGGCTCGGACTCGGGCTAAGGCCCCGGAAGACGGCGAACTCCGCTCCGCCCGACCCAGGGCTCGGACTCGGGCTAAGACCCCGGAAGACGGCGAACTCCGCTCCGCCCGACCCAGGGCTCGGACTCGGGCTAAGGCCCCGGAAGACGACGAACTCCGCCTCGCCCGACCCAGGGCTCGGACTCCGCCTCAGCCTCTGCCGAACGATCTCCGCCTCGCCCGACCCAGGGCTCGGACTCTGCCTCTGTCTTGCAGGACGGACTCGACCTCGGCTTCGGAGGAACCTCCACGACGCCCGACCTAGGACACGAGACCGCCACGTCGACAGGAAGCGTCACCATCACCCTGCCCTGAGCCGACTTAGGTTGCAGAGAACAAGACCGGCGTCCCATCTGGCCAGCTACGCCAGATAGGCAAATGATGGCGCCCCGCTAGACCATGACGACGGCGGCTCTCAGCTCCCTTACGAAAGCAGGAGGACGTCAGCAAGGGTCCAGCCACTCCGACAGCTGTCCCTCCGTCCGGCTCCGTTACTCCTCCAACAGCCACGACGCCACACCAACAGGGTGCCAAGATCTCTCCGGCTGCCACCTTGGCATGTACTTAGGGCGCTAGCTCTCCCTCGCTAGACACGTAGCACCTTGCTACACCCCCATCTTGTACACCTGGATCCTCTCCTTGCGACTATAAAAGGAAGGACCAGGGCCTTCTTAGAGAAGGTTGGCCTCGCGGGGACGAAGGGCAGGGGCAGGCGCTCTCTCGGGGCCGCTCGCTTCCCCTCACCCCGCGCGGACGCTTGTAACCCCCTACTGCAAGCGCACCCGACCTGGGCGCGGGACGAACACGAAGGCCGCGGGAATTCTCCGACTCCCCCACGACCCGGCTCCGGCCACCGACCGCTCTCTCTGTTCCCCCCTTCGCGCTCGCCCACGCGCTCGACCCATCTGGGCTGGGGCACGCGGCACTCTCACTCGTCGGCTCGGGGACCCCCCGGTCTCGGAACGCCGACAGTTGGCGCGCCAGGTAGGGGCACGCTGCGTGTTGACGAGCAGTTTCCCGTCAAGCTCCAGATGGGCAGTCTCCAACGACCTCTTCAACCCGGGACGGTGCTCCGTTTCGGGAGCCTCGAGTTCATGTCTCTTGACAGCAGCTACGACATGATACTCCTTCCACCGCCGCGCGACAGCGACGATGGTGGCGGACAACCCGCCCGCCAGCGGCGGAATCGACGACGCCTTTCCCGCGTGGGGGAAGGACGACTTTCGAGCTCGCCCCATCCTCTCCCTCGCCATCGGAGGAGGAGGAGGAGGGGCAACCAGGGCCGAGCGGGAGGCCGCGCTCCGACGGCTGTCGAGCAAATCGACATCCCCGGCGCCTCAACGGAGGACACGCTAAGCGTTGCCCTCGCGTTCGAGGCGAAGGCGAGCGTCATCCCCCCGCAACACGTCGACCCCGAGCAGATGGACGACGCCAGCACGCTCACGGAGGGCCTGCAGGACGTCGCCCTCGCACCCAAGACGACGGCGCGGTCAGCCCCCGACGTGACTTCGTCGCTCCTCGTCGACAAAAAGGTACCGACTGCTCCCCATCTTTCGTCATTTCGACTCGACCTCAGCCCGCCTGGCGACCTCGCTTTGGCGGGCGCTCACATTGAGGCGAGTGCAACCTCTCTGGGGTTTCGTGTGCGGTCGCCTTGGGACCGATTGACGGGTGTCTCGACCTACGGACCCTCTGGGTCCGAGAAAGATGACGACCCCAGCATCTGCTGGGATTTCTCCGGATCTGGCAACCCTAGTGCCATGCGAGACTTCATGACCGCATGTGACTACTGCCTCTCCGACTGTTCCGACGGCAGCCGTAGCCTTGGCGACAAGGACTGCGGCCCGAGTCGCGAATGTTTCCACATCGAGCTAGGGGATCCCTCCGGAGGCGGCTGTCTCGGCATGCCGGAGGATGGTGATCCCCCTAGGCCAGCGCCTCGCGCCGACATCCCGCGGGAGCTAGCTGTGGTCCCCGTTCCGGCGGAGGGTCACGACCCACAGCTCGAGCAAGTCCGCGGGGCGCAGGCCGGGCTCGATGAGGGAGCAGGAACGCTCGAGGCAATCCGCCAGAACATCGGGCAGGTATGGGCAAGCCAGCCCCCGGCCGGAGGAATACGTCACCTGCCCCAAGGTCTCCAGCACCGCATCACCAACGATGCCAGGGACAGACCGCCACCCGCGTCCGGCGGAACCGGTCAGGACCTGGCCGCCGCAGCGATGCTCCTCCGCGCAATGCCGGAGTCATCAACCACCGAGGGTCGGCGAATCCAGGGAGAACTCAAGCATCTCCTGGAAGGCGCTGCGGCCCGGCGGGCCGAGAGCTCTGCCTCCCGAAGGCAGGGGTACCCCTCGGAACCTCGTGCCGCGACTTCCCGACTCACGCGGGAAGCCTCGGTCTTCACCGGGCGCACGCGCAACACCGCGCCTGCGGCCCCGGGCCACCTCGGCGACGAGCACCCTCATCGTGACCGTCGGGCACGCCTCGACGAAAGGGTGCGCCGAGGCTACCACCCCAGACGTGGGGGACGCTACGACAGCGGGGAGGATCGGAGTCCCTCGCCCGAACCACCCGGTCCGCAGGTCTTCAGCCGAGCCATTCGGCGGGCGCCGTTTCCGCCCCGATTCCGACCCCCGACTACTATCACGAAGTACTCGGGGGAAACGAGACCGGAATTGTGGCTTGCGGACTACCGCCTGGCCTGTCAACTGGGTGGGACGGACGATGACAACCTCATCATCCGAAACCTCCCCCTGTTCCTCTCCGACACCGCTCGTGCCTGGTTGGAGCACCTGCCTCCGGGGCAGATTTCCAACTGGGAAGATCTGGTCCAGGCTTTTGCCGGCAACTTCCAGGGCACGTACGTGCGCCCCGGGAATTCCTGGGACCTCCGAAGCTGTCGGCAACTGCCGGGAGAGTCTCTCCGAGACTATATCCGGCGATTCTCGAAGCAGCGCACCGAGCTGCCCAACATCACCGACTCTGATGTCATCGGCGCGTTCCTCGCCGGCACCACCTGCCGCGACCTGGTGAGCAAGCTGGGTCGCAAGACCCCCACCAGGGCGAGCGAGCTGATGGACATCGCCACCAAGTTCGCCTCCGGCCAGGAGGCGGTAGAGGCCATCTTCCGAAAGGACAAGCAGCCCCAGGGCCGCCCGTCGGAAGATGCCCCCGAGGCGTCTACTCCGCGCGGCGCCAAGAAGAAAGGCAGGAGGAAGTCGCAAGCGAAACGCGACGTTCCCGATGCAGACCTTGTCGCCGCCGCCGAGCACAAGAACCCTCGGAAGCCCCCCGGAGGTGCTAACCTCTTCGATAAGGCACTCAAGGAGACGTGCCCCTACCATCAGGGGCCCGTCAAGCACACCCTCGAGGAGTGCGTCATGCTTCGGCGCCACTTCCATCGGGCCGGGCCACCCGCAGAGGGTGGCAAGGCCCGCGACGACGACAAAAGGGAGGATCGCCAAGCAGGAGAGTTCCCAGAGGTCCGCGACTGCTTCATGATCTACGGAGGGCATGCGGCGAATGCCACGGCTCGGCATCGTAAGCAAGAGCGTCGGGAGGTCTGCTCGGTGAAGGTGGCGGCACCAGTCTACCTAGACTGGTCCGACAAGCCCATCACCTTCGACCGGGACGACCACCCCGACCACGTGCCGAGCCCGGGGAAGTACCCGCTCGTCGTCGACCCCGTCATCGGCGACGTCAGGCTCACCAAGGTCTTGATGGATGGGGGCAGCTGCCTCAACATCATTTACGCTGAGACCCTCAGGCTCCTGCGCGTCGATCTGTCATCCGTCCGAGCAGGCGCTGCGCCCTTCCATGGGATCATCCCCGGGAAGCGTGTCTAGCCCCTCGGACAGCTCGACCTCCCTGTCTGCTTCGGAACGCCCTCCAACTTCCGAAGGGAGACTTTGACGTTCGAGGTGGTCGGGTTCCGAGGGACCTACCACGCAGTGTTGGGAAGGCCATGCTACGCGAAGTTCATGGCCATCCCCAACTACACCTACCTGAAGCTCAAGATGCCGGGCCCCAACGGGGTCATCACCGTCGGCCCCACGTACAAACACGCATTCGAATGCGATGTGGAGTGCGTGGAGTACGCCGAGGCCCTCGCCGAGTCCGAGGCCCTCATTGTCGACCTGGAAAGCCTCTCCCGAGAGGTGCCGGACGTGAAGCGACATGCCGGCAACTTCGAGCCAGCGGAGACGGTTAAGGCCGTCCCTCTCGACCCCAGTGGCGACGCCTCCAAGCATGTCCGGATCAGTTCTGGGCTCGGCCCCAAATAAGAAGCAGTACTCGTCGACTTCCCTCGCGCAAACGTCGACGTTTTTGTGTGGGGTCCCTCGGGCATGCCCGGCATACCGAGGGATGTCACCGAGCACTCGCCGGATATCTGGGCAGGAGCCTGACTCGCTGAACGGCCTCTGCGCGAACGACGCCCGGGGGCTGCGCCCTTTTCCCACTCACACATAAGAATCGGTCATCAAGGAAGGGTCGGCCTCGCCCCGGCAGAGCCCGACCCTCCCTCGGGGGCTAAAAAGGGGGAACCCCTCTCGTCGAGTTTGGACGTACCGTTCCGCGTCAGAAAAACTCTTTTTCGGTCAAGAAGGGTTTTTTGCGTTCTCCCGGATGCGTCACAAGCAGGGTCCTGAGGAGCGAACTTGGGTACGAGTAAATGGCAAGACCGACTGAGCCAGGGAACACCTATGCCTCCGGGCTAGGGACACCTCACTCGTCGCCTGCCACGAAAAAGGACCCAGCTCGGGAAATCACCCTGTTGTCGACACTACGGGCCAGGCGCGAAAATCGAGACGAAAAGGAGCATAACTTCACGGAAGAAAAGTAAAATGTCTAGGCCTCGGTGGCCGCGGCAAATCACACATCCAATAGAAATTGTCCCAACAAAAATCAGGCGTCGCCTCGGGCAGGAGCCGCGCCCTCAACTCCACCCCCGCCGTCGGTAAGGTCCACCTCCGCTTCCGGCGGCGGCGCAGGAGGAAGAATCTCCGCTTCGAAGACGGTCGCCAGCGCCGCTGATAGTCGCCTAGAGGGGGGGTGAATAGGGCGAAACTGAAATTTACAAAAATAATCACAACTACAAGCCGGGTTAGCGTTAGTAATAAAGAAACGAGTCCGCGAGAGAGGGCGCAAAGCAAATCGCAAGCAAATAAGAGTGTGACACGAGGATTTGTTTTACCGAGGTTCGGTTCTTGCAAACCTACTCCCCGTTGAGGAGGCCACAATGGCCGGGTCTTTTTCAACCCTTCCCTCTCTCAAACGATCCCACGATCGAGTGAGCTTTCTCTTCTTCTCAATCAAACGGGAACAAAGCTTCCCCGCAAGGGCCACCACACAATTGGTGCCTCTTGCCTTGGTTACAATTGAGATTGATCACAAGAACAAGTGAGAAAGAAAAGAATGCGATCCAAGCGCAAGAGCTCGAAAGAACACAAGCAAATCACTCTCTCTAGTCACTATGGAGTTGTGTGGAATTTGGAGAGGACTTGATCTATTTGGTGTGTCTAGAATTGAATGCTAGAGCTCTTGTAGTAGTTGAGAAGTGGCAAACTTGGATGACAATGAATGTGGGGTGGTTGGGGTATTTATAGCCCCAACCACCAAAAGTGACCGTTGCTGGAACCTGTCTGTTCGATGGCGCACCGGACAGTCCGGTGCACACCGGACAGTCCGGTGCCCCTGCCACGTCACCATTGCCGTTGGATTCTGACCGTTGGAGCTTCTGACTTCTGGGCCCTCCTGGGTGTCCGGTGCACACCGGACACGTACTGTTTGATGTCCGGTGCACCGGTATGGGCGATCCTGACGTCTGCGCGCGCTGCGCGCGCATTTAATGCACCGCAGGGAGCCGTTGGCGCCGCAGGGAGCCGTTGCTCCGCAGGCACACCGGACAGTCCGGTGCACACCGGACAGTCCGGTGAATTTTAGCGGAGCGGCTCCCGTGCGAACCCGAGGCTGGCGAGTTCCTGGAGACCGCGCTTCCTTGAAGCACCGGACATGTCCGGTGCACACCGGACAGTCCGGTGAATTATAGCGCGCCGGCTTCCGAGAAATCCCAAGGGCGAAGAGTTTGAGTCGAAGTCCTCTGGCCGCACCGGTCATGTCCGGTGCACACCGGACAGTCCGGTGCCTTCAGCCAGAGGTGCCCTCGGTTGCCTTGCTGCTCCTTTGTTGAATCCAACACTTGGTCTTTTTATTGGCTAAATGTGAACCTTTTGCACCTGTATAACTTATGCACTAGAGCAAACTAGTTAGTCCAATATTTGTGTTGGGCAATTCAACCACCAAAAATATTTAGGAACTAGGTGTAAGCCTAATTCCCTTTCAATCTCCCCCTTTTTGGTGATTGATGCCAACACAAACCAAAGCAAATATAGAAGTGCATAGTTGAACTAGTTTACATAATGTAAGTGCAAAGGTTGCTTGGAATTGAGCCAATATAAATACTTATGTGATGCGCATGGATGGTTTCTTTGTTTTTGACATATTGGACCACATTTGCACCATAAGTTTTGTTTTTGCAAACTCTTTTGTAAATCCTTTTCAAAGTCATTTTGCAAGATAGTCAAAGGTAGATGAATAAGATTTGCAAAGCATTTTCAAGATTTGAAATTTTCTTCCTTTGTTCAAATGCTTTTCCTTTGACTAAACAAAACTCCCCCTCAAATAAGGTCTCCTCTTAGTGTTCAAGAGGGTTTTAAGACATCAATTTTGAAAATACTAGTTGCTCCCCCTTTAGAACACAAAGAGATACCAATTTTGAAATTTACCAATAAAATCATCAAATTTATAAATTAGGTGGTGGTGCGGTCCTTTTGCTTTGGGCTCATATTTTCTCCCCCTTTGGCATGAATCGCCAAAAACGGAATCATTAGAGCCCAATGAAGTACTTTCTCCCTCTTTGGTCATGAAATGAATGAGTGAAGATTATACCAAAGTTGGAGAGATGATGCGGAGCGACGACGAAGGATGAGTAGTAGAGCGGAGTGGAAGCCTTTGTCTTCGCCGAAGACTCCAATTCCCTTTCAATATACCTATGACTTGGTTTGAAATACACTTGAAAACACATTAGTCATAGCATATATAAAAGAGACACGATCAAAGGTATATTCATGAGCTATGTGTGCAAGTTTAGCAAAAGAAATTCCTAGAATCAAGAATATTGAGCTCATGCCTAAGTCGGGTAAAAGATTGTTCATCGAGTGGCTTGGTAAAGATATCGGCTAATTGATCTTTAGTGTTAATGTAAGAAATCTCGATATCCCCCTTTTGTTGGTGATCCCGAAGAAAATGATACCGAATGGCTATGTGCTTAGTGCGGCTGTGCTCGACGGGATTGTCGGCCATTTTGATTGCACTCTCATTGTCACATAGCAAGGGGACTTTGGTTAGTTTGTAACCGTAGTCCCGCAGGGTTTGCCTCATCCAAAGCAATTGCGCGCAACAATGGCCTGCGGCAATATACTCGGCTTCGGCGGTGGAAAGAGCGACCGAATTTTGCTTCTTTGAAGCCCAAGACACCAAGGATCTTCCCAAGAACTGGCAAGTCCCCGATGTGCTCTTCCTGTTAATCCTACACCCCGCCCAATCGGCATCCGAATAACCAATCAAATCAAAAGTGGATCCCCGAGGGTACCAAAGCCCAAACTTAGGAGTAAAAGCCAAATATCTCAAGATTCGTTTCACGGCCGTAAGGTGTGATTCCTTAGGGTCGGCTTGGAATCTTGCACACATACATACGGAAAGCATAATGTCCGGTCGAGATGCACATAAATAAAGCAATGAACCAATCATCGACCGGTATACCTTTTGATCCACGGACTTACCTCCCGTGTCGAGGTCGAGATGCCCATTGGTTCCCATGGGTGTCTTGATGGGCTTGGCATCCTTCATTCCAAACTTGCTTAGAATGTCTTGAGTATACTTCGTTTGGCTAATGAAGGTGCCCTCTTGGAGTTGCTTGATTTGGAATCCTAGAAAATACTTCAACTCCCCCATCATTGACATCTCGAATTTTTGTGTCATGATCCTACTAAATTCTTCACATGTAGATTTGTTAGTAGACCCAAATATGATATCATCAACATAGATTTGGCATACAAACAAATCATTATCAAGAGTCTTAGTGAATAAAGTAGGATCGGCCTTGCCGACTTTGAAGCCATTTACAATAAGTAAATTTCTAAGGCATTCATACCATGCTCGTGGGGCTTGCTTAAGCCCATAAAGCGCCTTAGAGAGCCTATAGACATGGTTAGGATACTCACTGTCTTCAAAGCCGGGAGGTTGCTCAACATAGACCTCCTCCTTGATTGGTCCATTGAGGAAGGCACTCTTCACGTCCATTTGATAAAGCTTGAAGCCATGGTAAGTAGCATAGGCCAATAATATACGAATTGATTCAAGCCTAGCTACAGGTGCATAGGTTTCACCGAAATCCAAACCTTCGACTTGTGAATACCCCTTGGCCACGAGTCGAGCTTTGTTCCTAGTCACCACACCATGCTCGTCTTGCTTGTTGCGGAAGACCCACTTGGTTCCTACAACATTTTGGTTAGGACGTGGAACTAAGTGCCATACCTCGTTCCTTGTGAAATTGTTGAGCTCCTCTTGCATCGCCATCACCCAATCCGAATCTTGAAGTGCTTCCTCTACCCTATGTGGCTCAATAGAGGAAACAAACGAGTAATGTTCACAAAAATGAGCAACACGAGATCGAGTAGTTACCCCCTTATGAATGTCGCCGAGGATGGTGTCGACGGGGTGATCTCGTTGTATTGCTTGGTGGACTCTTGGGTGTGGCGGTCTCGGTTGTTCATCCTCCTTGTCTTCATCATTTGAATCTCCCCCTTGATCGTTGCCGTCATTTTGAGGTGGCTCATCTTCTTGATCTTCTTGTTCAACATCTTGAGCCTCATTCTCAACTTGAGTTGGTGGAGATACTTGCGTGGAGGAGGATGGTTGATCTTGTGCATTTGGAGGCTCTTCGGATTCCTTAGGACACACATCTCCGATGGACATGTTCCTTAGCGCTATGCATGGAGCCTGTTCTTCACCTACATCATCAAGATCAACTTGCTCTACTTGAGAGCCGTTAGTCTCATCAAACACAACGTCACAAGAAACTTCAACAAGTCCTGAGGACTTGTTAAAGACTCTATATGCCCTTGTGTTTGAGTCATATCCTAGTAAAAAGCCTTCTACAGTTTTAGGAGCAAATTTAGATTTTCTACCTCTTTTGACAAGAATAAAACATTTGCTACCAAAAACTCTAAAATATGAAATATTGGGCTTTTTACCGGTTAGGAGTTCATAAGATGTCTTCTTGAGGATTCGGTGAAGATATAACCGGTTGATGGCGTAGCAGGCGGTGTTGACCGCCTCGGCCCAAAACCGATCCGGTGTCTTGTACTCATCAAGCATGGTTCTTGCCATGTCCAATAGAGTTCGATTCTTCCTCTCCACTACACCATTTTATTGTGGAGTGTAGGGAGAAGAGAACTCATGCTTGATGCCCTCCTCCTCAAGGAAACCTTCAATTTGAGCGTTTTTGAACTCCGTTCCATTGTCGCTTCTAATTTTCTTGATCCTTAAGCCGAACTCATTTTGAGCCCGTCTCAAGAATCCCTTTAAGGTCTCTTGGGTTTGTGATTTTTCCTGCAAAAAGAATACCCAAGTGAAGCGAGAATAATCATCCACAATTACAAGACAGTACTTACTACCGCCGATGCTTATGTAAGCGATCGGGCCGAACAAATCCATGTGAAGGAGCTCCAGTGGCCTGTCGGTAGTCATGATGTTTTTGTGTGGATGATGTATACCAACTTGCTTCCCGGCTTGACATGCGCTACAAATCCTGTCTTTCTCAAAATGAACATCGGTTAGTCCCAAAATGTGTTCTCCCTTTAGAAGCTTGTGAAGATTCTTCATTCCAACATGGGCTAGTCGGCGGTGCCAGAGCCAACCCAAGTTAGTCTTAGCAATCAAGCAAGTGTCGAGTTCAGCTCTATTAAAATCTACTAAGTATAGCTGACCCTCTAACACTCCCTTAAATGCTACTGAATCATCACTTCTTCTAAAGACAGTAACACCTATATCAGTGAAAAGACAGTTGTAGCCCATTTGACATAATTGGGATACGGAAAGCAAATTGTAATCTAAAGAGTCTACAAGAAAAACATTGGAAATAGAATGGTCAGGAGATATAGCAATTTTTCCCAAACCTTTGACCAAACCTTGATTTCCATCCCCGAATGTGATAGCTCGTTGGGGATCTTGGTTTTTCTCATATGAGGAGAACATCCTTTTCTCCCCTGTCATATGGTTTGTGCACCCGCTGTCGAGTATCCAACTTGAGCCCCCGGATGCATAAACCTACAAAACAAGTTTAGTTCTTTGTTTTAGGTACCCAAACGGTTTTGGGTCCTTTGGCATTAGATACAAGAACTTTGGGTACCCAAACACAAGTCTTGGAGCCCTTGTGTTTGCCCCCAACAATCTTGGCAACTACCTTGCCGGATTTGTTAGTTAAAACATAAGATGCATCAAAAGTTTTAAATGACATGGCATGATCATTTGATGCATTAGGAATTTTCTTTCTAGGCAACTTGGCATGGGTTGGTTGCCTAGATCTAGATGTCTCACCCTTATACGTAAAAGCATGATTAGGGCCAGAGTGAGACTTCCTAGAATGAATTTTCCTAATCATGCTCTCAGGATAGCCGGTAGGGTACAAAATGTAACCCTCGTTATCCTGAGGCATGGGAGCCTTGCCCTTAACAAAGTTAGACAAGTTCTTAGGAGGGGCATTAACTTTGACATTGTCTCCCCTTTGGAAGCCAATGCCGTCCTTAATGCCCGGGCGTCTCCCACTATAGAGCATGCTTCTAGCCAATTTAAATTTTTCATTTTCTAAGTCATGCTCCCTAATTTTAGCATTAAGTTGTGCTATGTGATCATTTTGTTTTTTAATTAAGGCAAGGTGATCATGGATAGCATCAACATTAATATCTCTACATCTAGTGCAAATGGATACATGCTCAATAGTAGATGTAGAGGGTTTGCAAGACTTTAATTCAATGACCTTAGCATGCAACAAATCATTTTTAGTTCTAAGGTCGGAAATAGTATTATTGCAAACATCAAAATCCTTAGCCTTAGCAATTAATTTCTCATTCTCATTTCTTAGGCTAGCAAGAGAAATGTTCAATTTTTCAATCCTAGCAAGCAAATCATTATTATCATTTCTAGGAATTGAAACATTGCAAATATGAGAATCAACCTTAGCTAGCAAATTGGCATTTTCATTTCTAAGGTTGTCTAAAGTCTCATGGCAAGTGCTTAGCTCACTAGACAATTTTTCACATTTTTCTCTTTCTAGAGCATAAGCATTTTTAACCTTAACATGCTTTTTGTTTTCTTTAATAAGGAAGTCCTCTTGAGAATCCAAGAGATCATCCTTCTCATGTATGGCACTAATCAATTCATTTAATTTTTCTTTTTGTTCCATGTTAAGGTTGGCAAAAAGAATACGCAAATTATCCTCTTCATTTTTATCATCATCCTCATCACTAGATGTTTCATATTTAGTGGAGGACTTTGATTTTACCTTCTTTTTGCCATCCTTGGCCATGAGGCACTTGTGGCCGACGTTGGGGAAGAGGAGGCCCTTGGTGACGGCGATGTTGGCGGCGTCCTCGTCGTCGGAGGAGTCGCTTGAGCTTTCGTCGGAGTCCCACTCCCGACAAACATGGGCATCGCCGCCCTTCTTCTTGTAGTACTTCTTCTTCTCCTTCCTCTTGCCCTTCTTGTCGTCACCCCTGTCACTATCACTTGATAATGGACATTTAGCAATAAAGTGACCGGGCTTACCACACTTGTAGCAAACCTTCTTGGAACGGGATTTGTAGTCCTTCCCCTTCCGTTGCTTGAGGATTTGCCGGAAGCTTTTGATGATTAGGGCCATCTCCTCGTTGTCAAGCTTGGAGGCGTCAATTGGTTGTCTACTTGGTGTAGACTCCTCCTTCTTCTCCTCCGTTGCCTTGAAGGCCACGGGTTGCGCCTCGGATGTGGAAGGCTCATCAAGCTCGTTGATCTTCTTGGAGCCCTTAATCATGCATTCAAAACTCACAAAATTTCCGATAACTTCCTCGGGGGTCATTAGTGGATATCTAGGATTACCACGAATTAATTGTACTTGAGTAGGGTTAAGGAAAATAAGTGCTCTTAAAATAACCTTAACCACTTCGTGGTCATCCCATTTTGCGCTCCCTAGGTTGCGCACTTGGTTCACCAAGGTCTTGAGCCGGTTGTACATGTCTTGTGGCTCCTCCCCTTGGCGAAGACGGAAGCGACCGAGCTCCCCCTCGATCGTTTCCCGCTTGGTGATCTTGGTGAGTTCATCACCCTCGTGCGCCGTCTTGAGTAGGTCCCAAATCTCCTTGGCGTTCTTCAACCCTTGTACTTTGTTGTATTCCTCCTTGCTTAGAGAGGCAAGAAGGATGGTTGTGGCTTGGGAGTTGAAGTGCTCGATTTGGGCCACTTCGTCCGTGTCATAGTCCTCATCCCCTACGGATGGTACCTGTACACCATACTCAACAACATCCCATAATCTTTTGTGGAGAGAGGTTAGATGAAATCGCATCAAATTACTCCACATAGCATAATCTTCACCATTAAAAGTTGGTGGTTTGCCTAATGGGACGGAAAGTAAAGGTGTATGTTTAGGAATGTGAGGGTAGCGTAGGGGAATCTTACTATACTTCTTACGCCCTTGGCGTTTAGAAGTGACGGACGCCGCGTCGGAGCCGGAGGTAGATGTTGATGAAGTGTCGGTCTCGTAGTAGACCACCTTCCTCATCCTTTTGTGCTTATCCCCACTCCGATGCGGCTTGTGAGAAGAAGATTTTTCCTTCTTCTCCTTGTGGTGAGAAGAGGAAGATCTTTTCTCCTTCCGCTTGGAGGAGTTCTTCTTCTTCTCTCTTCTCTTGGTGCGGGACTCTTCCGATGAAGATGAAGTGCTCCCTTGGCTTGTAGTGGGCTTGTCGCCGGTCTCCATCTCCTTCTTGGCGTGATCTCCCGACATTACTTCGAGCGGTTAGGCTCTAATGAAGCACCGGGCTCTGATACCAATTGATAGTCGCCTAGAGGGGGGGGTGAATAGGGCGAAACTGAAATTTACAAAAATAATCACAACTACAAGCCGGGTTAGCGTTAGTAATAAAGAAACGAGTCCGCGAGAGAGGGCGCAAAGCAAATCGCAAGCAAATAAGAGTGTGACACGAGGATTTGTTTTACCGAGGTTCGGTTCTTGCAAACCTACTCCCCGTTGAGGAGGCCACAAAGGCTGGGTCTTTTTCAACCCTTCCCTCTCTCAAACGATCCCACGATCGAGTGAGCTTTCTCTTCTTCTCAATCAAACGGGAACAAAGCTTCCCCGCAAGGGCCACCACACAATTGGTGCCTCTTGCCTTGGTTACAATTGAGATTGATCACAAGAACAAGTGAGAAAGAAAAGAATGCGATCCAAGCGCAAGAGCTCGAAAGAACACAAGCAAATCACTCTCTCTAGTCACTATGGAGTTGTGTGGAATTTGGAGAGGACTTGATCTATTTGGTGTGTCTAGAATTGAATGCTAGAGCTCTTGTAGTAGTTGAGAAGTGGCAAACTTGGATGACAATGAATGTGGGGTGGTTGGGGTATTTATAGCCCCAACCACCAAAAGTGACCGTTGCTGGAACCTGTCTGTTCGATGGCGCACCGGACAGTCCGGTGCACACCGGACAGTCCGGTGCCCCTGCCACGTCACCATTGCCGTTGGATTCTGACCGTTGGAGCTTCTGACTTCTGGGCCCTCCTGGGTGTCCGGTGCACACCGGACACGTACTGTTTGATGTCCGGTGCACCGGTATGGGCGATCCTGACGTCTGCGCGCGCTGCGCGCGCATTTAATGCACCACAGGGAGCCGTTGGCGCCGCAGGGAGCCGTTGCTCCGCAGGCACACCGGACAGTCCGGTGAATTTTAGCGGAGCGGCTCCCGTGCGAACCCGAGGCTGGCGAGTTCCTGGAGACCGCGCTTCCTTGAAGCACCGGACATGTCCGGTGCACACCGGACAGTCCGGTGAATTAT
Organism: Zea luxurians; assembly: GCA_029449295.1. NCBI lineage: Eukaryota > Viridiplantae > Streptophyta > Magnoliopsida > Poales > Poaceae > Zea > Zea luxurians. The sequence goes on from JAOPSE010000016.1 coordinate 8,216,046, forward strand.
AGCGCGCCGGCTTCCGAGAAATCCCGAGGGCGAAGAGTTTGAGTCGAAGTCCTCTGGCCGCACCGGTCATGTCCGGTGCACACCGGACAGTCCGGAGCCTTCAGCCAGAGGTGCCCTCGGTTGCCTTGCTGCTCCTTTGTTGAATCCAACACTTGGTCTTTTTATTGGCTAAATGTGAACCTTTTGCACCTGTATAACTTATGCACTAGAGCAAACTAGTTAGTCCAATATTTGTGTTGGGCAATTCAACCACCAAAAATATTTAGGAACTAGGTGTAAGCCTAATTCCCTTTCAGCCGCGCTCGGACCCGCAGCGATTGCGTCGAGCCGCTGAACTTCCGCCAGGGCCGCCTCGTCTTCATCAGGCAGGCAGTACACCTCGCTGACCCGCTCCAAGTCCACAACATAGTGGGAAGCGAGCACGGCAAAGGCCCGCCTAACGCCGTGGTGCAGCGCCCCGTGGACTTTACCGCGCGCGTAATCACCTAGGGCTTGAAGGCGGCTTTGGGGAGAGCTCCCTGAGGGGACGTCGCCGGGACCGAGTTTCCGATAGACCTCCGAGACGGCCTCGGACATGGCCGCGAGATCGGCCTCCCTTTGCTCAGCAGCCCCGTCGAGCGCCTCGGCAAGCGCCCTGGCAGACTCGTCGAGGGCAGACTCGAGCTCTGCGAACAACCAGAAGAAAGACCTCAAACCCAAGCGGGAAAAACGGACAAGATCGAGAACCGAGGACGGTCGAGCCATACCTCTGGCTCGGACGTGCTGCTCCAAGGCTGCGACTTGGGCTGCGGCCAGATCGGCCGCAAGGATCTTGGCCCGGCTCTCGGCCTCGGCAGCCTGGCCCCGAGTTTGGTCCCGCTCCTCGGCAACCTGGGCAAGCTCCGACCGCCGTTGTAGCACCTCCGTGTGCGCTGCCGCCGCCTCGGCCTTCAGGTCAGCGCAGAGCAACTGGAGGTCCGCTATCTTAGCGTCTTGCTGAGAAAGGCGCGCGGAAGCCCCGGCGAGCGAAGTCCTCAGGGACCGCAGCAAGCCCCAGACGACGGCCTCGCGGCGAATGAACAACGACTTGGCAGCGCTCCGGTCCGTCAGGTCCTGGAAAGGAAAACAAGACATCACGACGAACGCCTCGCTCGCGGAAGCGAGAAGGTATGCCTGAAACCATTACCTGGAGGATTTTGGGGACATCCCCGCAGAGAACCTCCAGCGACGATCGGAGCAACCCCACTGTCGCCTCCGCACGCTCGCGGAGCTCGTCCCAGGACTGGTCCTCCTCTTCGTCGTCAAGAACGAAGATAGGGCCCGAAGCCTCACGGGTCCGGAATCGGAGCAACTGGCCCCGGGCCTCGGGGCTCCGCCCCACAGCGACAAGGCTGCCGCCCGCCTGGGAGCACTGCGCGTCCGCGCCCACCTCTTCCGAGGCTCCGGGCGCCGACGCCGCGGCCGTCTCGACGCCGGCGGCAACCGCACGCTCTCCGACTGGGACGGTGCCAACTGCGGTAGCGGCGGACGCCGGCATGGCCGACATGGCAGGCGAGCTCGGGACCACGCCGGCGCCGGCCGCCTCCCCGATCACGATGGCCACCTCGGCAGAGGAGCCTGCCTCGGGGACCTGCCCCCCGGAACATGTGACGCCTGAGCCCCGTGCGGCGGAGCACCCTGCGAAAGGGTCGGCCGAGCGACAGGGCCCGAGGTGGCGCCAGCTGCCTGGACCAACGCCGTCTTGAGGGCCTTCCGAGGCGCCAGGTCAGTAGGGCCATGGCTCCGTTTGCTAGAGAAAACGAGAAAGGGAAAATCACGGCCCAGACTTATGAATGAAGCGCCGGGACGGAGACATTCCAAGGTACCTACCCGCTCCGGACCATGATCCACGGTGTCTGGGGGGAGGTCTCTTGGCTCCCGCTTCCTGGAACCGCCGCCGAGGTCCGCCTCACCAACAGCCCCGGCGCCGCCCTCGCCTCGGACGCCCCTGAGGCCCGGGAGGCGGACTGCCCAGGCGCCGCCATGGCAACCTGGGGGCCGCTCCCCCATGCCGCCGGCGCGGGCGACGGTTCCCAAGGGACGGACCCCTCGGCCCGGCTCCCTGGAGTCGCGTCAGCTCCTCCAGCCGAGGGGTCAAGAACCCTCTCGGGTTGCCCCCGCCCCTCAGGTCGGGGATCCGGCGCCTCGGCCCCAGGGGCCGACGACGTAGGCCCGCTCGGGGGCTGACTCGACGACTCCCGGCCACATCCCAAGCCGGGGCTGAGGCCGAGACGAGTGGCCATGTCGTCCTCCTCCTCTTCGTCGTCGTCGTCGTCATCGTCATCATCGGACGTCTCCGGCAACAGCTCCCTGGGAAGTCCTTCCCTCTCCTGCTGACGACGGCGTTTCTCCAGGGCGTCCCGAGCCCGCCTCCGCCTGCGGGCCCGGGCCTTCTCCGCATCCTTTTTCTTCTTCTCCTCCTCCGCGGCGACCCGCCGCGCCGCCCGACCCGCCGCGTCCTCCGGGACCGGCGGCAGGGAGGGTTTGTGCCGCCCCACCTCCTAAAAAGGGGGGGAGAAAGAAGCCCGATAGTGAGAATCAGAAGCAACCCGGTAGGTGAAGAAAGAAGGGACGAACACTCACCAGAGCGACGCACCCCTGGTCGGGGCACATTCGAGGCTGGGAGAAGGCGTGGGGGTCCGGCTTCCCCATCGCGGCCGACACCCGCCGGTGGAGGGCATCGTAGGGAAGAGGATCAGGGGACATCAGTGACCCCTCCCAGTCGGCCTCCTGGGTCATCTCCCAAAGCGACAACCGCCGCTCCGCCAGGGGGAGCACCCTCCGGCGGTGGATGGCGGCAACCACTCCCGCGGCGGTGAGCCCTTCCTCCCGCAACGCCTTCAGGGCCTGGAGAAGAGGTTCGAGTTTCTTCTGCCTCTCGTGTGGAGTCCCGTGGCGCCAGGCGTCGGGGGCGGCGGTGACAACCCGCTGAGAGAACGGCGGGAGCGACCCTCCGTCATTCCGGAGGTAGAACCACCGGCGCTGCCAACCCTTGTTTGAGGATGAAAGGACGGCAGGGATATACTGCAACGACCGCGACTGCCTCAGCAAGAGGGTGCAGCCGCCGGCCCGCACCGCCGCACGGACCTTCCTCTCCCTCGTCGACGAAGCAAAAAGCTCGGCAAAGAAGAGGTGAGTCCACAAATCCCAATGGGGGGCGATCCCCAGATACCCCTCGCACACCGCTACAAAGATAGCGGCTTGCGCGATGGAGTTGGGAGTGAGGTTGTGCAGTTCCACCCCGTAGTGGAACAGGATGGCCCGCATGAAGCGGCTCGACGGCACTCCAAATCCCCGCTCATGGAAGGAGATGAAGCTCACGACATACCCCGGCGGAGGGGATGGAGCGACTCTGCCCGCGGGAGGAATCCATTCCGGCCGCTCCTTATCAGTGAGGGGGCGGAGCAAACCCTCGCCGACGAGGTCCTCCAGATCACCCGCCGTCACCGTGGAGAAGGGCCACGGGTCGCGCGGCGGGAGGATGGTCACCCGGTCAGCCATCGCCAAGGCAGAAGGGGTGGCGGCGTGAAGGACAGGGGAGGGCGGTTTCCTTTCCCTGGCTGGATCTCTCGGGCTGCAAAAAACCTGAGGAGGAGGCGAGAAGTGGAGTCGAGAACCGCCACTGGACCCTCTCCGGGGCACATAAAGGCCAAGGTCGAGACGGTTCCAACGTACCGCCCGAACCGGGCGCGGGGTTCAAAAAACGCGAAGCGAAACAGCCGTTCCTCGAACGGCTCGCGCACGCAACGGCAGCCTCGCCGACCGCTTACCCCGGCGCATTAACTCCGCGGCAGAACAGGTGACGTTTCTGGCAGGGGCAGCTGGCGACGCTTCGCCTCCGCCAAAACGACCACGCCGAAAAAGGTACGCCACGACGTTCAATTTCGAATCCTTTTCCCCTTTTCCTTCTTTCTCTATCTCTTGCAACAGGGATCGAGAAGGGGGATAACCCCAAAGGGATCCTTCCCCGTGAAGGAACTAGGCTCCGAGCCTCCCTACTGATTAGGGGTTCGAAGGCTGGCCCCCCGAGGGGTTCAACAGCCGCCTCAGATCGCGTGGGCCCGACACCCACTACTGGTCAGGGGTTCGAAGGTCGGCCCCCGAAAGGTCCCACGACCGCCTCAGGCTACTCGGGCTCCGTGCCCCCTACTGATCAGGGGTTCGAAGGCTGGCCTGTCGAAGGGTTCACAGTCGCCTCAGACGCCGAGCGAGGGATGACCAGGGGTACGTTCGATACATAACCAAGGCTCGGGCTGCGCTCCCGAGGTACCCTAGGACATTTCCGAGACCAGCGGGAACGACTCTGTAACGGAATCCCATCGGAGGGAGGCAACGAGCCCTCGGACCCCGTCGCTAGGGGACCGGGTCCGGCAGATCACCCGCAGGTACTTTTGGGCGTGCCTCCGGGCCCCTAGCCGACCCCTAACGAACGGGGCACGGACGTCCACTCGGATTACCCGATTGCAGCTCACCGGAGACACCATGTTCGGTGCCCATCGAGGGTAGCATGGCGCACTCCCCCCCTCCTCCTTGCGGAAAGGCGACGTAGGGGCGTATATAAAAAAGCCGAGTCTGTCCCTGATCGTCCTCTCGCTCCGTGCAGAGGCTCGGGGGCTGCTCTCGCAAAACCGGCTCCGGCCAAACCGTTGACAGCGTCAACATACCAGCCCGAGAACTTGGGCCCCGACAGTGCACCTGGGTTACGCCCTGCTCGCATGAGGGAACCGCCAGACCAGCCGAGGCATTACGCAAGGCATTAAGACCTCGAAGGAGTGAAACCACTCCTCCGAGGCCTCGGGGGCTACACCCGGCGGGTGCGCTCGCGCGCACCCACCGGAACAAAGTACCACCGAGAAAGGCTGGTCCCCTTGCAAAAAAGTGCGACGCAAGCCTCCAAGCGAGTGTTAACACTCTCTTCGAGGCTCGGGGGCTACTGTCGGGGACCATAATTAGGGGTACCCTCAAGACGCCTAATTCTCAGCTGGTAACCCCCATCAGCATAAAGCTGCAGAGGCCTGATGGGTTTGATTAAGTCAGGGATCAGTCCATACGAGTGACTTGACCACGCCACGCCCGAGCCTAGCCTCGGGCGAGGGCAGCCGACCCTAAGATGACTCCGTCTCGCCTGAGGCCTCCTCTTTCACGGCAGACGCATCTCCGGCTCGCCCGAGGCCCCGCCTTCGATAAGAAGAAACCCTGACTAAATCACCGCGCCAACCGACCTAGTCACCGGGGCGTTTAACACAAAAGGTAAGACCGACGGGCGACCAGACTTCGCCAGAGGTGCCATAGGAGGCTCTGCCCGACCCAGGGCTCGGACTCGGGCTAAGGCCCCGGAAGACGGCGAACTCCGCTCCGCCCGACCCAGGGCTCGGACTCGGGCTAAGGCCCCGGAAGACGGCGAACTCCGCTCCGCCCGACCCAGGGCTCGGACTCGGGCTAAGGCCCCGGAAGACGGCGAACTCCGCTCCGCCCGACCCAGGGCTCGGACTCGGGCTAAGACCCCGGAAGACGGCGAACTCCGCTCCGCCCGATCCAGGGCTCGGACTCGGGCTAAGGCCCCGGAAGACGACGAACTCCGCCTCGCCCGACCCAGGGCTCGGACTCCGCCTCAGCCTCTGCCGAACGATCTCCGCCTCGCCCGACCCAGGGCTCGGACTCTGCCTCTGTCTTGCAGGACGGACTCGACCTCGGCTTCGGAGGAACCTCCACGACGCCCGACCTAGGACACGAGACCGCCACGTCGACAGGAAGCGTCACCATCACCCTGCCCTGAGCCGACTTGGGTTGCAGAGAACAAGACCGACGTCCCATCTGGCCAGCTACGCCAGATAGGCAAATGATGGCGCCCCGCTAGACCATGACGACGGCGGCTCTCAGCTCCCTTACGAAAGCAGGAGGACGTCAGCAAGGGTCCAGCCACTCCGACAGCTGTCCCTCCGTCCGGCTCCGTTACTCCTCCAACAGCCACGACGCCACACCAACAGGGTGCCAAGATCTCTCCGGCTGCCACCTTGGCATGTACTTAGGGCGCTAGCTCTCCCTCGCTAGACACGTAGCACCTTGCTACACCCCCATCTTGTACACCTGGATCCTCTCCTTGCGACTATAAAAGGAAGGACCAGGGCCTTCTTAGAGAAGGTTGGCCTCGCGGGGACGAAGGGCAGGGGCAGGCGCTCTCTCGGGGCCGCTCGCTTCCCCTCACCCCGCGCGGACGCTTGTAACCCCCTACTGCAAGCGCACCCGACCTGGGCGCGGGACGAACACGAAGGCCGCGGGAATTCTCCGACTCCCCCACGACCCGGCTCCGGCCACCGACCGCTCTCTCTATTCCCCCCTTCGCGCTCGCCCACGCGCTCGACCCATCTGGGCTGGGGCACGCGGCACTCTCACTCGTCGGCTCGGGGACCCCCCGGTCTCGGAACGCCGACACTAAGGCTAAAGATTTTGATGTTTGCAATGTTACTATTTCTAACCTTAGAAGTGAAAATGATATATTACATGCTAAGGTTGTAGAATTAAAATCTTGCAAACCCTCTATATCTACCGTTGAGCACACTTCTATTTGTACTAGATGTAGAGATATTGATGTTAATGCTATTCATGATCACATGACTTTAATTAAACAACAAAATTATCATATAGCAAAACTAGATGCTAAAATTGCCGAGCATAACTTAGAGAACGAAAAATTTAAATTTGCTAGAAGTATGCTTTATAATGGGAGACGCCCTGGCATCAAGGATGGCATAGGCTTCCAAAGGGGAGACAATGTCAAACTTAATGCCCCTCCTAAAAGATTGTCTAATTTTGTAAAGGGCAAGGCTCCCATGCCTCAGGATAATGAGGGTTACATTTTGTACCCTGCCGGTTATCCCGAGAGCAAAATTAGGAGGATTCACTCTAGGAAGTCTCACTCTGGCCCTAACCATGCTTTCATGTATAAGGGTGAGACATCTAGCTCTAGGCAGCCAACCCATGTTAAGTTGCCTAAGAAGAAAACTCCTAGTGCATCAAATGAGCTTGATATTTCCTTTAAAACTTTTGATGCATCATATGTTTTGACTAACAAATCTGGCAAGGTCGTTGCCAAGTATGTTGGGGGCAAACACAAGAGCTCCAAAACTTGTGTTTGGGTCCCCAAAGTTCTTGTTTCTAATGCCAAAGGACCCAAAACTGTTTGGGTACCTAAAATCAAGAACTAAACTTGTTTTGTAGGTTTATGCATCCGGGGGCTCAAGTTGGATCATCGATAGCGGGTGCACAAACCACATGTCTGGGAAGAAAAAGATGTTCTCCTCCTACGAGAAAAACCAAGATCCCCAACGAGCAATCACATTCGGGGATGGAAATCAAGGTTTGGTCAAAGGATTGGGTAAAATTGCTATATCACCTGACCATTCTATTTCCAATGTTTTTCTTGTAGATTCATTAGATTATAATTTGCTTTCTGTATCTCAATTATGCAAAATGGGCTACAACTGTCTCTTTACTGATGTAGGTATCACTGTCTTTAGAAGAAGTGATGATTCAATAACATTTAAGGGTGTGCTAGAGGGTCAGCTATAGTTGGTAGATTTTGATAGAGCTGAACTCGACACATGCTTAATTGCTAAGACTAACATGGGTTGGCTCTGGCACCGCCGACTAGCCCATGTTGGGATGAAGAATCTTCATAAGCTTTTAAAGGGAGAACACATTTTAGGACTAACAAATGTTCATTTTGAGAAAGACAGCATTTGTAGCACATGCCAAGCAGGAAAGCAAGTTGGTGCCAATCATCCACACAAGAACATCATGACGACCGACAGGCCGCTTGAGCTACTCCACATGGATCTATTCGGCCCGATTGCTTACATAAGCATCGGCGGGAGTAAGTATTGTCTTGTAATAGTGGATGATTATTCTCGCTTCACTTGGGTGTTCTTTTTGCAGGAAAAATCTCAAACCCAAGAAACCTTAAAGGGATTCTTGAGACGGGCTCAAAATGAGTTCGGCTTAAGGATCAAGAAAATCAGAAGCGACAACGGGACGGAGTTCAAGAACTCTCAAATCGAAGGCTTCCTTGAGGAAGAGGGCATCAAGCATGAGTTCTCTTCTCCCTACACGCCACAACAAAATGGTGTAGTGGAGAGGAAGAATCGAACTCTATTGGACATGGCAAGGACCATGCTTGATGAGTACAAGACTTCGGATCGGTTTTGGGCCGAGGCGGTCAACACCGCCTGTTACGCCATCAACCGGTTATATCTTCACCGAATCCTCAAGAAGACATCATATGAACTCCTAACCGGTAAAAAGCCCAATATTTCATATTTTAGAGTCTTTGGTAGCAAATGCTTTATTCTTGTTAAAAGAGGTAGAAAATCTAAATTTGCTCCTAAGACTGTAGAAGGCTTTTTACTAGGATATGATTCAAACACAAGGGCATATAGAGTCTTTAACAAGTCCTCTGGACAAGTTGAAGTTTCTTATGACGTTGTGTTTGATGAGACTAACGGCTCTCAAGTAGTGCAAGTTGATCTTGATGAGATAGGTAATGAAGAGGCTCCATGCATCGCGCTAAGGAACATGTCCCTTGGGGATGTGTGTCCTAAGGAATCCGAAGAGCCTCCAAATGAACAAGACCAACCATCCTCCTCCACGCAAGCATCTCCACCGACTCAAAATGAGGATGAAGCTCAAGTTGATGAAATAGAAGATCAAGCAAATGAGCCACCTCAATATGACGGCAATGATCAAGGGGGAGATGTAAATGATCAAGACAAGGAGGATGAAGAACAAAGGCCGCCACACCCAAGAGTCCACCAAGCAATTCAACGAGATCACCCCGTCGACACCATCCTCGGCGACATTCATAAGGGGGTAACCACTAGATCTCGGGTTGCACATTTTTGTGAGCATTACTCTTTTGTTTCCTCTATTGAGCCACACAGGGTAGAGGAAGCACTTCAAGATTCGGATTGGATGGTGGCGATGCAAGAGGAGCTCAACAACTTCACTAGGAATGAGGTATGTCATTTGGTTCCACGTCCTAATCAAAATGTTGTAGGAACCAAGTGGGTCTTCCGCAACAAGCAAGACGAGCATGGTGTGGTGACAAGGAACAAAGCTTGACTTGTGGCTAAGGGATACTCCAAAGTTATAGGTTTGGATTTCGGTGAAACCTATGCACCCGTAGCTAGGCTTGAGTCAATTCGTATATTATTGGCCTATGCTACTTACCATGGCTTCAAGCTTTATCAAATGGACGTGAAAAGTGCCTTCCTCAACGGACCAATCAAGGAAGAGGTCTATGTTGAGCAACCTCCCAGGTTTGAAGATAGTGAGTACCCTAACCATGTGTATAAACTCTCTAAGGCGCTTTATGGGCTCAAGCAAGCCCCAAGAGCATGGTATGAATGCCTTAGAGATTTCCTTATTGCAAATGGATTCAAAGTCGGAAAAGCCGATCCTACACTCTTTACCAAAACACTTGAAAATGATTTGTTTGTATGCCAAATTTATGTTGATGATATCATATTTGGGTCTACTAACGAATCTACATGTGAAGAGTTTAGTAGGATCATGACACAGAAATTCGAGATGTCTATGATGGGGGAGTTGAAGTACTTCTTAGGATTTCAAGTGAAGCAACTCCAAGAGGGCACCTTCATCAGCCAAACGAAGTATACTCAAGACATTCTAAACAAGTTTGGGATGAAGGACGCCAAACCCATCAAGACACCCATGGGAACCAATGGGCATCTCGACCTCGACACGGGAGGTAAATCCATCGATCAAAAGGTATACCGGTCGATGATAGGCTCATTACTCTATTTATGTGCATCTCGACCGGACATTATGCTTTCCGTATGCATGTGTGCAAGATTCCAAGTCGACCCTAAGGAAGCTCACCTTACGGCCGTAAAACGAATCTTGAGATATTTGGCTTACACTCCTAAGTTTGGGCTTGGTATCCTAAGGGATCCACATTTGATTTGATTGGTTATTCGGATGCCGATTGGGCGGGGTGTAAGATTAATAGAAAGAGCACATCGGGGACTTACCAGTTCTTGGGGAGATCCTTGGTGTCTTGGGCTTCAAAGAAGCAAAATTCGGTAGCTCTTTCTACCGCCGAAGCCGAGTATATTGTCGCAGGCCACTGTTGCGCGCAATTACTTTGGATGAGGCAAACCCTACGGGACTACGGTTATAAATTAACCAAAGTTCGTTTGCTATGTGATAATGAGAGTGCAATCAAAATGGCGGATAATCCCGTCGAGCATAGCCGCACTAAACACATAGCCATTCGGTATCATTTTCTTAGGGATCACCAACAAAAGGGAGATATCGAGATTTCATACATTAATACTAAAGATCAATTAGCCGATATCTTTACCAAGCCACTAGATGAACAAACTTAGGCATGAGCTAAATATTCTTGATTCTAGGAACTTCTTTTGTTGATTTGCACACATAGCTCTTTTATATACCTTTGATCATGTATCCTTCATATGCTATGACTAATGCGTTTTCAAGTCTATTTCAAACCAAGTCATAGGTGTATTGAAAGGAAATTGGAGTCTTCGGCGAAGACAAAGGCTTCCACTCCGCAACTCATCCTTCGCCGTCACTCCGAGCATCACTCCGTCTTTGGTATAATCTTCACTCCCTTATTTATGACCAAAGGGGAAAGAGTAATTCTGAAGGCTCTAATGACTCCGTTTTTGGCGATTCATGCCAAAGGGGGAGAAAGTATTAGCCCAAAGCAAAAGGACCGCACCACCACCTAATTTTTTTTTAAAAAAAGAGTTTCTTAATTGGTATGGTTCTCAATTGATAAATTTCAAATTGGTATCTTATTGTGTTCAAAAGGGGGAGAAAAGTAGTGTTTCAAAATTGATTTATCAAAACCCTCTTGAACACTAAGAGGAGGATTTCATTTAGGGGGAGTTTTGTTTAGTCAAGGGAAAAGCATTTGAAACAGGGGGAGAATTTCAAATCTTGAAAATGCTTCTCGAAATCTTATTCATTTACCTTTGACTATTTGCAAAAGGACTTTGAAAAGGATTTACAAAAGAATTTTGCAAAAACAAAACAAGTGATGCAAGCATGGTCCAAAATGTTAAAAATAAAGAAACAATCCATGCATACTTTATGGGTATTTATATTGACTCAATTCCAAGCAACCTTTACACTGACATTATGCAAACTAGTTCAATTATGCACTTCTATACTTGCTTTGGTTTGTGTTGGCATCAATCACCAAAAAGGGGGAGATTGAAAGGGAATTAGGCTTACACCTAGTTCCTAATTAATTTTGGTGGTTGAATTGCCCAACACAAATAATTGGACTAACTAGTTTGCTCTAGATTATATGTTCTACAGGTGTCAAAGGTTCATCTATAACTATACTAAATCGACTGTCCGGAATACCGTAGATTATTCCGGACAGGAGAAGCTTTTTGGAAAAACAGGCCAAGCGCGGACCGTCCGGGCCCTTGCGGCGGACCGCCCGCAACACCAGGATGACACTCGGACAGAACCAATGCAAAAATCCAAGTATGCACTAGGGACCGTCCGAAGGAAAAGCAAGGACCGTCCGAGACCGTGCGTGGACCGTCCGGGCTCAGGCGCGGGCCGTCCGGTAGGTAAGAAACCGAAAAACCCGAAGGTAACGGGTTCGGAAAAATGAATTATAGCGGCCTCGCGGACCGTCCGGGGTGCACGACCGGACCGTCCGCGACTGGCTTTATCTGACATCTGACGACACATTAAATGCAATATAGCCGTTGATATAGCCGTTACTGCTGACCGTTGCGTTTTCAGCCGTTGATCTACAGGCGCGGACTGTCCGGACCAGGCGGGCGGACCGTCCGCGGTCGGCAGAATGGAGCAACGGCTAGGAAGTGGTTGGTGGCTATAAATACAACCCCAACCACCTCCATTCACTTCACCCAAGCATTCCAACCTTCAACATTCAATACAAGAGTTAGCAATCCATTCCAAGACACATTCAAAGCCTCCATCTCTCCAAGTTTCACAATTGAGAAAAGAGATCATTAGTGATTAGTGACTTGAGAGAGAAAGTGGTCCGTGTGTTATTTGTCGCTCTTGTCGCTTGGCTTTTGCAATCATGCTTTCTTTCAATCTTTCTTGCGATCAACTCAATTGTAACCAAGGCAAGAGACACCAATTGTGTGGTGGTCCTTGCTGGGAAGTTTTGTTCCCGTTTGATTGAGAAGAAGAAGCTCACTCGGTCCGAGGGACCGCTTGAGAGAGGGAAAGGGTTGAAAAAGACCCGGCCTTTGTGGCCTCCTCAACGGGGAGTAGGTTTGCGAGAACCGAACCTCGGTAAAACAAATCTTTGTGTCTCACTTCCATATTCGCTTGCGATTTGTTTTGCACCCTCTCTCGTGGACTCAATTATATTTCTAACGCTAACCCGGCTTGTAGTTGTGATTAATTTTGTAAATTTCAGTTTTGCCCTATTCACCCCCCTCTAGGCGACTTTCAGAAGTGAGAAACCCGGACCCGAACCCGAAAAGGTGCGGGTCGGGTTCGGGTCACACCTGCGGGTGAAAAATGCACCCGCGCCCGCACCCGTCGGGTCGGATACCCGACAGGTACGCGAACCCGTGGGTTAAATTGCCATGCCTAGGTACCCCTCAGGTCCCGCATGTGAAAAAGGGTCTCCAGTTTCTAAGACCATATTAGTTTACTCTCCAAATTATATATTTTAGCTTAAACAAATTAAGAGCCAAACAAACAATATAGATTTATATTAGATAGTTTATATAATCTAGATACCTATATTATAATAATCTATAAGTAATTTATTAGATGTTTATATAATCTATAAGCTAGATTATACAATCTTCTAAGGAAACAAATATGACCTAAATACGGACCGCGGATACGCGTGCGTGCAATAATTATGGATACTTTTGTTGGAATTGGGTTCACTAGTGTGTGACGCAATTAAATAAGGAAGCCAAGGTGGTGTGTAAAGATGGCACGAGATTTTAGTTCCATATCGTCCATCTAGATGAGAGAGAACCAGCTTATATGTGGAGTGTTCACTACTCTTCACATGAGACAAATAAACAACTATGGAGGCTGTCACGTGCGCTCGCTCGCGTTTCAGTTTATTTATCGTGTGACTTGTGATGATGCGCGATCGCGTCGTGACGAATTCTAAACGGCAGTTTAGTTTTTGTCTTTTGTTTATTTGGTTATCAAATATCACACCTAGACTGTCACGTCAACCAGGAGTAATGGACACGCACGTTACGTGTGAGATCTCGGGCGGTTGCATGTAGAGATATTTTAGGGGACGGTTCCTAAAATTTAGCAGATCGAATCAAGTGGTTGCGGCGGCCCGTCTATAAAGGGCAGACGTCCTTCAGTCGGAGAACACATATCGGAAGGGGACCCCCAAGGTTCTGCATGTCGTGCGAGGTCATAGGCTCGTTTGGTGTTTGAGCGCGAGGCCATAGGTTCATTTGGTGTTTGACCTAAAAAGATGTCAACAGTTAGCTAGCTACAAATTGTTAGCTAGGTTAAACCAGCTAATAAACTAATTTAAGGTATTAGTTAGAGGTGCTCTACAGTTAATTTTAAGAGCTACCTACTAGCCCTAGAGGTTCCAAACAAGAGTTTAGTTGGCTTTTATTTTTTAAAAAGTGAAAATTTTCCAAAAACGCAACCAAAGCACCCTAAGGCTGTCTCCAACAAGGATATGTAAAGCCTTCTTTCCTGTAAATATAGCAGATGGAGACGTTCTGCACGCGTCCAGCAACGACCGCTACACCACCCGCTAAAATATAGCGAGCCTTCGTCAGCCGCTACATCTGGCGGATAGACGATCGTGCGCTATACACTGTTCATCACGCGTCACCGTCTTCCGCCCGTCCCCGCGCTTTAGCAAAAACTACTGCAGCCGTCCATGGCTGATGCCAGACTGTACGTAGCGGCCAGCCGAAGCCAGTGGTGAGCATCGCGGCTGTACTTTTTTTTGCCATATTGTCGAAATAGTTGAACGTATTCAATAATTCGATTAATTTATTTGATTCGATAAAAAATGATGAAAATAATTTCTGTTAATATGGTTACAAAGAATATGGAGGATGAGATATAGAGGACAAAATTTAGAGAACATTGCTGGAGATGAAGGAGATATAGAGGATGAAATCTTTTAGAATGTGCTGTAAAGGACAGATAATATTCCTTTAGAGGATGAAATTTAGAGGACGTTAATGAAGACAGCCTAACAACTTTTTGCAATACGATCAGCATCGGCATCAGACCAACTTTCAGCAGTATAGCCCAGACTCGGCGTATGCGCTCTTTTGATTATTCTGTTTTTAGGTTCTGGGTGAAGTGCCGTCGTTTATAAATGACTCTTGTCATACAAATCAAATTGGCTCTTGGCCACTTGCCATTGTCAGCCCAATCAGGCAGCAAAGGCTCTACATGTTCCTGAGTCGATTCATTAGCAAATAATAGCTCGTCCTAAATTATTTTCATAACGTGGTGCATAAACTTGGCCTTTAGATACCATTCTTTTCTTGACGAGGTGTAACACGCACACTTGCAAACAGAGTCTTGAATGCATATGCTTCAACAAACAGAACATCAGAATCTGATTGACTGAATGGCTTGGTAAATAATCGTAAGAAATGGCCATTTCGTTGTATACATGTGAACGGAATTTAGAAATAGACGAAAAAATAACCTCAGAAATAGCCATGAGTGAGAACTCAAAAGTGACCGATTTCCTTGACTGATGGCGCCCTAAATGGCACTACCACCAATTATAGAAGGATTATGCTTTGACTACAAGGAATTCCCAGAGATCCACAAAGGATTCATCCTTCGAAATTGAATCATAACGGCTTCATCTTCCTTGTCCATAAGTGTTTTCCAGCACTGGAACAGCAGGGCCATATATTCTAAAACAACGGTCACTAAATGAGCTCACTAGTCGAGAAACAACTTCCTTGAAGAACATTGATGCAACCTGAGATTATAAAGATCTGTACTGTATGAGACATATCTGCATATGATAAGTTAATGCAGTATCATTAAAAACATGATTTACCTGACGATACAGTGGTGATTGAAACTTAAAATCAACTAAGAAGTAGAGGTCACATGTCCCTGGAACAGGACCAGGCTTAAATTCCCAAACGTTTATCAAATGATCAAAAAGTCCACTTTCAGATGCTGTCGTCTGCATGTAGTCATTACATGTAAGAAACATAAAACAACATAATGCAATTTTCTGAAGCATAAACAAATAGTATGGTACATGCAGCCTCTAAGTAAGGCAGAAATTTCGGATGTGTCCCATATTGTGGTAACATGAATACTAAATCTAGAGTACAAGCTCAAATTAGTTTATGCGAATTTTTAATCTAGTGTACCTAACGAAAGACTAACTTGAGAATTGAGATTCCTAGCAATTAAAAGCTATCACGTAACACAAAACTGGCGCTTATTGCTAGTTCAGCTAAGGTAATGATTTTGAGATGTGACCACACCATTTAGCAGAACAAGAGCATAGAACTTTTTCAGTGCAAATAAATAATGAAATATCAATTAACGACATCGCCAAAAGCATAACTATTGACATTTTTAACAGGAAACTTTAACTTCCACAAAGTCAGTATTCGGGAGCACAAAATGTCCAAATGTATCTAAGATTTATTTGAATTTAAGAACATTATCCATACAAAAAGTATTTATAACTTGCAGGTCTTCTAGGGAAACATACAAGGTTCCATAAGAAATTATGCCAAACAAATAAGAAACCAGTCTAGAAGTACACTGATCAGTTAGCAAGGAAGTAGTCAATTATAGAAAGGTGAGAGCACATGATAATAACTTTATCTGAATAGTATATCCATTTGCTACTCAACATCACAAACAAACAATTAAATCATACTAGAGGTTCTGCAGATAGATAAATTATGCTAGTGGATTCCCTATAAGCATGCTAAGAAATATAGGCACAAATAGGTAACAAATCAAACGTCCTGTGTGATTTGTTAAAAAAAGGGTCCTATGTGTGATGAGACTTGAAAGTAGACCGTTTCCATATACAAGATGTTATTGTCTTCATTCCATACGGGTATGTCATAACCACATGTTCGTTTCAGAATCCTCACCTTGATATACCTGGGCTTCTCCATCTCCACACGGGAGACATAGCTTTCAACAAGGAACTTGAATCCAATCTCGAGCTCAGCATCAAATGAGCCATCGTCATGCCGCCTAACAATCCTGGATCGCTGGCACCACGGCACAAAGTCCTCGTAGAGGTCCACTGCCGCGACAACGGCAAACATCTGCTCTGGCGAGTACCTGAGCTCACCAAAGCAATCACAAGAGCACCACAGCCACCAACGATCTCCACGTTATTATAAATCAATTTCCAGAACAACCATAAGGCAACTCTCGATTGACCGCATACCCCATCACACGCCTCTCCTCGTAGACCTTGGAGAGTACGCCCCCCTCCTCCCCGTCGCCGCACCCGAGAAAACACCTGGTCTGCGTGCGCGCCATCCGCCCCGCGCCAATCACGCCGGTCTGCGGATATGCCCACCTGGCGCCGCGCTCGAGCACGCGCCCGCCGCCGCCGAGCGCGGCCAGCGTGCTCGCACACCTGGCATTGGCGACCAGCTCCCCCGTGCCGGTGGAGCACTGGCCCTCCCCGCCGCACATCCGCAGGAGGGAAGACGCCAGCCCCCTCCTCCGAAGCACCGACCTCGCGCACGGCAGCATCGCGGAGGCTCCTCTGGGCGCGATCCGGCCGTCAACGGCGGGAAAGGGGAACCCTAGATTCGGGCCGCGACTAGGGGCGGTGCCGGCGTCGCCGGAGAAGGCGTGGAGCCTGGAGAGAGGGCCGGAGGAGGGATTGGCAGAGAGGCGTGGGGAAGAGGAACTGGAGCTCTTGGTTTGCGGGGCAAGCCGGATTTGGGGGCAGTATAGGATGGACGGGACGGAACGCCGAGCCACGAGGCGAAGGGAAGGCGTGGTGGCCTGGGCTGTTCGTTTCGGTTGGTGCCTACTGCCTACTACGAAGGATTTTCACGAGTCACGCCGTCGCCGCTGGCTAGCTGTGCGCGGTGCGCCTGGAGGCTCCTGCGCGTTGGCGGACTTTTTTTAAGCGTGGTGTTATCGCCGGATTGGTTACGCTTACGCACTTGCGCACGGGCACGGCACGGAGATCATGCCCATGTCCAGTCCCCGGCTCCCCGCAGCGTTTCTGGCTCATCTGTCCAAGCGTCAAGTGACACGTCTGGTTGCCGAATTTGACCTTTGCTCGAGAGCTCAGATTTCAGAATCTATTACCGACCATGAGTTTCTTTTCTTTCTCTCTGGAAGTCGTGTGATTGCAGGCTCCCTATATGATCTTGATAGTTGAAAACTTATGGGTGTTTAAATACACTAGAACAAATAGCCAGGGGCTAAAATTAGTTGGAGACATCAAACATTCTAGTTAATAGTTTAACTATTAGCTATTTTTAGTAAATTAGTTAATAGTTAGGTCCGGTTCGATTCCTTTAGTCCAAAGACTAAAGTTTAGTTTCTACCTTATTTGGTACTAAAAATTAAAACTATTCAAAACATATTAAATAAATCATAATATGACTAAAATACCTCTTAACATTCTCCCACCATTAATGCAACTACAATAAAGGAGATGCAAAAGTGGAATTTATATGGTTTAATCTCTTTTAGTCACCTCTTGAGGTACTAGAGACTAAATTAGTTTAGTCACTGTTTTTGTCCCATTGTTTGTCAATTTAAGAACTAGATAAGACTTAAATGGAGGGACTAATCTTTAGTCTCTCAAACCAAACGGGTATTTAGTTGTCTATTTATTAGCTAGCTAATTTCACTAGCAATTTTTAGCCAACTAATTATTAGCTCTAGTACATTCAAACACACTCTTAGTGTGCGTGATGAGATTGGAGTCTATCGGATCACCATGCCACATATACCTAAGAACTCGTGGGATATACTTTCGGTGGACAACAATGTCAGTTACAACGATGTAACTCGACTCATAGGTGTTTGGTTCTAGAGACTTAAGTTTAGCTTCTATCCTATCAGATGTTTGAATGTCTATTACAATATTAAATATAATCCAATTATAAAACTAATGCCACATCTAAGACTAAATGGTGAGAACTTTTTTAAACCTAATTAATTCACAGTTAGCAAATGTTTGCTGAATTACTCTAGCATCACATGGATGAATAATGAACTAGCTAGACTTATATTTAATGTAGCATCGCATGGACTCATATGTATTCATAAGTTCATCTTGTCATTTAGTCCTCATATGTATAAATAGTTTTGTAATAGGACTATATTTAATACTTCTAAATATCATTGTTGGGGACCATAATTAGGGGTACCCTCAAGACTCCTAAATCTCAGCTGGTAACCCCCATCAGCACAAAGCTGCAAAGGTCTGATGGGTGCGATTAAGTCAAGGATCGGTCCATTCAAAGGACGCGATCGCGCCTCGCCCGAGCCCAGCCTCGGGCAAGGGCAGCCGACCCCGGAGGGTTTTCGTCTCGCCCGAGGACCCCCTACGGCAACGGACACACCTTCGGCTCGCCCGAGGCCCAGTCTTCGCCAAGAAGCAACCTTGGCCAAGTCGCCACGCCAACCGACCGAATCGCAGGGGCATTTAATGCAAAGGTGGTCTGACACCTTTATCCTGACGCATGCCCTCCAGTCGACAGAGCCGAAGTGACCGTTGTCACTTCGCCGCTCCACTGACAGGCCTGACAAGAGGACAGCGCCGCCTGCGCCGCTCCAACTGCCGTGCCACTCGACAGAGTGAGGCTGACAACAGCCAAGTCCGGCCTCAGGCGCCGTAGGAAACTCCGCTTCGCCCGACCCCAGGGCTCGGACTCGGGCTCAGTCCCGGAAGACAACGAACTCCGCTTCGCCCGACCCCAGGGCTCGGACTCGGGCTCAGCCTCGGAAGACGACGAACTCCACTTCACCCGACCCCAAGGCTCGGACTCAGCCCTGGCCTCAGCCGACGGTCTCCGCCTCGCCCGACCCAGGGGCTCGGACTCGACCTCGGCCTTGGAAGACAGACTCGACCTCGACCTCGGAGGAGCCTCCACCTCGCCCAACTCAGGGCTCGGACCGACCACGTCACAAGAGGCGCCATCATTACCCTACCCCAAGCTGACTCAGGCTACGGGGAACAAGACCGGCGTCCCATCTGGCTCGCTCCGCCAGACAAGTAATGATGGCGCCCTGCATGCTCTATGACGACGGCGGCTCTCAGCCCCCTTACGGAAGCAAGAGGACGTCAGCAAGGACCCGACAGCCCCGACAGCTGTCCTTCCGCCAGGCTCCGGCGCTCCTCCGACGGCCACGACACCACACGAACCGGGTGCCAAAACCTCTCCGGCTGCCACGATGGTGAAAGGGAATTAGGCTTACACCTAGTCCCTAATTAATTTTGGTGGTTGAATTGCCCAACACAAATATTGGACTAACTAGTTTGCTCTAGTGTATAAGTTATACAGGTGCAAAAGGTTCACACTCAGCCAATAAAAAGATCATGTTTTGGATTCAACAAAGGAGCAAAGAGGCAACCGAAGGCACCTCTGGTCTGGAGGCATCGGACTGTCCGGTGTACACCGGACAGTGTCCGGTGCGCCACCGGACAATGTCCGGTGCACCAGAGGACTCCAACTCGAACTCGCCACCTTTGGGAATTTCTCAGGCCGCTTCGCTATAATTCACCGGACTGTCCGGTGTACACCGGACAGTGTCCGGTGCTCCAAGATAGCGCGGCCTCCGCAACTCGCCAGCCTCGGGATCGCACAGCAGCCGCTCCGCTATAATTCACCGGACATGTACGGTGTGCACCGGACTGTCCGGTGTAACCACGGAGCAACGGCTATTTCGGCGCCAACGGCTCCCTGCGGCGCATTTAATGCGCGCTCTGCGCGCGCAGGAGTCAGGCGCGCCCATACTGGCGCACCGGACAATGAACAGGTGATGTCCGGTGTGCACCGGACATCCAGGCGGGCCCAGAAGTCAGAAGCTCCAACGGTCAGAATCCAACGGCATTGATGACATGGCGGGGGCACCGGACATGTCCGGTGTGCACCGGACTGTCCGGTGCACCATCGACAGACAGCCTCCACCAACGGTCAAGTTTGGTGGTTGGGGCTATAAATACCCCAACCACCCCACCATTCATTGCATCCAAGTTTTCCAACTTCCAACCACTATACAAGAGCTAGCATTCATTGCAAAGCACACCAAAAGAGATCAAATCCTCTCCCAACTCCACACAAAGCCCTAGTGACTAGAGAGAGTGATTTGTAGTGTTCATTTGAGCTCTTGCGCTTGGATCGCTTCTTTTTCTTTCGCATTCTTTCTTGTGATCAAACACTCGTTGTAATTGAGGCAAGAGACACCAATTGTGTGGTGGTCCTTGCGGGAAGTTTGATTCCCAAATGATTTGAGAAAGAGAAGCTCACTCGGTCCGAGGGACCGTTTGAGAGAGGGAAGGGTTGAAAGAGACCCGGCCTTTGTGGCCTCCTCAACGGGGAGTAGGTTTGAGAGAACCGAACCTCGGTAAAACAAATCCGCGTGTCTCACTTCGTTATTCGCTTGCGATTTGTTTTGCGTCCTCTCTCGCGGACTCTATTATATTTCTAACGCTAACCCGGCTTGTAGTTGTGATTATTTTTGTGTTTTTCAGTTTCGCCCTATTCACCCCCCCCCCCTCTAGGCGACTTTCAATTGGTATCAGAGCCCGGTGCTTCATTAGAGCCTAACCGCTCGAAGTGATGTCGGGAGATCACACCAAGAGGGAGATGGAGACCGGCGACAAGCCCACTACAAGCCAAGGGAGCACTTCATCGGAAGAATCCCGCACCAAGAGAAGGGAGAAGAAGAAGAACTCTTCCAAGCGGAAGGAGAAAAGATCTTCCTCTTCTCACCACAAGGAGAAGAAGGAAAAATCTTCTTCTCACAAGCCGCATCGGAGTGGGGACAAGCACAAGAGGATGAGGAAGGTGGTCTACTACGAGACCGACACTTCATCAACATCCACCTCCGACTCCGATGCACCGTCCGTAACTTCTAAGCGCCAAGAGCGCAAGAAGTTTAGTAAGATCCCCTTACACTATCCCCGTACATCTAGACATACTCCATTACTTTCCGTTCCATTAGTCAAACCGCCAACTTTTGACGGCGAAGATTATGCTAGGTGGAGTGATTTAATGAAATTTCATCTAACCTCACTCCACAAAAGTATATGGAATGTTGTTGAGTTTGGAACACAGGTACCATCAATAGGGGATGAGGATTATGATACGGACGAAGTGGCCCAAATCGAGCACTTCAACTCCCAAGCCACAACCATTCTCCTCGCCTCTCTAAGCAAGGAGGAATACAACAAAGTGCAAGGGTTGAAGAATGCAAAGGAGATTTGGGACCTACTCAAGACGGCGCACGAGGGTGATGAACTCACCAAGATCACCAAGCGGGAAACGATCGAGGGGGAGCTCGGTCGCTTCCGTCTTCGCCAAGGGGAGGAGCCACAAGATATGTACAACCGGCTCAAGACCTTGGTGAACCAAGTGCGCAACCTCGGGAGCAAAAAGTGGGACGACCACGAGGTGGTTAAGGTTATATTAAGAGCTCTTATTTTCCTTAACCCCACTCAAGTTCAATTAATTCATGGTAATCCTAGATATCCACTAATGACCCTCGAGGAAGTTATCGGGAATTTTGTGAGCTTTGAATGCATGATTAAGGGCTCAAAGAAGATCAACGAGCTTGACGAACCTTCCACATCCGAGGCGCAACCGGTGGCCTTCAAGGCAACGGAGGAGAAGAAGGAGGAGTCTACACCAAGTAGACAACCAATTGACGCCTCCAAGCTCGACAATGAGGAGATGGCCTTAATCATCAAAAGCTTTCGGCAAATCCTCAAGCAACGGAAGGGGAAGGATTACAAATCCCGTTCCAAGAAGGTTTGCTACAAGTGTGGTAAGCCCGGTCATTTTATTGCAAAATGTCCTATGTCTAGTGACAGTGACAGGGGCGACGACAAGAAGGGAAAGAGGAGAGAAAAGAAGAAGTACTACAAGAAGAAGGGCGGCGATGCCCATGTTTGCCGGGAATGGGACTCCGACGAGAGTTCCACCGAGTCCTCCTCCGACGAGGACGCCGCCAACATCGCCGTCACCAAGGGACTCCTCTTCCCCAATGTCGGCCACAAGTGCCTCATGGCAAAGGACGGCAAAAGGAAGAAGGTTAAATCTAACTCCTCCACTAAATATGAATCTTCTAGTGATGATAATGCTAGTGGTGAGGAAGATAATTTGTGTATCCTTTTTGCCAACCTTAACATGGAACAAAAAGAAAAATTGAATGAGCTAATTAGTGCCATCCATGAGAAGGATGATCTCTTGGACTCCCAAGAGGACTTCCTAATCAAGGAAAACAAGAAACATATTAAGGTTAAAAATGCTTATGCTCTAAAGGTAGAAAAATGTGAAAAATTGTCTAGTGAGCTAAGCACTTGCCATGAGACCATTAACAACCTTAGAAATGAAAATGCTAGATTAATTGCTAAGGTTGATTCTCATGTTTGTATTGATTCAACTTCCTATCCTAGAAATGATAATGTTGATTTGCTTGCTAGGATTGATGAGTTGAATGTTTCTATTGCTAGCCTTAGAAATGAGAATGAGAAATTAATTGCTAAGGCTAAAGAATTAGATGTTTGCAATGTTACAATTTCCGACCTTAGAACTAAGAATGATATGTTGCATGCTAAGGTTGTAGAACTAAAATCTTGCAAACCTTCTACATCTAATGTTGAGCATGTTTCTATTTGCACTAGATGTAGAGATATTAATGTTGATGCTATCCATGATCACCTAGCCTTAATTAAAAAACAAAATGATCACATAGCACAACTTAATGCTAAGATTAGTGAGCATGACTTAGAAAATGAAAATTTTAAATTTGCTAGAAGCATGCTCTATAATGGGAGACGCCCGGGCATCAAGGATGGCATTGGCTTCCAAAAGGGAGACAATGTCAAACTTAATGCCCCTCCAAAGAATTTATCTAACTTTGTTAAGGGCAAGACTCCCATGCCTCAGGATAACGAGGGTTACATTTTGTACCCTGCCGGATATCCTGAGAGCAAAATTAGGAGAACTCATTCTAGGAAGTCTCACTCTGGCCCTAACCATGCTTTTATGTATAAGGGTGAGACATCTAGTTCTAGGCAACCAACCCGTGCCAAGTTGCCTAGAAAGAAAATTCCTAATGCATCAAATGATCATAGCATTTCATTTAAAACTTTTGATGCATCATATGTTCTAACTAACAAATCCGGCAAGATTGTTGCCAAGTTTGTTGGGGGCAAACACAAGGGCTCCAAGACTTGTGTTTGGGTACCCAAAGTTCTTGTTTCTAATGCCAAAGGACCCAAAACCGTTTGGGTACCTAAAGTCAAGAACTAAAATTGTTTTGTAGGTTTATGCATCCGGGGGCTCAAGTTGGATACTCGACAGCGGGTGCACAAACCACATGACAGGGGAGAAAAAGATGTTCTCCTCATATGAGAAAAACCAAGATCCCCAACGAGCTATCACATTCGGGGATGGAAATCAAGGTTTGGTCAAAGGATTGGGTAAAATTGCTATATCACCTGACCACACTATTTCCAATGTTTTTCTTGTAGATTCTCTAGATTACAATTTGCTTTCCGTATCCCAATTATGTCAAATGGGCTACAACTGTCTATTTACTGATATAGGTGTTACTGTCTTTAGAAGAAGTGATGATTCAATAGCATTCAAGGGAGTGTTAGAGGGTCAGCTATACTTGGTAGATTTTGATAGAGCTGAACTCGACACTTGCTTGGTTGCTAAGACTAACTTGGGTTGGCTCTGGCACCGCCGACTAGCCCATGTTGGAATGAAGAATCTTCACAAGCTTCTAAAGGGGGAACACATATTAGGACTAACCAATGTTCATTTTGAGAAAGACAGGATTTGTAGCGCATGCCAAGCTGGGAAGCAAGTTGGCACTCATCATCCACACAAGAACATCATGACTAGTGACAGGCCACTGGAGCTCCTACACATGGATTTATTCGGCCCGATTGCTTACATAAGCATCGGCGGGAGTAAGTACTGTCTAGTTATTGTGGATGATTATTCTCGCTTCACTTGGGTGTTCTTTTTGCAGGACAAATCTCATACCCAAGAGACCTTAAAGGGATTCTTGAGACGGGCTCAAAATGAGTTCGGCTTAAGGATCAAGAAAATAAGAAGCGACAATGGGACGGAGTTCAAGAACTCTCAAATTGAAGGCTTCCTTGAGGAGGAGGGCATCAAGCATGAGTTCTCTTCTCCCTACACTCCACAACAAAATGGTGTGGTGGAGAGGAAGAATCGAACTCTATTGGACATGGCAAGAACCATGCTTGATGAGTACAAGACACCGGATCGGTTTTGGGCCGAAGCGGTCAACACCGCTTGCTACGCCATCAACCGGTTATATCTTCACCGAATCCTCAAGAAGACATCCTATGAACTCCTAACCGGTAAAAAGCCCAATATTTCATATTTTAGAGTTTTTGGTAGCAAATGTTTTATTCTTGTCAAAAGAGGTAGAAAATCTAAATTTGCTCCTAAAACTGTAGAAGGCTTTTTACTAGGATATGACTCAAACACAAGGGCATATAGAGTCTTTAACAAGTCCTCAGGACTTGTTGAAGTTTCTTGTGACGTTGTGTTTGATGAGACTAACGGCTCTCAAGTAGAGCAAGTTGATCTTGATGAGATAGGTGAAGAACAGGCTCCATGCATAGCGCTAAGGAACATGTCCATTGTGGATGTGTGTCCTAAGGAATCCGAAGAGCCTCCACATGCACAAGATCAACCATCCTCCTCCATGCAAGCATCTCCACCAACTCAAATTGAGGATGAGGCTCAAGATGTTGAACAAGAAGATCAAGAAGATGAGCCACCTCAAAATGATGGCAACGATCAAGGGGGAGATGCAAATGATGAAGACAAGGAGGATGAACAACCAAGGCCGCCACACCCAAGAGTCCACCAAGCAATACAACGAGATCACCCCGTCGACACCATCCTCGGCGACATTCATAAGGGGGTAACTACTCGATCTCGTGTTGCACATTTTTGTGAACATTACTCTTTTGTTTCCTCTATTGAGCCACACAGGGTAGAGGAAGCACTCCAAGATGCGGATTGGGTGATGGCGATGCAAGAGGAGCTCAACAATTTCACAAGGAATGAGGTATGGCACTTAGTTCCACGTCCTAACCAAAATGTTGTAGGAACCAAGTGGGTCTTCCGCAACAAGCAAGATGAGCATGGTGTGGTGACAAGGAACAAAGCTCGACTCGTGGCCAAGGGGTATTCACAAGTTGAAGGTTTGGATTTTGGTGAAACCTATGCACCCGTAGCTAGGCTTGAGTCAATTCGCATATTATTAGCCTATGCTACTTACCATGGCTTCAAGCTTTATCAAATGGACGTGAAGAGTGCCTTCCTCAATGGACCAATTAAGGAGGAGGTCTATGTTGAGCAACCTCCCGGCTTTGAAGACAGTGAGTACCCTAACCATGTTTATAGGCTCTCTAAGGCGCTTTATGGGCTCAAGCAAGCCCCAAGAGCATGGTATGAATGCCTTAGAGATTTCCTTATTGCAAATGGCTTCAAGGTCGGCAAAGCCGATCCTACTTTATTCACCAAAACACTTGATAATGATTTGTTTGTATGCCAAATTTATGTTGATGATATTATATTTGGGTCTACTAACAAATCGACATGTGAAGAATTTAGTAGGATCATGACACAGAAATTCGAGATGTCTATGATGGGGGAGTTGAAGTATTTTCTAGGATTTCAAGTCAAACAACTCCAAGAGGGCACATTCCTTTGCCAAACAAAGTATACTCAAGACATTCTAAGCAAGTTTGGAATGAAGGATGCCAAGCCCATCAAGACTCCCATGGGAACAAATGGGCATCTCGATCTCGACACGGGAGGTAAGTCCGTGGATCAAAAGGTATACCGGTCGATGATTGGTTCATTGCTTTATTTATGTGCATCTCGACCGGACATTATGCTTTCCGTATGCATGTGTGCAAGATTTCAAGCCGACCCTAAGGAATCACACCTTACGGCCGTAAAACGAATCTTGAGATATTTGGCTTATACTCCTAAGTTTGGGCTTTGGTACCCTCGGGGATCTACTTTTGATTTGATTGGTTATTCGGATGCCGATTGGGCGGGGTGTAAGATTAATAGGAAGAGCACATCGGGGACTTGCCAGTTCTTGGGAAGATCCTTGGTGTCATGGGCTTCAAAGAAGCAAAATTCGGTCGCTCTTTCTACCGCCGAAGCCGAGTATATTGCCGCAGGCCATTGTTGCGCGCAATTGCTTTGGATGAGGCAAACCCTGCGGGATTACGGTTACAAATTAACCAAAGTTCCTCTTCTATGTGATAATGAGAGTGCAATCCGCATGGCGGATAATCCCGTTGAGCATAGCCGCACTAAACACATAGCCATTCGGTATCATTTTCTTCGGGATCACCAACAAAAGGGGGATATCGAGATTTCATACATTAACACTAAAGATCAATTAGCCGATATCTTTACCAAGCCTCTTGATGAGCAATCTTTTACCAGACTTAGGCATGAGCTTAACATTCTTGATTCTAGGAATTTCTTTTGCTAATCTTGCACACATAGCTCATAATAATACCTTTGATCATGTCTCTTTTATATGCTATGACTAATGTGTTTTCAAGTGTATTCCAAACCAAGTCATAGGTATATTGAATGGGAATTGGAGTCTTCGGCGAAGACAAGGCTTCCACTCCACTCTACTACTAATCCTTCGCCGTCGCTCCGCATCACTCTTCATCTTTGGTATAATCTTCACTCATTTATTTTATGACCAAAGGAGGAGAAAGTACTTCTTTAGGCTCTAATATTTCCGTTTTTGGCGATTCATGCCAAAGGGGGAGAAAATATGAGCCCAAAGCAAAAGGACCGCACCACCACCCTAATTTTAAAATTGATGATTTTTAATTGGTAAATTTCAAAATTGGTATCTCTCTGTGTTCTAAAGGGGGAGTAAGTAGTATTTTCAAATTTGATGTCTTAAAACCCTCTTGAACACTAAGAGGAGACTTTATTTGAGGGGGAGTTTTGTTTAGTTAAAGGAAAAGCATTTGAACAAAGGAAGAAAATTTGAAAGCTTGAAAATGCCTTCCAAAATCTTATTCATTTACCTTTGACTATCTTGCAAAAGGACTTTGAAAAGAATTTACAAAAGAGTTTGCAAAAACAAAACTTTTGGTGCAAATGTGGTCCAATATGTCAAAAACAAAGAAAACAATCCATGCGCATCATGTAAGCATCTATATTGGCTTAATTCCAAGCAACCTTTGCACTTACATTATGCAAACTAGTTCAATTATGCACTTCTATATTTGCTTTGGTTTGTGTTGGCATCAATCACCAAAAAGGGGGAGATTGAAAGGGAATTAGGCTTACACCTAGTCCCTAATTAATTTTGGTGGTTGAATTGCCCAACACAAATATTGGACTAACTAGTTTGCTCTAGTGTATAAGTTATACAGGTGCAAAAGGTTCACACTCAGCCAATAAAAAGATCATGTTTTGGATTCAACAAAGGAGCAAAGAGGCAACCGAAGGCACCTCTGGTCTGGAGACACCGGACTGTCCGGTGTACACCGGACAGTGTCCGGTGCGCCACCGGACAATGTCCGGTGCACCAGAGGACTCCAACTCGAACTCGCCACCTTCGGGAATTTCTCAGGCCGCTTCGCTATAATTCACCGGACTGTCCGGTGTACACCGGACAGTGTCCGGTGCTCCAAGATAGCGCGGCCTCCGCAACTCGCCAGCCTCGGGATCGCACAGCAGCCGCTCCGCTATAATTCACCGGACATGTCCGGTGTGCACCGGACTGTCCGGTGTAACCACGGAGCAACGGCTATTTCGGCGCCAACGGCTCCCTGCGGTGCATTTAATGCGCGCTCTGCACGCGCAGGAGTCAGGCGCGCCCATACTGGCGCACCAGACAATGAACAGGTGATGTCCGGTGTGCACCGGACATCCAGGCGGGCCCAGAAGTCAGAAGCTCCAACGGTCAGAATCCAACGGCATTGATGACGTGGCGGGGGCACCGGACATGTCTGGTGTGCACCGGACTGTCCGGTGCACCATCGACAGACAGCCTCCACCAACGGTCAAGTTTGGTGGTTGGGGCTATAAATACCCCAACCACCCCACCATTCATTGCATCCAAGTTTTCCAACTTCCAACCACTATACAAGAGCTAGCATTCATTGCAAAGCACACCAAAAGAGATCAAATCCTCTCCCAACTCCACACAAAGCCCTAGTGACTAGAGAGAGTGATTTGTAGTGTTCATTTGAGCTCTTGCGCTTGGATCGCTTCTTTTTCTTTCGCATTCTTTCTTGTGATCAAACACTCGTTGTAACTGAGGCAAGAGACACCAATTGTGTGGTGGTCCTTGCGGGAAGTTTGATTCCCAAGTGATTTGAGAAAGAGAAGCTCACTCGGTCCGAGGGACCGTTTGAGAGAGGGAAGGGTTGAAAGAGACCCGGCCTTTGTGGCCTCCTCAACGGGGAGTAGGTTTGAGAGAACCGAACCTCGGTAAAACAAATCCGCGTGTCTCACTTCGTTATTCGCTTGCGATTTGTTTTGCGCCCTCTCTCGCGGACTCTATTATATTTCTAACGCTAACCCGGCTTGTAGTTGTGATTATTTTTGTGTTTTTCAGTTTCGCCCTATTCACCCCCCCTCTAGGCGACTTTCAGATGGCATATACTTAGGGCGCTAGCTCTCCTCCGCTAGACATGTTAGCACACTGCTACACCCCCCCATTGTACACATGGATCCTTTCCTTACGCCTATAAAAGGAAAGTCTAGGGCCCTCTTACAGGGGGTTGGCCGCGCGGGGAAGGACGGGACAGCGCTCGCGCAAGGCCGCTCGCTCCCTCCCGCGCGGACGCTTGTAACCCCCTACTGCAAGCGCACCCGACCTGGGCGCGGGACAAACACGAAGGACGCGGGATTTCACCTCTCACGCCTGTCTCCCTCCGGCTGCTTCCCCCTTCGCGCTCCGTCTCGCGCCGACCCATCTGGGCTGGGGCACGCGACAACAATTCACTCGTCGGCCCAGGGACCCCCCGGGTTCGAAACGCCGACAGTTGGCGCGCCAGGTAGGGGCCTGCTACGGCTTCCCGTCAAGCTCCAGATGGGCAGTCTCCAGCAACCTTTCCAGCCCGGGACGGTGCTCCGTTTCGGGAATCTTGAGTTCATGTCCCTCGACGGCAGCTACGACATGATACTCCTTCCCCCGCCGCGCGATAGCGACAATGGCGAACGACAACCCGCCCGCCGACGGCGGAATCGACGACGTCTTCCCCACATGGTGGAAGAACAACATTCGGGCTTGTCCCGTCCCCTCCCCCGCCGACGGAGGAGGAGGCGGGGCAACCAAGGCCAAGCAGGAGGCAGCACCCCGTCGGCTGTCGAGTGAGTCGATGGCGTCGGCGCCCCAACGGGGGGTACGTTGGGCATCGACCTCGCGTCTGAGACAAAGACGAGCGCCGTCTCCCCGCAACACGCCAACTCCAAGCAAACGGACGACGCCAGCACGCTCGCGAAGGACTTGCTGGGCGTCACCCTCGTACCTGAGACGACGGTGCAGTCAGTCCCTAACGTGACTTCATCACCGCCCGTCGACCAAGAGGTACCAACTGATTCCCATCTCGCGTCTTTTGGATTCAGCCTCGACCCACCAAGCGACTTCGCTTCGGTGGACGCTCTCATAGAGGCGAGTCCAAACCCTCTGGGGTATATTATGCGGTCACCCTGGGACCGGCTGACGGCCGTCTCGACCTACGGGCCCTCGGGGTCCGAGGAAGATGATGAGCCCGACTTCTGTTGGGATTTCTCCGGACTTGGTAAACCCAGTGCCATGCGAGACTTCATGACCGCATGCGACTATTGCCTTTCCGACTGTTCCGACAGTAGCCGCAGCCTCGGCGACGAGGACTGTGGCTCAAGTCGTGAATTTTTCCACGTCGATCTAGGGGGTCCCGACGAAGGCAACCATCTTGGTATGCCGGAGAACGGTGGTCTCCCTAGGCATGTGCCTCGCGTTGACATCCTTCGGGAGCTAGCTGTGGTCCCCGTCCCGGCGGGGGGTCCTGACCCACAGCTCGAGCAAATCCGCGAGATGCAGGCCAGGCTCGACGCGGGAGCAGGAACACTTGAGCCGATTCGCCGGGACATCGGGCAAGAATGGGTGGTCCAACCTCCGCCCTGAGAAGTGCGTCATCTCCCCCAGGGCTTCCAACACCGCATCGCCGACGATGTCAGGATAAGGCCGCCGCCCACTTCCAGTGGAGTCGGCCAGAACCTGGCTGCAGCGGCCATACTTCTCCGCGCGATGCCAGAGCCATCAACCACCGAGGGGCGGCGTATCCAGGGAGAGCTCAAGAATCTCCTGGAGGACGCCGCGGTCCGACGGGCCGAAAGCTCCGCCTCCCAAAGGCAGGGGTGCCCCTCGGAACATCGCGCCGCGACTTCCCAATTCATGCGGGAAGCCTCGGTCCACACCGGGCGCACGCGCAACACAGCGCCTGTGGCCCCGGGTCGCCTCGGCAACGAGCATCATCACCGCAACCGCCGGGCCCACCTCGACGAGAGGGTGCGTCGAGGCTACCACCCCAGGCGTGGGGGACGCTACGACAGCGAGGAGGATCGGAGTCCCTCGCCCGAACCACCCGGTTCGCAGGCTTTCAGCCGTGCCATACGACGGGCGTCGTTCTCGACTCGGTTCCGAACCCCGACTACTATCACAAAGTACTCGGGGGAGACGAGACCGGAACTGTGGCTCGCGGACTATCGGCTGGCCTGCCAACTAGGTGGAACGGACGATGACAACCTCATCATCCGCAACCTCCCCCTGTTCCTCTCCGATACCGCTCGGGCCTGGCTGGAGCACCTGCCTCCAGGGCAGATCTCCAACTGGGACGACCTGGTCCAAGCCTTCGCCGGCAACTTCCAGGGCACGTACGTGCGCCCTGGAAACTCCTGGGATCTCCGAAGCTGCCGACAGCAGCCGGGAGAGTCTCTCTGGGACTATATCCGGCGATTCTCGAAGCAGCGCACCGAGCTGCCCAACATCACCGATTCGGATGTCATCGGCGCGTTCCTCGCTAGCACCACCTGCCGCGACCTGGTGAGCAAGCTGGGTCGCAAGACCCCCACCAGGGCGAGCGAGCTGATGGACATCGCCACCAAGTTCGCCTCTGGCCAGGAGGCGGTTGCGGCCATCTTCCGGAAGGACAAGCAGCCCCAGGGCCGCCCACCGGAAGATGTCCCCGAGGCGTCAACCCAGCACGGCACCAAGAAGAAAGGCAAGAAGAAGTCGCAAGCGAAACGCGACGCCGCTGACGCGGACCTTGTTGCCGCCGCCGAGTACAAGAACCCTCGGAAACCTCCCGGAGGTGCCAACCTCTTCGACAAGATGCTCAAGGAGCCGTGCCCTTATCATCAGGGGCCCGTCAAGCACACCCTTGAGAAGTGCGCCATGCTTCGGCGCCACTTTCACAAGGCCAGGCCACCCGCGGAGGGTGGCAGGGTGTAACACCCTAAAGTTCAATCTTGTGAAGACAAAGAAAAATTCTCAAAGATTTTAAATCAAAACACCTTTCCTTAAAGATAATCATAATTTAGGAGTTTCCACTCATGAATATGTTAAAAATACATAATTAAAGATACTTAGATAATCTAAATTGCCTTTGGGTTAGGATATATATAAGAATTAGGATTTAAACTATTTCTTAATATATATAGTCTACAATATAAAATTTGATTTCCCTAGAACTAATAAGGTAGGGATTATTCTACTATATGATTAAAGCTTGTCTAAAAGAACTAAAATAAATAAAGAAATATATAAAATATGTTTTTGCACAGATATGGTTTGCAAATGAACTAGTCACAAGCTTGGATTTAAATTTGAATTCAAAATTTAAATTTTGGAAACAGGAAAGAAAGGGGAAATAAGAAAAAGAGAAGGAATATAAAACAAAAATATAAATTATTTATATAAATAAATAGATTCAAAATTAATATCCTTAACTTCACAAAAATAAGTTGAAATGATGAGCCATAGAGGTTTGAATTTAAGAATTCAAATTGGATTTGAATTGGATTTGAAAATGGGGAAAAGAAAATAGAAAAGAAAAAGAAAAAGGATACTATACCTAACTGGGCCGCAGAACACCATTTCGGCCCACTTAAGCTTTTCCTCGCGCGCGCCGGCCCATCCTCAACCCGGCGCCGACACGCGGGCCCCACGGGGCAGCCCCTCACCCCCCTCACGCTCGCGCCATCTCTCCTCTATACGACTGCCGGGCGGGACCCCCTCGTCAGCCGCTCACCGCACCCGCTGCTCAGCCCCCTCACGCGCTGGCGCTGACTCACTGACCGCGGGACCCCATCGGTCAGCTCCTTCCTTCGTCAACGGCACAACGGACTCCGCGCGCTCCGCGTCTTCCTCGCCGGCGATCTCGGAGTCCGCGCAACGACCATGGGTGCGCCCCGGGTATAAAGCTCACCGGGCTCGCCTCCCCTCCCGTATCCGCCTACGACGGCAACCATCGCCGTAACACCGAGAGAGAGAGAAACCGGAGGGGTGCCGCCGCCGAGGATAGCCGCCGTCGGGGGGTCTCCGCTCTCGGAGTCGGGTCGGGGAGCATCGACTTCGCCTGGGAAAGCTGTCCGCACCTCCAATTCGAGTTGAACTCCACCAGAGCTCAAGTAATTGCTCGCCGCCGTAGCTACTCCGCCATGAATCCGCTCCTCGCCGTGGCCGACGACACCTGACCGACAATCCGTGGAATCAACAACTCCGGTGAGTTCGCCATCCCCTCGACACCGTGTAGCAGCTTTTAATTGAGCTCTGGGGCACTGGAACGCTGGATTGCGTTGCTCCGGCGATGGTCCGCCGCGGTTGGTGGGCGGCGCCACCGTCGCTCGGCGAAGGATTGGGGGAAGTGCTCGCGGCCGTTGGATCAGCCACGAGCGGTCGAGATTAGATCGGGGCATACCCCTTCGCTCGGTTTGATCGCAGCCGTCCGATTGTGGATGGACGTTCGGGATGGGATCACGTAGTTTTAAAGTCGTGACCGTTAGATCTGGATCCGACGGCTCTGGGCGCGTACCGTTTCGGTGTCGGCTCGATTTAATCTGGGCCATCGGTTTGTGATCGGACGGCCCTGGATTCACGATACCCCTTCGGCTGGGTATTTTTCTAAAGAGCCCCTCGGTTTTACTTAAATCAACCCGCCGTCCTTTAGTCACTATTCCCTGTGCCTTAGAAATATTACCCCGAGCCCCCTGCGCTTTACTGTAATTGAGGCCCAGTCCAGAACTCGTTTAAATTGAATAAATTAAATAGAAAATAGATTTTTAATATGAAAATAATTGCTAGAACTTAGTTAATTCATAGAAAATTTATTTTAGCTCCAAATTGAACCATTCCACTTTCTAAAATTTTGTAATTTTATTATCTACCACCTAGAGCCTCTGTTTTGTCATGAAAACAATTAGAAATTTAATCTCTCACTTAATCCATTTTAAACACATAAAACCTTTGAAAATTCATAACTTAAAATCTATAACTCCAAAATTAATAATTCTTTTTCCTGTGATCTTATTTTAATATGTAGATTATGTATTTTGCATATATGTTTGGTGTAATGTTAAATTTGCCTATACTATGTATGTTTGTATTGCTACGACTAGCAGCGAGGTCACGAGGATCTGAAGAATCATCCTGGTACCTGGATCTCAAGGCCCAGGCAAGTTGTGCCCTTGATCACTTCTTTTACCCAGCCATGTTCTAATTAATCATAATGATCTGCATAGGTTAATTTTGATGGGACCCAATAGGTTACCCTAGTTTGTCTATCTTTATACCTTGTTTACCACTGAACTTTCTGGGTAGTACTTGCTAGTGCTTTATATGGTTTTGGGTATGAAGATACAATATTCATGATCATACTTTTATTATCAGTTGTTGTTTACTGTTCATGTTGAGATCATTATGTTAATTGGAACATGGAGCGACCACCCGGGAAAACAGTGCTACCACAAGGGTAGTATGGGATGCCCTTGGCTGATTAATTAGGAAAGCTAGTGGAAGACTACCTTACCCGAAAGGGGCAAGGGCAGTAGGGGAGAGGTCAGTGCGGGAAGTGCCCTCGGGAGGATTTTGCTGCGATGGCGGTCCTGCAAGGGATTCCTGTACTGGATCTTCCTATAAACTGTAGCGGGTTTTCGGAAGCTAGTGGAACTTTGTAAAGGCCTCGTAGTGCTACCCTGCCTCACTTCCTTGGTAGAGGTGTATGGGATTCATGACCCCTTGGCAGATGGGTAACACGGCTTGTGGGTAAAGATGCGCAACCTCTGCAGAGTGTAAAACTGGTATACTAGCCGTGCTCACGGTCATGAGCAGCTCGGACCCTCACATGATTAATTTATGGAACTAAATTCAATTTGTCATATGCATTGCATTGCAGGTGAAGTTGTTAACTTTTGTTCTACTATTTAATTGGGTTGGTATTTACTTATACTTAGTAATTGCTAATAAAATTTTGACCAACTTTAAAAGCAATGCTCAGCTCTAAACCATCTTCTTTGGTAAGCCTTACACTTTATGAGCTCCCACCTTTGGTGAGTTCATGCACATCATTCCCCACAACTTGTTGAGCGATGAACGTATGTGAGCTCACTCTTGCTGTCTCACATACACCACAGGTCAAGAACAGGTACTGCAGGATGATGCTCATGGAGGATGCTGCGATGAGTTCGTGAGAGGTCTAAGTCGTCGTCTCCCAGTCAACTTTGGGTTGCTGGACCGTTGTCTCCTTATAATGTAATTATTTATTTTGTATAGAACTCCTGTTATATATAAAGATGTGACATTCGATCCTGTGCCACTTTACATCATATGTATGAGACTTGGTCCCAGCATACCTGGTGTTTATGTTAACCCCGGGTTTTGGACCCCTAAAATCCGGGTGTTACAGAAGTGGTATCAGAGGAATGTTGACTGTAGGACGAAACCTAGATAGAACTGGACAACCATTATCTACTTACCTTTGCTACTCTGATTCTTTTCTAAACTTATCTTAATCTTTTCTCATCTATTTCCGCTTTACTCTGATTATTCTTATCTTTTCTTTCCAAAGGCAAATGTGGATTTCACACTTTGAAATCCTTAACCTAAAGTGACTTT
Source organism: Zea luxurians (assembly GCA_029449295.1). Classification (NCBI taxonomy): domain Eukaryota; kingdom Viridiplantae; phylum Streptophyta; class Magnoliopsida; order Poales; family Poaceae; genus Zea; species Zea luxurians. The sequence goes on from JAOPSE010000016.1 coordinate 8,251,488, forward strand.
AGGAATAGGAGACCTAATCCTAGGAACAAAAACAAAACTATTTTATAAGTGTCTATATATTTGAATGTTTGTTCTTATGACATCTGTCTGATTTGGATCTTTGATTGAAGTGTGATGGGTTGTGGAGTAATGTCCACAATTACATCTGCATATACATCTAGGTATAAAGGATAGCATTTGTAAGATAACTAGACAAACTAGATTGTCCCCATTGAAACATACCTAGCTTAAGAGATTTAACTTATCCTAAAAGATCTCATTCTAACCAATTCATCTTATCCTAAAAGATTCTCCCTTATCTTAATAGATTCATCTCATCTCAAGAGATTCTATCCTACACTCATAGATCCATCTCATCTTAAAAGATACTCATCTTATCTTGAAAAGATTGTATCTCATCCTAATAGATCTAACTGGTCACAAAAGATTCTATCTTATCTTTATGGATCCATCTTGTCCTAATAAGCATACTTATCCACCCTAGTTTAACAACCATGATCTAATGCAAATTAATTAGATCTTGTCTAACTAGTCATACCAATCTAATTTAGATCTCATCTAACCTAATATGATCTAATCTAAAGTGACATATCAAATATGTTAGATAATACTAGTGAAATAGATTAAGACCTTACTCCTATAAAAAATGTGTTAACCTAAATGGGTGCCATAGACTAACTTGACCATATACAACTACTTGGCTATATGCAACTACCTTAACCATCCGATAGTTGCATAACCCCTCAAAATTTTAACCTAGCAAGAGATTCTAACCTACCTACATCATATAATCTATCCTATCCCAAAAGATTCTAACATGTATCCTACCCTAGTAGATCTATTTAACCTAAACTAGTTTAATCTAGTCATACCAACCTAATATGGATTCCATCTAATCTATTATGATCTAATCTAGAGTAAGTTACTTAATGCTGGTACAAGAAGTCCATACCCCTCATGCACTTAAAAATAAACTAGTGCCTTAAAACCCACTCAGCCACATGCATGAGATCTGTTCCAACCAATAGAGCCATCATGAATAGTATAACCTTTCTATTCCCACCTAATAACAAACAAACTTTTAACCTACATCCTGTAGTCCATCACACCCATATATATCTCTCATCTTGACTGATTCTATCTTACCCTTGGATATTCACCTTATATGATTGGTCACCCCAATCTGGACATAAAACAAAGATTAAGCCCTACCAAAGAATCTTTAGGGTATAACCAGCTACTAGCTTATTCCTTCCGCTTATTGAATAATTTCCTTTGCAAAACTATTACCATATGCTTCTAACTTTCATGGTCAATACCAGGAAAGGAAAGATTATCACGTAACAACAAACAGAAAATGAATCCTCCAAATCCTCCACCTGTTGACCTCAAACAAGTGGTTGCTACCCAAAGACTGGTAATACAACAGTTAACAGACATGGTGACCGAGATGCAGAATTAGATAAGGCAACAACGCGAGGAAATACGTCAGGCCCGCCAAGAAATAAGACAAGCACGGTTGGAGAGACAACAACAACAACCCCCACCACCACCAGCTTCACCAAGCTACATAGATATAAATTATGATGATTTGTAAGGTCTAGATGTTACTTTAGTTAGTAGTTGATAAGATACTATTTTAGTTGGAATAATAAGGTCCATTTGACCCTGTGTTTTGCTAATAAAATATGCATCATGCCGAGATTTTGGTTTATGCATATGTGTTGAATTAATATGAGCATACATCCCTTTTCTTACTAATCTCGGGGACGAGATTATTTTTAAGGGGGGTAGGATTTGTAACACCCTAAAGTTCAATCTTGTGAAGACAAAGAAAAATTCTCAAAGATTTTAAATCAAAACACCTTTCCTTAAAGATAATCATAATTTAGGAGTTTCCACTCATGAATATGTTAAAAATACATAATTAAAGATACTTAGATAATCTAAATTGCCTTTGGGTTAGGATATATATAAGAATTAGGATTTAAACTATTTCTTAATATATATAGTCTACAATATAAAATTTGATTTCCCTAGAACTAATAAGGTAGGGATTATTCTACTATATGATTAAAGCTTGTCTAAAAGAACTAAAATAAATAAAGAAATATATAAAATATGTTTTTGCACAGATATGGTTTGCAAATGAACTAGTCACAAGCTTGGATTTAAATTTGAATTCAAAATTTAAATTTTGGAAACAGGAAAGAAAGGGGAAATAAGAAAAAGAGAAGGAATATAAAACAAAAATATAAATTATTTATATAAATAAATAGATTCAAAATTAATATCCTTAACTTCACAAAAATAAGTTGAAATGATGAGCCATAGAGGTTTGAATTTAAGAATTCAAATTGGATTTGAATTAGATTTGAAAATGGGGAAAAGAAAATAGAAAAGAAAAAGAAAAAGGATACTATACCTAACTGGGCCGCAGAACACCATTTCGGCCCACTTAAGCTTTTCCTCGCGCGCGCCGGCCCATCCTCAACCCGGCGCCGACACGCGGGCCCCACGGGGCAGCCCCTCACCCCCCTCACGCTCGCGCCATCTCTCCTCTATACGACTGCCGGGCGGGACCCCCTCGTCAGCCGCTCACCGCACCCGCTGCTCAGCCCCCTCACGCGCTGGCGCTGACTCACTGACCGCGGGACCCCATCGGTCAGCTCCTTCCTTCGTCAACGGCACAACGGACTCCGCGCGCTCCGCGTCTTCCTCGCCGGCGATCTCGGAGTCCGCGCAACGACCATGGGTGCGCCCCGGGTATAAAGCTCACCGGGCTCGCCTCCCCTCCCGTATCCGCCTACGACGGCAACCATCGCCGTAACACCGAGAGAGAGAGAAACCGGAGGGGTGCCGCCGCCGAGGATAGCCGCCGTCGGGGGGTCTCCGCTCTCGGAGTCGGGTCGGGGAGCATCGACTTCGCCTGGGAAAGCTGTCCGCACCTCCAATTCGAGTTGAACTCCACCAGAGCTCAAGTAATTGCTCGCCGCCGTAGCTACTCCGCCATGAATCCGCTCCTCGCCGTGGCCGACGACACCTGACCGACAATCCGTGGAATCAACAACTCCGGTGAGTTCGCCATCCCCTCGACACCGTGTAGCAGCTTTTAATTGAGCTCTGGGGCACTGGAACGCTGGATTGCGTTGCTCCGGCGATGGTCCGCCGCGGTTGGTGGGCGGCGCCACCGTCGCTCGGCGAAGGATTGGGGGAAGTGCTCGCGGCCGTTGGATCAGCCACGAGCGGTCGAGATTAGATCGGGGCATACCCCTTCGCTCGGTTTGATCGCAGCCGTCCGATTGTGGATGGACGTTCGGGATGGGATCACGTAGTTTTAAAGTCGTGACCGTTAGATCTGGATCCGACGGCTCTGGGCGCGTACCGTTTCGGTGTCGGCTCGATTTAATCTGGGCCATCGGTTTGTGATCGGACGGCCCTGGATTCACGATACCCCTTCGGCTGGGTATTTTTCTAAAGAGCCCCTCGGTTTTACTTAAATCAACCCGCCGTCCTTTAGTCACTATTCCCTGTGCCTTAGAAATATTACCCCGAGCCCCCTGCGCTTTACTGTAATTGAGGCCCAGTCCAGAACTCGTTTAAATTGAATAAATTAAATAGAAAATAGATTTTTAATATGAAAATAATTGCTAGAACTTAGTTAATTCATAGAAAATTTATTTTAGCTCCAAATTGAACCATTCCACTTTCTAAAATTTTGTAATTTTATTATCTACCACCTAGAGCCTCTGTTTTGTCATGAAAACAATTAGAAATTTAATCTCTCACTTAATCCATTTTAAACACATAAAACCTTTGAAAATTCATAACTTAAAATCTATAACTCCAAAATTAATAATTCTTTTTCCTGTGATCTTATTTTAATATGTAGATTATGTATTTTGCATATATGTTTGGTGTAATGTTAAATTTGCCTATACTATGTATGTTTGTATTGCTACGACTAGCAGCGAGGTCACGAGGATCTGAAGAATCATCCTGGTACCTGGATCTCAAGGCCCAGGCAAGTTGTGCCCTTGATCACTTCTTTTACCCAGCCATGTTCTAATTAATCATAATGATCTGCATAGGTTAATTTTGATGGGACCCAATAGGTTACCCTAGTTTGTCTATCTTTATACCTTGTTTACCACTGAACTTTCTGGGTAGTACTTGCTAGTGCTTTATATGGTTTTGGGTATGAAGATACAATATTCATGATCATACTTTTATTATCAGTTGTTGTTTACTGTTCATGTTGAGATCATTATGTTAATTGGAACATGGAGCGACCACCCGGGAAAACAGTGCTACCACAAGGGTAGTATGGGATGCCCTTGGCTGATTAATTAGGAAAGCTAGTGGAAGACTACCTTACCCGAAAGGGGCAAGGGCAGTAGGGGAGAGGTCAGTGCGGGAAGTGCCCTCGGGAGGATTTTGCTGCGATGGCGGTCCTGCAAGGGATTCCTGTACTGGATCTTCCTATAAACTGTAGCGGGTTTTCGGAAGCTAGTGGAACTTTGTAAAGGCCTCGTAGTGCTACCCTGCCTCACTTCCTTGGTAGAGGTGTATGGGATTCATGACCCCTTGGCAGATGGGTAACACGGCTTGTGGGTAAAGATGCGCAACCTCTGCAGAGTGTAAAACTGGTATACTAGCCGTGCTCACGGTCATGAGCAGCTCGGACCCTCACATGATTAATTTATGGAACTAAATTCAATTTGTCATATGCATTGCATTGCAGGTGAAGTTGTTAACTTTTGTTCTACTATTTAATTGGGTTGGTATTTACTTATACTTAGTAATTGCTAATAAAATTTTGACCAACTTTAAAAGCAATGCTCAGCTCTAAACCATCTTCTTTGGTAAGCCTTACACTTTATGAGCTCCCACCTTTGGTGAGTTCATGCACATCATTCCCCACAACTTGTTGAGCGATGAACGTATGTGAGCTCACTCTTGCTGTCTCACATACACCACAGGTCAAGAACAGGTACTGCAGGATGATGCTCATGGAGGATGCTGCGATGAGTTCGTGAGAGGTCTAAGTCGTCGTCTCCCAGTCAACTTTGGGTTGCTGGACCGTTGTCTCCTTATAATGTAATTATTTATTTTGTATAGAACTCCTGTTATATATAAAGATGTGACATTCGATCCTGTGCCACTTTACATCATATGTATGAGACTTGGTCCCAGCATACCTGGTGTTTATGTTAACCCCGGGTTTTGGACCCCTAAAATCCGGGTGTTACACAGGGCTCGCGACGACGATAAGAAGGAAGATCACAAGGCAGGAGAGTTCCCCGAAGTCCACGACTGCTACATGATCTATGGTGGGCGAGTGGCGAGCGCCTCGGCTCGGCACCGCAAGCAAGAGCGTCGGGAGGTCTGCTCGATAAAGGTGGCGGCGCCAGTCTACCTAGACTGGTCCGACAAGCCCATCACCTTCGACCAGGGCGACCATCCCGACCGCGTGCCGAGCCCGGGGAAATACCCGCTCGTTGTTGACCCCGTCATCGGCAACGTCAGGCTCACCAAGGTCCTCATGGACGGAGGCAGCGGCCTCAACATCATCTACGCCGAGACCCTCGGGCTCCTGCGTGTCGATCTGTCCTCGGTCCGGGCAGGCGCTGCGCCTTTTCACGGGATCATCCCCGGGAAACGCGTCCAGCCCCTCGGACAACTCGATCTACCCGTCTGCTTTAGGACGCCCTCCAATTTCCGAAGGGAGACCCTCACGTTTGAGGTGGTCGGGTTTCGAGGAACCTACCACGCAGTGCTGGGGAGGTCGTACTACGCTAAGTTCATGGCCGTCCCCAACTACACCTACCTCAAGCTCAAGATGTCGGGCCCCAACAGGGTCATCACCGTCGGCCCCACGTACCGACACGCGTACGAATGCGACGTGGAGTGTGTGGAGTACGCCGAGGCCCTCGCTGAATCCGAGGCCCTCATCGCCGACCTAGAGAGCCTCTCTAAGGAGGTGCCAGACGTGAAGCGCCACGCCGGCAACTTTGAGCCAGCGGAGACGGTTAAATTCGTCCCTCTCAACCCCAGCAACGACGCCTCCAAGCAAATCCGGATCGGCTCCGAGCTCGATCCCAAATAGGAAGCAGTGCTCGTCGACTTTCTCCGTGCAAACGCCGACGTTTTCGCGTGGAGTCCCTCGGACATGCCCGGCATACCGAGGGATGTCGCCGAGCACTCGCTGGATATCCGAGCTGGAGCCCGACCCGTGAAGCAGCCTCTGCGCCGATTCGACGAAGAGAAGCGCAGAGCTATAGGCGAGGAGATCCACAAGCTAATGGTGGCAGGGTTCATCAAAGAGGTATTCCATCCCGAATGGCTTGCCAACCCTGTGCTTGTGAGAAAGAAAGGAGGGAAATGGCGGATGTGTGTAGACTACACTGGTCTAAACAAAGCATGTCCGAAAGTTCCCTACCCTCTGCCTCGCATTGATCAAATCATGGATTCGACTACTGGGTGCGAAACCCTGTCTTTCCTCGATGCCTACTCGGGGTATCACCAGATCAAGATGAAAGAGTCTAACCAGCTCGTGACTTCTTTCATCACACCCTTCGGCATGTACTGCTATGTTACCATGCCGTTTGGTCTGAGGAATGCGGGTGCAACATACCAACGATGCATGAACCACGTGTTCGGCGAACACATTGGCCGAACGGTCGAGGCCTACATCGATGACATCGTAGTCAAGACGAGGAAAGCCTCCGACCTCCTTTCCAACCTTGAAGCGACATTCCGATGTCTCAAGGCGAAAGGCGTGAAGCTCAATCCCGAGAAGTGTGTCTTCGGGGTTCCCCGAGGCATGCTCTTGGGGTTCATCGTCTCCGAGTGGGGCATCGAGGCCAACCCGGAGAAGATCGCGGCCATCACCAGCATGGGGCCCATCAATGACTTGAAAGGCGTACAGAGAGTCACGGGGTGTCTTGCGGCTCTGAGCCGCTTCATCTCGCGCCTCGGTGAAAGAGGCCTGCCTCTGTACCGCCTCTTAAGGAAGGCCGAGTGCTTCGCTTGGACCCCTGAGGCCGAGGGAGCCCTCGGGAACCTGAAGGCGCTCCTCACGAACGTGCCCATCTTGGTGCCCTCCGCTGCCGGAGAAGCCCTCTTGATCTACGTCGCCGCGACCACTCAGGTGGTTAGCGCCACGATCGTAGTCGAGAGACGAGAAGAGGGGCATGCATTGCCCGTCTAGAGGCCAGTCTACTTCATCAGCGAGGTACTGTCCGAGACCAAGATCCGCTACCCACAAATTCATAAGCTGCTGTACGCGGTGATCCTGACACAACGGAAGTTGCGACACTACTTCGAGTCTCATCCGGTAACTGTGGTGTCATCCTTCCCCCTGGGGGAGATCATCTAGTGCCGAGAGGCCTCGGGTAGAATTGCAAAGTGGGTGGTGGAAATGATGGGTGAAACAATCTCGTTCGCCCCTCGGAAGGCCATCAAGTCCCAGGTCTTGGCGGACTTCGTGGCTGAATGGGTCGACACCCAGCTCCCAACAGCTCCGATCCAACCAAAACTCTGGAACATGTTCTTCGACAGGTCGCTGATGAAGACAGGAGCGGGCGCAGGCCTGCTCTTCATCTCGCCCCTTGGGAAGCACCTACGCTACATGCTATGCCTCCACTTCCCGGCGTCCAACAATGTGGCTGAGTACGAGGCTCTAGTCAACGGGTTGCGCATCGCCGTCGAGCTAGGGGTCCGACGCCTCGACGCTCGCGGTGACTCGCAGCTCATCATCGACCAAGTCATGAAGAACTCCCACTGCCGTGACCCGAAGATGGAAGCCTACTGCAATGAGGTTCGACGCCTGGAAGACAAGTTCTACGGGCTCGAGCTCAACCACGTCGCCCGGCGCTACAACGAGACTGTGGATGAGCTGGCTAAAATAGCCTCAGGGCGAACAACGGTTCCCCCGTATGTCTTCTCCCGAGACCTGCATCAACCCTCCGTCAAGATCGACGACACGCCCAAGCCCGAGGCACCCTCGGCCCAGTTCGAGGCACCCTCAGCTCAGTTCGAGGCACCCTCGGCCCAGCCCGAGGCACCCTCGGCCCCCGAGGGTGAGGCACTGCGCATCGAGGGGGAGCGGAGCGGGGTCACGCCTAATCAAAACTGGCAGACCCCGTACCTGCAATATCTCCACCGAGGAGAGCTACCCCTTGACCGAGCCGAAGCTCGGCGGTTGGCGCGGCGCGCCAAGTCGTTTGTCTTGCTGGGAGACGGGAAGGAGCTCTACCACCGCAGCCCCTCAGACATCCTCCAGCGATGCATTTCCATCACCGAAGGCCAGGAGCTCCTACAACAGATACACTCGGGGGCTTGCGGCCATCACGCAGCACCTCGAGCCCTTGTTGGAAACGCCTTCCGACAAGGTTTCTACTGACCAACGGCGGTGGCCGACGCCACTAGAATTGTCCGCACCTGCGAAGGATGTCAGTTCTATGCAAGGCAGACCCACCTGCCCTCTCAGGCCCTGCAGACCATACCCATCACCTGGCCGTTTGCCGTGTGGGGTCTGGACCTAGTCGGCCCCTTGCAGAAGGCACCCGGGGGCTACACGCACCTGTTGGTCGCCATCGACAAATTATCCAAGTGGATCGAGGTCCGACCCCTAAACAACATTAGGTCCGAACAGGCGGTGGCGTTCTTCACCAACATCATCCATCGCTTTGGGGTCCCGAACTCCATCATCACCGACAACGGCACCCAGTTCACCGGCAGAAAGTTCCTGGACTTCTGTGAGGATCACCACATCCGGGTGGACTGGGCCACCGTGGCTGACCCCATGACGAATGGGCAAGTAGAGCGTGCCAACGGCATGATCCTGCAAGGACTCAAGCCGCGGATCTACAACGACCTCAACAAGTTCGGCAAGCGATGGATGAAGGAACTCCCCTCGGTGGTCTGGAGTCTGAGGACAACGCCGAGCCGAACCACGGGCTTCACACCGTTCTTTCTAGTCTATGGGGCCGAGGCCATCTTGCCCACAGACTTAGAATACGGTTCCCCGAGGACGAGGGCTTACGCCGACCAAAGCAATCAAGCTAATCGAGAAGACTCACTGGACCAGCTGGAAGAGGCTCGGGACATGGCCTTACTACACTCGACGCGGTTCCAGCAGTCCCTGCGACGCTACCACGCCCGAGGGGTTCGGTCCCGAGACCTCCAGGTGGGCGACCTGGTGCTTCGGCTACGACAAGACGCCTGAGGGCGGCACAAGCTCACGCCTCCCTGGGAAGGGCCGTTCGTTGTCGCCAAGGTTCTGAAGCCCGGAACGTACAAGCTGGCCAACAGTCAAGGCGAGGTCTACAGCAACGCTTGGAACATCCAACAGCTACATCGCTTCTACCCTTAAGATGCTTTCAAAGTCGTTCATACGCCTCGTTCACACACAAAGTCTAGTCATCAAGGAAGGGTCAGCCTTGCCTCGGCAAAGCCCGACCCTCCCTCGGGGGCTAAAAGGGGGGAACCCCCTCTGCGTCGAAATTTTCCTCGGAAAAAGATCTTTTCTATCAGAATGTCTTTCGTGCTTTTTGACTACTTCGAAAGTGGATCCTGAAAACGACGGAGTACACGTAAGCAGCCGAGGGACTCCTACGCCTCCGGGATACGGATACCTCACTCATCACCTTCTGCGATAAGTAACTCGCGCTCGGATAGGTGATTCCGCGGACCGAACAAGCCTTCACGCTCGAAAGCTCCTCTGCCGAAACGATTTTTCGGGCCTTCTTGACTACGTCGGTGACAGAACCCTATGGACGAGTAAGAGTGCGCGTAAGCGGCAAGGCCGACCGAGCCGAGGGATTCCTACGCCTCCGGGATACGGATACCTCACTCATCACCTTCCGTGAAAAGTAACTCTCACTCGCACAAACAAATTATGGTACCGACAAATAAGTCCAGATACTCGAAACAAGGGGAAAAGAAACACAGCTTTACAACACGACGATGGTGTGTTTGGGCCTCGGCGGCCGCAGAAAACATACACACACTACAAGATAATCCGATCCTGCAGGCTCATATCTTGACAGTTGAAGGGAGCAGCAGCACCCTCGGCGTCAACTACGCCTTCGGCGAGGCCCGACCTAGCCTTGGACAGCGACTGTCGGCGTTTCGAGACCGGGGGGTCCCTCGGGCCGACGAGTGAGTGTCGCCGCGTGCCCCAGCCTAGATGGGTCGAGCGCGAGGGCGAGCACGAAGGGGGGAAGGAGCGAGGCGGCCGGAGACCGGCGTGAGAGAGGTGGGAATCCCACGGCCTTCGTGTTCGTCCCGCGCCCAGGTCGGGTGCGCTTGCAGTAGGGGGTTACAAGCGTCCACGCGGGAGAGGGAAGCGAGCGGCCCCAAGAGAGCGCCTGTCTCGTCCTCGTCCCCGCGCGGCCAATCCCCTCTAAGAGGGCCCTGGTCCTTCCTTTTATAGGCGTAAGGAGAGGACCCAGGTGTACAATGGGGGTGTAGCAGAGTGCTACGTGTCTAGCGGGGGAGAGCTAGTGCCCTAAGTACATGCCGATGTGGCAGCCGGAGAGATTCTGGCACCCAGCTGGTGTGATGTCGTGGCCGTCGGAGGAGCGACGGAGTCTGGCGGAGGGACAGCTGTCGGAGCGGTTGGGTCCTTGCTGACGTCCTCTTGCTTCCGTAAGGGGGCTGAGAGCCGCTGTCGTCACAGAGTATGTGGGGCGCCATCATTGCCTATCTGGCGGAGCTAGCCAGATGGGACACCGGTCTTGTTCCCTGCGGCCCGAGTCAGCTCGGGGTAGGGTGATGATGGCGCCTCCTGTTGACGTGGCTGGCCTGCACCCTAGGTCGGGCGATGTGGAGGCTCCTCCGAAGCCGAGGTTGAGTCTGTCTTCCATGGTCGAGGCCGAGTCCGAGCCCCTGGGTCGGGCGAGGCGGAGGTCGTCGGCAGAGGCCAGGGCAGAGTCCGAGCCCTGGGGTCGGGCGAAGCGGAGTTCGTCGTCTTCTGGGGCTGAGCCCGAGTCCGAGCCCTGGGTCGGGCGGAGCGGAGTTCGTCGTCTTCTGGGGCTGAGCCCGAGTCCGAGCCCTAGGTCGGGCGGAGCGGAGTTCGCCGTCTTCCGGGACTGAGCCCGAGTCTGAGCCCTAGGTCGGGCGGAGCGGAGTTCGCCGTCTTCTGGGATTGAGCCCGAGTCCGAGCCCTGGGTCGGGCGGAGCGAAGCTTCCTATGGTGCCTTTGGTAGGGCCTGACTACCTGTCAGTCTCATTCTGCCAAGTGACACTGCAGTCGGAGTGGCGCAGGCGGCGCTGTCCTTCTGTTAGGCCGGTTAGTGGAGCAGCGAAGTGACGGCGGTCACTTCGGCTCTGCCGGGGGGCGTGCGTCAGGATAAAGGTGTCAGGCCACCTTTGCGTTAAATGCTCCTGCGATTTGGTCGGTCGGTGCGGTGATTTAGTCAGGGTTGCTTCTTAGCGAAGGCAGGGCCTCGGGCGAGCCGAAAATATGTTCACCGTCGGAGGGGGCCCTCGGGCGAGACGGAAATCCTTCGGGGTCGGCTGCCCTTGTCCGAGGCTAGGCTCGGGCGAGGCATGATCGAGTCACTCGAATGGACTGATCCCTGACTTAATCGCACCCATCAGGCCTTTGCAGCTTTATGCTGATGGGGGTTACCAGCTGAGAATTAGGAGTCTTGAGGGTACCCCTAATTATGGTCCCCGACAGTAGCCCCTGAGCCTCGAAGGGAGTGTTAGCACTCGCTTGGAGGCTTTCGTCGCACTTTTTTGCAAGGGGACCAGCCTTTCTCGGTTGCATTTTGTTCCGGTGGGTGCGCGCGAGCGCACCCGCCGGGTGTAGCCCCCAAGGCCTCGGAGGAGTGGTTTCACTCCTTCGAGGTCTTAATGCCTCGCGTAATGCTTCGGCTGGTCTGGTTGTTCCCTCATGCAAACTGGCTGTAGCCCGGGTGTACGGTCGGGGCCCAAGTTCTTGGGCTGGTATGTTGACGCTGTCAACGGTTCGACCGGAGCCGGGTTTGCGAGAGCAGCCCCCGAGCCTCTGCACAGGGCGAGAGGGCGATCAGGGACAGACTCGACTTTTTTACATACGCCCCTGCGTCGCCTTTCCGCAAGGAGGAGGGGGGGAAACGCCATGTTGCCCTCGATGGGCGCCGAACATGGTGTCTCCAGTGAGCTGCAAGCGGGTAATCCGAGTGGACGTCCGTGCCCCGTTCGTAAGGGGTCGGCTAGGGGCCCAGAGGCACGCCCAAAAGTACCTGCGGGTGATCTGCCGGACCCGGTCCCCTGGCAACGGGGTCCGAGGGCTCGATGCCTCCCTCTGATGGGATTCCGTTACAAGATCGCTCCCGCTGGTCTCGGAAATGTCCTAGGGTACCTCGGGAGCGCAGCCCGAGCCTTGGTTATGTATCGAACGTACCCATGGTCATCCCTCGCTCGGTGTCTGAGGCGGCTGTGAACCCTTCGGGGGCCAGCCTTCGAACCCCTGATCAGTAATGGGCGCAGAGCCCGAGTAGCCTGAGGCGGCCGTGGAACCCTTCGGGGGGCCGGCCTTCGAACCTCTGACCAGTAGTGGGTGTAGGGCCCACGCGATCTGAGGCGGCTGTTGAACCCTTCGGGGGGCTAGCCTTCGAACCTCTGATCAGTAAGGAGGCTCGGAGCCTGGTTCCTTCACGGGGAAGGATCCTTTTCGGGGTATCCCCCTTTCCCGGTCCCTGTTGCAAGAGATAGAGAAAGAGGAAAAAAGGAAAAGGATACGAAATCGAACGACGCGGCGTACCTTTTTTGGCGCGGTTATTACGGCGAAGGCGAAGTGTCGCCCGCTGCTCCTGCCAGAAGCGCCGCCTGTCTCGCCGCGGAGTTAATGCGACGGGGCGAGTGGTTGGCGGGGCGGCCGTTGCGCGTGCGTGAGCCGTTCGAGGAACGGCTGTTTCGCTTCGCGTTTTTGAATCCCGCGTCCGGTCCGGGCGGAACGTTGGAAACGGTTTCGCCTTGGTCTTTATATACCTGGGAGAGGGTCTGGTGACGGTTCTTTGCTCCGCTTCCAGCCTCCCTCTTAGGTTTTCGCAACCCGAGAGACTTAGCCAGAGAAGAGAAAACCGCCCTTCCTGCCCCTTGCGCCGCCATCCCTTCCGCTCGGTGATGGCCGACCGGGTGACCATCATCTCGCCGCGCGATCCATGGCCCTTTTCCACGGTGACGGCGAGCGATCTGGAGGATCTGGTCAGCGAGGGTTTGCTTCGCCCTCTCACCGATGAGCAGCGACCGGAATGGATTCCTCCCGTGGGCGGAGCCGCTCCATCCCCACCGCCGAGGTACATCGTGAGCTTCGTCTCCTTCCACGAGCGGGGATTCGGTGTGCCGGCGGGCCGCTTTATGCGGGCGATCCTGTACCACTATGGGGTGGAGTTGCACAACCTCACCCCAACTCCATCTCGCAGGCCGCTATCTTCGTAGCGGTGTGCGAGGGGTACTTGGGGATCGCCCCCCATTGGGATTTGTGGACCCATCTCTTTTTCGCGGAGCTTTTTGCCTCGCCGATGGGGGAGAGGAAAGTCCGCGCAGCGGTGCGGGCCGGCGGCTGCACCCTCCTGCTGAGGCAGTCGCGGGTGTCGCTGTATATTCCTGCCATCCTCGCGTCCTCGAACAAGGGGTGGCAGCGCCGGTGGTTCTACCTCCGGAATGACGGCGAGTTGCTCCCGTCGTTCTCCCAGCGAGTAGTCACCACCGCCACCGACGCTTGGCGCCACGGGACCCCGCACGAAAGACAGAAGAACCTCGAACCCCTTCTCCAGGCCTTGGAGGCGTTGCGGAAGGGGGGACTCACCGCTGCGGGAGTGATTGCCGCCATCCACCGTCGGAGGGTGCTTCCCTTGGCGGAGCGACGGCTGTCGCTTTGGGAGATGACCCCGGAGGCTGACTGGGAGGGCTCGCGGATGTCCCCTGATCCTCTTCCCTTCGACGCCCTCCAATGGCGGGTGTCCATCGCGTTGGGGAAGCCGGACCCCCACGCCTTCTCCCAGCTTTTGATGCGCCCCGACCGAGGGTGCGTGACTCTGGTGAGTGTTCGCTCCTTCCTTGTTCATACATTGGGTTGCTCCTGGTTCTTACGATCGGGGTTTTTTCCCCCTTCTTCAGGAGGTGGGGTGGCACAAGCATTCCCTGCCACGGGTCCCGCAGGATGCGGTGGACCGAGCAACGCGGCGGGTCGCCGCGGAGGAGAAGAAGAGGAAGAAGGACGCGGAGAAGGCCCGGGCCCGTGAGCGGAGGCGGGCTCGAGACGCCTTGGAAAAGCTCCGTCGCCGGCAGGAGAGGGAGGGACTCCCGAGGGAGCCGTCGCCGGAAACGTCCGACGATGACGACGACGACGATGATGATGACGAGGAGGACGACATGGCCGCCCGTCTTGGCCTCAGCCCCGGCTTGGGGTTTGGCCAGGAGCCGTCAAGCCAGCCTCCGAGCGGGCTGACGCCGTCAGTCCCCGGAGTCGGGGCGTCGGGGTCCCGGCCCGAGGTGCGGGGGCAACCCGAGAGGGCACCTGATCCCTCGGCTGGAGGAGCTGAGGTGACTCCGGGCGGCCAGGCCAGGGCGTCTGCTCCCCGAGAGCCGCCGCTCGCGCCGGCAGCGCAGGAAGGCCACCCTCAGGTCACCGTGACAGTGCCTGGGCAATTTGCTCCCCGGGCGTCCAAAGCAAGGGTGGTGCCGAAGTTGCTGGCGAAGCGGACCTCGGCGGCGGTTCCGGGGGCCGGGATCCAAGAGACTTCCCCCCAGGCGCGGTGGATCATGGCCCGGAGCGGGTAAGTATCTCGGAATGTCTTCGTCCTGGCTTTCCATTCATATGTCCCGGTCGTGATTTTTCTTTTTCCCTCTGCAAGTGAAGCCATGGCCTGACCGACCTGGCACCCCGGAAGGCCCTTAAGACGACGCCGGCCTGTGCGGCCAGCGCCGCTCCGTAGGGCTGGGCATTCGGTTTTTTTTGAAATTTCGGTTTGGTTTTTCGGTTTTAAAAAACTTCGGTTTTCTATACATTAGAAACCAATCGGTTTTCTAGAAAATGAAAACCGAGAACTTCGGTTTCGGTTTTTTACTTTGGTTTTTCGGTAAAAACTGAATACCAAACTTATACTCAAAACAACACATACAACAAGTTTATATGATAGATTACACATAATTTTAAAAAGTAAAAATTATATAGGTACAAATATTTAGAGATACATCATACATCACATATAAATAAGTGAATAACAATTTAATTGCTTCACACATTTAGTTCACATAATCGAAAAGTCAAATTTTAGAATTGATAAAGTTTGGTATTCGGTTTTTTTGGTATTTCGGTTCGGTATACGGTAAAACCGATTACGATACCAAAAACCGAACTTCTGAGATACAAAAACCGAAACCGAACCGAACTACAAAAAAACCGAAATTTCGGTTCGGTTCGGTATGGTTCGGTTCGGTTTTCGGTTTATGGTAAAAAAGTGCCCACCCCTACCGCTCCGGGCCTTGCCGTTCAGCCGACCCTCTCGCAAGGCGTTCCACCGCAGGGGGCTCGGGCGGCACCGGTCACCGTGGAGCAGGTTCCCGAGGCTGGCTCTTCTGCCGAGGCGGCCATCGTGATAGGGGAGGCGGCTGACGCTGACGTGGTCCCGAGCCCACCGGACGTGCCGGCCATGCCGGCGCCTGCCGCTACCGAAGTCGCCGCTGTCCCGGTCGGAGAGCGACCGGTTGCTGCCGACGTCGAGACGGCTGATGGGTCGGCGCCCGGTGCCTCGGAAGAGGTGGGCGGGGAGGCGCGATCCGTCCCGCCGGGCGGCAGCCTCATCGCTGTGCGGCGGAGCCCCGAGGTCTGGCGCCAGTTGCTCCGGTTCCGGACCCGTGAGGCCTCGGACCCCGTCTTCGTTCTCGACGATGAACGGGAGGACCAGTCCTGGGATGAGCTCCGCGAGTGTGCTGAAGCAACGGTGGGGTCTCTCCGGTCGTCGCTGGAGGTTTTCTGCAGGGACGTCCCCAAAATCCTCCAGGTAACGGTTTCAGGCATACCTTTTCTCTTCTGTGACCGAGGCGTTCTTCGTGACGCTCCGTTTCCTTCCCTCAGGATCTGACGGATCGGAGCGCCGCCAAGTCGTCGTTCATCCGCCGCGAGGTCGATGTCTGGGGCTCGCTGCGGTCCCTGAGGACCTCGCTCGCCGGGGCTACTGCGCGCCTTTCTCAGCAGGGTGCCGAGGTAGCGGACCTCCAGTTGCTCTGCACTGACCTGAGAGCCGAGGCGGCAGCGGCGCGCGCAGAGGCGCAACGGCAGCGGTCGGAGTTCGTCCAGGTCGTCGAGGAGCGGGACCAATCTCGGGGCCGGGCTGCCAAGGCCGAAAGCCGAGCCGAAACCCTCGCAGCCGACTTAGCCGCAGCCCAGGTCGCGGCCTCGGAGCAGCGTGCTCGAGCCGAAGGTACGCCTTGGCCATCCTTGGTTCTTGTTCTTGTTTGTTTCCTCTGCTTGTGTTTGAGATCTTTCTTCTGGCTGTTCGCAGAGCTCGAGTCCGCCCTCGATGAGTCCGCCAAGGCGCTTGCCGGGGCGGCCGAGCAGAGGGAGGCCGACCTCGCGGCCATGTCCGAAGCCATCTCGGACGTTTATCGGATCCTTGGCTCCGGCGACGTCCCCTCAGGAAGCTCCCCTCAAAGCCGCCTTCAAGCCTTGGGTGATCACGCGCGCGGCAGACTCCGCGAGGCGCTACACCACGGCATCAGGCGGGCCTTCGCCGTGCTCGCTTCCCACTACGTTTTGGACCTGGAGCGGGTTAGTGAGGGGTATTGTCTTCCTGACGAAGACGAAGCTGCCCTGGCGGAAGTCCAGCGGCTCGACGCGGTCGCCGCGGGTCCAAGCGTAGTGCTGGCGACCACCTTTGAGGCGGAGATCCTCCCCCCTGCGCCGTTGCCGGAAGCCGAGATGGACCTTACTGAAGGCGAGGACGGAGCTGAAGGCGCGGCTCCTTCCCAAGGCGACGCCTAACTCTGTTGGAACGGTTTCTGTTGGATGCGCGTGTGTCTTCCTGCGGCCGCTGAGGCCTGAACACTTTGTTTCCATTGCATGAAGTCGTACTCTTCTTCCTTTTATTTTGCGTGTCCGGCTCTGCCTGTCAATAATAGGGTGGCTTCCCGAGTAGGGGTCATTTTTCGTGGCGGGTGATGAGTGAGGTGTCCCTAACCCGGAGGCATAGGAGTTCCTCGGCTCAGTCGGCCTTGCCACTTACATGCACCCACGTTCGCTCCTTGGGGCCCTGCTTCTGACATAGCCGGGAGAACGCAAAAGCCTTTTTGACCGAAAATTTTGGATGTGGAGAGGTACACCCAATCTTGACGCAGAGGGGTTCCCCCCTTTTTAGCCCCCGAGGGAGGGTCGGGCTCTACCGAGGCGAGGCCGACCCTTCCTTGACGACTGAGACTTGTGTGGGAGCGAGGTATACGAACAGCTTGAAAACATCTCAAGGGTAGAAGCGACGTAGCTATTGGGTGTTCCAAGCGTTGCCGTAAACCTCGCCTTGACCGCCGGCCAGCTTGTACGTTCCGGGCTCCAGAACTTCGGCGATGACAAGCGGCCTTTCCCGGGGGTGCGTGTAGCCCCCGGGTGCCCCCAGCAAGGGCTCGGGGTGCTGTGCGATGGTCGGGGTCTTCTCCGGGTTGGCTTCGATGCCCCGCTTGGAGATGATGAACCCCAAGACCATGCCCTGGGGCACCCCAAGGACCCACCTTTCAGGGTTGAGCTTGACGCTTTTCGCTTCTTTTAGCTTGTGGATCTCCTCGCCTATCGCTCTGCGCTTCTCCTCGTTGAATCGGCGCAGAGACTATTTGACGGGTCGGGCTCCGGCCCGAATATCCAGCGAGTGTTCGGCGACATCCCTTGGTATGCCGGGCATGTCCGAGGGACTCCACGCGAAGACGTCGGCGCTCGCGTGGAGGAAGTCGACGAGCACTGCTTCCTATTTGGGATCGAGCCCGGAGCCGATCCGGATTTGCTTGGAGACGTTGCCACTGGGGTCGAGGGGGACGGCCTTAACCGTCTCCACTGGCTCGAAGTTGCTGGCATGACGCTTCACGTCTGGCACCTCTTTGGAGAGGCTTTCCAGGTCGGCGATGAGGGCCTCGGACTCGGCGAGGGCCTCGGCGTACTCCACGCACTCCACGTCGCATTCGAACGCGTGCTTGTACGTGGGGCCGACGGTGATGACCCCGTTGGGGCCCGGCATCTTGAGCTTCAGATAGGTGTAGTTGGGGACGGCCATGAACTTCGCGTAGCATGGCCTTCCCAGTACCGCGTGGTAGGTTCCTCGGAACCCGACCACCTCGAACGTCAAAGTCTCCCTTCGGAAGTTGGAGGGCGTTCCGAAGCAGACAGGAAGGTCGAGTCGTCCGAGGGGCTGGACGCGCTTCCCGGGAATGATCCCGTGGAAGGGCGCAGCGCCTGCTCGGACGGAGGACAGATCGACGCGCAGGAGCCCGAGGGTCTCAGCGTAGATGATATTGAGGCTGCTGCCCCCGTCCATAAGGACCTTGGTGAGCCTGACGTCGCCGATGACGGGGTCGACGACGAGCGGGTATTTCCCCGGGCTCGGCACGTGGTCGGGGTGGTCAGCTTGGTCGAAGGTGATGGGCTTGTCGGACCAGTCTAGGTAGACTAGCGCCGCCACCTTCACCGAGCAGACCTCCCGGTGCTCTTGCTTGCGATGCCGAGCTGAGGCAATCGCCGCATGCCCACCGTAGATCATGAAGCAGTCGCGGACCTCGGGGAACTCTCCTGCTTGGTGATCTTCCTTCTTGTCGTCGTTGCGGGCCCTGCCACCCTCCACGGGTGGCCCGACCCTGTGGAAGTGGCGCCGAAGCATGACGCACTCCTCAAGGGTGTGCTTGACGGGCCCTGGTGATAGGGGCACGGCTCCTTGAGCATCTTGTCGAAGAGGTTGGCACCTCCGGGGGGCTTCCGAGGGTTCTTGTACTCGGCGGCGACGACAAGGTCCGCGTCGGCGGCGTCGCGTTTCGCTTGCGACTTCTTCTTGCCTTTCTTCTTGGCGCCGCACTGAGTAGACGCCTCGGGAGCATCTTCCGATGGGCGGCCCTGGGGCTGCTTGTCCTTTCGGAAGATAGCCTCGATCGCCTCCTGGCCAGAGGCGAACTTGGTGGCGATGTCCATCAGCTCGCTCGCCCTGGTGGGGGTCTTGCGACCCAACTTACTCACCAGGTCGCGGCAGGTGGTGCCGGCAAGGAACGCGCCAATGACATCCGAGTCGGTGATGTTGGGCAGCTCAGTGCGCTGCTTCGAGAATCGTCGGATGTAGTCCCAGAGAGACTCTCCCGGCTGCTGCCGGCAGCTTCGGAGGTCCCAGGAATTCCAGGCGCGCACGTACGTGCCCTGGAAATTGCCGGCGAAGGCTTGGACCAGGTCATCCCAGTTGGAGATCTGCCCCGGAGGCAGGTGCTCCAACCAGGCGCGAGCGGTGTCGGAGAGGAACAGGGGGAGGTTGCGGATGATGAGGTTGTCGTCGTCCGTTCCACCCAGCTGGCAGGCCAGGCGGTAGTCCGTGAGCCACAGTTCCGGTCTCGTCTCCCCCGAGTACTTTGTGATAGTAGTCGGGGGTCGGAACCGGGTCGGGAACGGTGCCCATCGGATGGCCCGGCTGAAGGCCTGCGGACCGGGTGGTTCGGGCGAGGGACTCCGATCCTCCCCGCTGTCGTAGCGTCCCCCACGCCTGGGGTGGTAACCTCGGCGCACCCTCTCGTCGAGGTGGGCCCGACGGTCGCGATGATGGTGCTCATTGCCGAGGCGGCCCGGGGCCACAGGCGCGGTGTTGCGCGTGCGCCCGGTGTAGACCGAGGCTTCCCTCATGAATCGGGAAGTCGCGGCATGAGGTTCCGAGGGGTATCCCTACCTTCGGGAGGCAGAGCTCTCGGCCCGTCGGACCGCAGCGCCTTCCAGGAGATTCTTGAGCTCCCCCTGGATTCGCCGACCCTCGGTGGTTGATGGCTCCGGCATCGCACGGAGAAGCATCGCTGCTGCAGCCAGGTTCTGACCGACCCCACTGGATGCGGGTGGCGGCCTGACCCTGACGTCATCGGCGACGCGGTGCTGGAAACCCTGGGCCAGGTGACGTATTTCTCCGGCCGGGGGTTGGCCCGCCCATGCCTGCCCGACGTCCCGGCGGATCGGCTCAAGCGCTCCTGCTCCCTCGTCGAGCCTGGCCTGCGCCCCGCGGACTTGCTCGAGCTGTGGGTCATGACCCCCCGCCGGAACGGGGACCACAGCTAGCTCCCGTGGGATGTCAGCGCGAGGCACCGGCCTAGGGAGATCACCGTCCTCCGGCATGCCGAGATGATTGCCTTCGGAGGGACCCCTAGATCGACGTGGAAACATTCGCGGCTTGGGCCGCAGTCCTCGTCGTCGAGGCTGCGGCTACCGTCGGAACAATCAGAGAGGCAGTAGTCACATGCGGTCATGAAGTCCCGCATGGCACTGGGGTTGCCAAGTCCAGAGAAATCCCAACAGATGCTGGGGTCGTCATCTTCCTCGGACCCAGAGGGCCCGTAGGTCGAGACGTCCGTCAGCCGGTCCTAAGGCGACCGCGTGCGAAACCCCAGAGGGTTTGAACTCGCCTCTACGAGAGCGCCCGCCAAAGCAAGGTCGCTAGGCGGGTTGAGGCTGAGTCCAAATGACGTAGGATGGGAATCGGTCGGTACCTTTCGGTCGACGAGCGGCGACATAGTCACGTCGGGGACTGATTGCACCGTCGTCTCAGGTACGAGGGTGACGCCCAGCAAGCTTTCCGCGAGCGTGCTGGCGTCGTCCGCTTGCTCGGGATTGGCGTGTCGCGGGGAGACGGCGCTCGCCTTCGTCTCAAACGCGAGGTCGATGCCCGACGCGCCCCCCGTTGGGGCGCTGGGGCCGTCGACTCGCTCGACAACCGACGAGGCGCGGCCTCCCGCTTGGCCTTGGTTGCCCCGCCTCCTCCTTCGTTAGCGGGGGAGAGGACGGGGCGAGCTCGAATGTTGTTCTTCCACCACGCGGGGAAGACGTCGTCGATTCCGCCGCCGGCGGGCGGGCTGTCGGCCGCCATTGTCGTTGTCGCGCAGCGGTGGAAGGAGTATCATGTCGTAGCTGCCGTTGAAGGACATGAACTCAAGACTCCCGAAACGGAGCACCGTCCCGGGTCGGAGAGGTTGCTGGAGACTGCCCATCTGGAGCTTGACGGGAAGCTGTTCGTCAACACGCAGCAGGCCCCTACTTGGCACGCCAACTGTCGGCGTTTCGAGACCGGGGGGTCCCTCGGGCCGACGAGTGAGTGTCGCCGCGTGCCCCAGCCCAGATGGGTCGAGCACGAGGGCGAGCGCGAAGGGGGGAAGGAGCGAGGCGGCCGGAGACCGGCGTGAGAGAGGTGGGAATCCCGCGGCCTTCGTGTTCGTCCCGTGCCCAGGTCGGGTGCGCTTGCAGTAGGGGGTTACAAGCGTCCACGCGGGAGAGGGAAGCGAGCGGCACCAAGAGAGCGCCTGTCTCGTCCTCGTCCCCACGCGGCCAACCCCCTCTAAGAGGGCCCTGGTCCTTCCTTTTATAGGCGTAAGGAGAGGACCCAGGTGTACAATGGGGGTGTAGCAGAGTGCTACGTGTCTAGTGGGGGAGAGCTAGCGCCCTAAGTACATGCCGATGTGGCAGCCGGAGAGATTCTGGCACCCAGCTGGTGTGATGTCGTGGCCGTCGGAGGAGCGACGGAGTCTGGCGGAGGGATAGCTGTCGGAGTGGTTGGGTCCTTGCTGACGTCCTCTTGCTTCCGTAAGGGGGCTGAGAGCCGCCGTCGTCACAGAGTATGCGGGGCGCATTCATTGCCTATCTGGCGGAGCTAGCCAGATGGGACACCGGTCTTGTTCCCTGCGGCCCGAGTCAGCTCGGGGTAGGGTGATGATGGCGCCTCCTGTTGACGTGGCTGGCCTGCACCCTAGGTCGGGCGATGCGGAGGCTCCTCCGAAGCCGAGGTCGAGTCTGTCTTCCATGGCCGAGGCCGAGTCCGAGCCCCTGGGTCGGGCGAGGCGGAGGTCGTCGGCAGAGGCCAGGGCGGAGTCCGAGCCCTGGGGTCGGGCGAAGCGGAGTTCGTCGTCTTCTGGGGCTGAGCCCGAGTCCGAGCCCTGGGTCGGGCGGAGCGGAGTTCGTCGTCTTCTGGGGCTGAGCCCGAGTCCGAGCCTTGGGTCGGGCGGAGCGGAGTTCGCCGTCTTCCGGGACTGAGCCCGAGTCCGAGCCCTGGGTCGGGCGGAGCGGAGTTCGCCGTCTTCCGGGACTGAGCCCGAGTCCGAGCCCTGGGTTGGGCGGAGCGGAGCTTCCTATGGTGCCTTTTGCAGGGCCTGACTGCCTGTCAGTCTCATTCTGCCAAGTGACACTGCAGTCGGAGTGGCGCAGGCGGCGCTGTCCTTCTGTCAGGCCGGTTAGTGGAGCGGCGAAGTGACGGCGGTCACTTCGGCTCTGCCGGGGGGCGTGCGTCAGGATAAAGGTGTCAGGCCACCTTTGCGTTAAATGCTCCTGCGATTTGGTCGGTCGGTGCGGCGATTTAGTCAGGGTTGCTTCTTAGCGAAGGCAGGGCCTCGGGCGAGCCGAAAATATGTTCGTCGTCGGAGGGGGGCCTCGGGCGAGACGGAAATCCTCCGGGGTCGGCTGCCCTTGTCCGAGGCTAGGCTCGGGCGAGGCATGATCAAGTCACTCGAATGGACTGATCCCAAACTTAATCGCACCCATCAGGCCTTTGCAGCTTTATGCTGATGGGAGTTACCAGCTGAGAATTAGGAGTCTTGAGGGTACCCCTAATTATGGTCCCCGACAGCGACGCGGTCGGAGGATCTCCACTCTGAAGGATGACATCAGCACCACGCCCGGGCCATCGCTGCCAGGGCCTTCCCTAGGAATCCGGCTCGAGCAGATGGCTCAGGCCGGTCACCCCGAAGCCTCAGCCAGTTGTCCCCCGAGGACATTGGCTCGGTTTGTGGCCTCGGCAACTCAACTCCGGCGTCGGTCCCGCCAGTGGACGACCCGGCCAGGATCCGGCCGACCAAATCTTCTTTTCGAAGCCAACTTTGCCTCTGTTCATGCTGACACCGCTACCTCTGGCTTCGGCTCATCGAAGAGCGGCCGAGGGTTTTCTTTTAACTAAGCAAGAGAAGCCTCGGGCAGCAAGGCTGACCGAGCCGAGGGACTCCTACGCCTCCGGGATACGAATACCTCACTCGTCACCTTTGCACGAGGCAACTCACGCTTGGTGAAGCGGTTCAGATAGCCGACAAGCGAGTCTTAGTGCTCGAAATGAGGAAAAGACATGGCTCCGTGCCAAAAATACATACATGTTCAGGCCCCGACAGCCGCAATGAAAAAGACACCGGCACTCAAGGTGCCATTACAAACGGAACTCCGTTTCTGCCTCCACACCGGGAAGCCTGCGGGGCGACAAGCTCCGGGCAACTCACCAGCGACGTCTGCAGCAGCAGCTATGGTCCTAGGACGGACGCGGCCACCGGAAGGCTCTCGTTCGCGTCCCCGCTCAAGGGACGCGAACCAGATATTAAAGCCAAAGAGCCGGAGGCCGGTCCGTAGGCGGCGCTGACGGCCTCGACGGTGAGGAAGCTTCCCCCGGCTGCCACCACGTCAGCACTGGCGAACGCGGGCCGCTCCAAAGCGCACCGGCAGGTCCTCGCTCTCGTCCTCGCCACGAAAGCGAGGAGGAGGACGGAATGTTGCATCCTAGCTGGGCAGCAACAGTTCGCCTTCCCCGGCATGGCTGGAGGACGCCTCCTCCGCAGAGCTGGAGGATGGTTTCCACCACCAGAAGCTGGAAGAGGAGGTGGCCAGCCGACCCGTGCGGGAGGTAGAGCCCCGGCTCGCCTCGCTCTCCGCCCCAGCAAGGATGATGAACATCCTTGAAGCTGAGGGAGGGGCGGAGGTCGCAACTCGGCTTGCTTCTCCCCATCCAGGGGCTGGTGGTCACCGTCTTGGGTGACCACCGGCGAGGGGATGCAGCCGGGTTGCACGATGAAAATCCTTGAAGCCGAACGATGGCTGAAAGGTACCAACTTCCACGAAGTTGCGTTCCTCCAACGACAAGGTGGAAGGATTGCGGGTGTTCCCCATCCGGGGGCTCGGAAGGTGGAAAGACGCGATGCATAAGGGAGCGCGAAGACATGGTCGCCTTTCAAGGGGATCACCCTCCTTTTAAAGGTGACTCTTCCCACCTGCGTCCTCAGCCATCACGGGCTGAGTCTCCTCCAACACGCTCCAAGGTCCTCCCACTACGACACGGGGGCTGGGTCCCACGCGTCATGCAAGCTGGCCCAGGGCAGAAGAAGCCAAACCGCCGCGCGCGGCACATGCAACTGCCCAGCGGTTACAAGCATTCCTCCACTTTCGCCCAGACCAGCGGGTGAAGGGGCGGACAGCCATGCAGTCGGCATGCAACCACGCCAAGTGGGCGCACCCGTTCGACTCCAACACGCCCAGCATGGAGGCCTAGGCCCACACGTCATGCAACCGGCGCGCCGGTTGCTACGTGCGAGCAACTGCACCGCCACTCGCGCCACTACCGCGCCTCCTCGACTGCGAAACCAGTACCGCGACTCGAGGCAACTCTGCGTACGACCCAACAGTGCCAGCCAGGCGCATCGGTCACGGGCCAGTCAGCCGCAGGAGAAGGCGCGACGGTCGATGCGGCCAAAAATGGGCCGACAGTAATGGCGGTGGCAGGCGGGCAGAAGCAGCGTTCACGTCGTCAACCAAGCTCACGTCACCTCGTGGGACAGCGAGAGAACCCTCTCTCACAGCGTGAATATGACGCGCCCGTGTTCTGTTCCTCGAACGGCTCGCGCACGCGCAACGGCTGCCCCGCGAACCACTCGCCCCGTCACATTAACTCCGCGGCGGGACATGCGGCGCCTTTGGCAGGAGAAGCGAGCAACGCTTCGCCTTCGCCATAATGACCGCGTCAAAAAAAAGGTGCGCCACGCCATCTCGATTTCATATTCTTTCCCTTTTTCCTCTTTCTCTCTCTTACTACAGGGACCGGGAATAGGGGATACCCCGAAAGGGATCCTTCTCCGCGAAGGAAATGGGCCCCGAGCCCCCCTACTGATCAGAGGTTCGAAGGCTGGCCCCTCGGAGGGGTTCAACAGCCGCCTCAGAGCGCTCGGGCTCCGCGCCCACTACTGGTCAGAGGTTCGAGGGCCGGCCCCTCGGAAGGGTTCAATAGCCGCCTCAGGCCACTCGGGCTCCGCGCCCACTACTGATCAGGGGTTCGTAGGCTGGCCCACGAAGGGTTCACAGCCGCCTCAGACACGGAGCGAGGGATGACCCTGGGTACGTTCGATACATAACCAAGGCTCGGGCTACGCTCCCGAGGTACCCTAGGACATTTCCGAGACCAGCGGGAACGATCTTGTAACGGAATCCCATCAGAGGGAGGCATCGAGCCCTCGGACCCCGTCAAAAGGGGACCGGGTCCGGCAGATCACCCGCAGGTACTTTTGGAGCGCGCCTCCGGGCCTCTAGCCGACCCCTAACAAATGGGGCAC
The DNA here is from genome assembly GCA_029449295.1 of Zea luxurians. Lineage (NCBI taxonomy): Eukaryota > Viridiplantae > Streptophyta > Magnoliopsida > Poales > Poaceae > Zea > Zea luxurians. Next base: position 8,277,042 of record JAOPSE010000016.1, read on the forward strand.
GGGCGTCCACTCGGATTACCCGTCAGCAGCTCACTGGAGACACCATGTTCGGCGCCCTCCAAGGGCAACATGGCGCTTTTCCCCCTCCTCCTTGCGGAAAGGCGACGCAGGGGCGTATGTAAAAAAGTCGAGTATGTCCTTGACCGTCCTCTCGCCCTGTGCGGAGGCTCGGGGGCTGCTCTCGCAAACCCGGCTCCGGCCAAACCGTTGACAGCGTCAACATACCAGCCCGAGAACTTGGGACCCGACCGTGCACCCGGGCTATGGGGCAGCTCGCATGAGGGAACGACCAGACCTGCCGAAACATTGCTAAATGCATTAAGACCTCATAGGAGTCAAACCACTGCTCCGAGGCCTCGGGGGCTACACCCGGCGGGTGCGCTCGCGCGCACCCACCGGAACAAGACGCAACCAAGAAAGGCTGGTCCCCTTGCAAAAAAGTGCGACAAAAGCCTCCAAGCGAGTATTAACACTCCCTTCGAGGCTCGGGGGCTACTGTCGGGGACCATAATTAGGGGTACCCTCAAGACTCCTAAATCTTAGCTGGTAACCCCCATCAGCACAAAGCTGCAAAGGCCTAATGGGTGCGATTAAGTCAAGGATCGGTCCATTCAAAGGACGCGATCGCGCCTCGCCCGAGCCTAGCCTCGGGCAAGGGCAGCCGACCCCGGAGGGTTTTCGTCTCGCCCGAGGACCCCCTACGGCAACGGACACACCTTCGGCTCGCCCGAGGCCCAGTCTTCGCCAAGAAGCAACCTTGGCCAAGTCGCCACACCAACCGACCGAATCGCAGGGGCATTTAATGCAAAGGTGGCCTGACACCTTTATCCTGACGCACGCCCTCCAGTCGACAGAGCCGAAGTGACCGTTGTCACTTCGCCGCTCCACTGACAGGTCTGACAAGAGGACAGCGCCGCCTGCGCCGCTCCGACTGCCGTGCCACTCGACAGAGTGAGGCTGACAGCAGCCAAGTCCGGCCTCAGGCGCCATAGGAAACTCCGCTTCGCCCGACCCCAGGGCTCGGACTCGGGCTCAGCCCCGGAAGACGACGAACTCCGCTTCGCTCGACCCCAGGGCTCGGACTCGGGCTCAGCCCCGGAAGACGACGAACTCCGCTTCGCCCGACCCCAGGGCTCGGACTCGGGCTCAGCCCCGAAAGACGACGAACTCCGCTTCGTCCGACCCCAGGGCTCGGGCTCAGCCCCGGAAGACGATGAACTCCGCTTCGCCCGACCCCAGGGCTCGGACTCGGGCTCAGCCCCGAAAGACGATGAACTCCGCTTCGCCCGACCCCAGGGCTCGGACTCAGCCCTGGCCTCAGCCGACGGTCTCCGCCTCGTCCGACCCAGGGGCTCGGACTCGACCTCGGCCTTGGAAGACAGACTCGACCTCGACCTCGGAGGAGCCTCCACCTCGCCCAACTCAGGGCTCAAACCGACCACGTCACAAGAGGCGCCATCATTACCCTACCCCAAGCTGACTTAGGCTACGGGGAACAAGACTAGCGTCCCATCTGGCTCGCTCCTCCAGACAAGTAATGATGGCGCCCCGCATGCTCTATGACGGCGGTGGCTCTCAGCCCCCTTACGGAAGCAAGAGGACGTCAGCAAGGACTCGACAGCCCCGACAGCTGTCCTTCCGCCAGGCTCCGGCGCTCCTCCGACGGCCACGACACCACACGAACCGGGTGCCAAAACCTCTCCGGCTGCCACGATGGCATGTACTTAGGGCGCTAGCTCTCCTCCGCTAGACACGTTAGCACACTGCTACACCCCCCATTGTACACCTGGATCCTTTCCTTACGCCTATAAAAGGAAGGTCCAGGGCCCTCTTACAGAGGGTTGGCCGCGCGGGGAAGGACGGGACGGCCCTCGCGCAAGGCCGCTCGCTCCCTCCCGCGCGGACGCTTGTAACCCCCTACTGCAAGCGCACCCGACCTGGGCGCGGGACAAACACGAAGGCCGCGGGATTTCACCTCTCACGCATGTCTCCCTCCGGCTGCTTCCCCCTTCGCGCTCCGTCTCGCGCCGACCCATCTGGGCTGGGGCACGCGGCGACAATTCACTCGTCGGCCCAGGGACCCCCCGGGTTCGAAACGCCGACAATCATCAAAACGTTTAATGTGACATAGACTAAAATTTAGTCTTTTGATTCAAACAGCGAAGAGCTAGAGCGTGTAACACCCTGAATTTGGGGTATAAATTTTTTTCTCTAAATGACTACCAAATTCAGGTGTTACCATTTGTCTCCATCTAGTCTCTCTCTCCCTTTTCCTTTTGAGTAGAATTAGGTTAATTAAGTGAGGGATTAATTATTTATTTTGTCAAAACTATGTGAGTCATAAATTGTTGCATGTTGAGCCTAAATTATTCTTTTGTTTGATGCACATGTTTGAAAATTTTTGAATTTGGTTTCGTGTTTGAATTTGATTTGAAAATCATAGGGAAAGTAAAAAGAAAAGGCATTACCCTGGAAAAAGAAAAGACCATTTTGGCCCAACTAGCCCAAACTGGCCCAGCTAACCGCCCGCCCCTGCGCGCGTCCACCCCTCCCTGACACCTGGGCCCCACCTATCGGTGCCAACCTGCGCCCGCGTGCCACCACTCTCTCTCTGGCCAGTGGGACCGAGCTGTCGACGCCAACTCCTCTCACGCGCGCGCCCTCCTCTCTCTCTGTCCCACGGGCCCCGCGCGTCAGCACTGACCGCCCGTTTGCTCGCCGCTCTCTCTGTTCCGTGGGCTCCGCATATCGTAACCGTCCACCCCACCCGAACCGCCCGCGCTCTCCGGACGCGCCCATGACCGCGCATTTCCCGGCCACGCCCCCACGCGCCCGAGCCTTTTCTAGAGCCCGCCCACACTCACTTGCCCTCCCCCGCTCAGTTGAGCCCCCAGGCGAGCACCCTCACTCTCTCTCTCTCTCTACTCGCGCGCAGTGAAGCTCGTCGTGGTCCGGCGCCCGTTCTGTGGTCGTCATTGAGTTTCTGCCAGGCCGTTGCCTCGGTGAGCTCCGCCTCTTCGCCAACAACGTGGGGCATCTTCCGGTTTGCCCCCAGTCCCTCTAGTTCGCACGGTCCGCGCTCATCGGCTTCCTCACCTTGTAGCCGAAGCTCCACCACCGTCAACCCGAGGTCTCCCTGCGTACCCGTCGTTGCTCAAGTGCTCCAGAGTCTCCACTCGAGGTGAGCAACCCCCATGCCCTTATGTCCCCGTTTGTTGCCCTGTCTTTCGCGCGATTGCTCGTCGGAGCAAGTCCGCGCCGCCGTTGGGCCGCTCCGCTGCGGTCTACATCCTTTGGTGTCCCTATGCCGCTGTCGTGCCTATGGTTGAGTCCGCCGTGTCGTCCTGAGTGCGCCCGAGCCTTTCTCCAGTACCCTAGACCTTTGTCGTGGTCGTGCCCTCGCCTCCGGCGAGACCTCACCGTGGAGACAGGCGGCAGCGGCGCGATTAGACCAGCCACCCTGCCCGCGCTTACCGTTAGATCCCGGGAGTTCATCCGAGATCGGGTGGTCTAGGTTCAATTAGATCTGTGTTAATCCAACCGTCCGATGTAGATCTCACCGCTCAAATGCGTGCCCTCGCCCGCGCCCCTGTAGCTGGGCCCGACCAGTCAACCCTACCTCAGGTCGCTGGCGCCCCTGGCCCGCCTGTCAGCGCTCGCCGCGCACGCGCTCGAATCTAATCTTGCCATTGATCATGGATATGAGTATGTGACGGTTGAGGAGACCTGATATCCCTTCGCGTGGTCTTTTTGTTAAATACTCTCGGTTTCGCGAAAAACAACTCGTTGTCCCTTAGTTTCGCGCGCAGGCCCCTGTCTTCTTGCAGACAGACCCCTTTTGATATATTACAGATTTAGGCCTAATTATGTATTTTAAACTTCAAAACTTGTTTATTTCATATCTTTTGCATATGAACTCCAAATTGAGTGATTCAAATTGAAAAATGTTCATAGGATTATTCTCTGTGCAAATAAATTATGATCATTCAGTGTCTATGCATTCTAATTCTATGCCTAGACTATAGGTTAGTTTATGTAATAGTTTATTTACTTAATAGGATAAATAAAAATGAAACCCTAATGGTAATTAGATGTTTAACCTTGTGAGACTAATAATATGTAATGTATGGATTTATCCCTAGTATAACTGTTGCGTCTCATTAGAATAAGTGGAAGCAAATTATGTAATCATGGAGATAGATAATATTTAGGGAATCACAAACGGCTAAGTGTGTTAGTTCACCCTAGAAACTAAGTCCACCTTTTGGTGTTTACACTGTTCTATCAAACTTATGTTCACTTGCTTGCACATGCCTAGACTATAGGTTAGTTCACTTGCTTACACAGTTATATGATAGTTGTTAGTAAAATTTAACGTGGTTTGATTAGGCCTATGGTGGTTTGATTAGGACTATGGTTCCTGCTACACCTTCCTTTTCAAGTTTTGCACCTTTTAGTCCTATTTGTGCATATATTTTAAAAATTAATTATCAAATTATAATATTTCAATAAATTAATAAAAAAATAAAACTTTGATCGAATGCCTATAAAAATCGTTAAGATTTATAACATTAAATTACTACATTAGACATGCTTTAAAATATATTGTTATAATATATTTATTTTATATCATAGATATTATTATTTTGTATAACAATTAATCAAATTTTGAAGATAGTTTGACTTGTATAGATCGGAAGAATCAATTTATTTAAAGATGGAGGGAGTAAATATTAGAAAATGTCGGGAGCCACACTTAACTGAAATGAGAGAAAGGGAAAGAAATTATCCGAACAACGCCCTCCTATCACTGCCACGTCACCGCATTTGCACCCAGCTTTCCTCCCATCCCATGGCTTCCCTCCTCTGCCCCGCCTCTTCCTGCCCCTCTGCTTCACTGCGCCGCACAGCCGCCTCCCCCGCTGCACCATCCTTCGCCTCAAGTCGGCACTACGTAGCCCCGCTTACGTTTCGAGTCGCCTCTCAGCCGCCGCAGGCCCTTGCCGCGGCCCCTTACGGCTACGGCAGCGACCTGCTCAGGCCCATCGACACACAGACGATCATCATAGCCGCCGCCGTCGTATCCGCAGTCTCCCTCTCTCTCGTCCTCGGCCTCAAGGTCTCCTCTGGCCTTTTCGGTTTCCTTTTCTTGCAGAATGCATGAATGGCACTGTAGTCTGCTGGTCTATGTTAATATGTTATGGGTTTGTGATGTTCTTTGATGTGCTCCTTCAGGGCGACCCGGTGCCGTGCGACAGGTGCGCTGGGAATGGTATTTTGCAGTTCCTCCCCGTTGCGTTCTTTTTTCTCTGTCCAGATGAATAGATGATAAGGGCACCTCTTAATTCAAAATAAGTTATTATATTACATAATCTGGACATGCCAAACAAATAGCATTAAGGGCTAGTTTGGTAACTCCATTTTTTCAAAGTATTTCTATTTTCTCAAGTGAAAATGAAATAATTTCTCTTAGAAAAATAGGAAACCGTTACACCTGTTTAGATCATTGGAATTGAATTTCATTATAATAATAGTAATTTAGCCATATATCAATTAAACTAATTCGATTTTATGCAAAATATATCAGTATCCTATTATTAGCAAGATATTTGAGATATTTATGTGCTACATTTTTACTATATAGAAGTAAGTCGAAGATCGTCTTGTAAATTACAGAGTAGAAATAAATTCTACTAAGACATAAAATTATTTCTTATCTTCCACTCCATAAATTTGAGATAAGATTATATCAAAACTTTGTAAAGTGATGGAATTTCAAATTCCAAACTAAATAGGTTACTTTATTAAGTGAATTTAAATTCCTCTAAAATGAAGGGATCTAAACGCCCTATTAGGAAAATGAGGTTCCCAAACTAGCCCTAAGTCTAAAAATTAGCTTGCTGATATGCACTGATGCATGGTTGTCCAAAGCCTGAAACTATAGCAAATTGTACGTGTCCTGTCTGATGCTAACGGGTGCTGACTCATCTGGGATGTGAGCAAAACAAAGGGATGGATGTTATTGTGGTATATGACTGATCCATAATGTATGTTAATGTATATGTATCGTAAGTTCCTTTTGCCCCATCTTCCAATTAGAGAATTGTCACACACCCATGCTTATATATATACACACACCTGCACTTTTGAATGACCCCAAGTTGTGTGTTATTCTGTTTAGTCTGCTACTCTGCAAACATAATATGTCTAAATGATTACATAGTTCCATTAGACGTCAGCGCTTCACTTGGTGGTTTTCTTAGTCATTTCAGTGCCCACTACAAATTGATGGAAATTATCAATAGGTACATGTAATTTTTTATACACATTTAAATATTTATGGATGGTAAAATGACCTCAGAAATAGTTAATTTGGCCTGATGGTAGATCATTGTAGGAGTGGGGCTACTGTCTGGGACTCTGGGTTAACTGTTTTCCTTGATGCTGGCAATGTCATTACAGCTTTTTTTTTTATCAGCGGAGAGATACATTATCCTATCTTTATAGGTATGCCCGTGCATATTTACTGCCCCTCATTGAGCTGTTTGGTTATGCAATACTTGTGTTAAATTCAAAGAGGGAAATGCATTTCAACCGTTGGGCAGAAAAGGCATAAAAATATGATCTTTTCATAGAGAACCACATAAAGGTGCTACTTAGACAAATGGCCACTTCGCATTGTTAAAGTAAATATACAGCACACTAACACCAATATCTAGTTACATGCTTATACCGTTCTGTATATGTATGATGTCTCGACACTTGTTAACTAGGGGGCACGAAGTGTGTGTTCTGCAACGATGGCAAAATGAAGGTGGAAAATGGAGTCGTTGAGTGCCGTGTATGCAGAGGAGCAGGTAGCCCTGCTCCCTTATTTTATATCCTTTGGATCTGCCGTAATATTAGATAGCAAACCTGAAGCTGGAGTTAGGGATCCAGTGGATTTTCTTTTAGCGTCTATTCTGACTCACTGCATTTATCAAGCAGGGTTAATACTTTGCAAGAAGTGTGCTGGTTCTGGATACTCCAAGCGGTTGTAGCGGAATCCCGGTTTGGCTGGCATTCTGTGCAGTTTTACATCCGAAAGATGGACTTTGTACAGATGTATAGACTCTCTTCTCTTCTCTATCAGCAAATACGTATGTCCAGGCAGAGATGAGCTTGAAGGGAAGCTGATCTACAGTCTGCTGATATATTATCAGTTGCAGTTCATTGATGATGCGCTTCTTGTCTGTTTATCAAACTGTTCACACAAGTCTGCTGATATATTTTATTAGCGTGCGGCTTCGTAATCATAACGTTATAAGCAGAACCAATCGTCCGGTTTTGAATGTCTGCAACCAGAGCGTGATCCCAGCCCATAGGAACTCATCTTCTAACTAGTTAGTTATCTATACATATGGTTCCTATATACTCACTTCGTCTCATAATAGTATTCGTTTTAGCTCTTATTTTTTATGTCTATACTTAAATAGATAATGATGAATCTAGACACGTATATGAAACACATACATCCAGTCTTGTATGAATCCCTTAATTATATAAAACGAATTTTAATTTGAGACAAGGGGAGTATTATATAACCAGACATTGTTTAAATGGAACATTTATTAAAACACGATGCAAACTCGAAGATTAGATGAGTGTGAGTTGCGAGGTATATAATTTGAGGTTAGACAATGCGAGATCAGTGACGGACTGACGGTGAGGGACTATCGATGACTAAATAGTGGATTAGCCTAAGATACGATCTAATTAATAGTGTCATGGTCCAGTCCGACATGATTAAAAGTGTGCTTGTACCGTGACTAGGCCGTTTTCTCGACCCGCAGTGCTAGCCCAACTCATCACCATTTTTATTTTGAAATTACTAGTATATATATTTATAATACATATCTTTCATATAACACGAGCTAACAAGTGGTGCACTAGTTAGGAGATAGGATGAAAATGGTCAAAAAAAACATCTAAATTGATTTTGTTTTCATATTATTTTGAGAGGAACGAAAACATAAAATCAACTGTTGAAATACGGGATCGAGATTCAAAAACAATCGAAAACGACAAGTTTTAGGCAGAAAGACAAATATTTTGTAGTTTCGATAAATTCATAATAAAATGGTATAATGCCTAATTTTTAAGATATTAAAATACACAAATAAATCTTCTTTATCATTCATATCATTTATAATAATTATAATTTTTGTTTTTCTGTTCTTCATTTATTTAAACACAGCAAAAGTCTGTAACTTATATAAATTATACTCTAAATGTATCTCATATTATATAAAAACGGTATTATCATGACTCGTAAACGGAAAATACGAAAATGATTGGAAAACCAGCTAAATCGTTTCTGTACCATTTTTAATGGATTTCCGAACAGTTCAAAATTGAATAGGTAAAAACGGTATGCGGAATGGGACGGTACAAATTCAAATCTATACTATACTTAAAGCACCAGTTTCAACGGTCGTCATGCGTCATTTTTTTACAAATAACCCCTCACAGCTATTTCAAATTAATCCGCTACACGTCTATAGATGCCAAACGACGTCTGACATGGGCTAGATGCACGCGGGCCACAACTATGGCACAGGCATGTCATGCCGGCCTGCTAACTGTGTCGGGCCAGCCCGTTATTCCGTCGATCCATTTAATTAAATTAGTGTAACGACGTCCGACACGGTGTAGATGCACGCGGGCCATAACTATGACACAGACACGTCATGCCGGCCTGCTAACTGTGTCGGGCCAGCCCGTTAGCCCGTCGATCCATTTAATTAAATTAGCGTAAAATGTTAAAAACGGTGTAGGAGGTGGAGTTCGAACCCGTGCCCTGATGGAAGAAGGGCAGAAGACACTGGGTGAAACTGTCTAACCAATAGAACATCACGCTAAGATGTTTTTTACATTAAATATAAATTGTATATAGGTATATACGTTTTTTGTAAAATAAAAAAATAATCGTGTTGGACCGGGCCAGCACTACGAGCCGAGGCTACAGCTCAAGCGCGGCATGATGTTCTTAGCTCTTGCAAGCATTAGATCGTTTCTGAGACCACATTGGCGCAATGGACTACATGATGTTTGAGGTTGCTGAATTGGATGGAGCAGCAATGATTTGTCACACTAACAGCAAAATAAAAGATTATTTATTGGTTTTAAACGTTAGTAATTGCTACGAAGTAGCATAATTTATATGGAACGCATCCAGTTTTTATTGATGCCTGACTTTAGCAATCACTCCATATTTTGATCTATCTTTTTTATAAGATTGACTTCATGGGACTTATTTTAGAAACTTGATCTCACAAACTTTCTCTTATTTGGTCTCTGTATGATGGGATTATGTCATTTTATAATCTATATTCATTCAGTCAATCGTTATGAACTCTCTTCTAATCGCTCACTTCATTGGTTGTGTTGTACCAATACATATTTGCATGGAGTAAACAATAACATCAGTTAGCTAAATCAAAAAATATATTATACAGAGAGCGAAGACGATTAATAAAAAATCTTGAAATTTTTTGATGGATAGTTTACGTGGATATTGTTGTAAGCCGTCGCAACGCACGGGCAATGAGCATATATTTTTTAGATTTTTCGTACGTAAGTACACCAGGAACGACGCGGGAAGAAATTCCCACATCAGGAAAGCCATCATCGGCCCGGCCCATCCGTGAACGAAAGCGTTGACAGATCGGTCTATTTGCTGGAAGCATGGCCGACACCTATGACCTATCCATGTAGAGCACCGGCCCAGAAACTCCTGCTGCTCTTCTTAGCTCGCCGAAATGACGCACGGCCTCGCCGTCGGCTTCGGCTTCGGCTCCCTCCGCTGCGGCCCCTCCGTGTCGTCGTCCTCTGCCACCATTCATCGCACCCTGGTCGCTCCCCCTCGTCGAAGCTTACGGATATGCTCCTCGACCTTCCCTCCTCCACCCGCGCCCGCCATCGAGGGTCGTGACGTCAGCCTCTCGGTGACCACGCGGCGGGGCAGGGTGTTGCCGGTGCTTAAGGGATGTTCCCTCCTTGTCCCGCCCGGGCAGCTCTGGATGCTCCTCGGCCCCAACGGCTGCGGCAAGTCCACGCTGCTCAAGGTTCTTCCTCTGAACTAGGAGTAGGTCGAGAAGGCAGCATCTCGTGTTTTTCACTCCCACTTCATTCGTGCAGGCCTGAGAATTGAAATTGGAACTGAATTTCTGAGACTGGTGATTGCCTTAAGAGATTGGTTTAGCACATCTGTTATCTTCATTCAATAGTAAAACGTGGAATGCACCCTGTTTCCTCCAATTTGAAACGTAGAAAATAGTTTCCTGCTGTGTGTAGTGCCTAATTCACTTGGTAGATATGAGATAGATACTGTCAATTATGTCTGACATTGTTTGGTTCTTTTTTCGATTGGAAATGGAAGTAGGATGCGGTATGGATAGAATCAAGATCCAGCCCCTCAACCTCATGAGTCGCGAGTACAGTTTTTTGGGGAGAATGGGTAGTTGAACTTCATGAAAATGTTCAGACAAGTCGTTGTACCGTTTTGGGGACCCAAAATTCTCAGGAAAGGTTTCGATAACTTGTGAATGTGCATACCATTTTCTATAGAAAGTCCACATTAAAAGCCAATAAGAAAATCTAATAAAACCTTTGTTACAGATGTCACAAATGTCAATTCTGCATCTCTTTTGAGGTATGGTGCATCATCACAAAGCAATAAAGGGTTGAGTCCTGGAGTACAAATGGCAGTACACAGAATTAATTTGCACCCATTGTTTTTGGACCAGAATACAGTTTCTGTTAATTATAAAGAAGATCTAGTGGCTGTTACATTCATGTGGAAGAAACAAACATGAATTGGTTTTATCTACTTATGCTTGTAAAGTTGTTAGCTACATGCATTGTGCTCATTTCTGATTACTAGGTAACAAAACTTTGAGAATTTATTTGTCCATTTCTTATCACTGTCACTGGGAATAAATGTCAACACCGTGTTTTTTAGGTTTTAGCAGGTTTTCTGAATCCAACGGCCGGTACAGTGTATATAAACAGACCATGCAGCTATGTCTTCCAAAATCCTGATCACCAGGTGGTAAAACTTCTCTTTCTTTAATAGTTCTCTAACTGGTCTGTTGTCAGGTCTCACAATAGATTTTAAGTGGAATCTGTAGTATACTAGTATGCCAACACAATTAACTCACATAGCATCTATTGAGTTCAGTTTCAGTGTTACCTGTATCAGCTTATGTGTTAAACTCAGCAGCTATTGGCTATTTTACTTTGTATTGGACAAGTAAATAATGTATTTGGTTAAATGATATAAATTGATGCTTGTGATTGTACATTTAATCATGTGGCTCGGTATATGAGATATGTCATTAGGCATGGACAATTTGTCACAAAAACTTTTCCATGCATACCCTGCTAGTGCTCCAATTCATACAATATCCACTTAAATGCATTCGGAGCATAGTTTTAGGTGAGTCATGCAATCTGATTATAATATTCTTGTACCATGCTAGAGAAAAGGTGCCATCACTTGTGGTCTAGTTGTTCCTTAGTACCCTTATTTGTTGGGGACATAACATTTATAGGAGTCTTGTTGAATCAAATCTAACTTATTGTCTGCTAAACCATGAACTTTATGATCTTCATTTTTTTTTAGTTTTGACAAAACATTTATGTTGACAACTCAATACTCAAATGAACACATTGGAATCAAACAAGTTATAGCGTGTACGAAAGCTTCCACATGGCGGTCAAGCCAATAACTGCAACCCCAGACTGTTCATGTGCCCAAGTCTTTATACCATGTCTTTATATGGAAGAACGACTGTGATTTTCTTAGTTGTGTCCTTTGGATGCAGGTTGTGATGCCTACAGTGGGATCTGATGTAGCATTTGGTCTCGGTAAGCTCAAACTTCCGTTAGATGAGGTCAGGTTAAGGGTATCAAAATCTTTGGATGCTGTTGGGATGTTGAGCTACTCTCAGGTGGGCTTCTAAATTCCAGCTTTTAGATCATAATCTAAAGTCTTCACAATGTTAATAACCCTTCATTCAAACAGAGGCCAATCCAAACTCTGAGTGGTGGGCAGAAACAGAGAGTTGCAATTGCTGGTGCGTTAGCTGAAGCATCCAAAGTATTACTGCTGGACGAACTGACCACATTCTTAGATGAACATGACCAGGTATGAATCTCCTCCATATTCTGATTTTTTTTATTTCGTGAATTTCTTTCCCATTTGTTGGAGCTTATCATCGTGCCTTATATTAGTTTTGTCTAACTTGCATCGTAACATTTTATGGCGAATGCTGTAGTAAAACTTCTGTGTTCTTAAGGGTGTGTTTGGTTTGAGGTCAAAGTAGGATGAGTCGGGGGCGCCACCGTCCCCTCGATTTTTTGTGATCACGCCACCCCCAAAAATCACTCCGGTGTTCACCTCGCCCCTGGTTGACTCTCAACCAAACACTATAGAAAACGTGGCCGCCTCATTCCATCCATCTTTGTACATTCAACCAAACACACCCTAAGTGATTTTACTGGTTGTGATATACGCTAGTTACAGTTCTGCACTCTAATCTCCATTTGCTGCAACTGCAGATAGGCGTGATAAATGCAGTGAGGGACTCTGTGGCTGCCGATGGGGAGGTCGCCGCATTATGGGTGACTCATCGGTTGGAAGAGCTGAAATACGCAGATGGTGCCATCTATATGGAAGATGGCCAGATAATCGTTCAAGGCGACGTCTCTACCATATCAAAATTTATAAAGAAAAAACAGGCACGCTACTTTGGTCATTTTGAACTCTAAATCCCCAAAGCTTTTTGGCAAAGCTTATCTTGTGTATATGGATTAATTCCAAAGCAACTTATTTTGTTGTGTCAACTGTAGTTTTGCTGGAACTTCTATTTTAGGCATTTTTCAAAGCAAATTATGTGCGACATGCTTGCCTGCTTGCATTGCAATGTTGAGTGTTTGCCTGTGATTCGATTCACTTGCAGGCATATATGAATACGGCCTGGCCTGGGAAAAGCTTGGTCCCTGCTACCTATACTAGATTGATACTCTCTGTTCTAAATTAAAATTTGTTTTAGGTAATTAATGGATTCATTCAAGTATTGATGTATGCGTTTTACATATTTATCTAGATTCATCATCATCGATTTGAATATAGACATAAAAAATCAAAACCTAAAACGAATACTATTCTTGGACGGAGGAGGGATTAGATCATTTTACTTGGTTTAGGCCTGGTCTGAAAGAAGCTTGGCATGTCTTGGGGTTAAGTTGGGTTTGTGCTCAGTTATCAAGCTAGTTTTAGAAGGTGTTTGGTTTTTATGGACTAATTTTTAATCTACTTATTTTAGTTCTCTCTAAATTACTAAATACGAAAACTAAAATAGTAATTTAATGACTAAAATAGAATAAAATAAATGGACTAAAAAAATAGTCCCTAGAAACCAAACACCCATTTACTTTGCAATGGTATGCACTGCTGCATCTTTAGTCAACTGTTGGAATTGGGAGCGAACAAGGTTGAGGCTCGATAATCTGTTATGTTTAAGCATAGGAGACTAACCGATTAGTTAATTTGTTCGAGTTGCTTAGTGATGCAACCGAGGAGTTTACTACTCCATAGTAATTCTCACAATCTGCAACATATATGATGGTTCTTTCACTATTATTCATCGTATATAAGTAGAATTGAAAATAGTGAAACAAAACAATAGGAGAGACAAGCAGATTTTGAATCGTTCACGCTCACCAATAATCATAAACAAAACATTAAATAGACAAAATGTCAAGTAGATCAAGGTGTCAATGGTGTGGGTGTTAAGTGTACCGAGGCGATATTTGGAGTGACAATTATGCAAAGCCACTTGTTTAGAGCTAGTTTGGGAACACCGTTTCCACAAATGGTTTCAATTTTTCAAGGAAAAATAAATTAATTTCCCTTTTAAAGATGAAAATACCTTTAAAATTGGGTTCCTAAACTAGCCTTAGGTGTCGAAACTACAGATTTTCTCTCGGCTGTCAGTAGCTTCGTCACCGCTGTCCACTTGACCTGCAGCAAGGGTTCCCTTTCCTCAACAGGTCACCCTCGCGTACAGCGTACTGAGTTGGAGCTTGCGCAACAACTCATCGACATCATGGTTACGCCCCTTTCTCTCTCCGCTTCGATGATTCAGCCGTCATTGTTACGCCCCCAAGCTTTCTTTCCTCTCCAAATATCCAGGCCGTTCCCCGTTCCTCAATTGTTGCATCAGACAGCGGGTACGGCAAGCAAGGAAAATGAATCCCGCGCTAGGGAAGCATTCGAGAGTTTGCCGCATGGCCATGGCGGTGCACTAGATTACCTGCGGGAAAAGGAGGTTCACTTTGCCCTCGAGCAGTCGCTTGAGCCCGAAGTTTGCGTCGATGACGCCCCGAATAAAGCGTAAAACCAATCATTTGTTTCCACGGATCCCCATCTCCACATCCCTCGCCAAATGAGACGCCATGTTTTGTCTTGTCCCCTCCCCTCGCGTCGCCTGCACACGCGGAGCACGGAGCAGTTCCCCAACTGGCAGGTCCTCCGTCCGTCCTCGTGCAGTCGGTGATGCTGCTGTTCCTTCCACGTCGTTTCGTTTCGTTTCGGGCGGCGGCGCTGCCAGATTCCTCGTGCCTAGTAGTCCGGAGTGCTGACACTCGGGCAGAGTAGAATACTCCTGCTTGGTGGTTCGCATCTCATCTCATCTGATCTGTTCTGCTTGCTCGCGCTTCTCAACTCATCTCGTCCAACCAGTTGGTGCTCTGACAGCAAGCCAGGTTTATTTAATCGGCACTTTGTTCCTAAGATCCCTCCCTCTGCCCACTAGTGTTCGGCAAAGTCAAAGCACCTGAGGAACGGGGAACGGACGGCTCTGGCGGGGGGAGTGGGGACATGTGCCTCCCGCGTCCCGCCGCTGTCCTCGGCACGCACGGGCAACAGGCTCGCTCAGCGCGAGGAGCGCGCGCGCATTGCTTCCCTGCTCTGGCCCCTGGGCGATGAGAGAGTGACCGATCCCTATCAGGTTTCCCTGGCTTCCACGCCACCCACAGCGATGCGAACGCGATGTTTGTGCTCTAGTGCTCAGGTCAGCTGCCAGCCAACGAATCCTATCCCATCTGGTATTCCGGTGGCTGGCGGTGGTTGCCGTCGGAATTTTCCAGCGGAGAGCGACGGCCTCTTCAGGGCTTCAGCCACTTGCCGGGAGCAAGATCTTTCCCAAAATTCCAGTGGAATCCGCACAGCGGAGCGCTGCCTGAGTCCGTCCCCGTTGCTTGGGTGCCTGTGCCGGACGCCCGCAGTCGCACCGTCCCAACTCTCAGTCTCAACCCCAGCGCAGCAGCCTGCAGCCCTGCACCACACCAGAAACCACACCACCACGCTCACCGCCGTGAGCCCGTGACCCCCACGTCCCCCCCACACTACGGCACGTCGGCACCAGCTTAACTCCCGGTCCGCGGCTGACACCTCACCATCGCGCGCGCGCACACACGAGCGTGCGCCGCTCCCTGTTCCTCGTGACCCCCCTCCCTGCCTCCCCTAGTCCCCTCTCTCTCTCTCTCTCTCTCTCTCTCACACACACAAAGTCGGTGCTGCGGCAGCAGCAGTCGCAGTCCAGCCGTGAGCTCTTGCCGTGCGAGCGATTCACCGCAGGGCGCACGGGAATCCAATCAAACCCCCCAGGAAGGTAGCCCCGCGGCCGCCCGGTTCTCGCTCCGCCCCGCGCCGACGCTTCTCCCCGATCCCGATCTGTGCGCCCGCATCCTGCGTGGGATGGAGGCGGCGCCGCGGCGGCAGCAGCAGCAGGAGGGGTGCCCGTGCGGCGGGCCCGAGGCCGCGGACCACTTCGAGCGGCTCCACGACGCGGTGCTGCTCGACGTCCTCAACCGCATCGGCGACGTCAAGGCGCTCGGCCGCTGCGCCCTCGTCTCGCGCCGCTTCCACGCGCTCGTGCCGCTCGTCGACTGCGTCTTCGTCCGCGTCGACTGCGTCATCCCCGACGACCCACCCTCTTCCTCCTCCGCGGGCGCCGCACCGGGCTCCCCGCCGCACCAAGCGCCAGCGCCAACCGCGCGCGGGCGCGGCGCGCTCGCGCGCGTCGCGCGCGCCCTGCTCGGCGGCGTCGCTAGGCCCATCCACGCGCTCGGCCAGATCCTCTCCTCCGCCGCGGCGACCGTCTCCCGGCGCTCCGAGCCACTGCCCGCTTCCCCGCCGCCCGCGCCCGTCGCGGACGTCTCCCACCACTCGCCCTCCGAGGTGCTCCGCTCCTTCAGGGAGCTGCGGCGCCTTCACATCGAGCTGCCCACGGGCGAGCTCGGCATTGACGACGGCGTGCTCCTTAAGTGGAAGGCCGACTTCGGCTCCACCCTCGGCAGCTGCGTCATCCTCGGCGCCTCGTCGGTCTCGTCCATGCCGCCGGCAGGGTCCGCTCAGGCGGAAACTGCTGCGGCCGACAGCACGGCCGCCGCTCCCGATACCGGTAGGGAGACTGAAGAGCCGGGGAGCCTGCCTGATTCTCTCTACACAAATGGAGGGCTCAAGCTCCGCGTTGTCTGGACCATCAGCTCCCTGATTGCCGCGTCGGCGAGGCATTACTTGTTGCACCCGATTATCTGTAATCACGGAACGCTTGAGAGCTTGGACCTGACAGATGCCGACGGGCAAGGGGTGCTCACCATGGACAAGAGGCAGCTGCAGGAACTGCGGGTGCGGCCCGTCTCTCCATCAGGGAGCTCGCACCGCACACTCATGCCGGCACTCAGTATGCGTCTGCACTACGCACCACTCATTGAACTGCCTGGGGGAACGCTGCTGAAAGGTGCAACACTAGTGGCGATCAGACCAAGCGAGGATGCCTTGAGGGAGGGCCAAGGGGTTGCAGGTCCTGCTGGTACATGCTGGATTTCAGAGGCCTTTGAGGAGCCATATCGGACTGCGGCAAAGGTGCTCCTCAAGAGAAGGGCATATTGCCTTGAAATGAACTCGTTCTGAGCACCAGGGATTCACTTCCACAGAGTTCTACCCATCTGACAGGTGAAATTCCTACAGCTCTAAATATGATTATGTGTTGAACTAATGCTGAAATACTGAAAGGCCGTTGATTTGCAATACTACAGTATCTAAGAGGAACAAATGTGTTTTTGTAAAGTGGAAACATAAGTGACAGCCAAAAGTTTGACTGACAAACAACAAATATCTGACTTTCCTGGAATGGTGTAGTTCTGAATTTATTTAGCTATAAAGTATTGGTATTTCATTTTAGTGGTTTCCATTGGTTCTTTGACAGCACTGCCAGCTGCTGTTCCAATATTGCATGAACTGCACAAAATTGTAAGCACAGCGCTTGGACCTCTTGCTCTTGTAGTTTTGTGGATCTCAGTTGTCAAACCAATTTGGATTCATGAGTGCGGTAATGAACGTAACATAGAACCAAACATGATAGATGATCAGGTTTCCTTGTATTGTGTTGGTGGCCAGCTAGACACTATATATTTCTCGGCCTCAGACTGAGGTTGTCATATTTCCTTCCCAGCTTGACTATCCAGTCAGCACTCAGCAGTCACAATGCAAGTTTGCTGTAGTTTTGAGAGCAAGTGTGTTATGTGATATAATTAATGATAGAAAATTAGTTGGATTTGGATAGCTATGTGTGAGACAGATGCGAATTTGGAAATCCGGTTTCACTGCTTTCCTGTTGGCCTCTTGGATTGTAATATTCGGCTTGTATTAGCAAGTTACTGTCAAATTGTTGATGCCTTGACATATACTGGCATGTGTCATGATTAACGCACCAAGTACTATCTGGGATGCATTTTATTTCCTTATTCAAACTAGCATGTGATTCGGCATGTCTAGTTCCTGGAGGATTAGGCAGGTCGTTACTGGCAATGAAGATGGATTTGTTTTTGTGTATTCAGATTTTACAGGACATAATTTGAAGGACTATTACATATGCTGTTGGCACTATAATGTAGTAGTTTCATTTGTATGTGTCAAAACCCATCCATTCTGACTGGGTTGAGTTTAAAGTATGTCATACTCCCTCTGTCCCAAATCGATATTCGTTTTAGGAAATTAATGGATTCGTAAAATACTTAATATGTGTGTTTAATATATGTGTCTAGATTCATTATCATTCATTTGAATGTAGACATAAAAATTAAGAGCTAAAACGAATACTATTTTAGGACGGAGGGTACTTTAGATGTGGCAATGCTTTACCATAATCCTGTTAGTTGTGAGACTCGATATCATGATATGTTAGTTGAGGATTTTCTCTAATCGTCATCCAGCCATGTTTCCTCACTGCATTTGGTGTGCGTCAGTCCAAACGACATAAATTCTTGTAAAACTAGAAGACGTCCTTTTCCTTCTGCATGTTATACTGATTTTTTTTTTGCGGCAAATTTTTTGGGATTAAGATTGCTGAGCGTTGCACTGAACTCTCTTTCATCTTTGTTTTCAGGATTGGGGAAGTGGGATGCCCTTCGGTTAATATAGGGGAATTCATCATTCAGTGCAAAAATTGGACCAACTCCCCCATCGTTAGTTTATCTGATCTCGGTGAAGAGATGACTTCGTGTACCTGTAACTTTAGGGTTGTAATTACAGATACGTATTTGTGCTGGACTACTACACGCGGAACGGAATGCTATTTGGGCCGATTCCAACAGAGTGTCCCATGAAGAGAAGCCATATCACTTGAGCCGTTGAGCGTTTGAGCGTGGTGCTCCTGGGCCAAGCTGGCATTATACTTCTTTCCTCAAAGGAAGCACCAGAGATTTCGTTTTTAACAGGGCCTTTTTGCTTAAATCTTGCCGAGTCATGCTCCTAGCACTGCAATACTGCATCAATTTATGCTCATTGTTATAAAAAACTTATAGACTCGAATATACTGTCCCTTTTAAGAAAAATTAGAGTGCACCCTCTTTTTTCTAATGCTTTGTGTGCACCAGACTACCGTAAGCTCACCCTCACCCAGGGTTAATGCGTTTGGTTGCAATGACATGACGGGACGGAATGGAACGATCCCTTAAATAAGGTTGTTTGGTTCAGTGCAAGAGTTGAGACAGGACTATTCTAATATTGTCTCCAGTTATCCTTCAAAATTAGGGGGACGAGAGAGAACGTCAGAGGACGTACCTGTCCTGGACTCCTGCAACCAAACACACCCTAAGGGCTTGTTCGGTTAGCTCCCAATCCATATGGATTGAGTGGGATTGGGTGGGTTTAAATCCCAAGCAAGTCAAACTTCTTTTTAATTTTTTCCAATCCCATTCAATCCATGGGTAACGGGATTAACCGAACAAGGCCTAAATGTTTCGGTAGGGATTCGGTGGGTTTTTTGCTAGAATTACCCGTTTTCGCTATGTGGTGGTTTCGAATTCCAGTAACCGGTCAATTTTTTAAATATTTAAAAATATAAAGAAAAATGTACAAAAACCTAGACGTTTTTAGGAGTCCATAAATATATTTTTATGTGGAAACTCATCTTTTGGTGTAAAAAAATTAAATTTGTTTAGATCCATTAACAAAATATTAGAGCTTCATACAAAAGCACGCGAGTCACGCGACCAAACTCACCTTCTCTCTCTGCTTCACTCCCTCAGCTCTAAAGAAAACAGACGACTTCGACGGTGAAACTCACCTGAAAAACGGCGATATCCGCTCGGTTGCGCCCCATTCTTGCCGAGAAAGCAACGGATCCCGGTAGATTCGGTGAGAAGTGAGGCGACTAGGAGTTCGATGAGAGCAGTTCGTTTCCGACGGGATCTCCTCATTTCCCGGCGAGATTCGCCTGTTTCTCGGTGAACCCGACGTGAAAGCCTTGGTTTGTGTTGTTTCACAGTTGTTTTTAGTGTATATATATAATTTAAGGTGGTGCATTTTGCCATTTTTTGGAGAGATCTGTCATACATGTTAGTGAGATAGTTGTTAGTTGAATTTGTTAGTTAAAAGAGTTATTTCATGTTAATTAGATGAGCAGCATATATGTTAGTGCTAGTTTGCTAGATGTTCTTTTCGTGGTATTCCTTAACGATGGATTTTTGGGTTGTATATATGTGAGAGATTAGTTTTTAGGTGGTATTTTGAGTAGCATAACAGACAGCAAGTGGACTTATTTCATATTTTCCTTATTATATGGCGTGTCATTATACTGAAATACATTTTGACAGCAAGATTTAGTGAAGATTTGTTATGTTAATGAGGCATCCACGAGAAAGTTGATAGTTTAATATTTGCATTGTTGTAGGTAAAATGTCAGACCTAGTGTAGGAGCATGGAGAGAATATTGGTTAAGGTTTCAGGTGCAAGTACTGTCATGCAGGAAAGAGTGGTGGCGGTGCTACTCGTTTCAACGAGCATTTAGCACATCGAGGAAAGGATGTCAAGAATTGTTCATCCGTTCCACTTGAAATAAAAGAAATTTATTTGCTAGTGAACTAGACAAGACAAAAGAAAATAAGAGGCATAGAATTCGGTAGAGGCAGGAAGAACTCAATATGATGGAGAATAAGGTGATGATTATGATGTTGAACTTTAGGGTGCACTACATCAGTATTAAGAGGAGCATGAGTTCAAACAAAGAGTTGGTGCACGATATGATAGGGATATTACTTTTCCATATGCTTCTACAGTCTTCTAGGTATGTAAAGCAATTACGGACAGTCTGGGCGATTGTTTTATCTGACATCTAACGACACATCTAATTCACTTATAGTCGTTACCACCGACCATTGTGATTTCAGTCGTTGATGCGCAAGGGCAGACCGTCCGGGCCAAAAGCGTGAACCGTCCGCGCGTGGAGAAAGTTGGCAACCAGGGGCGAATCCATGTATGGGGTTGGCGGGGTTGCAGCCCCGGTCTAGCAGCCCAGCCCACGTTGAAGAGATGTATTCGTCGCCATTTTCTGAGGACTCATCGGATGATACTTTCAACCACAACCGCATGGGCAGAACCTTGCGCAAATGCACTTATGGAGAGGAAGGACACTGGTAGAATCACCACCAATGAATGACGGAATGAGAGAGTGTTGGGGTTGATAGGGAGGGCCCACTCATGGAGAGGAAGGACACTGGTAGAATCACCAGCCGTGGGAGAGACCTCATGTCGCCATGGTAGTGCAGGTATCCAAAATAGGACGAGGGTTGGTCGCGAGGCTAGAGTGACCAGTGACGAGCTGAGGGTGGACGCCAAGCTAGAGCTTGTTGAGGGTGGCCTCACGAAGAAATGGAGAAAGCTCTATGTTGTGTTGTTTCCATGGTGACGATGACTAAAATTGGGAGATGATCACATCTACTGGTTTCTAACTTTCTATATGCAGTTAATCCTGAAATGACTGCTAGTCGACAATCGAAGCTCATGCACGCCGGTATATAGCTAGGCGACATACAACAGCTGATCGGTAGTTCGACTCGTAACATTTTGCGTCAGATTTGTTAGTGTGATCTGATAGTTTGCAATTCTCGCATCACACATGTTTGGAATTCGCACATTCTCTTCGTGACGACTCTGTTCAATCATATTATTATGGTCATCTTCCATCTCTCGAACTCATAATTCAGCCCTTTTAATTTGTTTCTGGATCCGCCACTATTGGCAACAAATAGAAAGTGATTAGTGGTTATAAATACAACTCCAACCACCTCCATTCATCACATCCAAGCATTCTATTCATCCACATTTAATAAAAGAGCAAGCACATCACTCCAAGACATATTCAAAGCTCCCAAACTCCTCCAAGTGCCATAATTGTGACTGGTAGCCATTAGTGATTAGTGCCTTGGAAAGTGTAGAGAGAGTATGATCTTGTGTTTTTTTTCTTATTACACTTGTTCCTTGGCTTTCTTGATCGTGCTTTCTTCATCACATTCTAAACTCTTAGAGACTTGTAAAGCTAGCAAGATACACCTAATTATGTGGTGATCCTTGCGGATCTAAGTGATCCTCGAGATTAAGAAGAAGCACTTAACTGGTCTAAGTGACCGTTTGAGAGAGGGGAAAGGGTCTGGCCTACATGGCCTCCTCAACGGGGAGTAGGTTCTTCGAAACCGAGCCTCGGGAAACAAATCGTCGTGTTCATTTATGTTGATCATTACTTCACGATCTGTTTCTTCCTATCCTCTCTCTCTCTAAAGTTTTCTTGCTTACTATTTTGAGTTAGCTCCCAAAGTGATCCGTATTGATTGAACAACTCATGGCAAGAAAAACTCTCTTCCACACTCTAATTATATTCATACTCATTCTAACGCTAACCTCGGGCGAAGATTGTGTTCAAAGTTTATAATTTTCAAGTATCGCCTATTCACCCCCTCTAGGCAACTTTCACTTCCCTGTCTTCTAGTTTGCCTAGTTATGCTAGGGACTGGCCTATGTGTTCGTGTGTGCTTTTACCGCATTCACTAGAGAATTTGGAAAACTCTGGTATCATAGCCCCTACGGGTATGGGATAGTGTCAAACCGATGATCCTATGACTTTTGATATAATTGTCCCAATCTGGCCACACTTACTCCGAGCCTTTCTCATAACAGTTCAACCATTTCTTCCCTATTTTTTCCAGCGTCCGGTGGCAGTCCACCAGTCATTAGGATTTGGGGCTCATTTGCCTAAGCATTATTATGCCAGCCTTGTTTCCATGGCTAATCGAAAACAATGTTCGGCCTGGGATCACATGGCGCGTCGCGGATTTGATATATAGGGGAAGAAATGTATTGCTGCTCTGGTGCGTAATAAGTTGGTGTGTTGTGTGCAGCAATAGGTTCCGCATACGCGCATTCGAACGGTCCACCCTAGGTGATCAAACGGTTCGGCGTGATGATGGACAGCCCGAATGTATACCCGGACTGTCTGGTCATGTTTATTACCACTGGGGGCACGTGGTGGTCTTGGCGCGGTTCTAGGCTATCTCGTAGGGAGTGTCGGACTGTCCGTGTTAGGGCTGGGTGGTCCAAGATTATATGTTTTGATGGTCTGGTCACATCCAGTGTCGCTGATCTATCAAGCAGGGATAACAGTGATAGTGTTTGTCCTAAATATGAAATATGACTTCATCAACATATCATATAATGGCTGGGTTGCGAAAATCCCTATTTATTGTCAATGTGTTAGGTATAGATATCCTATTACTAGTTTCGCATGACAGAAATTTAGGAGCGACATATTTCTCAAATGTGAGTGTTAATATTATAATTATTTGTTCCAACCTCTATTTCGTTGTTTTATTTGATTTTGCTGTTGATCTACATATTGTTTAATAGATTAGCTGTCGTCAACTTTACTTACATTGGGGATTTAAAGTGAAAGTAGGAGAGATGCGATCTCGATCTCTCTATGCTTGGTAATCTTCTGGTAGCAATCTACCATGAATTGTGATAAGAATTTCTCCGCCACCTCCTCTTAAACCTTGGCAAGTTGGCGGCGTGCATCCTCTTCTACTTGGCTCATGAGATTCTGATATTGCTGTTGTTCATTGACCGATAGATTCTCAACAACCAGCCTAAGGATATTATCTTGGGTTATGTCGGTGCGATCTCTAAAACCGACCATATGTGCCCGATTATAATAGATCTAGAACACACTTGCTCTCAGCGGAGTCGCCAAAAAGTGTGTTTAGGCCGATTTGGTACCAAACACTAGAATGAACCACCTAATGGTGCTCTCCGCGGGAGCGCGAACGGTCCTCGACCTTATTGCAGGAGCTGCTCCTTCTCTATGTGCTTCTGGATGGTCCGCGCCTAGAATCAGACGATCTGCGTTGGCGTAGTCTTCTTCTTCACAGAAACTTGAATCTCGCTTCCCGAGGAGGAGAGATCCTAGGGCTGCCTTGGGATTAGGGATGGCAGCGGGTCGGGTAAAGTGCGGGTAAGCCATTTACCCGCCCGCTAACATATCCGCGTCTGTGGTGCTTATCCGTGCCCGCAAGAGATTGCGGGTAAAATTTTCGACCCGTGCCCGTACCCGCAGGATATCCGCGGATATCGGGTAACCCATTACTCGCCAGAAAATACCATAGAGTATGTGGTCATGTTCATTTTACCAAGAACACAACAACTTGACAGACATAATAATGACAAGGAACTTAGTTTAAACTTAAAAGTCCACAAACATGATCGATCATCCACAAACATAAGTCTCAAACTCTTAAGATAATTAATTATTACAACACAATGTTTTAGGATAAAATGAACACATGGGCGATATTTTGATGGGGTAGTAAATTAAGCGGGTAACGGGTAATACCCGCGGGCGAAATTTTATATCCGTCAATTACCCGCGGGTGAGAAGTGTTGCCCGTATCTTTACCCGTGGGCGAGATTTCTTACCCGTATCCATACCCATCGGGTACGAAACCCGCGGATATCCGTGCCCGCGGGCAGAATTGCCATCCCTACTTGGGATCGGTGTTGGTCACTTGTTTTTTATTGTTGTGAACCAAAAACAAGGCAACACAATTGTTAAACGTTAAGGACCTTCGTCTTTCGAAGCATTATCTCCTTTCAGGTATAATGATCCTCGGACGAAGGTCATGAAGAACAAGTCTTCATCATTCACAAATATAACAATATACCTGCAAGATGTGATGCCATGTCACATATTTATTTCATAATAAATGTATAAACATTATCAAAGTTTATATTATATTGATACATTCGACTTGTTTGAAGGTGATGTCGCGAGGACAATTACAATCCAGCGTGAACAGTACAAGGATATTGTTCACCTATTTATAGGTTTGGGACGCAGCCCAAGTAAAAAGTACATTCATGACCTTTGATACATACATATTATCCTAACTAGTACTGTGCCCGTGCGTTGCGACGGCACACGAATTATTTGATAAAATGCTAGTGCACAACGATTACCCGATTACATGAAAACAAACCACCCAAATATTATAATTGATCACCAATTATTCTTAAGTCATTCAAAAATGTTAGAACTTGAGT